>CM070733.1:4160699-4760699 GCA_036346275.1 Otatea glauca | reverse complement strand
CCTGAAAAGTGGCTTTCAGATGGTTGCGCTAACATATATTTCAATCAGAATGCTGAAAAGTGGTTTTCAGATGGTTGTGCTGCAATGCTTAGCTCTCCACAATTGCCTTCATCTGCCACCAGTACCCTGCAGGCAATACAAGCACCAGCAATGAATAGATTAGCGAGTATCCAGAAAAATAGTAATACAACTGCTGATCCCATTATTCCTGTAGGCCCTTATAGAATTTGGTTAGTTGGCCAATTAACTGAAAAATTTAGATAAAAGCATCAGAAACCTTGTTTTAAAAAAAGCGTCAGAAACCATTTGTAGTCCTTATTTTGCACACCATAGAATGCACTTTGTTTTGTCTACTTTTTTTTAGGTTAAGAGGCCCCTAAAGGGACCACTCCTGATTGAGTACAAGCATACTCTTAGTATAATCAGGGGCGGTACCTTTAGGAACGTGTTAACCTTCAAAAAGAAATGAAAAATTAAAGTGCATGCCATGTTGTACAAAATAAGCTTGCTGACTTTTGATCTCCAGGAGGGTTGTCCATTCCATACTGATTTAGTAGGTCACATCTTGGTATATTAATTAAGATGCTTCACGGCTCTATTAAAGCCATGGCACAATCATATGTACTTCAAAATTTCAAATCATAGACAGCCAGATGAAACATTCAACAACTATTGGTACGAGACTTTTTCTAACCTAAAAAAAGAAGTTCAACTACAGGTAGGACACTGGGATAGAAATTGCATGGTACTTACTCTCGAGGGCGAGAAGCCCAGAGGGAGCTTAGGCCACGGAGACGTTTATGATACTCGCCAATAGTCAATAAATATCGAGCTGCCTGCCTAACTGTTAGAATCCTGTGCATCTGGTGAAGAGTCTGCTGCCTCAAGTTATCGGCCTGGAAGTTACATGTCACAAGTGTAGTGTAAGTACATTTTACAGGATCCTTATTCTTGGGAGCTAAAAGTTAAAGCAAATACTAGTAATAAATTTGTTCTGATTACTCCATGTTATGGTTAAACAGCTGCCCTCCAAAAACAGGATAACATTACATGTTTAGGTGACAAGTCGTTTCTTTGTACAACGTAGAGAGAGCAACATCTCTACATGGTGATGGCATAAGATATTAAAATGGGGGAGTAGCAAACTCTGGAGTATCTAACTTGTTTCATTCTCGTAAATGGACAAATTGCTTATTTTTGGAACAGTTGGTGGTAGTACTGAACACTAATGAGGTTTAACATGATACAGGTGTGGCAGAGAAATAAAATTCCCCCTGAATGCAGCACTGTTGCTACAGATTTTTACACCTGCAAGTTTTATCAAGTGGCTTAATTGCTCATCCACAAAGTTGTGGCAGTCCCTATCTATATACTGGCAGAATGATGAAGATTGGAGTACTGAAAAATATGTACCTGTATGACAAAACCTTCAAGGTTGGACAACTTGCTGAGGGCAAGGGCCATATGACCCATGAAGCTCCCAATGTTGGCTTCATCGATCAGAGACCCGCCAGCGACTGTGTCAGCTAGTGATTGATGCAGCTGCTCCAGGCCCTGGGAGAGAGCTTCCTCTGCCTGCTGTGATGACTGTTGTAGGCTGCAGATGGCAACCACTTGCTGTTCAGTCAGGGGATCTAGCTGGGATATCACTGTCTGCAGCAACATGAAAAGTATGTAATGAAATTAGAGAATCATATATGTACTTAGAGGATTAGCTCAGACTTAATATTTGGCTCTACTGAATTGATTGGTGATCTGTTTGCATATAGATTCTGATGAAATTAGCCTTGGCTCAATTTAGCAAATAGCAATTTAGGAGTACGTGATCATGTATAGCGCAGTTTGATATCAGGTGTTTCATTCAGAATTCAAGTCCATACCTTGAGCAGATCCGAGGGCCGGAATCCGCCCATCCAGAGGAAGAACCGCTCGACCGGGGTCACCCACGTCCCGTTGATGAGGTGGAACACGTCGGACTTGGCCATGGAACACTTGAGGCGGAACAGCTCGTCGTAGTGGGTCAGGTTGTTGTCGACGATGGCTCTGAGGTCACCATCTGGCAAGTGCGTGTGCAGGCCGCCCTGGAGCTCAGCCATGCGCCGGCTGTGGTCGTCCAGCCACCGGGCGTACTCGACGTCGAACATAGCAGCGCCTAGAAAATGGCTGTCGCAGTCAGTCATTTGGATCGGTAATTACAACAAATTGGTGATGCTACTGGAAATTTGTAGGCAATAACTGATGATGGGAGCGACGATAATGATGATCAAATTACGCACCTGAACTGGTGCTTCCACCTGGTGAAGCTCCTCCGAGCAAGAAACCCTACACAAAACACACACTCTGTCATTCAGATTACACAGAATAAGATCGTATAGATAGATGCACATTATCAGTTAGTACACGCAGAAGGGTACGTGAAAAAAAGTACCACCTGGGAATGAGTTCGCTGGAGATCCTGCTCCAGCTGAGCAAGCTTCAGCTTTCCGCTTTCAAGCTGCTGAATGTAAGCCTGTAATCGAGATACATATAGATAAAACTGTCAAGAACTTGGAGAATTCACTGCCGAACACTTCAGTTTCCGAGTAGGTAATTAATGCTTAGAACATTCACCTTCTTTCGCAGTCGGCTTTTTCGTGCAGCCTCTCGGTTCTGAGCTAACCTTCTCATCGTCTGGTGACACCAACAGAGAAGAACTCATTATCTCAAATTTTCAAATGCTGCACGGACATAATCATGACAGGCATTGCATGGCCCTGTGCATATGTTTGCCATGCATGCACAATTGCACACACCAGCACAATCTAAGCATCAATCGAGAGAGCGAGATAGATACCTTTGGATCAAGTGTCTTGCCAGTCCTTTCGCTATGAGTGGAGCTTGTTCCCATCTTCTGCATGCCAAGTTGATATGAACAAGTCACAAGATGCAAATTACTACACCTATGTGCTATTTAGGGTTTCAAATTTCGCTGAAATCTCACCGCAATTCGGTCCTATTGGTAGGTCACGAAATATATTTATCCCAGTTATATTTCAGTGGGGTCATTTTAATTTTATCCAAAAAATCAAAATTTGGTCAATTTTTGTAAAAAAAATCAAATTTTTTGCCAACCATTTCGTCCCGAAAATTCGGTGGAATTTTGGTGGGTGCCGAATTTTTTTTTGAAACGAAATTCGAAACCTTGGTGCTATTAGAAACTAGGAGAGAATTGGTGTAAACAATATAGTATGGTCTCTACATGCACGTTACATCAAGCACAAATTTTAAAACAGTCATGTACATTGGGTGGAAGCCACCCACTCTAACAACAGACAAACCTGGTTTTGCTTTTTTGTTCATGCTGCTGCCGCGCCCTAATTTGCAAGGTTCTCTTTCAGTCAAGTGTGAATTAATTAGTTGATATAATTATTGAGTAATCATTTACCCAACATGATCTTGGCACATCAATTGACCAGAAAGTACCTAAAGCACCACTGACCAAAGTGCCATTATTTAAGTATAGGTTGATGCATTTCTATTATAGGGCACAATTCTTGAAAGCTAGAGACTATTGTAAGAATGCTCATTACTTGCCCCCTACTGCAGCACCAACGGCTGCACTAATCTAACACATCCTCTACTAGACTTACCCATACCTCTTTTATTAGCAAAAAAAAACGACTGGTTCCTATGGACGATGTTGTCCATCCTCCTAAAAGTAAGCTCAATCAAATGAAAATTTGCAAGGATGAGTGATCATGTTCTTCATCTAATACTATAGCAAACACTGGTCCCATGGAAGAAGCCTCAGGGGAAACAAGTTGGAACTTTCAATAGGGCCAAATGGTTCACCAAACTTGTTGGGATTAGCGATCTTGGGAGCAGCAATATCTTAAATGCCCCTGAACAGTGGGTTCTTGTACCTATAGGAGCATTTAGCTACAAATGAGCATCTTGGAAGTTGTGGGCTAGCTAGTGACATGACGCCAGAATAGGGAACAACAATACACTGCATTTGCATGATAAGGATGGGGCTAGGAGGGATGGAGATGCAAAGAAACATACACCATCCAAGAAGTATACCAATACATCAAGAAACTCCAGCATGTGGCATGAATTGATATGATCACCACTAATGCATACCTTGTGTTGTTGTTGCTGCTGCTGCTGTGAACTTTGATCAAACTGACTTGCCATGTCTACTACTACCCCTTGCTGATGTGATGAGGCCTTATGGTTGCTATTGTTCTTGCTGCTGCTTTCAGAGTCTGTGCTGTCTGCTGTCACATTTGAACCCTCCTAACATGCAAAAGCAAAGGTAAGATCTAGTACACAGATGCCAACCTGTAACTTTATGCATGCATAGCTTTTCTAACTTGTGTAACTTCTGTTCTTGCTACTAGCTACAAAGGTACAAATACAAATACATGTAGAGTTATAGCTAGTCCATACCTTGGGGGTGTGGAGAGACCTCATAGGCCAAGATGGGAAGATGTCCAGTGTGGGAGGAGGCCTGGCTGTAGCTGTAGCAGTAGCAGTAGTGGGGAAGGCTGCAAGAAGATATCATAGGGGAGGAGGAGATCAAGACATGTATCCGCAATACCAGAGGTGAAAGGCTGCACTGGGATTACAATGGAGGGAAGTGGGGCCATTGTGGCAGTGAAAGTGAGTGGAATTTATTCCCTTTGAGCTGTGCTTGCAGAGAGCCAGAGGGTTGGTAGGGTGGTACTTGTACTACCATGGAGACTTGTTGCACTCTAGTATTAGAGAGAGAGAGGGAGAAAAAGAGTCACAAGGTAGTCACACCACACACAAGCATCACAACTGCCACTTCTGCTGCTCTTGCATAGTTACTTTTGACTACAATGCCCTAACCTCTTGGTAAAGTGCCTCAAAAGGTTGTGTGTTTTTGGTCTTGGTCAGAGAGAGAGAGAGAGAGAGAGAGAGAGAGGAGAGCGTACGCGCGGTGTTTCCATGATGAGCAGTGGAGGTGGTTGCAGTTTGTTGAGTCCTGAGAGTGGCAACCTGATGATGCATGAGAGCCTCCTCTAGTTCTCCAAAATATATAGGAGCTCCTTCTTGCTCTCTGCCAGTCATGCAAAAGGGCAAGATGATCTACATAAAGATTCTTGTGTACGTAGGAACATATGCAGGAAGCATGAAGAACAGTAAAGAAACAAAAAAAGGCCACCCCTATCATAAAATAAGTTCAAGGAATGGAGAGAGATGATAATTGAGCAAGTTTGACTAAACTTGAAAGGAAGTTCATGGTGCAGCTCATGTTTCTTGCTGCCCTTGCATAAGTTGTTACCACCAAAAGCGGGAAAAAAAGAAAGATGAAAAAACGAAATAATCGAGAGAGAGAGACAGAGAGAGAGAGAGAGCGCTCTCTTACGAGAAGTTTGCAGAAGGCATGGAGTTGGCCATGATGCCAGTGCCATGGAAGCCATAGCCAAGAACATGGAGATTCTGCCTTGAATGTCCTGAACTGCTACTAGCCTCTCCCATCCTACGAGGCTCGACGGAACAGAAGCTCAAATTCTTCTACCTCTTCTAGAGAATTAGCAACCTTGCTTCTGCACTCAGGACACCAAAAACATCGCATGATCACTAACTACAACATACGCAAACACATGAGAAGAAGATGGGGTCAAAGAACATACCAAGGTCATGGCTTCTACCACAAGCAAGATCAACACAAATGAAGACTGAGTAGGTATCAGAGAAGTAATACAGTGTAGGAGGCCAAGCAGGCTTGACCGTTTCTGTTCTCAGCTGCTCTTGCTCACCCTGCAGCCCTGCAGCTTCTTGATATATCTGACACCGTAATAGCTTCACCTTCAGGGGCGTACTAATCCCACAATTCAGAGGAAGATCTTGTCCTTGTTAAGCTGGTGCTCTTCTTCCCTAGCCTTTGGTCTGAGGGAGAGAGAAGGTCTAGAGTCTTGTCTTCACTTGAAGGCTTTTGTCATTGAAGCCACAGCAATCCCTGACTACACTTTTATCACATTGGAACTGACTGCTCTCTTTGATTGGCCCCAGCAAGTCTAATTTCTTTATTTCATGTTCACCTATCTTTTCCAGAGGCTGAAGAGTAGACCTGTAGATGGCTGGATATGGATTGAAGTACTTATCAATTGTTATGAGCTGTAGAAAAAATTCACACTAGTGAGCATAATCTTATGGGCTGTTGGAAAATTATTGTCCTTGGAGCATCTGTTGTTTCCACTCATAGCTCAAGTTCATCTCTCCCATTTGGACTTTGACCATGTCTATGATCTGATTCAATAGATGTTAGATTTAAGACCACTTACCATATTGTTAGTTGATTTCTATGGATTAAGTTTACTATACAAAATTAACCTATCGGATGACATAGACATTACAGTACTACACAAACATTGAACCTTCAATGAACCGTATACTAATAATTCCATGCGCTTCATCCTACCTTAATTTATTGAACTGCATCTCCCAGTCCCCCATGATGTGAATACTATCTTATCTAATTGTAGGCATGCAAGTTTCCTAAAAAGATATATACATAATATATTGCTAATTTAAAATAGATTTGAAATATAAAAGAAAAAATAACTGAACTAACTAAACGCATTGCCTTAAGGTAAAAATACAAGAAACAAATATAAATTTAAGGAAATCTTATATCCATAAATAAGTACCATTTTATGTGCCCTCCAATATTCAATGCACAATTATGCAGTAAGTATTAGTCTTTAATTTCCTGAATTTAATTTGCTTGGCAGCGTCTCCTGTTAATGAGTCAACATCCATGCCTTGTCAAACACCTAATCCCACACCTGGCCAATCATATCCGTTCCGCATTGCAGAGCTAATTAATAAATTTTGGACTCCAAAATCAACAAAAGGGCTTGTTTTGCTAGTATGTTCACCTGTACTTTTCGTCATACATTTAACTAATTACTCCATTGCAACAATGCCTGTCCTTGTCAACTCTCTGCAGTGAGCTGCATGCTAAATGCTGACAAATAATTGATCTGTTGGATTGAGCATCCTTTATATATGTTTTAACATCTCCAGGCATATATATTATCATATTAATTACCATGTATACAGCAAACCCAAAATTTCTCCATTATTGTTCCCCAAAGTTGCCCCTTAACTTTATAGTAGTGAATCTAGTATTGTGCTTCGACTGCTGTATTTTACTCGACACTATGTACTATAGTTACTAGAAACGCGATTTGTCTGAGTTGTGTTACGGGATTCGTGCTCGCGGTTCATCACTTTTTCTTTCAATTTTCACCGTGAACACGAACTCCGTACCCTAAACCGGTTCGGATTCGATGAATCCTGTTCGCGAATTCACGAGGGTTTACAACAAATCCGGTAACTATGCTATGTATAGTGGTGAAAAGGAATGATTAATTGGCATATTTATTAAATAGAAAGAGAACTCCATTATTGTGTGATTCCACATCAGATGCTCACAAAGAATCATATAAATTTGGTCTGTAAGTGTTATCCTACCATGATCCCTAGTCAGTTATCACCATTTCACCGGCAACAAAGCATACAACATTTTTTAATGGTGAAGAGGAGCTGGAATTAGAACAGACGTCCCTTTCAATTTACAATTGGAAGATGAAAGTACTTGACAACTTTATGCTGTGCCTATATTAAGACCTTTTTCAGCCCTCACCTACTATTTCTTGTCAATTATTGCCAAAAAAGAAAATGTGCCCAAGACATTACAAAAGAGAATATATATGATTGGATTAGGTGATGCATGAACCTAGCTACTAGCAGAAAAAAATTATACCCATCCCATAATAATCTTCAAACAGCAAGTTCCAATGCATGCTAGCTTAAAAGTTGGCACAGTAGTTGAAATATCATGCATGCATGATTTGAAGTAGTTCATTTAGCTTCTATTAACTGTAGAACTAAGTAGTGTCGGTCACATTTAGATCATTAGTTTCTCTGATTAGTTCTGTGGTTGAGTACAAGAAACATGGTAGGAGCTGAAAATTACCTAGCTAGGATTTATGTGTGCATGACATGAGGATCAGGTCATTCCTTCCGTTGCAAACTTCCAAATATAGGTGATTCACTTACGGCATGCGTGAGAGCACCCGTACGTATGATAGATGATTGGAGAGCATGTACCTTGCACATTTTAAAAGTTTCGTGTATAATATTTGATTGAGTTGAGATATCAGCTGATGTACTGGGAATTATCTTTTTGCTCATCTCAACAAATAGCTGCATTATCCTGTGCTCATCTACACAATGGTATTGTACTTTTCTATTTCCATAGTGACGACATTATCGATGGTTCAGTGGCAAACGAAGGATTAAAATCACAAGTCCAGGCGCATGGACTATATATATATGACTGGTATGCAATAACCAAGTCAATATACACATCCGGAATTGCCAATCATGTTAAAACTACCAATGCATACATAGACCATGATCACTAAGTAACTGTTTACAGTTCCAAATTCTTCAACGCATACATTTTTTTTCCTAGTTCCACCATTAATAACCTCCAAATCCAATTTTGATGCGGAAAAATGTTGATCGAATTTCTTAAGTAATTAATCGGTTATCGTGATTGTGTCTAGACAGTAGTTTTTATGAGCTGCAGAACGGAATTGGGCAAAATTCATAATCACAAGACCGTAACCGCAATCGCAAATAGACCACTGAATTAGCTAGAAACTCAAGGGGTGCTCACTGCCTTGCAGTCTTGGACTCTCGGTGGTGGAGGTGGACCGCGCCGGCGACCGGTCCCCGACGCCGCCGGCCGCCGCGCCTTCCTTCCTTGCCCACCTCCGTATCGCCGCCCCCGCGGTTCCCCAACTCCCCCACCACCACCCGTCGGTCCATCACCGGGACAGAAGTCGGTAACCGCGCGGCGCCGCGGCTCCCCGGCCTCAATTGGGAAGATGGACGGGCGCCTCCCCCGACCGTCGCCTATTGCCGCGCGCCGCGCCTCGACAGACGACAGTCCACACCACTCGACGGTCGATGGCTCGAAGCACCGCAGGCGTGTGGCGCTGCAAGGCCCAGCTCCCTGTTTCGGCCATGCACTCCAGTTGCTTGGGCCTTTTTGTTTGGAGATTCTTTGCCTGTTTTGTGTTCTTCTGTCGGATTTGATGATATGCCGATTTCAAGACTGGGCCTCTCAGTTATATATTTATTTTTCTGCACTAATTTATAGGCAGATACTCTTCCATCCAAATTTATAAGACGTATTTTTATCTTGACACATATATATAAAAAAATATAGAAAATAACTAGATTCCACTAGTTATCACCTCTAAGCACTATATTAAACGTATGCATGTAGAGAATACTATCGAGTAAATCTAGATGTTTATTAGAGGTATAAAGGGAACAACATACTAATTTTTGTATTGAAATATTAAATATATCATATATTTATGAACATAACTATTTGAAAATTATGTCCTATAAACTTGAACCAGAGAGTATTTCGTCAAGCCAGGCACCAATCAGTGGCGAAACTAGAAATTTTCTAATGGGTGTGTCCACGCCGCGTCGCCGCCCGCCCGAGCTCCTGCTGTGCCGCTGCCCGCTTGAGCCATTTGTCGCGCCGCTCGCATGGCCCGCCCGTTGCCTACCCGCGCCATCTTTAATTAATTTGAGGACAGAAATGACTAAGGTATGAATATTCCTCATTGGCAATTATCTCTCGTTGCATCTCACTGTCACACACAACAACCAATATCTGAATTAGCATATTCGCATCTCCTGCAGCTGTAGAATCAGTATGTCATTTGTTTCTGAAGCTAGAAAGTAGTGCCAATAAGGGCCAATCAATTTGTTTCCTACACAAAATGTGCTTCATGGAGAGAATAAACTCATCGAATTACAGGTCTGGTGAGGCTCTCGCATTAATTTTAGCTAAAAAAACGCAGTAGTTAGCAAAATTCTTTGTTCAGTCACTTATTAGCCATTTCCCGAGGAGTAAATCAAGAAACGATTTTGACTACTAGGACGAGCAAAACCATGGAGAAGAAGAAGCCAGGCTGACCTCCTCGACGTCGTCCCGGCCCTGGCTGCTATAGATGCCAGCGCCCTCTGCGTCCTTGTTCCCGAACTTGAAGAAGCACGTCGCCCCACCCTCCCGCTCTCGCTCGCCGGCACCGCCCCGCTCATCCACAAGGGCCGCAGCGACCCCAGTCGCCCCCACACGCGCCCGCTCAGCAGCGGCGTCCTCAACCCAACTCCCCCTGCGCCGCTCGCGGCGACCTCCTCCTCGACGACGATACCGTCTTGGTGCTAAGCTTGATGATGCTTGCGTTCTCAATATTTTGAGGGTGCCGAGACATACCCGACATCCCGAGTTCTGCCTCTGGCACCAATAACAAAACCATTGAACTGAAGGTGCTTCCACTGATCTAAGTGGGCTTAGCTCTGGGCTAGATCCATATATAGGATCCCATCCGGATTTTGGTGAAGGACATGACATGGAGAAATATTTTGCCCTTCATTGAACGTTGCTCCACTACTGTACTAGCTCTGGGCTAGATCCAGAACATCGTCGTGTTCCCGATCGGCATGCATGCAAATGCCGACATGACGGACAGGTGGCTAGAAGTAGATAGGTATTTTTGTATATTAGATATTGACATGATCTTTAAAACATAAATTTGACAATAAATTTTTATTATAATATATTTATAAAATTCAATAGAATTATAATATTATAAAAGTACTTTGAGACATATATATATATATATATATATATATATATATATATATATATATATATATAGGAAGTTTTTCCAGATTCTGAGAGTACATACTTCCACATCTAATATACCACTTAAATGAATGTTTTATACACCTTTATCACTTTCGGTATATTCCAATAATAATTCTAATATACTCCAATGCAACATGGTTGAAAAAAATTCATCAGAGCACTTTTTTTTTGCTATATACCCTTTTCCATATGTAAAACGAATATATAAACAAATTATGCTATAAATGGTGGACTTTAATGAAATTTTTCATGGAACTCACTTTGGAGTATCTTATAATCAGTATTAGAGTATACTCAAAAGGATGAAGAGGTATAACAACATCATTTAAACGGTATACTAGAGGTGGGAGTACGACACCTGTGAGTATGGAATCATTTTCCTATATATATATATATATATATATATATATATATATATATATATATATATATATATATATACTACTTCTAATTAGGAGTTGGTGACGGTCCGTTCTCCTCTAGAGTATCTGAATCGTTGAATCTGACGTGAACGACTGAGATAAAAGAGGATTTAATCCGATAGTCTCACCCCTTATTTTGATCTTCTCACGCAACCCGAACCACTCTAGTCCCTATCTTTCATCTCAAACCATTTTGACCCCGCAACACCTCTCCCTCCCTCGATCCGGCGTGCTCAGCTCTCCCTCTCAAATCTTTTCAGAGGAACAAATATTTCCTACTATTGAAACATAACTAAAGGTAGTGCTCTTCGCAAATAAATTTTTTATCGCAAATTGAGTTTCTGTTGCAACGCACGGGCACATGACTAGTGTGTGTATATATATATATATATGATTTTTATATATTCAATTTAAATATTTAAAAGATATTAAAAATGATAGTTTTGAAATTTTAAATGCACATATGTTTAAAACGATAACAATTTGTGACTGCAGCGAGCAGATGGAAACATGCGTCCTTCCCCGTGATACGCAACGTCAAGCTAAGCTTAGCTTACAGGAGATCAGTGGACAAATGGTGCAATGGCATAAATTTGCTTTTGATGATCGATCGAGATAAAAGAACAAGTTCGTAGCGATCATGGAGACCACATCTTAATATAAAAGTATATAATATCTTTTGCACGCATGCGTGCTCCGAACTCTGTAGCTCCAGACACTGTTCATGTACGTTGCCGGCAGTTTTGTAACCAGGATGATTGATTGTATAGGAATTTTCTAAAGAACAAGTGTATTGCCTCATCTATCTGAAACCACGTCAGAATTGCTTCAAGTTTTGTTAAGCTTCTTTGATTTCAGTCTCGTTCTTATCCACGGTAGTTTAAGAAAATGCATTCTTCCTTGGAAATAACTTTCCTTCGATGTCGGCCTAAAATATCTCGGAACCAAGGTTAACAATATCGGTATCGACAAAACCGCTCGAAAATCGGTAAATATCGAGTAAAAATTTATCAAAAACCGAAAAGTTTCGAAATCAAAATTTTTGAATCGAAAATCGACCGATCAATCGATTTTTTTTTTTGCAACCGATTTTTTAAGCCATTTTCGCACCAATTTTCGACCGGTGAACATACAAAAAGCAGAGCTGAAGTTTTCTCTATTTTTTTTTAGATTACAGACCCTCTAGCATATGCCTAGAATTGCACAGGTCGAGGACAAGTCAACTATCTGTCATGATGCACACTCTTGTGGGCAACTAGATTGGCGCGGTATTCCCACTACTATTTCAGCATGTATTCTAGAGGTACTGTTGTGCAAAGTTTTGAGGTCATGTGCTGTGAATGCATTGCTTTGGCGCAAGGGCGGAGCTGGGCGCGTCTGACCCAAATACTAGTAGAAAAATATAAATATGCATCTGTAGTTCTTTATAAACCTTAGCCACTCGCCAGCCTCTAGTCCTCCACTCCACAAGCCAGACACCATCTCATGTGACGCGCCGTCACCGCTTCCGACGTCCCGCCCTCAACCTCCGGCCGCCATCCACCCGTCGCCTCTCCGCAGCCCGGCTCGCACCATCGAGTCCTCCCGCCCACCACCTCCTCCTGTGGCCTCTCTACGGCTCGGCCCGCGGCCCCACGCCATCGAGTCCAAGAAGGAGCCGCCTCCGGCCACTGGATGGTGCAGAACTGCAGATCGATGTGAGTAGTGTTGAGCACCTATAGTTGTTGTTGTTTGGAACCTGGAACACAGCTTTTCCAAATCTAATCGCCGGATCCCGAATGGTACCTGTTGGTGCTGCAGCAATTTTATGGCTGATCTGGAAAGCTAGAAACCAAGCCTGTTTCCAGAACATCTTCCCAATTAATCCATCTCCATGGTAAACTAAATAGATAAAACTAGACCATCTCCATGTAAACTAAAAATTGACAAGAAAAATGAAGGTCCGTGTGTGACAAATTATCAATTGTTCTGCTTTTTGTATAACTTGATCGGAATAATGTGTCTCTAGTATCTTCTGTACATTGGAATTCTTCTGGTTCTGGATGAGATGAGCCTGATATTTTTCAATTTCAATAAGTGAGACCGGTATATATCAATTGGAACGAAGCTTAAAAGAAATTTGGGGGACTAATTGACTGTATTTTTTAATTAGCGATATTATTGAGTTATTTTTTAAGGCTTCAAGCTGATTTTGTTGTTCACATGTTGCCTGTTAACCACATATACTATATGCTGTGGCTAAGCATTTGGTGGCGAAGTCTCATGAGTTAGCTCTTGCTTATGACTAACTTCCTTAACGAAGCTTGAGCCCCCCTCGTTCTTCAGGAATTTGTCAACCATGGTATTTTGTTTGAGTTTTGCCTGGTCTTTCATTTGAATGCTACATAATTCCAAATTAACCTTTTGTTTTAGTTATACCTCAATGTCCGTAGTCTGTGATATTAGTAACAATCGTATATTTCTGGTCCGAAACTTACCTAAATCCTGACTCCGCCGCTGCTTTGGCACTATATAACCAACCTGCTAAAAATTTTCTGTCTGCGCCTTGCTTGCTTACATGCAAATTAATAAGATTATGCATGGCAAAGTCGTCTCTATTATATATTTTTCTCTGTTCAAGATATAGATTATAGATAGCCCAATAGAAGTATGTAACAAAACACACAAGTAAGATAAACAGAAGCATTATGATCGTAGAAGGTAAAAAAAACACGGAATTATACAAAACTCTTTTGAGGTTCTTGTTGATATATAAATAATAAAGCTAGCTAGCTTGGTGACGAGTAGTACCGAGGACGCAGTATATATGGCACTATATAACCAACCTGCTAAAAATGTCTTGCATGTATGCACGAGAATTACCGATCATGGCTGCTACAAAACACTGCGTTCTGGTATGCTTTCCAAGGCAGGCTGCCATCCTCTGCAACACTGTTGCTCACTCTCACGATCGCTTGCTTCTTTTCGCACCATGTCGTCCAAGGAGATGGCCTCCGTGTTGAGCATCTTCTTGAGCTCCTGCTTTGTGAGAATAAGAAAGCAATATATAAAGCACTAATAATAAATTTAAATGAAGATGAAATAACAAATAAGAAATCAATATATAAAGAATGCTTAACAAAAAATGTTTGACCCATTAGAAAGAGAATACATAGATTAGAAGATAGAAGAAAATTTTGATATAATAGCACCTCAATTAAAAAGGGAATTAAAAAAATGAGATTATGGAAGAATTATAGAAAGAAATAGAAAAGAAATTTGGAAAAGTAAAGAAGATAATAGATGATAAACTTGAAATCCCTCTTATAGAAGAAGGAGGATATGAATGTCGCTGGACATAGACAAAGGTAGATAGGACTAATTAGTCCTGAAAAGAGAAAATTATATCATGAAAGACATAAAGATAAAGGCTATTCTATAGGGGGATCCTAGATACTGCTTTTTCCCGTGAAGAAAGGAATTGCATAGAAAAATAATTGGCATCAAACAAAGGAAGCATCTGTCAGAAAACCAATAATTGAAGCTCTGCAAGTGGGAACCAGGAACAATAATAATTGATCCCAACTTCGTGACTATTGGCTCTCCGCTATAAAAGGGGAGGACCTATTCACTCTGAAGACATACAAGCCAAAGCATCTAATAAGAAGAAGAGAAACTCTGTCACCATCTCCATCTACACCATCTTTATTATAAGCTTAGGAGCTAGCAAAGAAGCAAGAAACACGAATTTTTTTAAAATAATATATTTTATAATTCAAATTTCAAAAATATACCACGGAAAAAAATTGCAAAAATGTGCTACTGTCGCCCGTTGGTTGGGCGACTGCCACATGTCGCCCAACCATTGGGCGACAAGTCTTGCGTCGCCCAACCGCAGCGCGACAAGTGTTGGTTCGCCCTCCCGTAAGGCGACAACGAAAAATCGCTCTCGCAGGCGGCAGTCTTGGCGCCTTTGTCGCCCAACCAGGGGCGACTTACGCCAACTAAAACCGCAACTGAGCTCGGCCGAGAGAAGAAGAAAGGGAAGGAGAAGAAAAAGAAAAGAGAAGAGGAAGAAGAAGAAAAGGGAGGGAGAGGAAGAAGAAAAGGAGGGAGAAGAAAAGAGAAGGGAGGAAGAAGAAGAAAAGAAGAGCGGCGCTGCACGCAGGTAATTTGTTTACCGCTAATTTTATTTAGTGCTTAGGTTTAGGTTTAGGTTTAGGGCTAAGGTTAGAACTAATCATTTTCGCGGTTAGTTTTATTTAGTGTTTAGGGTTAGGGTTAGGGTTTGATCTAGTTATTTTCACGATTTATTTTGTTTAGTGTTTAGGGTTAGGGTTAGATATAGTTATTTTTGCGGTTTATTTTGTTTAGTGTTTAGTGTTAGATTTAGTGTATAGCAAGAAATGATGGTAGTGTTTAGAAACAAAATGTAGTTAAATGTAGTTATATTTTTAGTCGGTTTGCGGAAATGCATGTAGATCGATATGTTTTTGTACATATAGAAGTGCACATATATATATTGTTAGGGCTGTAGATATTGTTTAGAAATAATTGTAATGTACATATTTTTCGCATAGTCTTCAGAATCTAGTTTTCCTCCATAACAATAATATATGCTAATTGAACAACTTAAAAATTTAAGGCCGTAATAGTTATTTGCATCAGAAATGGGCACACTTAGTTTTCAAGTAATGATATTTGTAGGAATGTAGATGTTTTTAGAAATAGAAGAGAGAGATGTATATTTTTAGGAATGTAGATAGATATATATTTCTCGAAGTACTTTTTACGAAGAGTAATTAATTCGTGTGCTAATGAATAGGTTCGCAGATATGTCAGAACGAGTTCCATTTAGAATCATTTATGGAGAAGGGGTTGTCATGTATGGTTCGGATGGTGCGGATCTGAGTAACTTTCAGTATGTGGATAGAAGTTTAAGTAGGGTCGAAGAGCGTACATTTGCTGCTGTGTTGAATTGGTTGTATTATACGTTTCGCATGGAACAAGAGAAGTGCCAGCTGAAGTTATCTTGCCTTTGCACCATGCGAGATGATCCTGTTTATTGGGAGTTAGTTGAGCTGAAGGGAACTGCAGCTTGGAGGTCATATGTGAGGGGGGCGGAGCAACGTGGATGGTGTCGGGTGTTTTTAGTGCAAGCGTATGAAAGGGTTGTTGTTCTCAAAGACTACCGGACGCCGTGAGTGTAGTGAGCCTCAAAATGAATTAACTTATGGCGACACTGAAATTGGAGAGTCTAGCCGGGAGCCGCATGTTCAGGGTTGCAATGAGGATATTGGCTACCAGAGTGGTGAGCAAGTTGAGATTGGGGAGGATGATGGAAACATTGGGCAAGATGCGAGGGGGCAAGTAGACGAAGGTGAGGAAATTGAGGAAGTAATAGCACAGATGGAGGAGGAAGACCTTGAATATGAACAAGTAGAAGTGGAAGACGACGATAACTCGGATGAGGAAGATGAAGATGTTGAGCCACTTGTGCGGCAGATTGGAGCACGATCAATTTAATAACTGTTTGTAAATGAAGGCAATGATACACCTTGGCAGTATAGCGACAATGAGGTGAGACCTAATAGCATGTACCCCACAAAAGAGGCAGTGCAGGATGCTATCAAAGATTGGGCCTTATCACTAAGAAGAACTTTCAGGGTTAAGAAGTCCACCCCAACCTGCTACGACGTGGTGTGCGAGATGCAAGGGTGCCCTTGGAGAGTGCACGCGTACAAGCCCAAATGGGGCACCCACTGGCTATGTTCGAAGGTTGAACAACATAGTTGTATGACTGAGGAAACCCTGGTGGCTCACAGGAACCTGTCGTCCAGGTATATCGCGAGTGTCATGTACCCGAAGATAGTTGAGAACCTGAATTTTGAGCCCCGTGCTATTATCCGAGCAATTGAGAACATATTTCAGTACACAATTAGCTACGGGAAGGCATGGAGGGCGAAGCAGAAGGCCTTGGAAATGAGATTTGGGAAATTTGAAGACTCGTACCATAATCTGCCCGCACTACTCAGTTGCATTCAGGGAAGAAATCCTGGTACTTTTTATGATTATCAGGACTGTCCGTCAAGGAAGTGGCCGAACAAGAGGCATCTGAAGAGAGTTTTCTTCGCATTCGGAGCTTGCATTAGGGCGTTCTATCACTGCCGTCCATTGTTGTGTGTGGACGGCACATTCCTGACCGGGAAATACAAAAGACAAATAATGACAACTGTGGGCGTCGACGCGAACAACCAGATTCTGCCTGTTGCCTTTGCC
This sequence comes from Otatea glauca, assembly GCA_036346275.1. Lineage (NCBI taxonomy): Eukaryota > Viridiplantae > Streptophyta > Magnoliopsida > Poales > Poaceae > Otatea > Otatea glauca. Next base: position 4,743,260 of record CM070733.1, on the reverse strand, counting down.
TTCGTGGAAAGCGAGAACTATGAGAGTTGGCTGTGGTTTCTGCGGAACTTGAAGTTCGGGATGGTGAAGACTCGCCAACATGTGTGCATACTGCATGACAGGCATGCTGGTCTGCTTAGTGCCATCAGACAGTTGCAAACAGGGGAAGAGGAGCCATTTCCCTGGACTGACTTGTAGAGCCGATGGTGCATGAGACATTTGGGCGCGAACTTCTATAAGCAATTCAAGAACAAGGAACTGATGAACATGTTCAAGAGGCTATGTAAGCAGAACCAAGATAGCAAGTTCCGTGCTCTTTGGAAGAATCTTGATGAGCTAACAAAAAAACACAAAGAGACTACTAGCGAGTAACACGAGCGAGCAAAGCCTTTATTCCTCCGCAACAGAAGATGAGGCGACGAGTCGTCGTCGAAGGCAAAGGCTGATCAAATGTTTCTCGGACTGGATAAAGCACGAGCCCAAAGAGAAGTGGTCATTGTTACATGACACACATGGTGCTAGATACGGTGTCATGACGACCAACTTGGCGAAGGTGTCCAACTGGGTAATGAGAGGGATGAGGTGTCTCCCGTTGGTAGGAATTGTCGAGGGAGTGCTACGGGGTACAACCAAGTATTTTGTGGATAGGCATAAAGCTGCTGAAGTGGTAATGAGAGATGAGAATGCCTTGTACCCAAGCATGATAAGTAAATACATGGATGAGAAGAGTAAGAAGGCGGGCAAGCATAGAGCTATCAAAGTAGGTTCACGAACACTGCGCTTCGAGGTGATATGCAGGGATAAAGGACGGCGGGAACAAACCGTAAGGTTATCACCCAAGAGTGCATCTTACAGTGAATGTCAATGCTCGTGTAACAAACCCTCTCTGCTGCATAGGCCAAGTTCTCATGTGATAACCGCATGTGCATTATTTGGAATGCGACCCGGTACATATCTATCTGAATATTTTACAAAGGAAAAGGTGATGGCAACCTGGGGCGAGGAGCTGTATGGTTATGGTGTTGTCGGTTCTTTCACCACAACCCCTAGTGTCGACGAAAGGTTCTGGGTCCCTGACTTTGATGCAAGATCATACAAAGGAGGCCGTCGCAAAATAAGGCGTATCAGGAATGATATGGATGAGTTCGAAACTGGTAAGCGCGTGAAGAAATGTTCGTTGTGCAAGCGAACAGGTCACAGTTCAAGAACTGCCAGCCACATAACGAAGAGGACGAAGGAGGAGATGGCAACCCGACGGCGGGGGAAGGATCGTCGTCTGCAAGGTGTGGTGGACGACGTCATCGGACTACCGGAGAAGCTATTTGAACTATTAGATGCTATATGTCAAATTATTATTTTGTTCATGTAATATGTGTTGTAATCTGTTTTAATATAATTTGATGATGTAATGTGCGTTGTAATCTGTTTTAATATAATTTGATGATGTAATGTGCATTGTAACCTGTTTTAATATATTTGCTGATGAAATGTTCATTGTAATCTGTTTTAATATATTTTGCTGATGAAGTGTTCGTTGTAATCTGTTTTAATATATTTTGCTGATGAAGTGTTCGTTGTAACCTGTTCTAATATATTTTGCTGATGTAGTGTGCGTTGTAATCTGTTTGATTATATTTTGTGGACGCTTGTGTATTTATTTGTACGCATTTGGTTCGATGTATTGTTCTGATGCTTGTGTATTTATTTGTACTCATTTGGTTCGATGTATTGTTCTCATGTTTGTGTATTTATTTGTACGTATTTTGTTCGATGTATTGTTCTGATGCTTGTGTATTTATTTGTATGTAACTTTCCTTTTTGTAATTTGCGCGTATGGCTCACTGTGTCAGTAGATGACGATCGCCCTTTGAGTTGGTAGACCCGATCGTTGACGGTCGTCACCGTGCACACTTCGCCACCGCTTCACCGGAGGAGGGACAGGGACCCTCGTGAGTCGTGCGCATTACGGCCGAGGCCACCGCGGAGCTCTGGACCCTTGATCCACGTTGGATCCCTAGGTAACGTAGTTATCTTTTAATTCAAAGATATTCCCAATGCAGTATCATAATCTATTTTAATTAACTAGTGCGGTGCTCATATTAATTTAATATTTCGCTTCCTAGGTCGCGGCAGCAGGATTGCTGCCACTAGCACGGATGGTGGAGGCGCACGCAGGTGCGCAGGGAGGGACGCGAGCCACCGGTTCCCGCTTGACAGTCCCTTCACCGCTCTCGTGGATCGGTGGAGACCGAGACGCACACCTTCCACTTACCGCCGGGAGATGGCGATCACTTTGGAGGACGCCTCCTCGCCCTCGCCTCCCGATCGCGGTGACCCTGTGGTGCCGCAGGACGTCGACCCGTTGTGGCGGGATGAGGTACTTACGCGGTTCCATGGTGTGCTATCGCCTGCTGCGTACCGAGTCTTTACCAGCACCCATGGTCCGACACACAAGTGGCTTCGACAGTTCGTGGTAAGTAACTAACCTTTCAAACTTAACTTCGCTTATATATATTGGCTAGACTAACAAGAAAACTTAAATTTACAGTGGAGCACATCGTCGAGCCTGCGGACGAGCACAAGGTGAGCAGCCACCTTGAGGCGTACCTGCTCTGGTTGTTTGGCTGGTGCATGTTCACTAGCTCCTACGGGGATAGCGTGGACAGGCACTTCGTCCAGTTCGCGAGGGCGATCGTGGACGCACCCCTTGATGCCGTGCCGCAGTACTCCTGGGGGTCAGCGGTCCTCTGCGCGACGTACCGTGGGCTCTGCGACGGCTGTGGGTGGATCGCCGACGGGTCGATCCTCACCGGGTGTCCACTGCTTCTGCAGCTTTGGGCATACGAGAGGTTCCAGATCGGGCGCCCCAGGATCGACACGAGTCCTCTTTTACACAATGGTGACGATGATGTCGACGCGCCGACTATGGGCACCATCTGGTGCTACCGACGGGTAAGATATTGCAAACCACGGTTGTGAAACCCTTTAACATTTCTCAGTACTAATGGTAATGTTGATTTTTCTGTCGTCACTGTAGCCTAGGTGGGCACACAGCACGGTGCGACTTAGCTACCCGCAGTTCGTCGCTGCTTTCAACCACCTCACCGAGGACCGCATACGCTGGACGCCGTACACAGCGGGAGACGTCGAGCTACGTGTGCTCGGTGGGTTGTCCACCCTATGCACACGCGACGCGGCGTACTGGCGTACACGTCGGTTCCTCGTGTTCGACGTCCTGGTCGAGGGCTACGCTGTCCATCGAGTGATGAGGCAGTTCGGTCTACGACAGGAGTTCCCGGTCCAGGTCGGCCGGCAGGTCCCACACGGCGTCCACACGTAAGTTCCCTACATCGATGTTCTCTAATGCATGCGGTGTAATGACATGTAATAATGCTATATTTTTGCTTATCCGCAGCGCACTAGGAGGGGCGGCATGGGGCACCCCATGGCACGCACGTATGGCGCCATGGGTCGAGGAGTGGGAGGAACCTTGACGACGCCCATGCCGAGGATGCGCCGACGACCCGCAGACGCACTACGGGGGTACCGGCAGGTGGTACACTTCCTGCACCGTGCGCGCTTGGTACGTGTCGACTCGGATCCTCCTAGACACATCCCCAGGGTGAGGGACACGTATCCCCGCCATACGGACTCGGTTCTGCACGGTGCGGTAAGTTTTGTCTAATGTACGATGTATTTTCGTATGGCATTTTCCAGAGTAATGTGTTAGGTTAATTCGTAATGTATTTTTCAGACTGATGTGCTAGCTCGGTACTACGAGGAGTCCGGGAGCTTCCTGTCTCGTCTGTCTCGTGGGGTAGACGTGACCAGAGAGGACGTGACCTCCTTCTTTGCGAGGTTCAGGGAGAGCGCCAGACGCACCCTCGAGTTGGCAGGATGCCGCACGCCTCGTGATGTGGCTGACGCCGCTCGCGGCGTGCCGCTTACTGCAGGGAGGAGTGCTCCAGGTACATCTTCACACGCCACATCCTCCCGTCCCACCGTCACGCCGACTTACGCGACAGGGCGAGCTTCTGGACACGCTGGTCTAGCACCTCACGTCGGAGGTGAGTACTTCGTCACACTTCGTATGTTGTCTAATTATTTTTTGAATGTCACCAACAATTCTTCACTTCTTACAGGCTCACAGGCACAGTGGTTCTCCTCTGTAGCTTCACCTGCCGCTGACGACTACGAGGGGCAGTTTGATGATGCAGCCCATGCGAATTACGACCTCGACGATGGTGACGTGTTGAGATACTTCGTTGGTCCGGATGTGCCTGGATCATCGCAGTTGCAGGGAGCACCACCACTAACGCAGCCTTCTCAGCCGGCGTACGCTACACCTCCAGCTAGACCACAGAGGGCCCACCACCCACCGGTGCAGTTGACGTACTCGCAGGGGCAGGTTCATAGGAGGCCTGCCTAGCCGCGAGGAGGCGCCTAGAAACGGGGGCGCCAGTAGTTTGTTATGTTATTTTAGCTTATGTATTTGGTTATTACGTTGTGACATGCTTTTCATCTTATGTATTTAGATGTATACGATATATTTTTGTTATGTTAGTAACCTTTTACTTTTGGTTATGAAATATTGTTATTCCGTGTTACAGTAGCCCTACTTTCAAGTATGACGGCATCTTGGCGTCTGCAGACTTTTAGAGGAATAGCCTACTCACGGGAGTGCAGCCTTGTCAGGCCGAGTAGACAAGTCATATGCATCAGCTTTGTCAGCCTTGTCGGGCCGATAAGACAAGTCACATGCATCAGCTTTGTCAGCCTTGTCAGGCCGATTAGACAAGTCACATGCATCAGCTTTGTCAGTATTATCAGACCGATTAGACAAGTCACATGCATCAGCTTTGTCAGCCTTATCAGGCCGATTAGACAAGTCACATGCATCAGCTTTGTCAGCCTTATCAGGCCGATTAGACAAGTCACATGCATCAGCTTTGTCAGCCTTGTCGTGCAGCTTTAATGATGGGTGACACGTCGTGCGGCTTTTCACAGAGGGTGCAGGCCCATCAGTGCTGTAGTTGTGTGAAGCAACCCCTCACCACCACTATAAAACCGGTCGAGGGGTAGACATCCAACACCGCAAACAAGCAATATACGCCAGCTGAATCTACACAAATTAGGGCACGATGTCGTTCTACCGTTGCCTCTTCAGCAAGCAGAAGTCATCCCGCCCCGAGTACCCGGATACTGAAGGACCATGTGGAGGTCCATCCATGTTTGTGATGAGTATTTGACTTTATCTGAGCAAGGTGTGCTCAAGTTTGAGTTTGATTTGGATTGTTTTTCGAGCTAGAGCAATTTGAGTTCTTCGTTGGAGACCACCGTCCGACCCCGAGTGGTCGGGTCGTCCGACCGAGTGGTCGGGCTTTGGCTATGTTGCGAGACCCGGTCGTCCGACCCCGAGTGGTCGGATCGTCCGACCCGAGAGGTCCGGGCTTTGGCTGGTCGGAGACCACCGTCCCGACCACGAGTGGTCGTCTCTTTGGTTGGTCGGAGACCAGCTTGTCCGACCGAGAGGTGCGGGCTTTGGCTGGTCGGAGACCGATCGTCGACCACGAGTGGTCGTCTTTGGTTGGTCGGAGACCGCTTGTCCGACCCAGTGGTCGGGGCTCTCGCCGGTCGAAGACCGGTGGTCGACTCGAGTGGTCGGGACGAAGACTAGTGGTCGACTCGAGTGGTCGGGACGAAGACCGGTGGTCGGACCCGAGTGGTCGGACGAAGACCGAAGACCGAAGACCGGTGGTCGACCTCGAGTGGTCGGGATGGAGACCGGTGGTCAAACCTCGAGTGGTCGGGATGGAGACCAGTGGTCGACCATGGGTGGTCGGGATGGAGACCGATGGTCGACCATGGGTGGTCGGGATGGAAACCAGTGGTCGGACCACGTGTGGTCGGGTTATCTTGTCGAGATAGTGTATATCTTTCTGTTGAGATGGATATGTGTTGTTGGACATTGCTATGTGATGTGGTTTCCTTGTCTATGATGGTTGCGGGACTTTGGAGCTAGGTCATGGTGAGGCGGGGATCGGGACTAGGCCGGGAGAGCCGAGGTCCGGATGATCAAGGTGTCGCCAAAGATGACCGAGGCCGTGGAGTAGCTGCAAGCCTAGAAGACAAAGGAATGGATGAGATGCTAACTTGGAGTTGCTCGATCTAGGAGGACCGTTGGATCGCGGTCGGAAGATAGAGTAGCGGGTCAAGTTAGTGTGAGTTGAAAGCGTGCAAACCCGTTGGGTTGTTGGGTTTGGTGAGCCCATGCATAGCTTTGTGAGTGGGTAAAATCTCACCCTTGATGGAGTGCTCTAGGGTTTAGAGGCTCATCCAAGGGTGGTAGGTGTTCCAAGCCTGCTATGAATAGACAGGAGAGGGGTGTCTCCTTGGGGGTGAGCAGGTGAGGAAAGTCTACGTGAGTAGTTGAGAGTTGTTGAGAGTGACAGTGTAAGGATCAAATCCTGGCTCTTGGATGTTGGCTTAGGATTGAAGCAGAACATCCAAAGGTGGGAATTGATCCCAGGTCACTATAAATAGAGGGCTAGGGGCAGCCTCCCCTTGGTGAAGGTTGTGAAGGTTCTGAGGTTTTTGCTGCTCATTTGAGCTTTGCCCACTTTGTTGTGAGGCTTTGTATACCTCCCCTTCCAGAAATGAAATGTTCTTCATTTATATTCTTGTTTCATTTCTCTTACGTATTTACATTACGCACTTGAATTCTGTTATCTAAATTCCGCATTTACTTACTTGCAATTTACCTTTCGTAATTTGGATTTGCCTCATCTCCTTCTACATGCTATTGAGTCTTTGTTGAAATTCATGATTGATGAACTCTTCTCCTGATTCGGTGCTTTCAATCTTTTAGGCAATCCTTACGCTTCTTGCCGCAAGTTGTAAATCTGTGTTCTTAAAGTGCATAAGCGTGTGACTTGCGCTTCTTTAGTCTTGGTTGGCTTCGTTCTTGTTGCCAAGGATGAAAGATTGTCGGATGAATCTTCTATAGATCATATCCCAATCATCTAGGCAATCTACAACCTCTTCTATTCAGCTTTGCAAGAAACCAATTTCGTGCCTAGTTTTCGGATAGTGTTTCTATTTGTTTGAAGGGTTGTTTCTTCGTGTACTTACTTGCTATGATTTGTAGAGAGTCATCTAAGGATTTCGACCATCAACTCCCACCACAAGTTAGGGGTGAAGTCCGTGTTCGTGACTCTGCTTTTGGTGTTGCATTTGTTAAACTAAAAGGACGGAACCTTGGTATTAATTCCTTCGATTGTTGATTGAAATAGGTTCCCGACATCCTTTGGGAGGTGCACACCAATTTTCACTTTTTTTGGATCACCGATCAAAAGCTACATTGATTTGCTTTGAGATCGTCTTGGTTTTACTGCTCACCCAACACTATTCACCCAAGCATCGTTTCGCTCGACCTCCGCAGTCGGGGTACTGCTCATCCGGTCGGGTCTTGTTCACCCGACCACTTCAGGTCGGGAGTACTGTTCATCCGACCAGTGTTGGTCGGGGGTACTGTTCACCCGAATACTATTCATTCCGGGTACTGTTCATCCGACCTCTCTAGGTCGGGGGTACTGTTCATCCGTCCAGAAATACCCGACCAGTGTAGTTTCTTTCTGGTCTTTTGGTGGTTTGAATTTTAGGGGGAAAGTTTATTCGAAAAATTTTATTTGGCTCCTATTCACCCCCCTCTAGTCGCCTTTTTCGATCTTTCAGATACTAGTAGCGTTAACGCCCCAGTTCTGCCTGAGTTGCCCCGACCCAATTGCGACTACAACCTTCCGGCGAAGATGATGCAATCTACCCACGGAGATACGCCGCCGCGCTCACTCATCAAGTGCCCGCCTACCGGTAAACTCTTTGTGTCCATACAATACAGAGTAACATTACCATTTCATGCATCGTTCTTTCTTTTCTCATCACAACGACCGTGTTGCTTCTTCTAATGGATCGACGGTTTAACGACGTGACTACGAATTTGTCTACAATCGCCACGACGCCGACCCCGCTTCACCCGAGAACTTCAACCGGTGGGAGAGGCCGCCAGATACGCCCCGTTCTAGAGCGACGAGTTCGGGGCGGTGGGCAAGAGGCCAACCAATCGGTGAGTTTCATGCGATTTAATTCATGCTTCACTCACAAAGTAGTAATTCTAAACCAGTTCATCGCATACAGAGTTCAAAAAGAAAATTGCGAAATTGCTCGAGTCAAAGGAGAAACCTCCTCAGGGGCCACCCGAAAGCCCCGACTTTTGCGAACACGGCCTTCAGGCAGTGGTTGATTCCTGCCACGATGAACTAGCGGACCGGAGATTCTACCGGTGCCCTTGGCCGAGGATGAATGGTGCGGCTACTTCAATCGGGTGGACCCGAGACGTACCACCCACATCTCAAACTTCCCGTATGGGATAACGGGGAGCAACCTCCCGTGGTGCTACTACCGCCGAAAAGCTAGACCCGAGTACGCCACGGTGTTATTCAACGACCACAATGGGCATCTTGTATTGATCGCAGGCACGCTTACGGTTGTACAAGGACAAGCCCAACACACACCTCCCGCACCATATAGTGGAGTGCGAGCCAAACAGAGCGGGCGCCTCGACAAGTCTCCGCCAACGCCAACGCAATGAGGTGCAAGAGGATACCTCCTCTCAAGAGGAAGGGACAAGGAAGCGGCCGAGGTCCGCACCACGCAACAAATCCTTGATGCGTTACGCACCATCCGGGAACCCGGTGGTATTAATATAGGGGACGCCGAATCGGGATGACCAAAAATTCATCTTACACACCGAGACGTGCGGCATAGGCCACCCATTTGGCGACACTGGAGCACCGCGGATCCCCATGGAGTTCTTTCATAGTGGGGATTGAGCGGTGTCCGAGGACAGATCTTAAAATTTACACGGGTCAGGTAATATGCAAAAAATGTGGGACATCATTCTGGCTGTACCCAGATAGGTGGAACGATCATTTGTTCCACCATGACAAACAATGCTTTCGTTAGTTAGTTTGTCAAGCAATTTCGTCACTGTTGTAATGCCCTTGTAATATAATCTAATCTATTGCTTATTTTATCATCTGAACTTTCGGTGCATCTGCCCTTATGTATGTTCAACAAATAGTTTAAGTGCTACGTGCTAAATATTCATAACATGAGTTGTTGTCGACTATAATAATTATGGGTTATTGCACTAGTGGAAAATACATGCAAAGCAAGGTGTAAATTTATTCACATGTAATAACGCGATTTTGTCCACATGCAATAACGCACAAGGCTACGAATTGTTCACATGCCAAAACGCGATTTTGTCCACATGGAATCACGCAGAATGCTGCGAATTGTTCACATGCAATAAGCGTCTGATTTACAATTGCTAGAGTTAATTAATCCTGTAACAAGAGAGGAATCCGAACTGAAATATGAAACAAAAGAGTTTGATCTTGATTTAGTTTTGAATGCGTTTCTGATTCTTCGAACTGTTGGTTAAGAGTATAAATTCCTTGGTAGTCCTGAAATTTATAAGCAAGTGAGCAAGAGAACAGCAAAATGTGATAGTTGTGTTATACTATAAATATTATTCTCTATGTGCAATTGTGTTATTCCTTGTGTCCATGTGTGTTTATAATCCATGTGTTGTACCATAAATAATTTACTTGAATCCTAAATCTGTTTATCCAAATATTTTCACCTTTTTTGAAGTCTCTGAGAAATCTTTAAAAAAATTTAGAAATTTCCTCCCATGTCGCCCTTTCATTGGGCGATTTCTTCATGTCGCCCTACCATGGGGCGACTTGTACACGTGTCGCCCTACTGTTGGGCAACTTCTCCTCTCGCCCAACTGCAGTGCAAATAAGAAGTCCACCTCACTGCCCAGTCAGCAAGTCGCCCTATGGTAGGGCAACAGTAGCACATTTTTGCAATTTTTTGATTTCGTGGTATATTTTTGAAATTTGAATTATAAAATATATTATTTAAAAAAAAATTCCAAGAAACACACTTCTGCTTTGCTACTCCAATCTCCACTAAATAGCATAGTATCCACTAGTACTAAGCTTTCAAGAAAGTATTGTACAAAGGCTTGTAAGTACTAAGTTATTGTAAGGTAATTCCTCTTTGTACTAAACCGTTCGAGGTTCCCGAAAGGGAAAACCATATGTAAATTATTTTGTGGAATGAAGTTATTTTTCTATAAAAACTCGATCTTTTAATCTTGGCTATTCCAGTTTTATGGTACAACTTTTATGCTATGGACCCTAAAGGAGAAAACTGTCAGGTGGTTCTTGTTTGGCTAGGTGCTGTGATAAGAGAACCCAAAGCTTGAGGTAAGTATTCCCTTCGGGTGAAACCGCCTGGGGAGACGATAAAAATTTTACCATAAGACTTTAATAAAATGATTTAAAGACTGGCAGGACGGATTAGCAACTTCACAGATAAAATAATGAGAAGTATGGTGAGTACTGAGTAGGATACTTAAAATCATTGACATACAGTAAGGTAGATTGTTGGTCTCGCTAACCGCTAAAGATCCTGATTAAAATCTAAAATTGTTAATAAGCACTATTCTATATTGTTTTATATTGTTTAATACTATTTATCACTATGCAAAACAACAATCCCGAAGGTATTAATATCACTGTTAAACACTGTTTAGTATTATTCATTACTGTTTAAATTCAAAATATATCCGCAGTCTTTCCATATTGGTATACATACATATATATACATATATATATATATATGTATATATGTATATGTATGTATGTATATATATATGTATGTTTGTATATGTATGTATGTATATATATGTATATATGTATGTATGTATATATATATGTATATGTATATATATATGTATATATATATATATATTTTGAGTATGTATATATATATGTGTGTGTGTATATATATATATATTTGAGTATGTATATATATATATATATATGTGTATAGATATATGTATGTATGTATGTATATTTGTATATATGTATATACACACACACATACATATATGTATATACGGTAGCACTACCTGTTTTACGCTCGAGCCATAAACCCCCTCACGCTGGTTGTAATCTGGTCGAAACTCAACATCATGCAAAACCAAGGCATAAACGCGTTCAAACCATTCATGCAAGCCAATCAATAATGTCTCCCATGCAACGAACAGTAAATGACTAATAAATACTACTTCTTGCTTGTATATGAATCTTTTTTTGATTTACCCATAACTTTAAAATGAGGATGATTCACGTCTCCTATGTGTGGTAATTTTTGAGAATTTTTAAAAACACGTACTTATGGTTTTCATGAATAAGAAATTAGTTCTGTTTGTCGGACCTGTAGTAAAATATTTGAAAATTTCTCAAAAAATTACCACACGTAGGGAAGGTGAGCTTCTACAAACCTGAAAAATTTGAAGACCAAAATCAATGGCATTTGAAAGATATGAAAATAACAAAGTGCTAAACAACAGGATATACTGTCTTTTACTGTTAAGAAAATAACATTTTATTGTGAAAAATTCTCAAAAAATTACCACACGTAGGTGAGGTGAGATTCTATAACCCTATAAAAGTTGAAGACCAAACTCAATCGAATTTGAAAGATATGAAAATGACAAAGTACGAAACAGTAGGATATACTATTTTTCAATGTCAAGAAAACAACATTTTACTGCATATTACTCAATTTGTCACTATATCATATATAAAACAACCTTATTTTATAAAATTTATAAAAATCACATGTACAAGTTTTCAAAATATCTCAAAAACTTACCATATGTAGGGGAGGTGAGCTTCTACAACACTGCAAAATTAGAAGACCAAATTCACTGCATTTGAAAGATATGAAATTGACAAAATACTAAATAGTGAAAAATTACTAGTCAGTCGAATTTGTCTTTTTCATATATTTCAGCTGATATTGATTTTGGTCTTCAAATTTTGGAGGGTTGTAAATCTCACCTCCTCTATGTATGATAATTCTTTTGAGAATTTTTGGAAATGTGTACATATGGTTTTCAAGAATAAGAATTTAGTTCTGTTTGTCGGACCTGTAGTAAAATGTTTGAAAAATTCTCAAAAATTACCACATGTAGGGGAGGTGAGCTTCTACAACTATGTAAAATTTGAAGACCAAACTCAATCGCATTTGAAAGATATGAAATTGACAAAGTGCTTAACAACAGTATATGTTGTTTTTTACTATCAAGAAAAATAAGATTCTACTGCGAAAAATTCTCAAAATATTACCACACGTAGGGGAGGTGAGATTCTACAACTCTGTAAAGTTTGAAGATCAAACTCAATTGCATTTAAAAGATATAAAAATAATAAAGTATCAAACAGCAAGATATACTGTCTTTTACTGTCAAGAAAACAATATTTTAGTGTCTATTACTCAATATGTTAATATATCATGTATAAAACAGTCTTATAGTATAAAATATATGAAAATTATATATACAAATTTTCAAAAACTCTCAAAAAATTATCATATGTAGAGGAGGTGAGCTTATACAACCCTGCAAAATTTTAAGACCAAATTCAATCGCATTTGAAAGATATGAAATTAACAAAGCACTAAACAGTGAAAAATCACTAGTCACCCAAATACATCTTTTTCAAATATTTCAGTTGATATTTCTTTTGGTCTTCAAATTTTATAGAGTTGTAAAATCTCACCTCCCTGTATATGGTAATTGTTTGAGAATTTTTGAAAACTTATACATATGGTTTTCATGAATAATAATTTATTTCTATTTGTAGGACCTGCAGTAAAATTTTTGAAAAATTCTTAAAATATCGCCACATGTAGGGGAGATGAGCTTTTACAACCCTGTAAAATTTTAAGACCAAACTCAATCGCATTTGAAATATATAAAATTGACAAAGTGATAAACACAAGAAAATTACATTTTGCTGTGAAAAATACTCAAAAAAATTACCATACATAGGGGAGGTGAACTTCTACAAACCTGTAAAAGTTAAAGACCAAACTCAATCACATTTGAAAGATATAAAAATGATAAAGTGCCAAACAGCAGGATATACTGCCTTTTACTGTGAAGAAAACAACATTTTACTGCTTATTACTCAACTATATTGTGTATAAAGCAGTCTTACAGTATAAAATCTATGAAAATCATATGTACAAGTTTTAAAAGAATATAAAAAAATTACCATATGTAAGGGATGTGCGTTTCTACAACCCTACAAAATTTGAAGACCAAACTAAATCGCATTTGAAAGTTATGAAATTGACAAAGCACTAAACAGTAAAAAATCACTAGTCAGCCGAATTTGAGTTTTTCATATCTTTCAGTTGTTTTTTATTTTGGACTTTAAATTTTACGAGGTTGTATAATCTCACCTCTCATATGTATGATAATGTTTGAGAATTTTTTAAAACTTGTACATATAGTTTTCATAAATAAGAATTTAGTTCTCTTTGTTGGACCTGTAGTAAAATATTTGAAAAATTCTCAAAAAAATTACCACACATAAGGGAGGTGAGCTTATACAATCTTATAAAATTTGAAGACTAAACTCAATCGGTTTTGAAAGATATGAAATTGATAAAGTGCTAAATAGTAGGATATACTGTCTTTTACTCTCAAGAAAATAACATTTTATTGTCTATTACTCAATGTGTTACTATATCTTATGTAAAACTGTTGTGTAACACTTTGTTTTTATATGGTAACATTTAGTGTAATAACTCGTAACCAAAGATCAAAATTTCGTCAAAACCGGCGAAATTTCGCCAAAATCTCGGATTTCGGGCCACTACGAAATCCAAATTACTGGCAAATTTTTTTTTTAAAAAATAATTAAAATGCTACATTAATTTTGTTTTCGGTCAAAATTTCGGGATTTGAAACCGGATTATGCTGTTTTATGGCCGAATTTGGTCCAATAACCCATAAGAAAGTCATCTTCTATGAAAATTTGTTGAAAAAATGATTTTTGAGACATTTTAAAATTTCGGTAGAAACACTGTCAGATTTTTATAAAATTGTACAAGCTTGATAATAATCTAAAAATTTTCTAGTAGTATCTTTAGTAGTGTAGAATTATACATAAAATTGTTCAAAATAATTGAACTTTATTTATTATCTTTAAAAAATCAAAATCATAATGAACATAATTGGGATAGTAACTTTTTCAGCATTTTATAAATTTTCTCGAGTGTGATCATGATCCAAAATTTTTATGAGAGCTTAATAATTTCCTCATTACTATTCTGTAAAATTTGAAAAAAATTCAATTTTTTTGTTTGCTCAATCAAATCTATGTAAGCATTGAACTTCATTTGTTATATTTCAAAAATCAAAAAGAGAAAGAACAAAAATAGTACAGTGCATTGTAAGAATTTTATAAATTCACTGGAGTGTGATCACGTTTCAAAAATTTTATGATATGTTAAGAATTTCTTTAGCACCCTTCTGTAAAATTTCGAAAATTATAAACCTTTTTTTATTGCTAAAGCAAATCTATGTATTGATCATTAAGCTTTTATCAGGACGTAACACTTTCAGAATTTCTGAACATTCTTGAAGCTTGATAATCATCTAAAATTTTTTGAAATATTAATGATACATCAGAACCATCCAATTTTTTTTAAAAAAATTCTAACATGGTTTGAACCATTTTTCATTTTGTTTAATTTTGCTGGTGAGGCTTTTAAGAGGCCAGTAGCACTGTCCGAATTTTTAAAAATTCAAAACTTTTGATCATTATCTGAAAATTTTATGAGAATATTATGGATGTGTAGGACCATCCACAAAACATTTCAAAATTTTCTATCCTTGTTTGTTCTAATTTTCATTCGGTTCAAACTTGCTGGTGAGCATTTTATGAGGACAGTAGCAATGCTTGAATTTTTAAAAATTCCTCATATTTGATAATCATCTAAAATTTTTATTGTAATATCACTGATGTGTCAGGACTCTCTAGAAATTTGTTAAAAATTTTCGTCATCGTTTGCCACACTTTTTGGCTATTTCGCCCAAAATTTCGGGTAAACCGGCCGAAAGTGTGGTTTTTTCGATTGCAAATGGACCGGATTTAAACTTTGGTTTTTGAATTTTGGCTGAGATTTTTTCCGAAATACCGAGATTTCGGTCCTAGGCGAGATTTTATCTGAAAACGAAATTTGAATCTTTGCTTGTAATATGTCATTTGTTTGAATAGTAAAAGACAACATTTTCAATGTTTTCTAAAGTTCATAAAAAATACTTATACATATTTTCAAAAATTCTCAAAAAAATTATCATACATAGACGATGTGAGATTCTACGATCCTAAAATTTTTTGAAGACTTAAAAAAATGTGAGACTCTATAGTTGTACCTTGGATAAAAAAAGCGAACATCTAGGTCTTCCAAGGATACGGTACCCAAAAACGCTCCACCGACTTCTTACTATAGCAACATATTTAGGGGCTGTTTGGGGGAGCTGTGCTTCAGCTTTAGGCCAAAAGCTCCCCCAAACAGCATGGCTGCAAAGCAACTGGGAAGCTAAGCCACAGCAGAAGCACCCCAAAAGCTGTAGCCACTGAGGAGGAGCTTTTCAGCTGTGGCTTCGTTTGAACACCTCCTAACTCGCTCGCTCCTCCTTCCCGACCTTTGCCACCCCGCCTCGCCGCCTCCACGTCACTTCCCCACTCGGACGTCGCTGTACTTCGCTACGTTGCTACCATCCATTTCGGTTAGCCCTCAAAGCTACAATTGCAGCAGACGGGTTTGCCAAACAAAGATAACAAAAAGTCACACCGCCACTACAATCGCTTACAAGCGCTTTGAAAGAAACCAAAAGCAACTTTTTAGCTCAGCCATAGCTCCCCAAACAAACCCTTAGACTATCCGGTCGGTTCGTTCACTGATAAAACAATCCTGACCTCCGTAAAGCAGCTGTAGACAAGTCCATGACTAGGGATGAAAACGGAACAGAAACGGTCGGTAAATGGTCATTTCGTTTTCGTTTCCATATCTTTTATCGGTAACGGAAACGGAATCGAAACCCCGGAAACGGATACGAAAACGAATAATAGTCGAAATGGATGCGGAACGGAACGAGCGGATACGGAAATAAAAGTGGAAAATTCCACAAGAACGTAATACATGATCACAAAAACAATATAACTCATTCCATCACAAAGGTGGATACAAGAATAATGTTATATTCACCGGTATCACTAGAAAGTTTTTTCTCAAGTTTGTCATTTGAAGGCTCGCTATTTGTCCTCCAGATCAAACCATCATATCCTTCTTCATATCATTATCATCGACATCCTCTTGCTCCTCCAACTATAAAGATGTAATACCCTAGAATTTGCATATTATTGTTCATTATTCATTTATGATTTCCTGAGATTTATCTTGGATTTTCTGGAATTTATAAATGCCATTTTACTATTTTTTAGATTTATATAATTAATTTATTCATGAAAAATGAAACCAAAAATATGCTAGAAATAATTTTCCTAGGTTCAAAATGTTCCAAAGTATTTTTGAGAATTTTTTCAGAAATTTTGAACTCTATTTGATATTTTATATAAAGCCATTTGTATTTCTGAAATTATTTTAATTCGGAAATAAATGTAAATTCTTCATTATCCTTTTTGGGCCAAATGTGCCAAATTTCCGATGGAATTTCCGATTTCACTTATACGGAATTTTCGATTTCGTTTCCGTTTCCGACGAAAATGGCTCTCCCGTTTCCGTTTCCATTTTCGACTAAAAATTTCCGTTTCCATACCGACATTTTCCATTTCCGTTTTCGAAAAAAGACTTCAGTTTCCGTTTTTCTCCATAACGGTCGGAAATTCCGTTTCCGTTTTTCTCTGTAACAGTCGGAAATTCCATTTCCATTTTCACACTACGCAAATATGGAACTAGCCAGATTTCAAGACGCTTCCCATCTTGTTACAATCGCTAGAATCCCTTCCCAATCATCAACCAAATGCACACTTCTCCTGGGTCCTGTCCTGCAAACAAGTTTAGACATGGCGAAGTCATCCAAGTAAATAGTCTATCGAAATCTGAATTTTTGCTGACAATTTCCATACAACAACACTCCATTCCAAGATTGAACTTGCAACAAATTAACAGAAAACAAGCCAAACCAGAGCGAAGAAAAATGTCTAATTTGCCAATCTAATTCTAAATCCCATAGATCTCATGCCCTAATTTCAGTATGTACAGACCTCAACTACACCAACCAAAAGCACAGCAACAACCAACACAGGCAAGACAGAAAACCACACCAAACCAAACTACAACGGCCCAAATCTCGCCACGCGTCCATCCACCTCCGTCTCGGCCGCCCAATCCGCAGCCCGCCTCCCCGACGCGAACCGCCTCATCCCTCCCAGCCCCGGCGCCGCTTCCTCCGTATCGACCTCCTTCGCCTCCCTCCGCCTCGCCGCGGCTGCCGGTGGCGGAGGCGGAGACCAGTTAACGCACTCCACGACGTTCTTCCTCGAGCGGCTGCGACGGATCAAGAAACCGAACCCAGGGCAGCAGCCGGGCCTCATCTCCAGCGACCTCGGCGGTCGGCGGCGGCGCGCTCTCTCGCGGTCGGAGAGGACCTTTCCGATGCAGGACACCTTGGGAGAGCTCGGCTCGTGCTCCGGGACCGCCGGTTTTGGGTTGCGCCCGCCGCCGCCGGTCTTCGCCTTCTTGGGGAACATCGCCGGCGGGTGGTGCCGTCGAGCGCAGCAGCCGCCTTGGCCGAGCTTCCCGGAGATGCCGATGATGGACGCTGCCGTGGGCTTCAGGTTGCCGGAGAACCGCTGAGACGCGCCGTTGCCGTTGTGGGCGGGGTGGCTCTTGAGGAGGCACTTAGGGTTGGTGTTTTCCTTGAGGGAATCGTCGCGGTCGTAGACGCCGCTGACGTCGGACCAGGCGATGTCGTCGCCGATGCGGAGGCGGGTGGACTCCGGCGGGTCGCCGCCGAGGTCGGGTGCGGCGGCCATGGGGGAGAGAGAGACGAGTGATGGAGTTTGGGGGAACGAGAAAGTTTAGGGAGTCGTCTCCTCTGTATCGTCGGCGTATATCGAGGTTTTAAAGGAGTTGTGCTGTTGGGATTGCCAGGAGGCCCAGGAGCGTATGTGCCATTTTCTTATTCTTTTCTCTTTTTTTTATTTTGGTTTGAAGATGGGATTTTCTGTGGATCTGGTGTTAATGGTTGTAGGTTGTGTTGGTTTTTTTTTTCTTTCTAAATCTTGTGTGCACACAAACCGGTCTACATAGGTATATATGTACTCCTTTAAAAGAACTTAATAATGATAAAAAAATATGTTTTTCATCTTCCCAACCTCCCATCACATCTCCTTAAATCTCTCTTCCACTTCTAAAATTTCTCTAGCAAAAAACAAAAACATGATCTCGTAACAAACAAATTAAGTACTAAAAAATATAATATTTATCCCAACAACCTCTCTCCCATTCCTTTATAACGTGCAGCAGAGATATGATGCAAACAACGACAATAAAGTCAAAGGCGTGATGTAAACCAAAGTTAATAGCAGATGCATGATCTGGACTGAGACAGGTCAACAACAGAGGCGCATAATGTAAACCAAGCTCGGCAACAGCTTAACATGTTATGTAATATTATTTTTATCCGTAGTAAAATATGGTATTCAACTAATATATTAGAAGCTTCTGACAGGTGTTCTAGATCGGCCGAGAAAAAAAAAATAAGCTAAAATTCTTATAAAAGAAAGTAAAACATCCTGTCTTAATCGGGTCAGTACACACATGGGCAGTTAGTACTAGCGTTGAACAGCCTTGAGATTAACGACAGGTTTAGAAAAGGAAACGCGCGTTTGTAGCACAGTTGCCCTCTTCTCCAAGCTACTGCTGGTCTGCTGCAGCCGGTTCGACCCGCCATCCAGCCCTGAATTCCCACGGTTTTCGACTTTCTTGACGTTGGACTGTGCACGGCAAGGGTCCCGCAATAGGTTTCAAATACCGAAATTCGAAAATCGGTTCGAAATTCGCGGTACGAAAATCGTAAAAATCGTTCAAAAACCGTCAAAAATCGAAGGATTAAGAAATAATTTTTTAAAAAAAAATTCAAAAAAATAGACAAACCGCTCGGGTTTTCGCGAAAAACCGTTGACAAAGTGAATGTTCATCACAAAACGGTTTTGTGAGCGGTTTTTGACGAAAACCGACATAAATTTTTTCAAAAGTTTCAATTTTTTTTTAATTAAGCCGGTTTATCGAGCGGTTTTTGATTTCGAACCGCAGCGGTACGCTCGAAAACCGCGATTTTCGGCGGTTTTGTGAACCCTGATCTCTTCTCATCAGATCGAAGGACATAGATCAAGTATAATAAGCAACTGCACATAATCCGAATCGTCGATTTTTAAAACCAATAAACTGGATTTATATGATATAGTGTTGGCTGCTACAATAAAAGGTAATACAGTACGAAGATCTGAACCGTCTATGCGGTATTATATGGTGCTAACTACCTCCCGTCCACTGATTGCAATCGTTCTTTCACTAATCCACACGAGGCATGACCATCCACTAATGGTAGCAAAACAATGGCCAAACTATTCCCTGTACAATCGTAGCTCCGTTTAGCAGGCACGAAAAATTATGACTCTGGAAAAAAAATTGTTTTGTGTGAAATTTCTATAAAGTTCTTATAAAATCTCTTTATTCTCGTGTTAGCATCGGTGTGAGCATAAGTCTTTTCTTGATCTTTACTGTTCAAGCCCTGAATTTGGTAGAGACAACGTGTTGACTCGACCGGTTACTGTTCAGTAGATTGTCAATCACGTCGGCTGTACTGCACACTGACATGAATTGCGTCCGCAGGCTACCATCTCTGACGAAATTACTCGAGCACTTCAGAATGCTGAACTTCAGCTAAACGTCTCTCGTGATCTCAAAGTGCTACATGCATGGTTCGATGCTGCATCAATAGCTCTAAATTTTGCGCCTACGGTGTGGCAGGAGGACTGTAGGAGGACTCACTTCCATAACCTTTTTCCTTGTTGAAGATTAGTATGGCATTTGAAAAATGGCAAGGAATGTGCTCTTCCATTTTTTTTATGTCAAAGGAATGCATCTTTAGACTTGGACTACGAATGAATTGATGCAGGCGAGGTGCATTCAGATTCACGACTTGTTGTCAATACAGTAACAGCGACAGAATTTGCAGAGGAAAATTCGAGGGCACGCGATCAGATTGCAGAAGCAGTTTACTTGTGTTTATGCATGGAAGGAATGCACTTCTTTTGCTGTAAATACACACTCTTTTCTTTTCTACCAACATATAGAATGGAAAACATGAACAATATTATTGCAATTGCCTGCTCGGCTACTTCAACTGTGTGTACTGTGCAGTTGTTAATAAAATGAAGTACACGATATTTCTTTGACAACTATGCATCATTTCTCTTGTTTCTGAAGAAACAAATATAAGAGTACCATTTCAGAGGCTTCTCCAGCTTGCTGTTGGTTGATCAGTCGCATCATGTCATTACAACTTCAGTGCATTTCTAGGACTTGTTCCATATAGTTCAGCTACTTTGACTTTGCATGTCACTTTCTACGTCGCATTCAGCTCCTATCAAATACCAATCACTCCGACTTCCAATTCTCATAATCTGAACATTCCAGAACGACATTAAAGTAATTGAGGTTAAGAAACAACTCTGAATACTCCATGCAAATTAAAGCTCCATCAAATTTCAAAAATTAAAGGAAATGATGAGTACCATTGTTTTTAGTGAGAAGTTGCAATTGTTGTTCTCTGATTTAATAGTTGAAATTTGAAAATATAGGTTTCTCCTCGCAAAGAAGAAGAAGAAGAGATGGGTTACCACCAGCGTAAGACATGAGAGCAGCAAGCAGGGAGGGAAGCATGATTCGAGTAAAGTGAATTTTCGAGGCGATTTAAACTAAGCTAACCGGCTAGTTTGACCTGCCTTCATTAACGTCTTTTGGTCATTAGCAGTCACTACCCAAAAGAACAGATAGGGAAAGGTCAAACATTACACACCGGGTGAAGAACTAAGAGCAAAAAAGAATCGCAATTGTACCAATTAAAAATGACTTCGGTTCACAAGACAAATTAGTAGGAATGCATGGCAGCCAAAACTGAGCTATGCTTTCCACTTGGTTTAATTAGTCACCAACTCGCAAGTAACATCGGTCGGAAACTTGTTCCAAAGGCAAAAGAATAGATACGCTTCGACTTTTTGACTAGTCTGTCGTGCTCTATGAATTGGCCTGCTCCGGAGTTTAAATAATAACACTCCGATTACTTAGTAGTACTAGAGCTAGTAATGTAAATAGCTCGTCGAAACGTAAGTGGAAAAACTCGTGTGTAGCCCGTTGAAGAGTAAAAAAAAACGATGTTCTGTTTGTTTGGCCTTAGATTTTTTAGTGGAAAAACTCGTGTGTAGCCCGTTGAAGAGATTTTTTTTTTTTTGCTTATAGCTTAAAACTTTTTTTTTCTTAAACGGTTTGAAGGTGATCCGCTTCCGGTTTTATACGTGGTACAAATGAATGATTTTACCCTAACTTAGTTTAAAATCAATTCTTAATAAGAAAAACACACACATATCGATGGTTTTTGGCTTTTAATTATGTTAAAAGATATCTCAATATCTCAATTTATCATATCTTTTGATTTTATCCAAATAGTTATTAGTTCAAATCTTCTATAATTAGAATTTTTTTTGTCTATATAAACCAATCCTTTTATACTTATAAATAGTATCAGCGAGTTTCAAAATCTAAGCCACTGCCCTGGAGAGGAGGCAACGCCTGGCGCGGCATCTCACGGCATCTACGAATAGAGATGAAAACGGAACGAAAACGGTTGGTAAATGAGCATTTCGTTTCTGTTTCCACATCTTTTACAGGTAACGGAAACGGAATCGAAAACCCTGAAAACGGATACAAAAACGAATAATGATTGAAACAGATACGGAATGGAACGGAGAGAATACTGAATCGAAAGCGAAAAATTCCACAAGAACGTAATACATGATCACAATATACATGACCACAAAAATAATATAACTCATTCCATCACAAAGGTGGATACAAGAATAATGTTATGTTCACCGGTATCACTAGAAAGTTTTTTCTCAAGTTTGTCAGTTGAAAGCTCACTATTTGTCCACTAGATCAAACCATCATATCCTCCTCCATATCATTATCGTTGACATCCTCTTGCTCCTCCAACTATAAAAATATAATGCCCTAAAATTTTCATATTATTGTTCAATGTTCATTTATGATTTTCTGAGATTTATCCTGGATTTTCTGGAGTTTATAAATGCCATTTTACTATTTTTCATATTTATATAATTAATTTATTCATGAAAAATGAAGCTAAAAATAAGCTAGAAATAATTTTCCTAGGTTCAAAATGTTCCAAAGTGATTTTGAGATTTTTTTTGGAATTTTTGAAAACTATTTGGTATTTTCTATAAAGCCAAATGGGCCAAGTTTCCGACGGAATTTTCGGTTTCAATTATACAGAATTTTCAATTCCGTTTCCGTTTTCGACGGAAATGGCTCTCCCGTTAGGGTGGGCAATCGGTTTTTTCGATTCGGTTTATTCGGTTTTTTAAAAATTCGGTTTTTGATATGTGCAAACCGAACCGAAATCAAACGAGTGCAGGAACCGAACCGAATTAACCGAAAAAGTTCGGTTCGATTAATTCGGTTAACCGAATTTGCAGCAATGAAAGCGATACATTGTTCAATGTCCAGCACAGGCCTAAAATATCCAGCAATGACAAGGAACTAAAAAGCATGCATACGAGTGTAGCACAACAAATACATTGTCCACCAATAACAAGCAACTAAAAAGCACAATTTAAATTTTGCCATTACATAATGCCAGAAACAAGAAGCTTCAAACTTCAAAGTTTGTAGAGGAACTGAAGAAGCAGCAGGCCAGCAGGCAGCAACTACATCACTCTAGATCCAGCACGCAGTAGCAGCAAAAGTGCACAACAATCACTCCTCCAGGCTCCAGCCAGCACGTAGTAGCAGCATAGCCAACACCCGGACCACAAAGCTGCAGCTGCTGCTAGCTCTCAGCGAATGCAAAGAAAAACCAAGAAAGCCTCATCCCAATATCTCGCTTGAGAGAATCCAATGTTGTTTTGGCAGCTGCAAGATTTAATTAATCAAAAATAAATCTAGACCAGAGTCCTAAGAACGATGGAAAAAAAACAAACAAGACATAAGACAAAAGTACATGAGGTGAACAACTGAATTGGTATTCCTTTTTACATAGGTTGCACGAAGAGGTTCAGCTGCCATGCAAACATTTTCTGAGCTCCAGCTTTTGTGGTTTTATCTTTCATTTGGAGTTTTGGACATAATTGAATGCTACCAAGTATCGTTGGTTGGCCAAAGATAAGGCCTTGCTCGTATCATATTATCATATACGGACTCTTCTAGTTGTTGATTCAACAAAACAAAACTAATTGATGGTAGCTCTGATGGTATAGTTCTATCTTAAATCAATGGTGACATGTTAAGACTTAGATGTAGATTATTCCTGCAAACAAGACAGTATAACTTTTTACATTGATAAGTTTATGTGCATCTATTTTTACATAGGTTGCACGAAGAGGTTCATCTGCCATGCAAACATTTTCTGAGCTCCAGCTTTTGTGGTTTTATCTTTCATTTGGAGTTTTGGACATAATTGAATGCCACCCGTGTATCAGTGGTTGGCCAAAGATAAGGCCTTGCCTGTATCATATTATCATATACGATAAATAACCGTACTCTTCTAGTTGTTGATTCAACAAAACAAAACCTGACAGTTGATGGTAGCTCCGATGGTATAGTTCTATCTTAAATCAATGGTGACATGTTAAGACTTAGATGTAGATTATTCATGCAAACAAGACAGTATAACTTTTTACATTGATAAGTTTATGTGCATCTACATTAGGTGCTACTCTGTAAATATAATTCACAGGATGTATACATGTGAAAGATCACTTTACTAGATATAATACATAAACCTCTTCTTTTTTGACAAACTACATTTAGTTAGGTCATGGTAAAAAATAAATTGCAGATCAAACATTTTCTCAAGTAAAATATACAATGTCATGGGATTGATTTGAAGGAATATAAGTATATAACAAAAAGAACAACTAAAACAAGAGTACCCACAAAAAGAACAACTAACTATATAACAAAAAGCACATACTTCAGGTAATAGTCTCATTAGGTTTGGTTACGGACTCGGATTTGGACTTTTCCTTGGAAGGATTTTCAACATCTTCTACAATTATTGCTAAAATCGAATAAAATCAATGAATAGTTAATTGTAACGAGGAACAAGATAAATATAATTAAAGAAAAATCAGTACGTAATCTGTTTATTACCTTCCTCAATTTTGGCCAAATCTGCTGGATCTTCTTCAATATTGATAGGGAGAGATCGCCGTAACCAATCTTGGGTACAAACTAGGCATTGGACCATGAATGGCGTGAGTGAGCTCCTAAAGTCATCAAGGACACGTCCGCCAGTGCTAAAGGCCGACTCAGATGCAACTGTTGATATAGGAACTGCTAATACATCACGAGCTAAGTGAGATAATACTAGGAATCTAGGAGAATTGCACTTCGACCATTCAAGAATATCAAAATTCTCGTTGTCCTCTTCATTATCTTCACTAAGGTATTTGTCAAGTTCGCACTTTGCCGCGCCAGCCCAAAGATACTCATCCTCATCTTTTCCGCAATTAAGGATTTCATCAACCTAGTGTTCCTTTCCATAGGTTCATGTGAATCACTTGATTGTGGTGCCTTATCACTTGTAGCATATAGTTTTCTATACTCTAAACAAAGAACGAAAAGAATCATTCACATTATTCCAAACTTCCTTTCCTTCTTCCTCACCAAACATCTCCAAAGTAGCTATATTTGTGTAATTAGATAGCTTATATCTTGGATCGAGTGCAACAACAATAAACATGAGCATGTTCAACTTATCCTTATCCCCCCAATACTTGTAGTACTTCTGAAGCATTCTTTGGCCCATCTCCTTACGCATATCATCATCACTATGACACCATTGTCGCAACAAAAGCAAAACATCTCCTATCTCATGAAATAAAATGTTTGATGTTACATGCTGTGTGGCAGAAACACGGAGAGTGAGCTTATAGAAGTGTCCAAGAAACTCAATCATCTTCTTTGCATTCTCCCAATCTCCGCTTTCAGGAACTCCAGGACCTTTCTCACTACATAATTCTATTGCATAATATGGATCTTCTTCACCATACCTTTCAAATACATCCTCATAAATTGATGCAGCATTCAGCATAAGGTATGTCGAGTTCTATCTAGTACAAACATCTAGTGATAAGAATGCTTTACTGTCCACCTTTGCCAATTCAGCACATTTCTTAAATCTGGATATTCTAGATGGTGAGTTCTTAATAAATTTAACAGCAGCACGGACACATTGAATTGAAACTGATAATTTCCGTTTCCGTTTTCGTTTAATAAATTTAAAAAATTTCGTTTCCGTTTTTGTATCGACATTTTGGTACATTTTCCGTTTCCGTTTCCGATACAAGGCTTCCGTTTCCGTTTTTCTCCGGAATGGTCGAAAATTCCGTTTCCGTTTTTCTGCCTCGCGCTGGCCGGCTCCTGCCTCCGGACCGCCCATCCACATCGCCCCCATGAAGAGCACCCGTGAAAGCTTTGTTTTTTGGAAGCTCCTCCCGATCGGACTTGAAAGCCATCCAAAGCTCATTTTAATTCCGGCTTCGGCTTCTTATTCCGGCTTTTCAGCTAGGCTCCAACTCCAGATCAGCTCCGGCTTTTGTTTTCAGCAGACTTTGCTACATGCACTAGAAGTGTACCAGAACGTACCAGAACATTGCTACACGCACCTAGAGCGTACCAATTGAAAATAAGAGCCGTTCCTAGGGGTGTGAGGGAAGAATTGCCTTTTACCCTTGTGACTATTCCAGTGCCAACAAAAGTAGAATTTTATTACAATTCTGATTATTTGACGGTATTTATATACATTTCAGACTTTCATACCTATTATTTTGTACTCATATTATTGGCGGGATTTCATACACAAATTTAGACTTTCATGCTTATTATTTTGTGTTTATTATTGGCGGATTTTCATCACAAATTCAAACTATTATACATATTATTGATGCTATTCATGCATAGTTCAGGCCATTGTGCATATTCTTAACGGATTTCTTTTGCAATTCAGGCTACTGCGCTTATTATTGGCAGCATGTTATGCAGGATTAATCATGGACATTTTCTTTGATGTTTCATCGTCTATTTATCATTGACGGATTCTTGGAAATTTTCTTCGACGTTTCATCGTCGGTTTGTATGACGTATCATCGTCTACATTGAAAAAAAATAATATCAGTTGAGGAGACAATTGAATTTGGTGTTTTCATTACAGAGGCTTTGGCAACGTTCATTTGAAATTTGATGACACCCTGATGGTAGCATTATACTCTTCGGAGTTTTTCTAGTGAATGTTTTGCTCAAATGTCAGTTTGAGATGAAGGTTTAAAGCGCGAGGAGGAGTTTGTTTCTACTTGGATACTACAACGTTATTTTGTTGTCTTTGCTCGATATGAGGAGTCTACTGTGATTTATACTCCATTGATGGTACGAGAATTTTTTTCTTCATATTGATATTTTTTGAGCGGTTTAAACCATATCATGGATTTTCAGTGGGTAGTTTGATGTACGTAATGACTTACATGTGCAAGTTGCTCTTTCAATGAGCGTTGTTTGCCGAATTTTATGTTCTAGGTGGAGCATGTCAAAAGTCTATGTTATGTATTCTTCGCTATCTACCCAGCACCACAAGTGATGTCTTAGCTTATGTCGTTTGATGATTGAGTATTTGTTTTAGGAGGTTAGTTGCATAGACTTAGATTTTACTGGGGTTATGAATTATTGAAGACCCAGATTTCTTTGTCTACTTTATTGATAACTATGTTTAGATTGACTGTTCCAGTCTTTCTCTCAACCTACTAGTGGTTTGCTCAATCCTCGCTTCATGAGAAACGTTTATATAAGATTGTTCTAGTTTTTCATACCTTTTGTGGGTTTTTTGGAAACAATTTCATTATAGATTTTGAGTTAAAGGGAAGTTTGTCAGAGATAACTCAATATCTCAATTTACCATATCTTTTGGCTCTATCCAAATAGTTGTTAGTCCAAATCTTCTACAACTAGGATCCTTTTGGCTATATAAGCCAACTCCCTGTACATGTAAACATTGAAAGCATTATAGTAGATTGTTTCTCGTGGTTTTTTTCCCGCAAGGGTTTTATCACGTTAAATCTTTGTCTCCGTTATTTTGCCGTGCTAACCCTAACAAGTTATATAGAGGCTTATGACTTTTGAAAAATACTAGTTAAAAAGCTATTCATTTGTTTAGACTTTGGCTTTTTGGCATTTAAGCCGGAGAAAAAGCCCAAACAAATAGGGCCTAAATATGCCCGGTAAGTTACTTTTATTGATATATATGATCTTGCCTTGTTCGTACTGGCTACATTAGTGACGGCTATCATTGTGAAATGAGTAGTGCTTCTATGTATCACCTTTCTAATACAAGTTGAGTAAATCTTGAAGCAAGAGAAAAAATACATAATCACTATTCATCATTCATTCATACTTCAATATTTATGTAACAATCAAATAGAGATACATACACGCACATATCTTATGAAATTAATCATGTTTTTTAATGAGAAATCAAGATACGGTAAAGGGCAATTTGTCTTCCTCGTGCTTGTTACATCATACCCCAATTGTGAGCCACTTCTAAAAGGCTTTTTTTTCGAGAAACTTCTAGAAGCCTTTTGGATCGATCAAACGTGGAGATCGCCATTTCGATGGTCGCAACCACTACACTGGAAAAGGTCATCTCTGGCGGTTCATAACTACTATCAGTGGCGGTTATTGAACCGCCACAGATATAGTGCCACTGATAATCGAGGATTATCAGTGGCGGTTTTCTAACCGCCACAGATAATATTGTTATCTGTGGCAGTTCTATACACCAACCGCCACAGATAACAATATTATCTTTGGCGGTTCTGTCCACCAACCGCCACAGATAACAATATTATCTATGACGGTTATATCCACCAACCGCCACAGTTTGTACCTGACTGAAAAAATAAAAAACCACATTTTGGGCTAGCCTCAAGTGCTGCTAGCCATGCCCTCTGAAACATATACATCAATCACAGATTTTGCATATACACAATTACATTGTACAACAATATACCGATTTGATCAAACAACAACAATATACCAGTACAGAAGAAATAATGAATTTGTTGCTTACAAGAAAACAACATCACTTTGGCAATCCTTTTGCAAGCTAGCAAATACCCTACATGACAACAATGACTAATCCACGGCAAAGTGTGTCTCATGCATGAGGCGCTCGACCATGGTGATGGTGTAGGGCCGCCGGGTTTCAGGGTTGATAGTTGACGAATACTCATACCAGGGGTACCCCAACGGCACAGGGTGACGAGCAGGCTGCCTCAAGCATAGCTTAAGCCTAACAGGCCGCTCCAGGCCCGCTACCGACCAAAGTACCTGCGGGGCCACACAGGACGCCCATTCCCGACCGATCGGGGTAGGCATCCCCGACCAAGCGGGGCTCCCGACCTCCGCAGCGAGTCGGGATCCCCTGACTCCGACCAAATCAAGGCAACCTCCGCCAAGGGCCGCGTGTCGAAGCCTTCGCCAGTTGGCAGCCACGTGCCCCACAGACGGGGTCAATCAAAGTGATTGTACGAGATCAGGTGGCTCTTTCCCAAGATGATATAATGACTGCTGAAGTCAAGCTTCCGATCTCATTCAACCAGTCACGTACAATGCGAAGGCCCCCCTCCCGAGGCAGCACTCAACGTCAACACTTGTCAGGCGCACAGAAAGCAGGTGCGCCATTTCCGATGAACGGCTAATCGCCTCGCCCAAATGAGACTACCGACCGGCGTGGGCAAGACCGACAATGACCACCATCGAGCGAAGAACCAAGCTCCTAGCATAGGTTGCGTCGCCTTCCCCTCTCCCAATTCTCGATGTAACCTGCCCCTTCCGCTACATAAAGGGAGGCAGGAGCCCTGGGAGAGGGAGGGGGGAAAAGAGAGAAAAAAGGAGAGAGGCTTCTTCCGGCTAAGTCTTTACTGAACAGCAACTAGAACCCCTGCCCAAGCTCTCGCTCTTGTAAACAATCGTAGTCATCTGCACCAAAGGAAATATATTATCACCACACGAACTGGAGTAGGGACATTCGGCCCGAACCAGTATACACCTTGAGCTCTCGAGTCTAACCATTCAGGGAGTGGGAACGCGCGGCCCCTTAGACTTACAAATTTATTTGCCGGTGCTCGAAACGCCGACAATAGTCTTCTCCATCACAATGGTGGCGATATCCTCTGATCGTTAGACAATTTGCGCCTCCTCTCCTTGCCGAAACACGAGCTCCCTTTGTCCAATATCGAGAGAATAATTAATTGTTCATATAAAATCAACAAATATCTCATCCCAAGAATTTTTAAGTTTGTATGGTAAGTTTGTAACCTAGACTCCACATTATACAACTTATCATTTCCCCCCTCATGTAGGCAGCAAAAATAGTTTTAACAAAATATGATATAAAACAACACGAATAACCTAGACCGTTGGATCGACTGAAGGAAAATAGAAAGATAGATTTATTCAGCCGATCTCATTCGAAGGAAATGTTACCTTATCATATCTACTCGGATGGAATGCAAAGCTAAAAAGTAAGGACCATGTAATCAAATCTCTTATGAATGGAAGGTAAAGATGCAAAAGGAAACTTCGGCAACTAAATAAAGCAATCAAATAAACCTGCTACAATGGTGCAGTTTTGGGGCTGAGCTCTTACCGTATTCATCCTTCACCCACGTCTATAAAAAACTCTACTAGCCATCATGAAAGGGCACAGAGAAAAGCAATAGATGGAGCGCTCCTCGTTTAGAGCGCGAGCACACACACCACCCATCAACACACACACACACACACACGGGAGAAGGGCAACAACACACGCGCAGATCAATCACAACTTCTTAAATCAAATGACATAAATTAGAATATGTGCAAGCCATGCCATCCAATACTAAACTTGACATTTAATGAAACATCAGTTTACACCATCGTAAGACAAAAATTAACTAGTTTTCTAAACTATAAGCCTACGAGTCTTCAGTGTTGGTAGGAGACGAATGAGGTGGCAGATGAGTATGGAAGACTTCATCGTTATTATCTGAGTCATGAAACTCGCCGTTCTTTTTGAGTACTTCCTTCATGATGAAGTAAGCGAGCTGTCCCTGAATGCCTTGGGTTTCATTTGGAACCAGTCCTCCCGTAGGCAAGTTCAGATGCTATAAATAGAAAAAGTTTATCCTAAGAGATTATATAGAGAATGAGATGTACGATCAATGTGTGATGTTAGCGTGGCAAACCTCTACTTCATTGTTTACTATTGTAGAGCCTAAGATTTCGCGCATGTATTCGCACACGAAGTACCCACATAAATTTGTGCCTCGCGGCTGCTTGTGGCACTGCAAAAAATTGAATAAACTTATCTGACATTGAAGGAGTTATTGACTACGAGGTGCGATATAGGAAAATTGTTTTTGTGCGTACCAGAAATTTAGTACGGATTGTCAGTGATTTATGAAAAGGATGGTGTCTCGAGCACTTTTTACAATATGCTTCGAACGCCCTATTCACTAGACTTGTCATATCTTTGTAGTTTTTTGGATCTTTGTCCAGCGGGTCCAAGATCAGCATCTTACTTTCATCTGGAGTAATTACTACGAGAATCCAGTGGAAACTACATACACATGTATGATGTCGTAGTCATTAGTCCTAAGCTGAGCAAAGAACGAGATCAACAAGTAGTTGAACTAGCTAGTGAGCCACTTACTTGAAATTGTATGGTAAAAGTATAAACTCCTTGTCTTGGAGTTTGATGAAAGCGTAATATATGTAGTCCTCGACTTTCTTTGGTACTCTTTTGATTTTCGGCTGGTAGACCGTTCCCGGATCGAGGAATGCCATTGGCATGTTGGTTCTTCTTAGTTCGATCAACTCATATCTACATAAGAAATGATTTAGACATCAAATTTATCGGAATTACATGAATGTAGACAATGATTTTTATATTTGACACTTACAGTAACGAGCATCCCATAAGAGACACGTCGAGCGCATCTTAATAGTACATGTTGTGCAAGTTTCTGAATTCTATCATGAAGCAGCCAGACCCCTAATGGTGAAAATGTTCCTCTGTAAATAACAGCGATCACCTTCGGGAGTACATCTTGGTTAGATCGCTTCATATACCATACATGTAATCACCTTAGCTGCACTGTTAGGCTATCAAGTTTCGAAGGGGTGACAAATGGCTTCCTCAATTCGTATTTCAGTCTTTCTTCATCATCTTGTCCTTTGGAGACCGCTTTACCCTTACTTTTCTCGCGCACAACATAATACTCTGTTCTGACTTCGCCTAATCTCGCTGATATGACTTGTCTATTTTGCTATGCCTTCAGAGAAAGATTTTTAAGTCGGCCAACTGAAGTTATCGCACTAACTTTTGTACGCTGATGTGTTGGTGACGACTGTGCGAGGTTTATTGTATAACAGTCGGCGTGTTCACCGCAGAGAGGTCGCGTGGTTACCTCGTGAGAGGTCGGCGTTTCACCTCAGGAGAGGCAGGCCCTTCATGATGGTCCAAGATGATATTACGTTTGCGCCACTGGATGAATGAGTGGACGGTGTCGACTTTTGTAGTCGACAATAAATTTATGAGGCAGTGAAGAATCTAGTTAGCCTATAGGAGGGTGAATAGGCAACTTTTATGAGAGAAATAAAAACAAACAATCGTAACAGCGAAAGCAATAAAATAAAACACAGATGAGACAAAGATTTATCCTGTGGTTCAGAACCGCACTCCTAATCCACGTTGAAGAACTTCTTCCGAAGTATTGCCTCTCCAAAGCTAGTCGCAGTATCTCTAGTGATTACTCAGGTAACTATTTCACTACTCCAGTGAGGTGAGTTCCAAACCTCTCACAGACACAGTTGCCTTCCACAGTCCCTTTGGACAGGTCGCACTGTTCGCTTCCTCCAAGCTGTCTAGGATCACTGAGATCCAAGAGTAATAAACTTTGCACAAGTTCTGTCTCTTAATTTACTCGCAAATCACACAGCTAAACTTCGGCTTGGAGCTACAACACTTAGAGATGTTTGAGAATTTTGGTTCGAAAGTAAAGCATAGACACCTTTTAGATTTTCAAACTCCTTTACATTTTAGCATTGAAAATAGCTATTCATTCTCAAAATGAATCTTTGCTTCACTTTCAAACCAAAATTCTTAAACATCTCTAAGTGTTGTAGCTCAAAGTCGAAGTCTAGCTGTGTGATTTGCGAGTGAACCAGAGACAGAACTTGTGCAAAGTTTATTACTCTTGGATCTCAGTAATCCTAGACAGCTTGGAGTAAGCGAACACTGTGTCTGTGAGAGGTTTAAACTCACCTAACTAGAGTAGTGAAAGAGTTACCTAAGTTATCACCAGAGCTACTGCGACTAGCTTTGAAAAGTAATATTTCGGAAGAAGTGCTTCAACATGGATTAAGAGTGCGGCTCTAAACCACGGGATAAATCTTTGTCTCATCTGTGTTTTATTTTATTGCTTTCGCTGTTACGATTGTTTGTTTTTATTTCTATTATATATATATTCTGTTCTGTGTTTTTCTCTCATAAAAAACAGTGAATTGTCTTAAAGAAGTTAAAACTTGTAAAAGTTGCCTATTAACTCCTCTAGGCCAACTAGATCCTTCACTGCCCCATAAATTTATT
The DNA here is from genome assembly GCA_036346275.1 of Otatea glauca. Taxonomy (NCBI): domain Eukaryota; kingdom Viridiplantae; phylum Streptophyta; class Magnoliopsida; order Poales; family Poaceae; genus Otatea; species Otatea glauca. Next base: position 4,710,328 of record CM070733.1, on the reverse strand, counting down.
GCCGACTACAAAAGTCAACACCGTCCACTCATTCATCCAGTGGCGTAAACGTGACATCGTCTTGGACAATCATGAAGTGCTCGCCTCCTAAGGTGAACTCCGCCACCTCTCCCGAGGTGACCGCCAAATTTCTCCTCGCAGTTGAACTCGCCACCTTATCCTACGGTAAACCTCGCATAGTCGTTACCAACACATTAGCATACAAAAGTTAGTGCGGCAACTTTAGTTGACCGAATTAAAAATCTTTCTCTAAAGGCATAGCAGAATTGACAAGTCATATCAGCGAGGTCAGGCGATGCCAGAACAGAGTATAATGTTGTGCGCGAGAAAAGTAAGGGTAAAACGGTTTACAAAGGAAAAGATTATAAAGAAAGACTGAAATACGAATTAGGGAAGCCGTTTGTCACATCTTCGAAGCTTGATAACCTAACAGTGCAACTAAGACGATTACATGCATGGTATATGGAGTGATCTAACCAAGATGTAATCCCAGAGGTGATCACTATCATTTACAGAGAGGAACATTTGCACCATGAGGGGTCTGGCTGCTTCATGATAGAATTCAGAGACTTGCACAACATGTATACTATTAAGATGCGCTCGACGTGTCTCTTATAAGATGCTCGTTACTGTAATTGTTTAATATAAAAATCATTATCTACATTCATGTAATACCGATAAATGTGATGTCTAAATCATTTCTTATGTAGATACGAGTTGATCGAACTAAGAAAAACCAATAGGCCAGTGGCATTCCTCGATTCAAGAACGGTCTGCCAGCCGAAAATCAAAATATTATCAAAGGAGGTCGAGGATTACATATATAACGCTTTTATCAAACTCCAAGACAACTAGTAGATACTTTTACCATACAATTTCAAGTAAGTGGCTCACTAGCTATTTCAACTACTTGTTGATCTCGTCTTTTGCTCAGCTTAGGACTAATGACTACGGCATCATACATGTGTATGTAGTTTCCACTGGATTCTTGTAGTAATTACTCCAGATTAAAACAAGATATTGATCTTGGACCCGCTGGACAAAGATTAAAAAAACTACAAAGATATAACAAGTCTAGTGAATAGGGCGTTCGAAGCATATTGTAAAAAGTGCTCGAGACACCGTCTTTTCCATAAATCACTGACAATCCGTACTAAATTTCGGTACGCACAAAAACAATTTTCCTATATCGCATCTCGTAGTCAATAACTCTTTCAATGTCATATAAGTTTATTCAATTTTTTGCAGTGCCACAAGCAGCTGCGAGGCACAAATTTATATGGGTACTTCGTTTGCCAATAAATACGCGAAATCTTAGGCTTTATAATAGTAAACAATGAAGTAGAGGTTTGCCACGCTAACATCACACATTAATCGTAAATCTCATTCTTTATATAAGCTCTTAGGATAAACTTTTTCTATTTATAGCGTCTGAACTTGCCTACGGAAGGACTGGTTCAAAATGAAATCCAAGGCACTCAGGGACAGCTCGCCTACTTCATCATGAAGTAAGTATTTAACAAGAACGACGAATTTCATTACCCAGATAATAACGATGAAGTCTATATACTCATCTGCCACCTCATTCGCCTCTTAACAACACTCAAGACTCGTTGGCTTATAGTTTAGAAAACTAGTTAATTTTTTTCTTACGGTGGTGTAAACTGATGTTTCATTAAATATCAAGTTTAGTATTGTATGGCATAGCTTGCACATATTCTAATTTCTGTCATTTGATTTAAGAAGTTGTGATTGATCTGCGCGTGTGTTGTTGTCTTTCAACCGTGCGTGTGTGTTGATGGGTGGTGTGTGCGCGTGCACGCACTAAACGAGGAGCGCTCCATCTATTGTTTTTCTCCGTGCCCTTTCATGATGGCTAGTAGAGTTTTTTATAGACATGGGTGAAAGATGAATACGGCAAGAGCTCAGCCCCAAAACTGCACCATTGCAGCAGGTTTATTTGATTGTTTGATTTAGTTGCCGACGTCTTCTTTTACATTTTTACCTTCCATTCATAAGAGATTTGATTACATTGTTCTTACTTTTTTAGCTCTGCATTCCATTCGAGTAGATATGATAAGATAACATTTCCTTCGAATGAGATCTGCTGAATAAATCTATTTTTCTATTTTCCTTCAGTCGATCAAACGGTCTAGGTCATTCGTGTAGTTTTATATCATATTTTGTTAAAACAATTTATGCTGCCTACATGAGGGGAGAAATGATAAGTTGTATAATTTGGAGTGTAGATTACAAACTTACCATACAAACTTAAAAATTCTTAGGATGAGATATTTGTTGATTTTATATGAACAATTAATTATTCTCTCAGATATTGGACAAAGAGGAGCTCCAGGTTTCTAGCAAGGAGAGGGAGGCGCAGCTGTCTAACCAGTTCAGGGATATCCCCACATTGTGATTGAGAAGACTATCAACCCTGAAACTCGGCGGCCCTACACCATCAACATGGTCGAGCGCCTCATGCATGAGACACATTTTGCCGTGGATTAGCCATTTTTGTCATGTAAGGTACTTGCCAGCTTGCAAAAGGATTGCCAAAGTAATGATGTTTTCTTGTAAGCAACAAATTTATTATTTCTTCTGTACTGGTATATTGTTGTTGTTTGATCAAATAGGTATATTGTTATACAATATAATTGTGTATATGCAAAATCTGTGATTGATGTATATGTTTCAGAGGCACTTGAGGCTAGCCCAAAATGTGGGGTTTTATTTTTTCGGTTAGGTACAAACTATGACGATTGGTGGATAGAACAGTCATAGATAATATTGTTATCTGTGGCGATTGATGCACAGAACCGCCAAAGATAATATTGTTATCTGTGGTAGTTGGTGTATAGAACCGCCACAGATAACAATATTATCTGTGACGGTTAGAAAACCGCTACTGATAATTCTCGATTATTAGTAGCACTATATCTGTGACGGTTCAATAACCGCTATTGATAGTAGTTATGAACCGACAGAGATTACCTTTTCCAGTGTAGTGGTTGCCAGCACCACTGGAAATGGCCAGTGCCACGTTTGATCGATCCAAAAGGCTTCTAGAAGTTTCTCGAAAAAAAATACTTTTAGAAGTGGCTCACGATTGGGGTATGATGTAACAAGCACGAGGAAGACAAATTGCCCTTTACCGTATCTTGATTTCTCATTAAAAAACATAATTAATTTCATAAGATATTCTCGATTATCAGTGACACTATATCTGTGACAGTTAAATAACCACCACTGATGGTAATTATGAATCGTCACAGATGACCTTTTCCAATGTAGTGCGAGGAATACGTGGCACATGCTATACAGAACTTTATTATCGTTGGGTAAGACCCAGTTGCTTACCATCAAATGCAGATGACGCGAGTTATATCATACTGGTAACGACGCACGGAGGCAAAAATTGATGGCAGGTGGCGAAAGAAATAAACATCGATGGCTGTTTTCTCTTGAATCTTGATCTTGCTTGATTTCTTTCTCCGTGACCGTGAGGCTACTGTTGTTTGCTGGCCTGCGCCTCGCTTCGGAGTTGTGCGCCTTCGTTGAGTTGAATGGAAGGTTTGAAATCTTGTTTTCGTTCAAAATTTCGGAGTTGGTTAGAGAACTAAATTTCGGCGATATATCGATATTTTAAATAAATTCCGGACGAAATACAAAAATAAAATTTCAAATCCGTTTTTTTTTTCAACCGGTAAAACCGAAATTTTGGTCGATTTTGCCGAAATATGGTCAAATTGGATAGCGAAATCCGGTTGAAACGAAGTCAAAAATTTTGAATTTTTTCTGGAGATTCTTGACACATTGATCATATTGTCAATAAAATTTGAGAAAATTATAAAGCTTGTAAAATTTTTAAAATTTCAAACATTGCAAAAATACTAAGTATTTGCACATAAATTACCAAACTTAAAACGACAGAAGTACTTGGTTTAGAAGCGAACAGTAGCTTCGAAAGTGACTAATATCATGCATGATTTCTGCACAAATTATTCTGACAATAAAATAAAGAACAAGGTGTAATCCAAAAAGGTAGTCAAAGAAGTGCATCATCTTTTGGCCGGCTGCGAACTTGAACATTTTGTACCTGTTTGATTCTCGCCGGCTACGACTCCAAGAAGGTGCGGATCTCGCCAATCATGCGCAGCATCACAATCTCGAGCAGCAATGGCCTCGTCGACTCCATGAAGGTGCGCATCGCGTCGCGCCGCAGCCGCCCTCGCCGCTCGGGAGCGGGCGCGGGTGATACTGGCGCGCGGTGGCCTTCCCGGTTGTCATGTCGCTCGAGGCCGGCGGGTTTCTTTGCGGTGGGTTGAGTTGTTGATTTGGTGCGTTTGGGTTTTGTTGCGGTGTGATTTGTTCTTTGATTGACGCACTCATTATGGACCGGGGTTGGAGGCGATTCGAGCCTCGCACCGCCGGCCTCGCCCCTCGATGCCTCGTTCCCGACGCCCACGCCTGGAAACCGAGTTCAGCTCGCTTGCATTCATGCCTCCTGGAACCGAAGACGAAGAGACACAACTAGCAACTACTTGCACGCATTTGTTCATGCAGACGCTACACGCATGCATGCATTCATGCCCTCCTGAAAACTGAAACCGAGGAGACATAACTAGCAACTACTCGCATGCATTCATTCTTGCAGACTACAAGCATGCATGCATTCATGCCTCCTGGAAACCGAGGATGGCATCCTCACTGCTACAGGATCAGTAATCGTTGCCACCATATCACTGCCGATTCATCAAAACCGACAGTAATAATACTATCACTACCGGTTTTTAGAAGAACCGACATTGCTGATATGTTTCGAAAAATCATAACTTTTTTATACGGAGTCGGATGGAGATAAAATTTATATGAAAATTATAGCTCTCGACGATATCTACAACTTTGTAGTTGACAACTTTTTCATTTGAAGTAATTTAAATATCCAAATAATGATATCACTACCGGTTAGCGGTTCGTATTTTCAACCGGAAGTAATAATGCTATCAACCATTTTCGAAAAATCATAACTTTTTCATACGGAGTCGGATGGAGACAAAATTTATATGAAAATTATAGCTCTCGATGAGATCTACAACTTTGTAGTGACAACTTTTTCATTTGAAGTAATTTAAATATCCAAAATATGGTATCACTGCCGGTTAGCGGTTCGTATTTCCAACCGGCAGTAATAATGCTATCAACCATTTTTCAAAAAATCATAACTTTTTCATATGGAGTCGGATGGATATAAAATTTATATTAAAATTGTAGCTCGCGACGAGATCTACAACTTTGTAGTTGACAACTTTTCATTTGAAGTAATTTAAATATCCAAAATATGGTATCACTTCCGGTTGGCGGTTCGTATTCCCAACCGGCAGTAATAATGCTATCAACAATTTTTCGAAAATCATAACTTTTTCATACGGAGTTGTATGGAGATAAAATTTATATGAAAATTGTAGCTCTCGACGAGATCTACAACTTTGTAGTTGACAATCTTTCCATTTGAGTTCATTTAGATATCCAAACAATCATAAAAAATTTCAGAGACAAAAGAACAAAAGGAAAATATATCCTATACTAGTTGAGGAATGAGTGATATGTGAGATGGTAAGGTGGGCTAGCGCGAGGCAGCAGATCGCGAGTTCGAGTCCTAGTAACCACACGTTGTGACTTGCGACGCGCGGTGGCTATCACTACCGACCAATCACTGCCGGTTCCAAAATCCGACAGTGATATGGTGTTCTGTAGTAGTGCTTCTACATCATCCGATCCAAAAACGATAAAATCCGATTGTGACTTGCGACGCGCGGTGACTATCACTACCGACCAATCACTGCCGGTTCCAAAATCCGACAGTGATATGATGTTCTGTAGTAGTGACTCTACATCATCCGATCCAAAAACGATAAAATCCGATTCAAATACATTGCAGTCCGGTCCAAAACAATGAGATCTCACTGAGAAAACCCGATATTACGGTAGCATTTTAAGTTTTTTGAATTTTTTTACTCTGATCAGCATTTAAAAATCTATCTACGTTCGGACGAGATTTTAATCCTTGGTTGCGCGTGTTCCGTGCGAAGGCCTGTGTTGGGAGTTGTTGTTAATTTGCTGTGGTGTGCGTACCTCTGTCCCCTCTTGGCAGAAGATTGGGTCCATTTTATAGGCAGAGGGCAGGCAGCCATCGGTTGGATAGCGTGAAAAAGGAATGCGCTTGAATCATATACGATTCTATCAGCCCTTCCTTTTTTCTTTTTTTTTGGTTGGCAACGGAATCAAATCAAGATCAAGATCTCGGCGAAATTTCAGTCAAGATTTCGAATTTTGGCCGAGGATGAGATTCCAAATTTTAGCCGAATAAAAAAATTTGAAAAAAATAATCAAATTACTATATGAATTTCGAAAATTTTGGCAATTTTCACCGAAATCTCGGTATGTTTTACCGGATTTCAACTTTGAAAGGGGTGGATTTGGGTCAATACCTCTTAAGCATGTCATCTTCGATGAAAATATTTGAAAAACCTGAATTTTTGAGACATTTTATAAAAAAAACATAAGTACTATCAGATTTTTTTAAAAATGTACAAGTTTGATTGTATTCTAAAAAATTTATAGTAGCATCTTTAGCAGTCTAGGAAAATTTCCAAAATTATTGAACTTCATTTGTTATGTTTAAAAAATGAAAAACACAAGGAACATAAATGAGATAATAACAATGTTAGAATTTTATAAATTCACTTGTGTGTGATCATGATCCAAAATTTTTAGGAGAGTTTAAGAATTTTCTCAACATCCTTCTCTAAAAGTTTAAAAATTCTAAACCTTTTGTGATTGCTTAATCAAATATATGAAACCAATATATGTAGTACTATAAGGCTTTTACCTGGACAGTAGGACTTTCACAATTTTTGAAAATTCCTCAGGATTGATTATCATCTAAAAATTTTATGGGAATATTAGTGATGCTTCAGGACCATTCAAAAAAATTAATTTTTTTAACGTGGTTTGAACCATTTTTTATTCAATTTAAATTTGTGGATCAGCCTTTTCTCAGGACATTAGCACTCTCTAAATTTTCTAAAATTTCTCATGATTGATCATCATTGGAAAATTTTATAGAAATATTAATGATATGTCGGACCATCACAATTTTTTTTTAAATTTTCTAACATGGTTTGAACTATTTTTCATTCGGTTGAAATTTGTCGGTCACTTTTTATCACAACAGCAGCACTATCATATTTTTTAAAATTCCTTAGGCTTAATCATCATCTAAAATTTTTATGAGAACTTTAATGATGTGTCAGGACCATCCACAAATATTTTTAAAATTTTCTAATATCATTTCCACTATTTTTCACTCGATTGAATTTTGTTGAGATTTTGACAATTTCAACCGAAATTTCAGAAATTTTGTTTCAAAAATTCTGGATTTCAAAATTGCCTTTTGAATTTTGCTCTGATTTCATCCTAAATTTTAGATTTTACCCGAGATATGAACCGAAAACAAAATTTCAAACCCCAAAGCAAAGTCCATACAAGTCATGCTTAGCAGAATTATCGTGGAAAGCGTGTATCCATCCTATATATTGACCTCTGCACGAATCCGGCAAAAAAAGAAAAGGCATGCATGTACTAGAAACAAAAAGAATCTGCATGCATGCTGACATATGCATGATTTGACATTTGCTTTATACATGTTCAACTATTGATTTTGTACAGGCTATATCTTTTAAGCCGATTTACGATCCGTTTGAACCACAGTGTTCTTTACCATGAATCTTTCCTGTTGATGGGAAGTTCCATCGTAACCTCACAGGCATGCCTCTCCGACAAAGACGAAGGCCCTGGCCATAAGGCACTTGGCAAGCCTCCTGATCGCAGGGCGTTAGGCAAGGGCTCCAGCCACAAGGCACTAGGCAAGAGTCTCTGGCCACAAGGCACTTGGCAAAACCCCCCGCCAGTGTTGGAGAAAAAGGAGGGCGTCCACGGGAGACGCCCACCTACTCCGCGGGAGCCTACGGGAGGCGTCCTCCTACTCCGTGGCGTCTACGGGAGGCTCCTTTTCTACTCCGCGGATATCGGGAAGCACCCTCCTACTCCGCGGGCGTCTCCGGGAGGCGCCCTCCTACTCTGCGGGCGTCTCCGGGAGGCGCCCTTCTACTCCGCAGAAGTCGGGAGGCACCTCCCACTCGCGGAGCTTACGGAGGCGCCCCGCCCGCGGCGCCTCACGGAGGCTCCTTTTCTACTCATGGATGTCGGGAGGCACCTCCTACTCCGCGGGAGCTTACGGGAGCTCCCTCCTACTCCGCGGCGCTTCGGGCGCCCTCCTACTGCGGAGCCTCACGGAGGCACCTCCTACTCCGCGGGCGTCTCCGGGAGGCGCCCTCCTACTCCGCGGGTGTCTACAGGAGGCTCCTACTCCGCGAACGTCGGGAGGCGCCCTCCTACCCCGTGGGGTCCCGGAGTCAGAGGCTTGCCCCACGAAGAGATGACGTGGGATCCACTCTCTCCGCCCGAGAATGACCAAGATGCCCCCGCTTCAGCCGTTGTAGTAGGGGTAGGATGGTATTTTCGCGTGGCAGGCTGGGGCGCCTATAAAACTCCATTGTAACCCACTCATGTAAAGGGACCGATCATTCAATACAAAAACAGAACCACTGGTGTGTCTCTCAGGAGCCTCCTCCCTACTCCCCCCGGGGAACACACCGACAGGAGTAGGGTGCTTGCTTAAGCCCCCAAACCTATATAAACCCTTGTGTCCTCTCTTTCTCTCTGGGACGTAGGCCCGTAAGATGGCCCGCGTCCACTCCCTCTTGTGTCACGTTTCCAAACATACGACATCTGACGTCGTCCGTGGGGACATAGCTAACAACAAAGGCTATGGTTCCTACTAAGAAGCACTCCAAGCCTCCTCAAGCTCCGAAGCGCAAGGAGCAAATCGACGACCCTCCTCCTCGCCAGGTCTCTAGGTGAGTGCCTCCCTCGGAGATTGGAGCCGTCCACCCCGGGGTGGACAACGTCCTTCAAGCCCTAGGACCTGCGAACGCTTCCTCCCCCCTTGCTCTGGCTGCCTCAAGCCAAGGGCAACAGTCTCGAGACATCGCCGTCACCGCAGGGTTGGGACTCCTGGAGCCCGCCCTCACCCCGGAGGTGTTGGACTTGTCCCGATGGCGGGCTTTGGTGGAGGCTGCTACGATGCAAACCGTGGATTACATGATGGCCTCTTATCGTCCCCAGGGGATCTTCCCACACCTCTCGCCACTCCTACCACCGCCCTCAGGTTTTGGAGGAGCGACTACCATGCCATCGCAATTCGTACCCTCACCGCAACTCTCGAGGCCCGGGGTTGCGCCTTGTCCGGTGAGGGCCTCGGGGCCTCCCCCGCAAGCTCCTCCTCCCGGGCAGACGTGCCTGCCCCCGGAGATGGTGGACCAACTCCCTCCAGTTGGAGCTGACTCTCACTCTTGAGGAGCGACGTGTCCTGGGGCTAAGGGGGAACCTTCGAGGCCGAAGGCACCCGTTCCTCCAAGGAGGCTACCTGGGGAACAGGGGAATCAAGTCGCAATCGCCCCCGGGCACTCACGAGGCTCAGGTGATCATTGTCTAGCCCAGCTAAGTCAAGTGAAAGGGAGGAGTTTCCGCTCTGCCAACCCGAGGCGGGCCATTGCCTCTCCCAGCCATCGTGACCACCACCGGGGAGGGGAGGTTGAGTCCGGGGTTTCGCGGGCTCCCAAATCTGCGCATCAGCGGGAGCGCTCTAACTCTCCCGGGCGCGAGCGCCGTCGCCGCCCCCGAGTTTCCAGCTCCTCTAGTTCCGAGGCCTCTCGCCGTCATCGCCGCCACCATTCGAGGTCCCTTTCTCCCCGCCGACGTGAAGATAGAGGTAGCCCCAGGGCCGGGAACCCCCTCGCGCGAGGCATCTCGGAGACTCCGTTCCGACCCAAGTTCCGCCAACCGAATATCGCGCCATATGATGGGGATTCCAATCCCAATCAATTCATGAAGGTCTACGCCACGGCTATCCGAGCAGGAGGAAGCGGGGAGACGGAGATGTGTAACTGCCTCCCGCTCTTCCTCTCGGGGACCGCTCGGTCTTGGTTCTTCAACCAGAAGAGGGGCTCCATCCACTCTTGGGCCCAACTACGTGAAGAGTTCAGCGCGAATTTTCAGGGGAGTTACAAGCGCCCCATGCTTCCCAATCAACTCTTCACGGTCAAGCAACAAAAAGACGAGTCCACGCGAGACTTCCTCAAGCGTTTCTCCCGGGTGCGGAGCCAAGTGGCGGACGCCCCAGACTCCACAGTCATTAACGCGTGTAAGGAAGGACTTCTCCCCGGTGAGCTAAACCGGGCATTGGGAAGGGATCCCCCAAAAATGACTCAACAGCTCTTCGAGGTTGTCGAGAAGTATGCCCGCGGGGAGGAGGACGACTTGGTAAAAAGGGGGCTCATCCCACAAGCTGAGGGAGACTCCCCCGGGAGAAGGCTAAAGGGCTCCTCCGGGAAAAACAACAAGGAACAGAGGGACCGCTCCAGCGGAGGTCGCGACTCCAAGGTTCTCGTTGTGACCGACGCCCCGCCCCAGGGGAACAATGCTTCCAAAGGATCAAAGAATGGTCCAAAGCCTAAGGCTCCTCGAGCTCGGGACGAAGGTCTCCCGGAAAAAAGGGGTAACCAAGACCAAGGGGATGGGCGCTGGTGCGCATATCACAAAATGGGCGGGCATGACACAAGCGAGTGCCGTCAATACGCCGCCGAAGTGGCCAAGATCCTCAAGCGTGGTCCCGAGCCACGTCGGGGGTCTCCGCCTCGCCTTGTGGCCGCGAAGGCCATGCCTCTCCAAGCAATCCACCCTGTGCCCGCTTTGCCTCCTGGCGGGCCTCACCAAGCAGAACCTCCACAAAATGCTGAACAAGAGCTCCCCTTCCAAGTGTCCCATAAACAAGTGAATGTTATAATGGGGGGCTCAGCCTATGGACATGGGTCCAAGCGCCAAAGGAAGGAGTACGCACGAGAAGTCAATGTGGTGGGAGTGAACCTTCAAAGTGCTCCTCCCAGATGGGCAAATATCCCACTGAGCTTCAGTGAGGAGGACTCGAAAGGCCTGAGGTTCCCCCATGAGGACGCACTGCTGGTAACCGCCACCATATCCAACTGTGAAGTCTCCCGCATACTTGTCGATGGGGGCGGCTCTGCGGACATACTTTATCTTCGCACGCTTAAGGAGCTATGGGAACCACGTGGGGGCTACCATAAGGGCATCTTGCTCCCGTCCGACCGCCCTCTCACGGGTTTTGTCCAGGCAAATCTATCCAACCTCTGGGAAGGATTGAGCTCCTCATGACATTCGATTCGCGGGAGAACCATCACACAGAAGCAGTTAGATTTGATGTCGTCGACGTTGAGTCGCCCTTCAACGCCATCATGGGAAGGGTAACTCTCAACCGTTTCAGTATAGCAATCCACCAGAACTATTTATGCCTCAAGATACCGGGGCCTCACGGGGCCATCTCCGTAAGGGGTGATCAAGACTTGGCCCGTCGTCTCTATCATAGGGCGGCCACCGGCTCCGATGAAGTCCACATGCTCGAAGTGGGGGGCTCAAAGGGGGTCGCGTCCCTACCACCCCTGATGGAAATCGCCAAGGACAAGTCTCTGCTGGAAAACTACCCCTTGAAGCCTCGCCCTGAAGGGGAGCCAAAGGTGATAAGGCTCTTTGGCCCGGGCGACGAACACTTCGTCCGGGTCGGAGCTTAGCTCCCAGAAAGGATGGAAAAGGAGCTCCTCGAGTTTCTAAGGACCAACACGGATGTCTTCGCTTGGGTCCCGTCGGACATGAAGGGCGTCCCCCGCGAGGTGATTCAGCATCACCTCGCAGTGAGGCTCGAACGCCCTCCGGTGAGGCAAAAGCTCCGCAAGCTCTCTCTCGAGCGATGTCAAGCCATCAAGGAGGAAATTGAAAAGTTCTTAAGTGCTGGCCTCATTCGGGAGGTTTGGCACTCGGAGTGGCTTGCTAATCCCGTCTTGGTCAAGAAGTCCAACGGTAAGTGGCGCATGTGCGTCGACTTTACCGACCTTAACAAAGCATGCCCGAAGGACGACTACCCTCTCCCTTGCATCGACCAGTTAGTTGACTCCACCTTCGGGTGTGAGTTAATGAGCTTCCTGGATGCGTACTCGGGATACCACCTAGTCCGGATGGGTGTGGAAGATGAGGAGAAGACGAGTTTCATCACCTCGGTGGGCACTTACTGTTACCTACGCATGCCTTTTGGGTTGAAGAATGCAGGGGCCACGTTCCAACGCCTTGTATGCCTCGTTCTGAAGGACCAGCTGGGTCGAAACGTCGACGTGTACATTGATGACGTCGTCGTGAAAAGCCCTATGCCTCAACACATCTGGAAGATCTCCGTGAAACCTTCGAAAACCTCCGCAAGTTCGGCCTCAAGTTAAACCCCAAAATGCGCTGGATCAAAGGAGGCAAGCTCGGGCTTCCTCGCTCTCATCGGGTATCGGCCAACCCAGAAGATCCGGCCATCTCGAGATGGGGCCGCCACGATCCATTAAGGAGGTCCAACGCCTTATGGGTCGCGTGGCGCTCTTGGGCGCTTCATGTCGCGGCTCACGAGAAAGGGCTACCTTTCTTCAAAATACTACGCTGGCTAGAAGGCTTCCGTTGGACCCCGTGAGGCTCAAAAGCCTTTGAGGACCTCAAGTCATTCTTGACTAAGACCCCACTCGACAAGCCCCACTGGGAACCCTCCCATCGCACCTTGCCGTGACCCCGGTCCCGCAAGTGCAGTCCCCGATCGTGGAGAAGGACGGGTCCAGCGACCGTGTACTACGCCGCAGGCTTTCACGGCGCAAAGACAAGGTACACGGAAGTGGAGAAGATATGCTACGCACTCTCATGGCGCCACTAAGCTTCGACAAGATTTCCTGACACTCCATCATGGTCCCTCACGCTATCCGCTAGCCGAAGTAATGGGCAACAAAGAGGCAACCGGAAGAATAGCCAAGTGGGCGACCGAGCTGGCACCTTTCTCCCTCAAGCTTGTTGGAAGGACCGCCATAAAGTCCCAAGCCCTCGCAGACTTTGTGGCGGAATGGACAAACCCCCAAGCCCCAGATGAGGTAGCAGAGTGTACCACTCCGCTCGACCCCCACTGGACCCTCTACTTTGATGGCTCCAAATGTCTAAATGGTGGAGGGGCCGGGGTTTTCTCGTAAGCCCCGAGGGGAAGGCACTGGAATACGCCGCGCGCCTCTCTTTCAATCCCACCAACAACATGGCGGAGTACGAGGCTCTCCTTTTGGGGCTCCGCCTCGCAAAGGCTATAAGGGTCCGGCGCCTTCTTATCCTGGGGGACTCCCAGTTGGTTATCAATCAGATGGACAAGTCCTACCAATGCCTCGACCCCAAGATGGCCAGCTACCTCGATGAAGTACGTAGAATGGAACGATACTTCTTGGGGATGGAAGCTCGCCACATCCCCCGTGGAGACAATCACCGGGCGGACCACTTGGCCCGAGCAGCAAGCTCCCAAGAGCCACTCTCGCCAGAGGTCTTCCTCGAGGTGCTTAACACACCATCCATCAAGGAAGACCAGGATGAGAAAGAAGGTCCTGAACAACTCCTGATGGTCAGTGAGATCCCAACACCACCCGCAACGTGGATGACCCCAATCAGGGAGTGCATCCAAGGAAAAACAGAGATGGAGGATAGCACTGCAGACCGAAGACTCTTTGCGAAAGCCAAATCCTATATACTCCTCAATGGGATACTCTACAAAAAAGGGGCTTCCGCACTGCTCAGGTGCCTCCCAAAAGAAGAGGGTATCTCACTTCTGCGGGAAGTGCATGAAGGTCTCGTGGCTCACACCTTGCACCCAGAGCAATCAGGGAAAGGCGCTAAGGTGGTTTCTATTGGCCTACAATGGTACAAGACGCCATGGAAGCCCTCAAGACATGCGAAGGTTGACAAAGGATGGCATCGGCTCACCACTCCGCCGCACCTCTCGCACTGATTCGATCACTTGGCCTTTTGCCCGGTGGGGCATGGACTGCTCGGGCCATTCCCGCCGCCAAGGAGGCTACAAGCATGCGGTGGTGGCGGTGGACTACTTCACCAAGTGGGTGGAAGCGGAGCCGTTGCTAACAATCACATCCTGGGTGGTGCAAAAGTTCTTCTGGAAGAACATTGTGTGCCGTTTCGGAGTCCCGAAGGAGCTCACTTTGGACAACGGAACCCAGTTCGATGCCTCCTCCTTCAAAGACTTTTATGGTTCAATCGGGACAGTTCTCTGCTTCGCTTCAATGGCTCACCCTAAGTCCAATGGGGCGGTCGAAAGGGCCAATGGCCTAATCTTCCAAGGCATTCGCCGTCGACTCGAAAAGAGCACTCTCAAGCACGGGTTGTGGGCGAGGAACTCCTCGTCCTCGTGGGGATGCGACTACTCCTAGCCACTCCACGGGCGAACACCCTTCTCGCTGGTGTACGGAGTGGAAGCCGCCCTCCCCGCAGGTTCGCCACCGCCCTTCGAGTGGAGATGCTCTCGTAAGCCCTACCCATCAACTTCATGGTGAACGAAGACAATCACAAGGTGGAGGTAGATTTCATGAGGAGGCTCGTGATCGCGCCCTCGCAAGCATGCCGCAGACGAACGAGAAGTCGCCGCTTCTACAACAAACGGTGCGAGAGAGGACCTTCCTCCCGGGGACTTGGTGCTAAAGGGTCATCGGCCGGAGCCCAAGGCAAGCTTCACCCCAAGTGGGAGGGACCCTACCGATCTCAGCGATCTTGGGCTTGAGGGCTTACCACCTCTACTATGGAAGACAAGCCACCAAGCACGCTGTGGAATGTTGACAAGCTCAAGAAGTTTTACGCTTAAGCTTTCTTGTGTCAGAATTCAAGCACCTATCTTATGTTGATGTAAACCTCCTAAGGTCATCAATGAAGTGTCAAGTTGTCATTGCATGTCTTTTATCGCTTGTGTGGCGGTCTCTAAGAACCCATCTCCCATGCGTAGTCGTGGGGATAGGCTAGAACCTCGCACTCTCTTGGGACGAGTTCCGTGGTGCATGACCTCCGAGGCCTACCCCAAAAAGCCCCAGAATACTGACATTCCGTGTCCCTTCGGGCGGCTCTCCCCGCTGACCTGTGGAGCGGCGATAACTTGAGGCGCCTTGCCTAAGTCATAGGGTGCTCCATGGCTTAGTCCCCATGGACCCCGGCGCTGTCAAATGACCCCCGGGTCACCATTCCGTACCCTCCACGGGAAACAATAGGAACCTTTCTTATTGCAAGGAGCGTTGCCCGAGAGACATCCCCTTCCCGGTGGGCACATGCCTAAGCCTCTTAACAAGGCTGAGTAAACAACTCGCGACGCTCCTACGGGGGCTGTGTTGTAAGCTAGACGCCTGGCCTCCTAAATAAGGCCTTATGTACCGGTGCCCCTAAGTGGCCCGAGGGCCAAGACAAGGCTAAATTCGCTCGAGGGCGATGCGGGGACCGAGTCCCTCTCGCTGTCGCACGAGGAGGGAAACGCTCCCGCACTGTCTAATGGTGTGGGGGGGGGGGGGCTCGCCCCCCTCACACATAGCACAACAAGAATTGCTTTCTCCCCCTTAGGGAGAAGTAACTAAAGGACCCTCCGGTAGGGCGCCCGCTTTGGATCCCTCCAGGGACCCAAGGCACGATCATGCCCCCATGAAGTCGCCCGGTCCTACGGCAAACCTTCTTTGGCGAGCATAATCGGCATGGCGCCCGAGCCCTTTGTGCACTTCGTTTATAGCGAATACCAACTGCCCTCGAGGGCACATCCTAAAATAAAGCATGGCAAAAGTCATGAGTCATTTATATCATAACCTCAAAGTAAGTTCGTACAAAATGAAGGGAGCATGTCCCAGTCGACCATCGTAAATACTACGAGTGAAGATACGTCTATCACTTAAAGGAGTGCTACGCCTTACAAGTTAAGAATTCCAGTACAGTAAGCATGACCCACCTAGCTACTTAGCAAAGTACACCAAGCACGCTCCAGAGGAAGTCATACATGCTCTGAGCTCGGACCCTCTCCTGGTGCCCGAGGTCCGGTCCCGCGGGGAACCCTTGTGAGGCTGTCCACGAAGCCTCCCACAAGGGACCCCAAGTAGAGCTACCCTCACGGGCGCTCCGGCGCACCTCCTGGGTGTACAGCCCCCGAAGCGCAGTGAGGATGGCCTCTTTTCCCGTAGTATCAGAGAGACGGGAGATAGCTACAACTCCTGCGGTCAAGGCGACTTTGGCAAAGGCCTTACCCTTGTCATCGGTCGCCCTGACAAGGAGACCGACGCGGCCCCGTAGGATGCTAGCCCACTCCTCCCAATCCTCAAAGGGAGGTGGGAGATCCTCCACTCTGGCTCCAAGCTCTCTCAAAGTGACCTGGACCAACACGGCAAGATTCATGAGAGATATAGCCATTGTCTTCCTGGCCGCTTGCACTTTGCTCGTGGGCATCACGGTCTGCTCCCACCGCCTGTATCACCACATGGGACCTCTCCAAGTCAGCCTCCAAGTCCCTGACTCGCTGCCGGGACTTCTCCAGCTCAGTCTCCGCCTTGGTGAGCTTGTCCTCCACTGCCCTCTGGCCCTCTTGGGCCTGTAGCAGGGCCCGCTTGAGGGCCTCTGGATCATCCTCAGAGCGGCGCGATGGGGTGGCTGCAAGCATCTCCTTGACCATTCCCAGGACCCTGTCAAAGAGAACACTGCTCATCGTTGTAGCCTGCAAAAGGGTGAAAGTGTGAAGAGTCAAAGCAAGCCATGCACTGGAATCCTGAGCTTAGGGGAACACATGAGAAAAATAAAGGCTCATGATACCTAATACTGGTGGGTCACTGTGGTAGCTAACTTCTCCTTCAGCACCTCCAAGAACCTCCCGGGATCATCAGGCACCAAGTCTTCCATATACCTTGCACTCCGCTCACCCAAGAGGCGAGTCGTCTCGATCGCCTCAGATCCATCGTATGAGGTATGGCATACTCGGAAGGGCATTGAAGAACATGACCGACCACCTCGCAAGGCCCCGCTTGCATGGGTGAGCATGGGTAGCTACATTCTCTCGCTGAAGCCCCTAGGGGCACAACAGTGTGAGGGGCTCCACTGTGTGGCATCTCGTGTTCACGGGTCCGCAATGCAGAAGGGTGTGTTAAGTATGTTAGGAAACATGTAAGCTCCGCGACAACTTATCATGATCACAAGCACTTACCTCCTGGAAAGCGGAAGAAAGACTCAATGTCGTCAAGGTAGGCATACCCAACTTCCTCCCCCGCCATGGCCTTGGCTAGGGAGATGACCGGGCCCTCAGTCCCAACGCCCAGGAGCCCTTCAATCTCCCAGGCGAGCTGCTGGGAACGCTCGACAGAGCTCCCTAGCTCGGTGTCCGAAGCCGGCTCACCGGAAGAGCTGGATGTCGTGGACGAGGAAGGTGAGGGTGAACGCCTGCTCGCCTGCCTATTGGAGGGGCCGGTGCCCTCTCCGATGGATGCACTCTTCTTCTCAGGGCCCCTAGCGTCTTTGCCCCTAGGGGCGGGAGATGGCGGGGGCCTTCGGGGTTCCACCCAGAGAAGGTCCCTCTGGCCCGTGGCACGAGACGGAGAGGCAGCGCCCTGCTGAGAAGTGCCACCAACGCGCCCTCCGGCGGCTCTCTTGGCGCGCTTTGGGGCGGGTCCGCCCTCCCTATGGTCGCGCCCTAGCCCTCTTCCGCTTAGCATGGTCTCGCGGGTCACCCCTGGGGGAGGCGAGGCCAAACGCCGCCACGGGAGTTCCTTCCTCCATGGGAAGCTCTCGCCCTCGTAACCTCATGCCTCGTACATGCACCACCTCCCGGGATTGACTCGGCCTCTCTCTGCTGCCTCGAGGAGCGAATCGCATATAGAAAGCAAACCATGAGATGTGAAGGGATAAAGTGTCAAAGAAAAGCAAAGAGAGCTCAAAGGCCCTTACCTTTCCCAATGCCGGGGTGAAGGCCACCGTGGAACCCTAACCTAGCACGCTGAACAAGGGTGCTGAGGTTGAGGAGGGTCATCTCCTCCATCAGGTCACGGGCGCCCTTCCTCGCTGCATTCTCCCGGATGGCGTTGCGTAGCTTCCAGTCATCATCGGTGAGACGACCCATCTCGGGGTACGTCCGTATCGTCAGGGTCGGGTGAGACCCAGTGTAGACAAAGTCCTCAGCCTTCAAGTAAAACCACTTCTTCATGGCAGAGGGCCAACACTCCTTCAGGACGTGCACGGGGAACTCATCCTCGTGCCGTGGGGTAGTGAAGATGGAACCCAGGGGCCCTCTCATGGAGGGCCCTCGCTGAGAGTGGAAGAAGTAGTCAAACAAGGCGACGGATGGCTCCATAGGCGTTCCTGGGATGGCCGTCTCACATAGCCATAAGAAAATCCTCAGCCGAACAAGAGGTTTGGACTAAGGTGAGAGAGCTCCACCCCAAGCGCCTGAGTATACCTCTTAATGAAGGGGTGCATTGGGAGCCCAAATCCAACGTCCACCCAAGCCTTGAGAGCTACAACATACCCTGACGGAGGATTGGGGCTCTCCCCCGGTGCGGGAAAGTCCACGTGCCCGGGAGCGAGGCGGCTCCCCTTTCGGATGAGAGAAAGCTTCTCCCCGTCGGTGAGCTCCGACGGTCCAGGACTCACCCTCGCTTCCTCCGGGGCAAACCCCTCATCACCCGTCGGATCCGCGCCAGCGACGGAACCAACAGGACCCATCATGTCCACGTCTCCCGCACGGTAGTCCTCTCTGCGATGAGGCTTGCTCTTGCCTTTCCCTTTGGCGGGGGCGGTCTCATCCGCCTTCCCCTTACCCTTAACAAGGGTGTCGCAAGGACGGTCTCCTACAAGTAAGAATGGAGTCATCCTTAACATGGTCTGTTGCGAACAACCAACAAAAGGAGCCGTGTAACATCGTCGTGCACGTGGCCTTACCCATGGACGCCTGACGCCCCCTGGACTACACGCGTGGCTTCCGACCTGATGGCGCACCTGCAACCTGCAAAATCCAGTGTATCGTTAGCGTCCGGTGAAAACCAGTGAGACAAGTGGTGGCATTCATGGGGGCATACAAACGCCCGCCGCCGCCGAGCTCGGCCCTCAGCCCGAACATGATCCCTAGCGCCCGGCTTAGGGGAGACGGAGCAAACGGGCTGCTGTCCAAGAGCCCGACCCAACCTTTCTCGCTCCCTCGTCTGGGAGCTAAGGCTTACCTCCCTCTCAAAAAAAAGAGGGGCTAAGTCGCGAGCATTTGTTTGGGAGCTTCTCCCCGAGCCTACGCTTCATGGCTGGAGGCGGCCCGACGACTAAGAGGGACTAGCAAGAAGGAAAGGCCTTAGTTCTCACATGTGCCCAATTTCGCCTCAAGAGCTTGGTGCTTTTCCTCCCTCTTCAGCACGAAGCAACAGGTGGAAGCTTCTTATATCCTGCTGCCTCAAACAAGGAGAATCATAGACCCGGTCCACAGCAAAGTCTCGATGGACTGGGTCTACCAGGCACGACGGTCAGCCCCTCCGGCAGGCGAGCGAGTGGCTGTGACGCCCTTGCCCCTCCTCGTCGTGAGGTTCGGTCCGGCTGTTTAGCAACCTCAGCCCCTCCGGCCGGCGAGCGGCGTGGCGGCGACTCCCTTGCCCCTCCTCAGTGTGACGTTCGGCCGGTTGTTGAGCAGCCTCAGCTCCTCCGGCAGGTGAGCGGCGTGGCGGCGACGCCCTTGCCCCTCCTCAACGTGACGTTCGGCCGATTGTTGAGCAGCCTCAGCTCCTCCGGCAGGCGAGCGACGTGGCGGCGACGCCCTTGCCCCTCCTCGGCGTGAAGTTCAGCCGGCTGTTGAGCAGCCTCAGCTCCTCCGACAGGCAAGCGGCGTGGCGGCGACGCCTGTGCCCCTCCTCGGCGTGAGGTTCGGTCGACTGTTGAGCAGCCTCAGCCCCTTTGGCAGGCGAGCGGCATGGCGTCCGAGGCCTCCCGATCTAGGGCCTAAGTGGCGGTGCCTCCCCTCCGCGCAGTGGCGGCTTCCACGGCAAGAGCACCCGAGGTCCGCTGGCCCAGGGCCTGGTGGCGGCACCCCTTTTCTCTTCGCGCGACGGTAGCCACCAAGGCCCGGGCGTCCGAGGCCCCTGGGGGGGCCAAGGGGCGCCTCCTTCTCCCAGCAATGGGCAGCCCAATGGCCCGCTCGGCTGCGTCTCCTCGGCCCGCCGGCTGGCGGTGGCAGCTTCTCTACCACACGGCGGCGTCCATATGCTGC
Organism: Otatea glauca; assembly: GCA_036346275.1. Classification (NCBI taxonomy): domain Eukaryota; kingdom Viridiplantae; phylum Streptophyta; class Magnoliopsida; order Poales; family Poaceae; genus Otatea; species Otatea glauca. Next base: position 4,690,038 of record CM070733.1, on the reverse strand, counting down.
CCTTTTTCTTCTTCAATACCAGCTAGGCAGCGAGCAACGCCACACTCCTTCAGTGCAAGAGCGGGCAAGAACGAAAGATAAAATGCCAAAAAATGCAAGGCAGAGACTTAAGGCATATGGGCATTTCAGACCGCCCATTCCGGGATGGCTCCCCGATCGATGAATTGGGAGCTACCCATGCCGCATGCTGGCTCGCACTCCAAGGGACATCGAAGGCCGCCTAGACCGCCAAATACCGCACCAAGAGATATCGGGCGCTGTCCATACCGCCCGGCGCTTGCACCCAAGAGATATTGGGCACTGCTCATGCTGACCGAGCCAAAGGGTACTAGGGTAGCACCCCACGTGGGATTGCCTGCCTTTGATTCGTATGCAACGCCTTGGATGCCTAAGCCCCCCACGGTCACAAGCCCCACAAGCTTTGGCCCATCGCCCGAATAGTTCCTAGCAAAAAGGGGACGTTGCCCAAACGCCCGTTCGTGCTCTAGATTTTCCAACCCGGGTGTTGCCCCCAGCGCCCACTATTGGAGGTTTTGCAAACCGACTGATGGCCTGACCGCTCGATGGTGCTTGGAATAATGTTTGGTGGTGCTTGGCTATGGACGCTCGTAGTCAAGCCCAATGGTGCTCCGGAACGAGCGCTCACAACCGTGCCCCTGGTGGGCTCGCAAGAAGTGTAAGGCCTGGGTTTACCCCGGGCTGGCAAAAGGAGAAAGGACGAAATATATCCCCGTACATAACAGCATTTTTGCCCCTCGGGCACCACTCGATATGCCCAAGGGTCAGGGGGCCTAGTGTTGATGGGAAGTTCCATCATAACCCCACAGGCATGCCCCTCCGACAAAGGCGAGGGCCCCTGGCCATAAAGCACTTGGCAAGCCTCCTGGTCGCAGGGCATTAGGCAAGGGCTCCAGCCACAGGGCACTAGGCAAGGGTCTCTGGCCACAGGGCACTTGGCAAAACCCCCCCGCCAGTGTTGGAGAAAAAGGAGGGCGTCCACGGGAGATGCCCACATACCCGCGGAGCCTACGGAGGCGCCCTCCTACTCCGGGCGCCTACGGAGGCTCTTTTCTACTCGCGGATGTCGGGAAGCACCTCCTACTCATGGGCGCCTCCGGAGGCGCCCTCCTCCGCGGCGCCTCAGGGAGGCGCCTTCTACTCCATGGAAGTTGGGAGGCACCTCCTACCCGCGGAGCTTACGGAGGCGCCCATCTCCGCGGGCGCCTCACGGAGGCTCCTTTTCTACTCGCGATGTCGGGAAGCACCTCCTACTCCGCGGCGCCTCCGGAGGCGCCCTCCTACTCCGCGGGCGTCTCCGGAGGCGCCTTCTACTCCGTGGAAGTCGGGAGGCACCCTCCTACTCCGCGCGGCGCTCCGGAGGCGCCTCCTACTCCGCGGTGTCTACAGGAGGCTCCTCCTACTCCGCAGTGTCTACAGAGGCTCCCTTTGCTCCGCGAACGCCGGAGGCGCCTCCTACCCGCGGCGCCTCACGGAGGCGCCTCCTACCCCGTGGGGTCCCGAGTCGAGGCTTGCCCCACGAAGAGATGACGTGGATCCACTCTCTCGCCTCGGAATGACCAAGATGCCCCGCTCACCTGTTGTAGTAGGGGTAGGATGGTATTTTTGCAAGCAGTGCAGGGCGCCTATAAAACTCCATTGTAACCCACTCATGTAAAGGGACCGATCATTCAATACAAAAACAGAACCACTGGTGTGTCTCTCGGGAGCCTAGGCCAGGAGCCTCCTCCCTACTCCCCCCGGGGAACACACCGACAGGAGTAGGGCGCTTGCTTAAGTGCCCGAACCTGTATAAACCCTTGTGTCCTCTCTTTCTCTCTAGGACGTAGGCCCGTAAGACGGTCCGCGTCCACTCCTTCTTGTGTCACATTTTCAAACATACGACATTTCCAAATAAGTTTAATATTGGAAAGGTTACACATATAAAAATATTTGATGACACGTGGAGTCTGCACGTCAGTCTTGCTTCAAGGAATTCCATTGCCTATTTTTTTCATTCTTTTATTTAATGAATTTTGCATACAAAAATTCAACAAACACTGGGTGGAAACATCGAAGCTACCACCCAATTTGAGATAGACGTGTGAGATGATATTCCTTCTCTCTCTTCTCTTTCTCTCCATCCTCTCCCCTATGTAACATCCTAAATATCTAAAACAGTGAAAGTGTACGAATTTAAAGTGGAATATAAATATTTTTGAGCTTTGCTGATATTATTTGTTTTAATTTGATTTTTTTGGATTATTGCGTTGTGTGAAAATTGAATAAAAGAGTTTGAGAAAAAGGAAAAAGTTTAAAAGAAAAAAAGTTAGAAAAAAATTACTATGTGACCTTAGCTGTTCTGGTAACTCAGTGTGATCAACAAGTAAATTTTCCACACACAGGAATAGGAATAAACAAAGTGTATAATCACTCTTTGACTAGAAATAGTAAGGTTAAAATTTAAATAAAATTGGTCGATGTCTATCTGGAGCTAAGAAAATTACCATAGTTCCCTGAGTGTAGAACCTACCACTGGTAAAATTTTCATAAATTAATAAGCCAGTCTAATCCTTTTAAAAATTTAAATACAGAGGTCTTAGAAATTTGGAAAATGGAATGTTAGAATTCTAATAAAATAAATACTCAAGTATTCGACTTGAAAATTTTATTGTAGTACCTTTAGAAGGAACTGAACCGAAAAGAAAAGTTTCAAAAATAAATATTATTAGATGAAGCTTTGAATAAATCAAAACCCAAAATGAAAAGTCTGGGCAGTGTGCAGTGTCAGAATTTACATAAATAATTTACAAGGTATGTTGATCTTAAAATTTTTTAGGAGACGCCTGACTCCTAGTAGACTTTAGTCAAAAAATTTCATGAACTTTGGGCATCGAATGACCCTTGAATTAATGCAAGTCCGGTGAGTTCATGTTTTGTCTCCTCGCAATTTTCATCTCCTCTCACGAATACCGGGCCTGGCTCTGTGTTCACTTGACGCTACCGGCGCTGGAGGAGGCAAGATGCGCCGACGATGGGACTGGACCTCTCGTCACCTTTAGGACGCCAGATTCTTCTCCTTTCTTCTTCCCCAGCCGATGCGAGCTGACGTTCTTGATGTCGTCCGGCCACAACCACCCCCGTCCGGGCGAGATCGCCATCGTCCACGCCGCACAGAGCTCTTCCGTGCTTGTTCTTGACCGTCCTTGGTCAAGCTGCACTGGAGGTGAGGCTGCGCCATCTCGTCGCTCAGTACAGAGGAAGAAGACCGAGGCCGTGCACCCAAAATGCAAGAGCGATCGCTTCTTGTTGGCAAAAAGCGCTCGTTTCGCGTCGCATTACACTCCCTAGTCTCTTCTTTGCTTCTCCTCTAAGCTGAGAGCTTCGCGCGAGGCTTTCCTTCGTGTTCTTCCGCAAGAGCCGAAGGGGGGGATCTCGGCAAATTAAGTCAATCTGCCTCCATTTCTTCAAATCAACTCCACTTGGAGCTTCTTTAGCATTTCAGGGTTACTGATCAACCGTTAATTTTCTTATTTTTCACCTACAGCAACCTCACGCTGCCACTCTTCTTCTTCGGGGCCGGCGACTCTTGGTAGCTGTCTTCAGACCTTCTTCGACCAAATCATCGGGTAAGCCCGAACCCTTTTGTCCCACTAATGCTCACGCAACCCTTATCCATCGCAATGATGGCCGTTGGTGGAGCTCTCTCCAGCTCAGCCATGGCGCCGCCGCACCCTCATGGTGACAACCATCTTCCCGACCGCCATTTGCCAAGTTAGCGCCACCCCTAGGTGCGCCGTGTCGCGCTGATGCTTGTGCTGCTACCCATCCCGCCGCTCCGAAGCTAGTTCGCCTGCGGTGAGCCTAGAGCGTAGCCCTCTGCCTCGTCTCACTGACCGATGGACCCCACCTGTCAGTGAGCGGGCACGTTTGAAAACGCCAGTGCGCGCGCGGTGAAAACCCGCTTTCCAAGCAGTGAAGGCGTATTTTAGCTTTTTTGATGATTTTCCAAAACCGACTAGAATCAAGTGTTGATAACTTTTGAACCATAACTCTAAAATTTGTGAAACTAATTTCTAAAATCGTGTAAAATCCTATAGAATCAGAATATGCAAAATTGTTTGAAGATGAGTATTGTGCAATTTTAGTAAATGCAAAGAAGCACATAGGTATGAATAATGCCATTTAAATAAAATGTTTTCAAATAAAGCTAAAGTAGAATAAAATAAATTTTATGGAATCTCTGATCTGCAAGTGTTCCAGATATGTAAAAAATATTTACATGTTACTTTGTTATACATCAAATTCAAATAGAATGAAGTTTCAATGTAAAAAGGGATAAATAGGTGAAACTTGTATAAATTAATATTTATATAGGTAAAGTTTATTTTGAAGGATCATATGCCAGTATAAGCTCATTCATGAGGAAATACTTAGGGAAAAAATATGAATTATGTTGTGCTAATAGAGGAAAGTAGTTGTTATAACAATAAATGTAGGTATAACCTATTAATGTTAAGTTCAAATAATTCAAAACAAGCTTTAAAATGCTTATAAGATCATGCCCTGGTAATACTAGGACAATGAGTAAAAGGTGATGAGTGGTCTGGTCATAATTGAAAGAGGAATTTGACATATTATAGTGATAGTTTTGTGGTCATTTAGGTCTTTTCAATAGCAAATAAAATGATGTTTCTAAATGAAAAGAATTGTGGAATCAACTTAGTAGCACTCTACAAATTCCATGCTATTATGTTCTAAAGAAATAATATCACTTTGTAAAGGTTTGCATATAAAGAAAGCTAGCAACATAAGCCTAATTGTTATGTTTTCAAAATAATAGAATCACTTAAGCAATTTTGGCAGCTTGTAGAATAACTCGTTCAAGTGAGAATTTTATGATGGATATCATAGAAATGATATTAAAAGTATGTACTACTATGTTTCAGAAAAATATCCTATTAATAAGCTGTACTTCACTTAGTTTTCATTAGTGTAATACCCTTAAGTGATAATCGTTCAGCCTGCCTCTTTAGTCCAGTTTTTATAGCCTAAGTTAAAGTTTCGTTTAAGCCTTTTTAGCAGTAATTTTTATGTCTTGTATAAACCCAAAAATTTAAGAAAACACCTTAGGAGTGCTGTCCAAAGTTTGTGCTATCACATTTTGGAGAAATATCCTTAATTCTTCAAGTTTAGCTTGTAGATCTTGTTTAGTTAAATAACCTTAAGTGTTATAGTTTCTAGAGCTCAAATTGTATGTCTCTCCAGCAGGGTAGCAATGAGCTTATGTTTTTGTCAATCTAATTAATCTTTGCATCTTGAATTCGAAATTTAAATAACAACAATTCATTTAAAGCAACCCCTGTCTTGGTTTGAGCTTGCGTTTATCTGGCGGTTTGTCTTCTTTCTGCCTTTTTGGAATTTACTGATTCTTTTACATTCCTCTTTTCGCGGCGTGTAGACACCAACGTCGCCGAGGAGGAAGACGATCCAGTTGTAGATCCAGACTTCGAGCCAGACAGCGAGCTGCAAGGCAAGCACCCCCTTGAACATGTCGAACCTGATAATTTACCTTCAATTGTTGTTTTTGCCAATGTATTATGCATTCCGGTAATTCCCCATAGAAATACTATTTTGGGTAGAACTTGTAGTTACCCCCTGTACATTATGGTTTTCCTCAATCTGTATGGACATGTGAACCTTGTAAACCTAAGTATGAACTAGACATGCTTAATGTCCTTTTGGGTATAATCGCTAGCATATTCATGCTTAAGCTATCCGTTATATGTTTTCAGTCTTTTCAACAAATGAATGGTCCTTTTTGGGAAATGATTGCTGCTAGTTTGTTAAAAACCCCAAAATAAAACTATGGTTTGGCGCGGACGATTATTGGCAATAGCCCGTTGTGCAAAGGGAAACGCACGTAGTGTAGGGTGGAGTATCGCCCGTGTCGGATTATGGACCGAGCAACGTGATAGCATCTAGGCCCCCTCAATTTTCATTATCTTGTTTTATTATAGTTTTGGTGTTAATGACTAAGTTAATAATGCTTAAGTTTTGAAGAGCATGTGCTGAAATCAATGGTGAAGCAAGTTGGACTAACAAGATTAAGGTGTTCTGTTACTAGTTTATGACTTGGGAGTTGATTCAAGTCAAATTGCTAGGATTATTTTCAGTTTGGCCGTACTAAAGGGGGACTTTGCACAAGCTAGCGGATTGGATCATAAGGCAAAGACAAAATTAGATTGCTCGGAGTAAAAAAAACTCTTAGTCATTGCTCTTTGAATCAAAATTCTCCTTCATTTCAATAATCTAAATATGCGACGGATTAAAATTCAGCTATCCATTTCTTAAGTCTGTTGCATACATGGCCAAAATCCTTTTTCAGTCAAAAGCTCCTTTAGTCCAGCATTGAAAATCTTCCTTGTCAAAATTCCTCAAGGTACCTACTCATCGGACCAAACTTCGTATTTTCACATACTTTAGTCCGTGGTGAAAATTCCTTGAAGATATCTTGCAACCAAGTGTTTTTATATGTATGATAGACCAAAGTTTTTGGTCCCAAGATACATATAAAGTCATACTCCTTCAATGCACAAAAACTTATCAGATTTCCATCTATAGAGGACCAAATATTTTTAGTCCGGTACTCATTCAGATTATAAGCCTTTTTTTTGCCGGACCAAACCTTGGAGTTCTATTTATTAAATCTATAGATAGAAATACATTCTTATTCGAAGGTTTTTCCTTTGTTGACGGACCAAATCTTCTTGTTTAAAATATTTTAGTCCGTTGCTTAAGCAAATCGCTTGAATAAACTTTTTTTTGTCAAAAAGGTCCTTAGCTACTGATCTTAGAAATTCCCATGTATGACGGACCAAATAATTTGGTCCGGCATACATGTAACTCACTCATTCCTTTGCCGGACCAAACTCTCTGAAACTCCCATGTATAACGGACCAAATTTTTTGATCCGTCGTAAATGTCTTAAATTGGTCCGTGATACACATGATCAGTATCGCTAAGTTCTGTTGCTCAGTCCATTGTAAACATATATTTTTGATATTCTGACACGTCCAACGGCTACAGTGGTAGGTGCCGTAGGGTTTTTTTTATCTTTCCTCTGATACCTCCGGGTGACAGTACACAGGGGTGTATCTGTAAGGGGAGCGTACCTGTGCTACGGCTTGGTGCCCATCCAACGGTGATTGGCCCGTCCTATACTTCGCTCGTGTGAGGGAAGTGATAGTGAAGGCAATACCGGAGAGGTTCTTTGGTTAAGGTAGAGGTTCCTGAAAGGCTTTGTTACGGACGATCACCTGTGTGGTGAATGGTTGTATCTTGTGGGTAAAGTGTACAACCTCTGCAGAGTGTAAAATCTATTCGAATAGCCGAGTCCGTGGTATTGGACATTGCTCGGGATTACAGTCAAGGGTTAGATTTTCAAAAATAAAAATGTGGATTGGGTGGTCAGTGCCGTTGTTAAAATGAACTCATAAGGTCAGGTGCCGAGAATCTTTGAACAAAAACCATTTGAAGAAATTAGTATTATTATAACTGCTTTCAACGCTTTAATCTAAATAAGATACTAGTTTAAAAATGTTGTTTGATGCAAAAGAACCAATTAAGCCAATCCTTTGAATAAGCTTTGCATATAGTAATAGCGCCGCATTCTGCATTACTTGTTGAGTGCCTTGTGTACTCACCCTCCTTGCTTATCAACCCCAACATCGCTGGAGGAGTCTATACCAATGGGAGGAGGAGTACAATGAGGATCCTGACAATTAGGGGCAAGCTCACTCGGTTGTCTGTGGCAAGATGAAGGCTTCCACGACATTTATTTTATTCCGCGCTATTTCTTTTATTCTGAATAATGTAAGCCCTGCGTGGCTGATTTTATGTAAGGAGACCATAAGGTCGTACAACCCAATTTATATAAATGTTTGCACTATTTATTCTTATATCGCTGTGAATGTCTGTGATGTGCAACCCTGTAAGACTGTGTGTGCTAGCGTGATCCTGGACTAGCACAGAATACACAGAGGGTTCAGATTTGCAGATTCGGGGCCCGACAGAGGGTTTAGGGTCCGGATTTTCTAAACCTTTATCAATTTTTCGAAATCATGAATCTAAAAATTGCTATCTTGCAAATGTTTCTCATGCCAAAAGGGGTTGTATGGTGGATGCCCATTACATGCTATTTAAGGATTTTAGGGGCAGAATGAATGTAAAATATGTAGGTCCCTCAAATCTTAATAAGAAACTTAAAGCTATCTGGGTACCTAAGGCAATGTTGTTAAATCCGTTTAAACCTAAACTTGCTATAACTAACACCAAAGGACCTAAAAGTATTTAGGTACCTAAAGTTAAGAAATGAATTTGTAGGTGAACTATAAAAGTGGAGACAGACATTGGGTAATTGACAGTGGCTGCACTCAACATATGACCGGGACCTCAAGAATGTTCACTTCAATTGAAGGAGAAAGTGATCCAAGTCACAAAATCACCTTTGGAGATAATAGCAAAAGAAAGGTAAAAGGTCTTGGTAAGATTGCTATATCAAATGATCACTTTATTGACAATGTTCTTCTTGTTGATTCCTTAAATTTCAACTTACTATCTGTTGCTCAATTGTGTGATATTGGATTCCATTGTAACTTCTCATCTGATGTAGTAACTGTATTTGATAAAAATGAAAAGTTTATTTTCAAAGGTTTCAGATTTCAAAATCTCTACTTAGTAGATTTCAAATCTAACTCCTCATGCATCTCGACCTGCCTATTAGCTAAAGTTTCTCTTGGATGGCTTTGGCACAGGCGTCTTGGGCATGTAGGTATGTCTAATCTCAAAAGGATTTTAAAAAATGAGCTATTGGTGGGTTTGAAAGATGTTAAATTTGAAAAAAATAAGCTATGTAGTGCTTGTCAAGCAGGCAGACAAGTAGCTAACTCTCATCCAATCAAAGGTATCATGTCCACCACTAGACCACTTGAGCTTCTGCACATGGATGTATTTGGCCCCACTTCGTATGCTAACATTGGTGGTAACTCATATTGTCTGGTAATTGTTGATGATTTCTCCAAATTCACTTGGGTATTCTTCTTGCATAATAAAAGTGAAGTTGAAAATTTCTTCAAAACTTTTGCTAAAATGGCCCAAAATGAATTTGATTGTCCCACCAAGAAAATAAGAAGTGACAATGGATCTGAGTTTGTTAATACAAATATTATTGAATATTGTGATGAATTAGGAATTAAGCATGAACTTTCTGCCACATATACTCCTCAGCAAAACGGTGTGGTTGAAAGAAAGAATAGAACTTTAATTGAAATGGCTAGGTCTATGCTAGATGAATATGATACTCGATGCTTTTTGATGAAGCTATCAATACTGCTTGCCATGCTGTAAATAGACTTTATCTTCATAGATTGCTTAAGAAAACTTCTTATGAATTATTGGTAGGTAGAAGACCCAATATATCATATTTTCGTGTATTTGGTTGTAAAGTATATATCTATAAAAAGAGAACTCATTTGGGTAAATTTCAAACTAGATGTGATACAGGCACCATGCTAGGATATTCTTCTAAGTCCAAAGCATATAGAGTATTTAATAATTCAACTGGCCTAGTAGAAGAAACTTATGATGTCAAATTTGATGAATCTAATGGCTCACAAGGTGAGCATGAGATTTAGATGATGTAGGTGATGATGGATTGGTGCAAGCAATGAGAAAGATGGAAGTGGGTGACATTAAACCCAAGGAAGATAAGGATGAATCTCCTACACATCCAATGGTGCCACATGATGGAACCCAAGAAGGAGAGGAAGAAAAGGAACAAGATCGGCCAGTCATCATCAAAAGTCACCATGCCATTGCTAAGGATCATCCCACAGACCAAATCATTGGTGAAATCAGTAAGGGTGTCCAAACTTGTTCTAGACAAGCTTCTTTTTGTGAACATTACTCTTTTGTCTCTTGTATTGAACCTAAAACAGTGGAAGAAGCTCTAGAAGATGTTGATTGGATAATAGCTATGGAAGAAGAACTTAACAATTTTGAAAGAAACAAAGTTTAGAGCTTAATAAAACGCCCGAAGGATCACAATGTTATTGGTACGAAATGGGTATTCCGAAACAAGCAAGATGAAAGTGGAGTGGTAATAAGGAATAAATCTAGACTTGTAGCTCAAGGATTTACTCAAGTGGAAGGGCTGGACTATGGAGAGACCTATGCCCCAGTGGCACTTCTTGAAGCTATTCGGTTTCTTCTTGCCTTTGCTACTCATTTTAATATCACTCTTTTTCAAATGGATGTGAAAAGTGCATTTCTTAATGGATTCATTGATGAAACTGTTTATGTTGAGCAACCACCTGGTTTTGAAGATTCAAACTTGCCAAATCATGTGTACAAATTATCTAAGGCACTCTATGGTCTAAAACAAGCTCCTAGGGCATGGTATGACGTCTTAGAGATTTCCTACTTGATAAGAACTTCAAAATTGGGAAGGTTGATCCAACATTGTTTATAAAAGACATCAATGGAACATTAATGATTTGTCAAATATATGTAGATGATATCATTTTTGGGTGTACTAATGATTCTATTTGCAAGGAATTTGGTGACATGATGGCCAAAGAATTTGAGATGTCTATGATTAGGGAGCTATCATTCTTTCTAGGATTCCAAATCAAGCAGTTAAAGGAGGGAACCTTCATTTCATAAGAAAAGTACACCAAGGACCTCCTCAAGCGCTTCAAAATGGAAGAATGCAAGATAATAAAGACTCCCATGGCAACTAATACTCATCTTGATCAAGATGTGGGAGGTAAGCCTGTTGACCAAAAGCTTTTTAGATCTATGATTGGCTCATTACTGTACTTGACAGCATCTAGGCCTGACATCATGTTTAGTGTTTGTATGTGTGCTAGATTTCAGGCTGCACCTAAAGAAATTCACTTAAGTGTTGTAAAAAGAATATTTAGATATCTTAAGTTTACTTCTTGTATTGGTTTATGGTATCCTAAAGGTGCTCCATTTGAGCTTCTTGGCTATTCAGATTCTGATTATGCCGGTTGCAAGATTGATCGTAAGAGCACCTAGGGGGTTGTCATTTGCTTGGAAGATCTTTAGTTTCTTGGTGTTCTAAAAAGCAAAATTCTGTAGCACTGTCCACTGTCGAAGCCGAATATATGGTTGAAGGCAGTTGTTGTGCTCAAATTCTATTCATCAAACAAACATTTCTAGATTTTGGGATAAAGTTTGATAATGTGCCTCTGTTGTGTGATAATGAAAGTGAAGTGAAAATAGCAAACAACCCGGTCCAACATTCCAGAACTAAACATATTGAAATTCGACATCACTTTATTCGTGATCGTGTTGTTAAAGGAAATATTATGCTTAGTTATGTAAGAACTGAGGACCAATTGGATGATATTTTCACTAAACCACTTGATGAGGCCAAATTCTCAAAATTAAGAAATGAACTGAATATCATTGCCTATTCAAATGTTGTTTGATGATGTCGCACTTGGTGGGAGAAAGTTTGCCTGCTATGCATATCTTGATACCCAATGTGTGAATAAATAAATAAATTCAAAAGTGCTGAATTCAGAATAAAATGCTTCTTTTCTAATTCAAATAAATCTCTTAACTAAAAATGAGAAAATGCTGCTATAAGACTTACCTTACTATGTTTCTTTCTTATCCAATCCAAAATATAGTAACTAAGTCAAAATCTCTGTTCTCCTCAAATTTGGTGGAAATATTTAGCTAAATATCTCTATTCAGCACTTGAGTCCTTCAGCTGAGCTTAAGTTGCAATTACTTATGCTCATTTGAAAATTAGACTCAAACATTCCCTGAAAACTTAATACTTCCAATTTATTTCTTTTTGTGTTGGTTTGGTTGCTAATCTTAGCTATATCCCTTATTTCTAATCTTCAGAAACATACTCATATTGCAAACTAAGATCAATTAAAGTAAAATGGCAAGTAACCATTTGCGACGGACCAATCTAAAAGCAAAAAAAATCAATGCACACCGGACTAAAAAAAATTTGGTCTGGCATTAAAGGAAGTTTTGGTCTCGATATTGTCCAGAGCAAAACCCTTTAATCACGGACCAAAATTAGTCTAGTCTGTATTTGAATCTGCTTGGTCTGGCAAAATAGGTAAACTCTCTGATCTTTCTGTCAATATAAGTCTGGCTTATGTTCAAATGTTTCTAAGTCTAATTCTTATCCAAATTCAAATAGATTTTATCTATTTCATAAAACTTTTTCTTCTCTTCTCAAATTTCAAAATTTGTTCAAAATCTTGCCTATTGCTTTAGAACTTATCTTCTGCTAACCTAACCTTGTTTTCGGATTCCATGTATTTGCTCAAACCGATATACCTAAAGGGGTCCCACCACCTCTTTACCAAGATGCTTGTTCCCCTCAACCAACTTGTTTAAAGGCATCAGTTACCAAGATACCCTTATATTCAATGTAGTTACCTCTTCCATCAGAAATTCCCCTTTGGTACATTCGAGCTTGCGCAAATTCCTCAAAGCTAGAAAAATTGTCTCATCACCGAAGCAAATCCCTAATCGGATCTTGTCAACGGTGTTCATCTGGCATTCTACGCAAGAATCTCTTTCAGGCTCAGTAAGTTTACCTTAAAACCCCTTTTCCCTTCTTGTCAAAAACCCTAGACCTAGATCTTAGACTCTAGTGTTTTTTTTGTTTAGGTATGGTCATTGTGCTTGAAAAGGGTCTGCATTTGAGTCTGTGTGAGCAAGAGTTGATCATTAGTTGATAGTCAAGATGAGGTCAAAGAACCCAGATAAAAGGGGACTAATTGGAAAAATTGTTGATAAAGTAAAACGCAAGAAACCGAAGGTATCTAGTTCATCTCCTGGAATAACATTACCTAGACAACCTCAAGGTCCTGTGCTCATTTAAGATGTTCATAATGCTTTTCGAACAAATAGAAAATTGGTCACTTCTCATCCAAGAAAAGGAAAAGATAAACAAGTAATTGAATCTGAGTCATCTTCTGAAGATAGTGCCTATGAGCCTAGCAGTGAATCATCTTCAGAAAATACTGAGCTGCTTGCTGAAGTTGATACTCTGAGTAGTGAAGAATTAGCTGACCTAAGAGGCAAGAAACTGAGGGCAATGAGATTGGTTAATGAGAAAGTTTGGTTTCCTGAGTCAAGACCAGCTTTGGGTGAAAATTTTGCGTCTCTACTTCACAAAAACATATATAATGGTTATCTGAATAGAAAAGATGGTATCAGACTTGTCAAATCATCAGTATGTGGATTGGGAACAAGTGATCTCCATAATTAACTCAACAAGATTGTTTGACTGTATAAACTCAACCCCTGAATTAATTCATGTAATGTCAAACAAGACAATACCTTGGAGTATCTCAAGAACACTAGAATTCTATACATCTTTATTAGTGAACAAACAGAGAAAATATATTATGTTCACTATGAATGGAAAGATAAGAAAAATCAGATCTACTCGGTTTGAGTCTGCAATTGGTGCCTCAAGTCCATTAGTGAATAGAACAAGAATATTTGAAAAGATGTATCCTTGTCAGAGATGGAGGTTGATTGGTGATACGCCTGATTTACAAATATCTGCACATATATACAAAGACAAAGACCAAGATCGATTTCAATCCCAACAGAGTCTCTTGTTTATCCAAGAAGCAAAGGTATCACGCTAGTATTAAGGCATACAATTGTTCCCAAGTCTGGATACAAGGATGGTGTGACCTCAACCCTAGCTTGGCTGTTGCATCTCATTTTGTCAAGACAACCTATAGACTTGGTTGATTACATCTTTGAGGAAATGGAGGAGGCAGTCTATAGAAAATTTGGCAGCCCTTTACCTTTTGCTCAACAAATCACTGAAGTTCTGTTGGCACAAGGTATAATTTCCCAAGATGATTTGAATAGGGAATTTAAGTGTTTTCCAAAGAAATATAATATGCATAAATCCACTGGACAAAACTTGAGGATCACTGGTTTTCTTCGAGATTTGCAAGAAAATCAACCTAATAAAGGGGAAGAACCAGAACTGCTTGATCAAGAAGAAGGAGGAAATGAGTCAATTGCAGAATCTGAAAATAAGTTTGACAACAACAGCCGAAGTGGGTATTCACAGGCTAAAGACAGTGACTGCTGGCATCAATCTTATGGAAGCCATATTCCCTCATATGAAAGTCATCATAGCAGCAGCATGAACAAGTCTGAAAAAAGGAAAGAGCCAATTGCTCACAGTGCAAGTAAGACCAAATCTGGAAATGACAGAGAGCCTAGTGCTCAAAATGGAAATAAAAGTAAGGCCTCAAGTCATCATAAGTCTGCTTACTCTCCAAGGCCTTTCACCTAACTTCTAGCCTCTACTCCAGAACCAACAGAAGTGATTCATGGAAGTGAATCCTGGAATGAGGATGATGCTGCAACTCAAGTTATTTCAAGCTCAGTTGCTAAGTATTTTAATGAAGAGCAACAGCTTTATCACCTTCAAGAGTCAGCGGCAGCAGCAAGATTCATGGAAGCTCAAGGTTTCAGGTCAAGAGCAAATGATTATGAGGCAGGAGGATCTGGTATGCCCCAAAAGTTTGAATCTTATTATCCTCCATCAGCTGTTCATCCTGAGCATGATCAGAGGGATACTTTTCCTGGTTGGCAAAGTCTATTCGATTTTCAGTACCCTCCTTCGTCTCCTCAAAAGCATGCTGAGCAAGCACAGGAAGATACCTTTCAGGCTCAGAAAAACATCTTTAACTCTCAACCTGCATGTTTTCCTCTTTTGACCAACAATATTATGCTGACCAAAGAGGATTTCAAGCAAGATACATAGAAGATCAAGCAATGGCAGCTCAGAGATATGAAGAACAAGCAAAATTCCAAAATGAAATCTTTTCTAGATTTGATCACCTCAACAGCAATCAAGGGAAGTTAAGACAGTGGATCCAGCAACTTTGTAACAATCAGAATCTGTTAAAGGACAGACTTTATGACATGAATCAAAAAATTGATAAACATCACAAGAATCTGTTAAATCAAGTTGAGGCTGCAAGCACATCAAATAGGAGTAATCAGATATGGATCAGACAAAATCTGGACCATCTCATGGACTTCACTGAGGATGCCCTTATACACCATACTCAACTGGCACAAAATTGCATTGATGATGTGGGCCAGATCCTCGTAGAAACAGATACCTTAAATGAGTCCTTGAACAAAATGCAGTCTGATCTTCATAATCTGACCATTCAGCCGGGCGAACCAGGTTATCCGAGCTAGCATGATCAAGCCATGACCCAAGTGCCAAGTACACAAACTCAAGAAGAATCAGAAGCAGATGATGATCAGATTGGTTCCCCTACCAGGAAGAGCTCAGTTCTTGGTCAGCTCAAAAAGACCTTTTCTCGGCGCAAATAGGACCCTTTTTGGCTATTGATGCCAAAGGGGGAGAATATTCCTAGGTGGACAAGAGTCTATGTTAAATCTGTTAAGGCTATTATTGTAATTTCTAAGATAGTATCTAATGTTTTGGTACTAGTGGTATCTGATCTTTATCTGGTTTATTTGTGCTCTGATACTTATATTGATACTTTCTTGTTGGTATTATTGGTTGTCTGGAAGTACTTACTCTAACTTTTTTTCTGACCTCTGGTTATTAATGAGAAAAATTAAAAAAAATGATAATGTATTTTAAGGATCTAATATAGTCCTAATATATCATAACTGTCAAAATTCAGATTATGCATTCATTAAGGGGAACACATATATTCTATATAGCTAATTCAGTTTTGCAGAATGGATGAGATATCATTAACTGAAATGGTATGTTGTCATCAATCACCAAAAAGGGGGAGATTGATAGCATCTAGGCCCCCTCAATTTTCATTATCTTGTTTTATTATAGTTTTGGTGTTGATGACTAAGTTAATAATACTTAAGTTTTGAAGAGCATGTGCTGAAATCAATGATGAAGCAAGTTGAACTAACAAGATTAAGGTGTTCTGTTACTAGTTTATGACTTGGGAGTTGATTCAAGTCAAATAGCTAGGATTATTTTCAGTTTGGCTGTACTAAAGGGGGACTTTGCACAAGCTAGCGGATCGGATCATAAGGCAAAGACAAATTAGATTGCTCGGAGTAAAAAAAATTCTTAGTCAGTGCTCTTTGAATCAAAATTCTCCTTCATTTCAATAGTCTAAATATGCGACGAACTAAAATTCAGCTATCCATTTCTTAAGTTTGTTGCATACATGGCCAAAATCCTTTTTCAGTCAAAAGCTCCTTTAGTCCAGCATTGAAAATCTTCCTTGTCAAAATTCCTCAAGGTACCTACTCATCGGACCAAACTTCGTATTTTCACATACTTTAGTCCGTGGTGAAAATTCCTTGAAGATATCTTGCAACCAAGTGTTTTTCTATGTATGACAGACCAAAGTTTTTGGTCCGACATACATATAAAGTCATACTCCTTCAACAGACCAAAAACTTCTCAGATTTCCATCTATAGCGGACTAAATATTTTTAGTCCGGTACTCATTCAGATTATAAGCCTTTTTTTTGCCGGACCAAACCTTGGAGTTCTATTTATTAAATCCATAAATAGAAATACATTCTTATTCGAAGGTTTTTCCTTTGTTGACGGACCAAATCTTCTTGTTTAAAATATTTTAGTCCGTTGCTAAAGCAAATCGCTTGGATAAACTTTTTTTATCAAAAAGGCCCTTAGCTACTGATCTTAGAAATTCCCATGTATGACAGACCAAATAATTTGGTCCGGCATACATGTAACTCACTCATTCCTTTGCCGAACCAAACTCTCTGAAACTCCCATGTATAACGGACAAATTTTTTTGGTCCGTCGTAAATGTCTTAAATTGGTCCGTGATACACATGATCAGTATCGCTAAGTTCTGTTGCTCAGTCCATTGTAAATGTATATTTTTGTTATTTTTGATATTGTGGTAGGTGCAACGGCTACAGTGGTAGGTGCAACGGCTATATTCATTCTAAATGGCTATATAAGCATTTCCTGAGCCATCTACCATGATCGTAGAATGAACTCCTTGACCTTTTAGCATTCAAAATAGCTCTCATTCTCAAAAGGAGTCTGTGCTTCACTTTCAAACTCAAAATCCTCAATATCTCTAAGTGTTTTAGCTCCAAACTGAAGTCTAGCTACGTGATTTGCGAGTGAACCAAGAGACAGAACTTGTGCAAAGTTTATTACTCTTGGATATTAGCGATCCTAGACAGCTTGGAGGAAGTGAAAAGTGAGACCTGTCCAAAGGTGATTGTGGAAGGCCACTGTGGTTGTGAAAGGTTTGGAGCTCAACTCACTGGAGTAGTGAAAGAGTTTGCTGAGTGATCACCAGAGTTACTGCGACTAGCTTTGGAGAAGCAATACTTCGGAAGAAGTGCTTCAACGTGGAGTAGGAGAAAGGCTCTGAACCACGGGATAAATCTCTATCTCATTTGTGCTTTATTTCACTTTGTTGCTTTCACAAGTATCGATTTGCTTTTACTTCATCATATATTGTAATCGAAGTTATTCTCATGAAGAGAATAGTGAATATTCTCTAAGAAGTTAAAATTTGCAAAAGTTGCCTATTCACCCCCCCCCCTCTAGGCCAACTAGTTCCTTCACAATGGGACGGTAGATCCAAGATTCCGTACAACCACGGGGCCTGGTTTGGGACAGTCTTAGCCTACTAAGTTATTTAGATGTGGCTTTGCATCTAAGGAAGGCGGGAGATAGCGAGAGCATTCCAGTTAGATTTGCTTGTGAGGGGCTACCACACCGAACTTCCAACCCTCGGTGTGGGTAAATGCATACCCGCGCAACGGTGTACGCCTTGCAATAAATAGAAACGGGTGCTGAAAACCGCGTGAAAGGAACCACGTCTTGGGTGTGTGTTTCTATTTCTATGGCGAGAGTTAACGTCCCGGGCTGGTTCAAAGCCATGTCTAAGTAATGTAACGGCTCTGTATGATCTCCTTGTCGACACACCAAAGGAAGTGTGTTAATTGGCCTGACAAAAGAGGTTGATCATTCCTTGTGGGTAAAGTGTGCACCTCTGCAGAGTGTAAGATCTAATCGATTAGCCGCGCCTGCGGTCATGGGCACTTGGAGAAGTCATTCCAATGTTAGAGTCTTTTGGTATTTTCTGAAAAATGGGTTTGGTTTGGAAACTGTTTTGCAACCAGCTTTTTGTGTTAAAGGATCGGCACCGGGGACCTTTGCAGTCGGGTAGACTGGGTTGAAAGACTTGGATATTTTCTTATCGCTTTATGTCTCTCAATTGCTTATTTAAAAATACGATGTTGCAATCTATTATATTCATACATTTAAATATTTATGCAACTGCAAAATAACCTGTAGCCTGTCTTTTGTTTAGCCTGTATATTTATCTAATTACATTTGTCAAACACTACAAGTCTTGCTGAGTACCAATGTACTCAACCTTGCATCTGCTGTCTCAGAGGATGAAGACTTCGTTCTGCCATACGATTCTTATTTCCAGGCAGGGCACGGGGTTTTTGACGACGATTTCTTCTAGGATTTGTCTAGTCAGTTGCCTGGGATTTAGTGGGCAAACCGCGAGGTTTTTGGAGTTCTTTTGACTCTTTATTTTCGCTGTTCAGTTTTTGTAATATATTAAACTTTGTATAATTATTCCTCTTATGTATGTATCTGTTTGTCTCTCGAGTGTGGTTATGATATGAATGTTGTAAACATGTGAGTGCTAGCCACTGATTACGGGACTAGTACAGTGATCACATAGAGGTTCCTGTTCGCAAAAATGGGGTCTCACACTCTCTCTCCCCTTACTCTCTCGCACAGGTTCGACTGGGAAACTACCATGAGCTGTCGCGCCTCCATATTGACCACGAGTTGTGTCGAGCCGCAGACCTCGGCATGGCGGGCGGAGGCATGACATGGTGGCGGACCTTAGCATGGCGACAAGCACAAACCACGGCTCTGCGTGGCGGACTGTGAGGAAGAAAAGATAGGGTGAGAAGGAGAGAGATGGGGTGATCTCAACCGTTGGATTTGTATCGGAGGGTTGTTTCCATGTTTTCATCTAAACAATGTGTTTCCACTACGTATTTTCCTGAGATACATTAGTAAACTCAAATTTGGGTGGAAACATGGAAACTACCGTCCGATTTGAGATGGACCCGCAAAATGATGTCCTTTCTATCTCATCTCTTCTTCTCCAGTCTCTCTCCCCTGTCACCCCTTGTTCTTCTCGGGTCTGACCGATGAGCTGCGTCAAGCCACACTACCGTTGAAGGGAGCGGCGGACCTCAGCAGGCAGGCAGAGGTGCAGCGAGGCATGGTGGACAGCTGCGACCGGTGAGGAAGAAGAGATGGGGTAAGACAGAGTGAGACGGGTGGAGAGAGATAGGGGAGATCTCAACGTAGATGAGTGTCCACCACATATTTTCCGTATATCTCTGCAACATATTTTATCTTCTTTTTTTTTGCTTTTCTTCTTTGTCAAGTTATAAATATCACTTAACAAAAGAAAAAAATATCCAATGCCCCAACTGATATTTCACGAGCTACATCGAAGTGGCTGTGACATGAACTACACCGAAGGATGCATTGGTATTGCAACAGTTAGTGCATTTGCGGCAATGTTCGTTCATTTACATTATGCTAATGGTGCTATATATAGCTTTAGATTTTTTTTTTGAGAGGAATATATAACTTTCGATTGATCCTTGCCCTAATGCTTAATTCGGTCAACTGGGCCATTTCGGCGCAACAGACGCTCTCAAGGCCCATCATGCGAACCAAAGATTCAAAAGAATTTAGTACCACATCACCAACGTAACTTGGCGCAAACTATTTTAAATACGTAGATCAAGTACCCAACGAAACTTATGGGCCGGGTCGGGGCCAATGAAATATGCAGGTCTCATGGTGTGGTTGCCAACACCAAGGCCGAGACTGAGGTATATGTAATTTCTTCAAAATAAATTCCAATCTAAGCTAGGGAATTGGAAGGCAGATAAGCTCTCCCATGCAGGTAGACTTAGGCCCTGTTTATTTCCCTCCCAGCCTTGAAATAAGTTGGTGGTTTATTTGTTTTCCTGGATTATGGG
Source organism: Otatea glauca (assembly GCA_036346275.1). Taxonomy (NCBI): domain Eukaryota; kingdom Viridiplantae; phylum Streptophyta; class Magnoliopsida; order Poales; family Poaceae; genus Otatea; species Otatea glauca. Next base: position 4,669,896 of record CM070733.1, on the reverse strand, counting down.
TGTCTTGGATTATTGATTCGAGATGGTAAAAGACATCAATACCCTTGACTGTTTTGGGCCATTTTTGAGAGGGTTTCATGGGCCTTCGATAGTTGGACTACTAGCGCCTGGGATATGTACAGCCCGTTGTTTTTTTCACCGTTCTTTTTCTTCGTCGTTCTTTTTTGCATTGTTATTTTTTTTCGTCTTTACTTTTTTCACCGTTTTTTTTCGTCGTTTTTTCATCGATCTTTTTTCTCGTCGTTCGTTTTTGCATCGTTCTTTTTTCGGCGTTCTTTTTTTCATCATCTAGACGTGCACAAACATAAATTAGCAATATGTTTTTTCCCAATGTTGTCATTAATCAACTTGACTACACACACGTAACAAGAAAAAAAAATCGGCTCCCATGACTCAAAATAACCGAACAATATTTGATCCATACATAACCGGTCTCATAATAAAATTACAAATTTCTAGCAAATAAAGCATTAGCAATATTATCACGGAAGTCATTCATGGCACCTTCCTCATCACCAAATTGACTTGCACTCCCTTGCGATGCGGGCATAGGCATATAGTTTTCATCTTCATCACACCGATCAAACTCCTCATCAGCCAACTTACTATCTCTAATAAAGTTATGAAGAGCCATGCATGCATGTATTATTTTAGATTGTTTGAGCATTGGATAGCTTGGCAGATGCAACAAAATTCTCCACTTCATCTTCAAAACACCAAAAGAGCGCTCAATCACATTTCGAAGAGATGAATGTAAGTGGTTGAATACCTCCTTCTTGCCACTTGGACGAGGACCCGCTCGAAACTCCGGTAAATGGTATTTGGTCCCTTTGTACGGTGCTAGATATCCCGGTTGGTTCGGATAACCCGAGTCAACAAGATAAAACTTCCCTACACATTAAGCATACAACATAAGACATAGCTTCATTATTTTTAAAATTTTGATTAGAATGCAAATCTGATTGTACCTTGTGGAGGATGAGGGAATATATCATCGTATTTCAATAAAGCAGCATTGAAAACCCTCATGTCATGTGCAGATCCAGGTCATCCAGCAACAACAAAAGTGAATCTCATATCAAAGTCACATATGGCTAACACATTCTGAGTTGGAAATCCATGGCGACCCACATGTTGGACCACTTTTGTGGATGGCACAACCACCGGTATATGAGTACCATCTATTGCACCTATGCAATTGTTGAAATGAGGCTCAAACCGTGCACCTAGAAGTCTTGGGTGGATTGTTGAGAATTGTGGATCTCTAGGTTTCACAAAACCTTCTGATAGGAGGTGTAACACTATGCAACACTTCATTGAATTTTCTACTAATTGTTTCTTTTGACCTCCCAAATCTGTTCTTCACTTGAACAAAAGATTGGGGCAAACCAATTGTCCATAAAAACATACATAAAGCTTCTATAGAGTCCATATTACAACTAGACTTCAAACCATAGTATGTGATCAATAAATGATGTAACCTATCAATCAGTGGCCTACTCATCCTGAACATGTCATAACAATCTTGTGGAACTCTTAGTGTTCTCATAACCCATTCGTATCCTGATAAAATAGACTCTATTCTCTTTGACTTGTTTAAATAAGTTTCAGCATAGTACATACCACAAGCAGATATCACGGCTCCAAAATTTCTCATCATATCGACTCGAGTGCGTGTAACAACAAAAGCTTCATCCTCCTCCTCATTCTCATTGATATGCATCTACAAACATGCAACGTATACAGTCATGCAAATTGGTCCATATATAATATAACCAACATTTTAACGTAGTTCATGCAAACTGATCGACACACAATAGTTTCGTGCCAACATTACTAAGACAACGGTTCATACAACAAAACATATAAAATAGTCCACAAAATATGGTAGATGATGTACAGCCAATGCAAAATATGACTTCTACATCAACCCTTCCTTCGCGCACCACCTCTTCAGCCAAAGGAGTCTTCCTTCCTTGGAAGAAATTGTCTTAATACATCACGTTGCTCAGGTTTAACAAATAGTTGTCCTGCCATGAAATGTTCAGCTGATCCTTCTGCCGCTCCACATTCCATTACCATGGCCATGCATTCCCTAATTGAACTAAACCTCATGTCACCTCTCATCACCTGATTAGCAATGTCACAGTTCAAGTCCAAGGTGGCATGTATATTTTTCATAACCTTAACCATGGGATTTTTTGTTTTCTTCATTGGGCTAGTAATTGCAATAGGACTACCTCTCTTCAATGAAGTGGTTCTCTTCAAATTGGTACCACTACCAGCAGGTGATTCTTTTGGATCACCAAGATCTTCTCCAAAAGCAGCCTCAAAACCATCTACAAAAGCATCTTCATCACCGTTGCCTATTCCACCAGCATCTCCATGGATTTCACCAGGAGCACGAGAAGAAGAGCCATCCACTGCAATATTTTCAAACATCTGTTGCATCAAATCTTCATTCTCTGGTGGCCCTGTCCTTAGCTTCTTCCATTCAGGATGTCCCTGAAAAAAGAAAGAAAACAGTAAGTCTTTATACAGCACACCCAAGGCATTCGATACATAAAATACATGAACTATATGATACCTTGGTCATACGTTTCCATTGCTCATCACTTGCATCCACAATTCCTAAAGTTGGATTCCATCCAAGGCCGGTTAAATCTTTGTTAATGCTTAGCCAAAAGCTGTACAACCCCTTTAGCAGATCCCACTTGTTCTTCAATTGTGTTTTTGAGTGACGAAGACCTATCCTCTCCTAATACTTAGCAGCTATGTTCTTATATCCTTGGATACTCATAATTCCATTAGGCCTATTCCCAGCACGAACCTCTTCAACACATATCTCACTAAAAAATGTGGTGTTCAAAGATGACCATTCTGCCTTGCCAAATTTCTCCTTCTATTTGGCAAATATATGTACACATATATGAGCATAATTGGTACAAAACTAATAGAAATGACACTATAAAAATTATATGTTTTATAACAGGAGAATAATATAAACTTACATTACATGATACTGTTATTTTTAGAAACAACTGAAGCAAACTGATTGAAAAACATTATTCTTAGGCACTTTTGATACCTTCCATTCACATATTGAAACAGTAAAGTATGCAATGGTTCAGATTCTGACACCTTCCATTCACATTATTAATGGAATGTCAAGCTAACTTCTAATCATGGCATAGCAATCGGAGAGATGAATAATTTATCTTATAATGTTTACAATGTATTAACGAATACGCTTGGATTTGGAAGCAAAATGTGTTGTACATTTTGCATGAAAGTTATATATCTACATAGAACAAAATTTCTTGGAAATATCTAAGACATTATTACAATTACGATGGATGTGTTAGATCATCTGTTTTCTAACTACTGTGGGGATTTTTTTATAGCTTTTCTGCTCCTTAGATATCAATCCTCTGTCTTCCATTCCATGCATTAATCCTTGCATTTGGCTGACACACAGCTGGAACCTTGTCTTGATATTTTGCGCTTGCAGATGTAAAGAACTCTGATGTTTGAACCAATCCAAGTCCAACTCCTATGCTCACATATTTGAGGAGCATATTTTATAGGCGTTGGTGTAACTTGTGCATTGTTTGATTGAAAACTTTGTTTGTTTGCTTTGTCTTTTTTTTAGAAAAATTGAAAACTCTGGGATCTACAATACAATTTTTTTGTCTTTTGCTTCTACCGTGCATATCTGCACTCTTGGTTTTCAAAATCTCTGTCTTAACAATTCTCTGAAGTACAAAAATGTTCGAAATTGGTGAGTCAGAGAACTCGCGATCCTACATTAATATCTTGTATGCATAAGCAATGCTATTATAATATTATACTAGTATGCATTCCAGTGGAGTATTCGACATGAATAACGTGAGTTAACATGATATGCAGAGAGTTTCCACTAAAATAACTTCTCTCTAAAGTATAGATAATTGTGTTTTGACAAAGAGATTGCTTGTACTATATCCTGAGATGAACCTAACAACATTATGATGTAAAACATATCTAGAGTTTCAGAAATTTACCCATTCAAGTCAGAACTATAGAAAAGTAGCAAAAGAAAAGATACAAACACATAGACCATCAATGACGAATGAAAATTAGCATGCTTACTCGAGATGTCATAGGAAGAACAAGTAATTCAACATGTAACTTGTCGACCATCTTATTAGTACAAACTACGGGTAACTTGTTAGCTCATCCTATTCTCAAACTTCAAGACATATGGTGCAATGGATTTCTCAAGCACAATGTAAGTGAAGCAAGCTATAGATCAAACATCAGATAAATTAGTAGCCTGCAAGGACTGATAAATATTACACATAGGCGTGCTAATGGTCAGGAATTCAAAATGCAAGTGTTATTAACCATGGTCGCGATCCTTAGGTTCAGGCCACCTAATTTATGCACATGACATACGCTATCTCGATCGTGATCTCGTCGATCTTACAGTAGAGTGCAATGAACAATATGCGATTCAGACTGCTTTTAATTACCAGAGAACACTTTCATGTCTGCATTGGCTGCTCTGGAGATTGGAGACTTTGAGTTAAATTTACTTAACAAGGAAAATTTATGTTTGCATCTTATGGTTGAACACACCTTGAAATCTGCATGATTCACAACCTAACAGACCAACACAAAGGAGTTCAATTGTGGAAAAGAAAATCTAGAACCGATGTAAATGATTGACATAGTGTTGTTCTTTCAATAGATGTTCTTATATTTCGGACATGACAAACTTTACTCATGGTACTAATTAACTGCTACACAAGGTAAAAACGTCAGAGTTGATAGGATCTTAACCAAATGCAAACTCACAAGAAGTCAGTAATCACTAACTCCTCTCTCCCCAAGCAGCCCTTGTTAGCATTTTCATTGTAGGCATTGATCTATCTTTCTTGCGGATTAGAGAGGCACAGACATCGATTGCTGATCTTAATTATCCATTTGTCTATCTATGAATCTAATATGGTCCAAAAGGCCTTGCAAGTTTCTTTCTTTGTTTTTTTTTTCTTTTGGAGAATCAAGAGCTTCAATTTATCAATCAGCAGGAGTACATTCATACTGAAATTGGGGCATGTTGTTTTTGCATGCTAAGTGAATGACTACAGCCTGTACTTGTTGCAAAGAACCATCCATATAAATAAGGTTGACTGGGGTTTCGATCTCAACCATAGTTTATCTTGCATTACACTAGCAAATTTCACATAGATTTTGCATCTAGCAAGCTTCGAGGTAACTCACCATGTTTCCTACGGAACTTGATGAGGCGCCACGCGGTGTTGGGGTCGACTCAGATCAACTTGCGCAGCTCGCTTCCGCCCCTGCTTCTTCGGTGCTCGTGGACGCCGCGGCACCGCTCACACTGCTGAGGTCGACGACGTCAATACCTCCGGCCACTGACCCGTCGGAGGAGGCCTGTGACGCGCCTACAACTGCGCCGCGACCCCGTCCGCGTCCACGTCCGCGTCCTCTACTCGCTCCTTCTTCCCCCATGCCACTCACACACGGCGCTGCTCCCAGTCCATGTCCGAGCGCCGCCGCGGCCATGCTGCCGCCCCGCCTGCCTCCCAGGCCAAGACTTGGCGGATCCATGCCGAGGCAGCCACCCCGGCCGCCTCCAAGCGCCGCCGCGCGATGCCGCCTCCCAGGCCAAGACTTGGCGGATCCATGCCGAGGCCGCCACCCCGCCGCCTCCCACCGCAGCCGCGCGGGCGCCTCCCGGCGTCGCCATGCCGATGCCGCCACGCCGCGCCGTCGCCCGATGTTGCCACCTGCGCGGCTGCGGCAGGCCGCGTACTAGCTCCGCAGGGCCCAAGCCGCCACCCCGACCGCCTCCCTTGCCGGGTTCCGCCGCATCCACGCCGATGCTGCCGCCCAGGCCACCGTCTGCAGCTTCCGCGCCTTGGACTCCGCCGCCACCGCCCAGGTCCTAAGGTTCCATCGAAGCGAGGTGGAGGTGGAAGGTGGCGGCGTGAAGATGCGAACCGGTGGCGATGGAAAAATCGATTCGGCTGAACGATTCGGCGATAAGGTTCAGGGGGAGGAAATGACAATGGTGGGTAATTACAGCGAACATGGAAGGGTATTTTAGACTTTGGCTAAAAAATAAGTTGGATTATGGATCCATAAGCACCCCTAGGATTGCTTATGGATTATCGTAATCTGGGGACTTGGATTATATAATCCAGATTATAATCCGGGTCTGTTTGTTTCCTAGTTTAGCTTATATAAGTGAGATTACATAATCTGGGGGTAAACAAACAGGGCCTTACTCTCTCGTGAAGTCAGTTTTCTCCTCTATTCCTATTTACTATATATACTAGTATAGTGCCCTGTCTTCCGGTTTCCTTTTCCCAGCACATAATATATGATCTTTTCCTTTTCTAGAACGTTTGTTTCCTTTTCCTTAATTCCAGGATATTTGTTTCCTTTTCCTTGAGATGATGTTGGAGGTGGGGGAGATCTGTTGTGGGCCACAGGGATGAGTTAGACACATTAAACAATGGCCATCGGATGTGGGTGAGTAAAACTGAGGAAAGATCTGAGAGGTTAATTTTGATAGAGGCAAGTTTCTAGGGACGTTTCGCTGGGTGCATGAAGGTTGGGCCATCTCTAGTGGGGTGCATTATTTGGGGTGGACGTAGAAAAGAATGCTTAGGTGCATTATAAAAGTATAGATTATGTCTAATGTACTCCTTCCTAAGGGACCAAGAAACTTACGTCTATTGTCAGGCATTTTTGATGGAAGGGAGTTCAAAAGGATTATAGGGGAAAAACCTCTCCATCTGACAGCATGCCTAAAAGCCTAGATGGTCTAGGGATTAGAGATCTAAATTCCCTTAATGAAGATCTCATAACAGTCTTAGCTTGGAGGATTGTTAGTAATCCAAATACCATCCTGGCTCAAATTGTCGAAGCTAGGTATTTCCGAGATTCTACTTTCTGGAGAGCCAATAACGGTAACGGTACTCCCAAGTCCTGGACTTGGCATTCTATTAAAAAGATTAAGGACCTGCTTGGAAGATGTGTACTTGGCTAAAAATCTATGTAAAATGCCGGCCCCAGAACTATTCTACGCTGGGCTATAAGTCTGCTTGCATAAGCTGGTAACCTAATAAAATTACACCTGGTTTTGCCATTTGCAACCGGATAAAAAAATATCAAAGGAGGCCACACTTTTTTTACAACAAATATCTCACGAGTTGTGCGACTTAGCACGCATGGACTCCATCAGGTGAGAAACCCTTCACACAAGGGTGAGCTCATCAACGACTATCCTCTCTTCGATAACACATGTTGAAAATAACTTAATATCTCTAATTTACTGTATCTTTTGGTTATATCTAAATAAGTTGTTAGTTCAAGTCGTCTACAATTAGGACTCTTTTGGCTATATAAGACAACCCCTTATACTTGTAATCTTTAAACATTATAGTGGATTGTTTCCTGTGGTTTCTTCCCGCAATGATTTTTTCACGTTAAATCTTGTCTTAAATTATTTTGCCGTACTGCTATCCCTAACACCCGACGACGATAGATGAAGGAGTCTTAACGGCGACAAGCTCCAGATCTGGTTGATTAGAGGCCATTGGTGGTTGGGGGCTTGGGGCGGCTTGCGGTGCTGCACCAATCGTGTGCGGGGTGAAGCCGACTAGGGGGGGTGTGCGTGGCGCGCGTGACATGGGTTGAGGTGGAGCAGCAACCCTGCCTTAGACATGTGTTGTAAAATATAGGGTGAATAAAATTCTTCTTTGATATATTTTTGTGGATGTAGGTACGGATGGTTGGAAGTCTCATTTTGCCTAACCTTTTTTCGGCAAAGTGTGGCATGCAACAATTTTTAGACCTGTTTGGTACCATCGTTGCAGTAGTTTGCTACACTCAAGTTAGTCGAATTTGACCTTTTTTTTTACCATGCACTTGGTTCATTACCGTAGTTGTGGCATGCTACACTTTCTTAGTCATATGGTCCAGCTGTCGTACACTCATTTTCTTGCCACTATTTTGTCTAAGTTGTAGTGGCTAATTTCTTAGCTACAAAAAGTGTGGCATACCACATTTTGCCTTAGTTAGATTTAGTATGGTGTAGTAGAGTAGTAGCTAACCAAACATGCCCAAAGGCCCAAGAAAACATGGCATAATTTGCTAAAGTATGTATCTATAACATGTAGAATATATGACTAAGAAAGTGTGGCACACTGCAAATATGGCAACAAACTAAACACTACCATATAAAAGTCAAATTTGCCTAACACAAGTGTGGCGTATTGTGGCTACAAACCAAATTTGTACATGACTTATATTAACCATGCAATCTCTTTTCATTCGAAAATATTAAGAATGTAATCCCTTTTGATTTTATATGAAAATTTTTTATTATAAGAGGGACCTTAGGGAGAACCTTTGAAACTAGTGAGCCGCCTTCTCTCTAAAAAAACGCAAGCACCGTCCAGACTGCCCAACATACCAGACCAGTATTATAATTTCCATAAAACCACCTACGCGAAGTACGTTCTCGGCGAATCTCTATACATGAAATCGTCTGGGTTTCCGTGCAAAAGAGCGCGGCCACATCATCCGCTTATTGTTGTCCGTCCGATCTTGCTACCAAGGTACACAAGCCGTTAGATCTAGTCATTTCCCACCTAGACAAAATATCATTCAGGCCCTTCGTCCATGCTTGTTTACAATGCGGTCTTCGGTTCCCTTCGCCTCCCCACTACCTGTTGTCGCCCTCTCCTCTGCCTCCTTGTACACCGTCGCCGCCTCCTCTCTCCTCCCCGGCACCGCCACGTCTTCTCCAAGGTACCACCGCCTCCTATCCCTGGCGCCGTCTCCCTGTGCTGCTCCCGCTCCCCTCTCAGTGCCTTCTCCCGTACCCCATACCACCTCACCCGCGCCACAGCTAGACAGGAGAGGGAGGAAGTGGCCGTGCTCCGGTCTGCCTGTGGCGGCAATGGAGGAGCTCAGATCCATTATCAACCAATGCATCTATGAATTTTATTGGCTATTACCCTTTCAATCCATTTTTGAAGGCTAGGTGTCTTTTTTGTCCCATTGCCATACTTCAAGGGAAAATATATCTGATGAGTTACGAGGTAGTTGTTTTTGAGAAGTGCCAGTAATTATGTTATGGTTACCATATGAACAGATGCTCTCTTACGTTGACCATTTGTAGTTTTGTACACGATCTTGGTTACATTACATATTTCGAATTATGAGTTTTATCATCATTTTGAACCAAAAAAAAAACATTACTTGTTTGCGCTTATTGCTTAATACATGACAGTGATGACAGTAAACGTTGATGTTAATATATGAAAAATTCAAAGTGGACATTCTATTCTGTGGTTCGTTCTTAAACTTCTGCAAATTTATGTACTCGTTGATTAGTGGTTCACCTAATAAAAATGAAAAAGATGCAGCATTTTATGCAAGTGATTTCATGATGCTAGAATCATGGAGCAGTTAATATATCTTTACTCACGTGACTAATTCACTAATTCAGTAGTAGTGCCTAGCATAGTTACATCTTCTCTGTTTTCTGATCCACTTGGATAAGGTTGTAAACATCTTCTCTTCTTTGATTTGATTCATCTCTCTTTTTTGAAAATGCACTTCTAAGCCTTAGCTAAATCTTTGAGAGGTGCTTCCATGCTTTTCTTTTCTATAGTTGCACAAATATTAAAGCATGAATGAAAGGTAGATGGACCATGGTGATTACTTACCCCTTCGCTTGCTTTAAGATTTGTGCAACTTGTATTAGGAGAGAAAGCATTGAAGCACTGCTAAATCTTTTGTTGGAAGAACTTTTGAATATGCTTACATTTGTGTTCTCTAAAGAAAGCAATTAAGTGTTGCATTTTGTGGATTCTATCATTTCTATTGTATATGCGGTTTCCATGATTTTATTTATCAAAATCTGGAGTGATCTTTTTTTTTTGACTTTTTTTATGGAGGTTATTTTTTTATTATGTTGCCATTGGATATATGTATATACAACAATCATGTGCTACTTAATTAGGTTGATTTATGTCATATGGCTCATGAGTTAGCTGATAGTCTAATGCACTGGCAGTAATAGCATTTTATCAGTGCACTTGGAAATTGTCATGACCCCGGGATTGAAATTGTAACCGTTAGTTGTGGGAGACGCAGGCCGTTGCTTGGCCGGCAGTATTCCACGGGGTTTTGGGGCCGTGATGTCGGGGGATGATGCACGAAAGAAGGAGGTGAGAAAACAGAGAAGGGGATGAGACAAAGGAGGCTTTATTCTTTGCTTACCCTTAATTAATGATGCGGCTGCCGATCATATAGGATGGATCGGCTCCTAACACAAGGAACCTAGGATGCACCGATACTTCGCTGAACTGCCGTACCCGTATCCGATACGTATCCGATACGTATCCGATACGGCGATACGGCGCGATACGGTATCGGAAAAGTATCGGAGAATTCCAGCAAAAAAAAATCACCGATACTTCGGCGATACTTCTCCGATACCTGAGGTCCATTTCCCCTGCCTTGGCCCAAAAAGCCCAATACAAACATTAAAACCTAAGCCCTAACACCGGCGCAGCTCCCGCCGACGCCGCAGCTCCCACCGCTGTTCTTCTCCCGCCGCAGCAGCTCCCGCCGCCACCGCTGCTCTTCTCCCGCCGCAATAGCTCCCACCGCCACCGCTGCTCTTCGTCCTCCCAGCAGCTCCACCGGCTAGTGCCCTCCTTCCAGCAGCCGTCCCTCTGCTCCCCGCAGGCGCCGCCGCCATAGCTCCCGTTGACGCCGCAGCTCCCGCCGCCGCAGCTCCCGCCGCTGCTCTGCTCGTCCTCCCAGCAGCTCAAGCGGCCGGCACCCTCCTCCCAGCAGCTCCTCCTCTCCACTCTCAAGGTAACATTGCCTCTACAGTTTCTTATTTTACAATACATATATACTTGACGTATCGACGTATCTTTGTTTTTGAAAATTTCCGTATCGCCGTACCCGTATCGCGTATCGGTGCTACATAGCAAGGAACTACTCTTTCCGTTTCTCAATACATGTCATTCTAGCTTTCAAATTTTGTTCATAAATACATGTCATTCTACAATTTTAAAATAGCTTTTAACTATTTTTTTCCTTTGCATACCCCTATCATTCATTATTCCCAATGTTATTTATTACTGTAGATTATAGTAACACACGCCATCAAGAGTAATAAGTGAGCTAATGAAGGAGGGTGATTTGGTCATTTCTATATGAGCCCTGGTTAAAATGCAAAATCCTAAAACGTCATCTATTTAGGAATGGAGAGAGTAACAGGTAAATCTTATCTCTAACTAAAGCAATCAACTAATCATATCTCTTAGAAACAAACTAACCGACGATTGCCTAATGCCACCGTCTGCCTCCTGTTACACAGCTGGTGCCCTTGGCGCTTAAGTCTACTGCCGCCATGACCTCCTCCGGCTGTAATGAAGTCTCCACATGATAGAAATACTATGGACTAATTTTCTTAGGTGTTCCAGGAATGCAAAATTTACCTCAAGGTTTAGAATTTAGGTACTGTCATAAAATGATGACGATTGCCGTAGATCAATTTCAATGCCAATAAAAAATAGATAGAGAACAATCGCAAATAGATGAACACAGGATATATGGAGATCAACTCTTTTCTCTCTATATTGATTGATCTGTAGAGATTGATTTTCTCTATACAATAGGGTGCTATATTTATACCCATAACCCCTCAGAGGTAGTTTCGGGAATTCACACACCAAAATCAGGAGTCCGGATATATCTCAACAACCAAGATCAAGAATCCGGTTATATCTCAACACTAATTTAATTTTCTAGCAAGAAAAATCTCGACACAGTATTTTTCAGAACTGCCTCTGCTCAACACACAAGTGATCACGGGAGGTTTATAATATTAGTACCATACAGCTACTATTTTATAGGAGTGTATTGCATTCAATTGTTTTTTTTAAATATTCATTGGCGTGCTTAAATTTATCTTAACATTGTTTATTTATCAGTTGTCTTCAGATAATTCCTCATCTACTTGAAAGATGAAGAACTTTTATGTTTATCTCTAGCATAAGCATTGTGAGCATATGAATTCCTGGCTAGTTTTTTTTATATATTTTTAATTAAATACATGGCTCCTTCTGTAGCAGCGAAATATGATTTTACTCTTTAACAAGTGAAACATTGCATGCAGACGTTTTATGCAGGCATATGTTTAATAATTTGCTTTACTATTTATTTAACATGGTGAACAAAGTAAACAGTGAGAACTATGGTTGCTGCAGTTTCTTGTGTTGTTATCTGTAGGAACAAGCTTTTTTTGGTACATTGTAATCACTGCAAATTTCTGTCTAGTTCTCTATGGTATTTTTACACAAAAATATTTGACAATTATATGATAAGGTTTATCTGGAGAAAAAACGAATGAGAGGAGTTGGGGTTTTGTTGCTACTGTATAGAAAACTGGGCTGCCTCTTAATTTCTTCAGAAAATCATTGACTATTATTTAAAGGTTATGTATCTGATGAATGTTAGTTGTAAGATTTCTGTTAGAACAACACATACTGCATATATTGTTTCCTACAATGATATCAAAATACATCTTCGTCCAGCTTGCATTGAAGGCTATTGTGAATGAGACTGCACATAATGTCATGTATCTGCCGGTGATATTTGAGTATCCATTTATAGATTAATCGTTGATGTGAGATACATGCATATACTAAATCTTGACATGCCTTCTTGCTTTCTCACGCGGTATGTTTTTTAAGAAAAAGAAAAAAATTTGTCATGCTCATCTAGTAGTGAAGCTTTTCATGACTTAGTCTAGATCACAGCTGGAGATTATTAAAAGTATTTTCCCTTTTTCATCAGACTTTCTTTAAAAAAATGTTGCCTTTTGGTGTCATATGCAAAAGGTGGAATTACACCAACTGTTTTTATGACTTCTTGATTCAGGAACATCCGAATTATGTTAACTAAGGGACAAGTACCAAGGTTTCTGTTGGCGTCAAAAACTTGATGTAGGGTTTCGACAAAGAAGACACCGCATTTAACACCGGTTCGAGAGCGTGCGGTCGATTTGACTCAGAATCGACAAGGTAAAAAATATAAAATTCAATCAAAAGCCGATCGTCAAAATCAATCGGCTTGGACTCAATCAGCTTGAAGCCGATTAAGATTAAGGTAACAAGATAAATCTAATTAGCCGATTAAGGCTAATCAGAGGATAAAGGCAGATAGATTCGAAGAAGGCGATGCGCAACAAAATCGTAACAAATCGAACTCGGGTGTAATTGACGAAGATCAACAATCGGCGATGTGCAACTTTATTGATCAAGATCGATTACAAGGCTAAATTACGAAGCTACTCTAGTCGATGTGAAAAGAAAGTAAAAGCTGGTTGATTGTATTGAGTTGATGATCTCTTTGCAGTTTGCTTTGGTCCTTCTTTTATACCCTCGGCTGATCGTGTCCTGTTACAACACGCTTCAAGTCCGTTTCGTATCGGTCTTATCTCGGACGGTTGTTTTAAAATCTTGCAGTTACCAAAATATCTCCAAACCTTTCCATCCTGTCCGTTAATTCCGTATCTTTGACTTTATTGCCGATTTTGACCAAGTTTGCCAAATTTTGGTGCAAACATATGCCCCCCATTTTTGAGAAATGACTTGTCATTTGTCAAAAATTTCACTTATCGGCTTTTATAATCGGCTAACCATTGAACTTCCCTCAATAACTGATACTTTAATCACGCCGTAATTCTCTGACACGCCGGTAGTGCGTTTTAACTGCTCGCGCCTTTTGAGATTCACTTCCCGCCTCTTCAAATTTTCACCGTGCTATAAAATGCGGCCCCCACCTTGGTCATTCTTCACGCGCACAAGCTCTCGAATCACCTGCAATCGGTTTAAGCTTTCCGTTTGAAGTACTCCCGAAGCAAACCTTTTAGCTCATCCGGCTTCCTTCATCGGCTACAATGGACCCTAGCCAGGTACTTATTCCGATTCCGCACAGCAATGACCAATATTTTCTGGGTCCTTTGGGGAATCTGGAGGCAGCTATAGTTATTGACCAAGAAGTGACCCGCCTTCCTTTGTCGGCTAGAGGATATAATATCGAGGGTTGGAGTAAAAGTTTTAGGGCTTGGCCGACCGCACTCAAAGGGTGGAAAAATTGGTATAATTGTGTAGCAGCCCAAAAAAGGGAGTCTTGGGAGAGGATGGGCATAGCAGAGTGCATTCCTTTAAGTTTAGCCGACCCAGAGGCCAATGAGCCCTTAGTGGCCACGGCTTGTTATTTCTGGTCGGATACTTTTAATGCTTTCATGTTCCGCACTGGTATGGTTGGTCCAACCCTGCTAGACGTTGCTCAACTCTGCTGCTTGAGACCAGACGGAGAACATGTGTCGGCTTTTAGTGCTAAACCCAAACATAAGCTTATCCGATCAAAAGGCGAAGGCTGGTCTAAGTATATTGCAAATAATAATAAAGTGAATGGATTAGTATCGGACGAAGAGCATGTCGCTTTCCTCAACCTTTGGCTGGACCGATTCTTATTCTGTGGTGCTTCATTAGGGCCACCCCAAGTATACCAGACAATCGCTGAAGGACTAGTAGAAGGTCGTCGGCTAGCACTTGGAAAAACGTTTCTGGGAGCAGTGTATCAGATGATGTATATCATTAGGAGTCGGCTGTATACAGGTTTTGCCGACTTCACTGTGGGTAATGTGGGTGGGCCTCTGTGGTTTATCCAGGTCTGGCTGTATTGCTTTTTTAGCCGACCATTTGATTTGGAACCTACTGAAGACACAGCTTTCCCAAGAGAAGACAATGTTGAAAATGTTGTTCCGCAATACCAAGCAAGCCGATCTTTTGGCGAACGGTTTATCATGTGTTCAGGAAATGAAACTAAAATCACAGCAGCCGATTCAAGAAAGTATATGTTCTTTTTCCTTAATCTGAGCGACACGGATTTGAGGCAGAGAGATTTCTTCAGTTATAGCAGTGTGGCCGATTTTCCGTGGCCTTCATTTCTTCAACTCGAAGCCGACAGTTCTGCAATGCCTCCGGAGACTCTTGCTTTGTACAGAATTTTCATTTCTCCCTGCGTCCTTCATGCTGGACTTCATACAAGGAGTCGGACTTTCCAGCCGTCATATGAGTTTTATCACCCATCGGTTTATGCAAGACAACTCGGTTTTGGCCAAATAATTCCAAGCTTCCCACTCCTTGATCGGCTTGAGCCAAGAGCCAGAGTCCGTAGTGCTATATCTGCCGAAATCGTCCTTGAAGTGGCCGATGACTTACAGATGCAATCCTTACCACACTTCTTCTTGAATACCAGACGGGCCGGAGGTTACACACAGTGGTGGTCAGTTATTGCAGATGCTTTGTATCGGTCAAAATCTCCATCTAACATTATTACTGAGTTCTTTACAAATCTCCCGGAGCCGACGCTAGTATCTAATGCTGACTCTAGCAGCGATACTTCATCGTCAGGATATACTAATACGAATGTAGTCGTTTCTAGCGAGGTATCGGCTTTAGAGTCTAAACTTTTTCCTTTCATTACTTCTGAATCGTCTGAGATTTGTTTTGCATCTGACTCAATTTTTACCTGTTGTAGAAGTCAACTGCTCCGGCTCCATCGGGTGATAAGCAACCCAAAAAATAATCGCAGGCGCCGTTCTTTACTGGTTATGCATCGGGATCTTTGGGCATACAGAGCCCATCTCTGTCGGACTTGGAAAAACAAAAACAACCTAGTAAGTTTTATTGTCGGCTTCCTTTTATAAAACTGTTCTTTGGCTAACCAGATCGTTTGCCTGACAATCTTCAGAGAAGAAGCGAAAATACACTAAGGCTGCTGCAAAAAAGGTTCTCAAGCCTCTCGAGCAGAGTGGTGAAAGCTCTCCGACAGCATCGGCTACGGGAGAGGTAGGTCACAATACTTTGTATAGTAACTTACATATTTTAATGCACTGACTCACCCTTTGTCTTAATTTCCTTTAGCCGACGCAATCTGCCCAAGTCGCGAAGATCTTAGCCGATCTTCCAAACATATCCACCGCGCCAATCCCCACACCGCTGCCAACTTCAACAACTCCAACCACCAACCTGCCAGAACCATCAGATCCGACTGACCTGCTGGGATTTTCCCTGGCCGATCTTGACGATCCAGAGGTCATGTCTACCGATGACTACGATGCAGAGATCAGAAAAATCCTTGAAGTGTCAAAAGTGGCATCGGCTGCTGTTACATCTGCTCTGGGCATGAAGGAGCGTCTTGACAAGCTCTTTGATCTAGTCATGCATCCCCAATCGGAGATCTTGTCCAACAATCAACCGATCAGAGATGCCATGGCCGCCGTCGAAGCCGACCTTCCTCCAGAAGCCATGCAAGCCTTGCTCAACATATGCCATCTGGATGACAAGAAGTCTGCGGTAGAGGCGGCCCAAGACCGAATTCGACGCCATGAAGCCCAGGAAGCCGACAGAAAGCTCTTAGATGAATTGGTTGCTGACGCCAAGGCAAAAAAGCAGAAATTTGATGCTGGTGCACTTCAGCTGAAGTCGACCAAGGAATCTCTCTCCAAGCTTGAAAAAACAAAGAAATTCCTTCTGGAAGAATTAGCCAAAACCGAGAAACAAATCGGAGAAAACCATCAAGTTACGGGACCATTTGCGCGGAATTGAAAGAACGAAGCTCGGTATTGCTGCGGTATCGATAATGTAACACACAGAATCGGCCAAAGTGAAGCCGATGCACAGGAATGCCAAAGACGCGAACGCGTCTCTTGGATGAAATTCAAGAGATCATTGCCAAGGCGGCGGTGCTCTGTCGGCTCTGGCGCGACTCTTCTTGGATCGGGCATCCAATATTGAATCAGAAACTTGATGGTTGTTTTGAAAACATGAGTCTTGAATGTTTGTAACTTAACTTGTTTATGTTTATAATCGTCTGTTTAACCGATTTATATTCTGCTATACTTCCTGAGTTTGCAATCTTTTCAGCCGATTAACATCATCGTGTTAATCTTGACTCTGAACCCGTCTTTAATCGACTAGGCTCCAATCCAAACACTAGGGTAGTATTTCTTCGAGTACTTTCCGTTAATAGCTCTTGGCAATGCATATCCTTCTAGCGTTTCCAGCAAGTACGAGTTTCCGCCGACTAGCCGATTAATTTTGTATGGCCCTTCCCACGTAGGTGACCATTTTCCAAATCGGTTATCCTTAAAACCAACAGGCAATATTATTTTCCATACCAGATAATCGTAACTCTGCTAACTCATCCAAGTTGTCGATCATTAAATCATTGTAATCTTGAGCCGACAAACCATTTTGTCTGGCTATTCGTATCGACTCAATGTTAATCTCCACGGGAAGAACGGCTTCTTGTCCATACACCAATTGGTAAGGTGAAAGCTTCGTCGCTCCGTGATAAGATAGCCGATAGGCCCAAAGTGACTCCGATAGAGTTGAATGCCAATTCCTTGGCTTTTCATCAATTTTTCTTTTGATCAACTTAATCAGTGTTTTATTAGACAACTTGGCTTGTCCATTAGCATGAGCGTAATATGGGGAAGAGTTTAACAACTTAATCCCTAGACTTGTTGCATAATTCTGAAACTCGTTGGACATAAACACCGTACCTTGATCAGTCGTAATTGTTTGCGGTATTCCAAACCGATGGACGATATGTTCATTCACAAAACTAATCGCCTCAACACTGGTCACCTTTTTAAGTGGTATAGCCTCGACCCACTTTGAGAAGTAATCGGTTGCGGCCAAAATAAACTTGTGGCCTTTACTTGAAGCAGGGAATATTTGGCCGATTATATCTATTCCTCAACCCCTGAACGGCCAAAGTTTGACAATTGGATGTAAAGCCGATGCTGGTGCTAGTTGTACATTGCCAAACTTTTGGCATGTTTGACATCCTTTATAGTACTTGAAACAATCTTCTAGCATCGTCGGCCAAAAATAACCTGTTCGTCTGAGCATCCATTTCATCTTATGTGCCGATTGATGAGAACCACAAATGCCTTCGTGTACTTCACCCATCGCCACCCGCGCTTCTTCGGCTTCGAGACATCTTAACAACAAGCCTTCCATGGTCCGATAATATGGTATATCGTCCATAACGACGTACTTCAATGCTTGTTGCCGTATCCTTCGTTCCGTCGGCTTGGATGGATCATCTAGATAATCTTTTATCTGCGTTCTCCAATCGGCAATATCCGTGCACATAACTGCCTTATTTACCAGTTCAGTCTCCTAACTTTGGTCAAAATCTTTGTATCCTGATGCTTGCTGAGCCAAAGCATTAGCCCTATCGTTCAATTCTCGAGGAACATGACCGATAGAAAATGATGCGAAAGAGCCGATAATCTCTAAACATTGTTCTAAATACTTTAGTAGTATTTCATCTCGACATTGGTATTCTCCTTTTATCTGCTGCACCACCAACATTGAATCACCATATGCCTCAACAGCGCTCACCCCGATATTTTCCAACAGTTGCAAGCCTTTGAGTAACGCTTCGTACTCGGCCTGATTGTTTGAGCATCGGCTATTTAACCGGAATGCAAATTCAAAGCTATGCCCTTTGGGTGAAGTGAGTACAATACCGATACCATCACCTTCCCCGCATACTGATCCATCAAAGAACAGCTACCATGGTGCGACCAAGACTAAGTTTGCCGTAGTGGCATGTCCTGTTATAAAATCGGCTAGGACTTGTCCTTTGACTGCTTTGGCAGATTCATATGATAAGTCGAACTCAACCAAGGCGTAAGCCCATTTGCCAAGTCGACCTCGCAGAATAGGAGTGATGAATATATTTTATAACATCGGTTTTGCGATCACTTTACTGGTCGATGCTAAAATGTAGTGCCTTAGCTTTGTGCACGAGAAGTACAAAGATAAACATAGTTTTTCGATAAAAGGGTACACGATTTCACGTCCAACAACCGTCGGCTTAAGTAAAAATAACCCTCTCTTTACCATGTACCTCTTGTGCCAAAACAGCTCCAATAGTATCTTCTTGGCGAGACATATAATCTGAAAGGAACCCTTTTGAGGTGCAATAGAATCGAGGGTTGGGCGGATACCTTTTGACTTCGTCGAAAGCTTTCTCTTGATCGGCTCCCATATAAATTCTTCATTGTCCTTTATCTTGACAGCGGGGTAAAGCACGAATCCTACGGAGAGGTTCGAGACGAACCGACGGAGATAGTTAATTTTGCCGATCAATTTTGTAACTCGCTTTTGCATGTCGGTGGTTCAAGATCGGCTATGGCCTTGACCCTCGTTTGGTGACTTGATTCCTCTTTCATGTACCATAAAGCCTAAAAGCATCCGGTAGACACGCGAACGCACACTTGTAAGGATTCATCTTCAAACCGTGCGATCTTATGTTATTAAACACCCTCTCTAAATCGGCGGATGTTGGGAATCTTACGCACATTTTACCACTACATCATCGATATAAATTTCTACAATGTGGCGATTAAATCGTGAAAGATCGATTCATTGCTCACGATCGTTGCTCGGCGTTTTCAAGCCGAAAGTCATTCCTGCCCACTCGAGCAATCCTATTGCGCGAGGACATCTGAAAGCTGTCTTTGGTATATCGGCTTCTGCCATGAGTATCTGGTTATACCCGGTATTACCATCTAGAAAACTTATGATCTTGTTCCTTGATGCAGCATCGATGAGCATATCGGCTATTGGCATCGGGTATTCATCCTTCGACGTTGCCTTATTCAAATCTCTAAAGTCGACGCATACTCGAAGCTTCCCATTTTTCTTCATGACTAGAACGATGTTGGAAACCCACTCCGTGTATCGGCAAGGCCTGATAAACTTTGCTTCCAACAACCGTTCTATTTCTTCTTTTATGACTTGGTACAAGGCTGGATTGAAACGCCTAGGATACTGTTTAAACGACCGATAACCCGATTTTATAGGTAGCCGATGTTCCACAAGCTGACGGCTTAATCTAGGCATTTCGTGATATTCTCAAGCAAAACAATCCTTATAATCCTTAAGGATTTTTATTAGTTTTTCTTTGTACGTTACACCTAAATTTGCACTAACAAAAGTTGGTCTTTTTCTATCATCGCTACCTATATCGACTTCTTCAAGTAAATCGGTGGATGTGAAGCCTTGACCTAACTTCTCAATTTCTTCAAAATCTTCGATGGCTTCGTAGCTATCCGTTGTTTGCCGATAGCTTTGCATTTTATCCTGCAGCGCTTTCAATGTTTTTCTTGTCCCCATCGTCGTAACACTTCATTTGCTCGATCAAAGGTGCCAGGCTTGACACTGATCGGCATGAGCCCTGATTTGCTTACGCATATGAAATCGCAATCATCCAGCGCATTGCCCGATATGCAGCTAGCTTCTTCGTGTTGCCAATTCGCGTCGGAGCTAGCCATGGCGATATGAGCCGATGTGTCGGCTGCAACGACCTCAACTTCTTCTCTGTTCTATTGGACAAGCGCTTGATGCATAGTCGATGGGATACAGCAGTTAGCATGGATCCAATCCCGACTGAGCAGCACACTGTAGTTTCCTTTGGCGTCAATCACAAAAAATGTTGTCGGCAAAGTCTTGCTACCGACAGTCAGTTCTGTGACCATGACACCTTTTGCCTCTGTAGGGTCGTCTGTAAAGTCATTCAGAACCATGTTAGTTTTGATCAAATCCTCATCAGACTTACCTGATTTCTTGCATGTTGTGTACGGCATCAGGTTCACCGTGGCGCCTCCGTCTACCAGCATCCTTGATATCGGCTTACCATTTATATACCCTTTTAGATACAATGGTTTCAGATGCCGATGGTCATCTTTGGGCTTCTCAAAGATGGCGCTCACGAGCAGCCGAGCACAAGCGAGCAAGCGCCTCTTTGGCGATTCGGTTCGACTTTGAATTGGTGGCAATGTGAACACCATGTTAATATCCATGGGAGGGTGTCATCCGGATCATGGGAGAATCAAGTCATCGGCCGATTCAAATCTTCTTGACTTGTTCTTTTCTTCTCCACTCTTTCTTGACGTATTTGATTGGACGAAGTTCATTAAACGTTTCGTTTCTCTGTTTTTCGGCATCGGCTTCACAGATTTCTTGCGTCCTTAGCCTTTAAAGCCGTCGTCGTTGTGACCGGCTCAGGACAGATGGACACCACCTGGGTTTGGGTTCCACCGGCTTTCGTATTTGACCAGCCAAATCTTCCTGATTAGAACTGGGCTTGTGTATCTTGATTTGGCTCAGTTCTTGATCTGGTTTGGATATTCTCTTGTGGACAGGCCTTCATCATACGCTGCTCTTTAATCGGCCCAGACAGCCTATCTCTGGCCGATTGCCTTGGCCCATCGTCTCGGGGATAATGTTCCATCGGGCAGGTGTATGGTGATGGCAACGCTACTCCTCTTTCCAAAAAAACTCGCCAAAGGACACCTTCTATGTGCCCTTTCCACATTCTCGGTGCGGTACAAGTTATCCGACCGGTGAGCCTTATACCGTGGTCGGCTATTCATCCTCTCGTATTTCTCCATTAATTGTAAAAATATTGGTCCTGACCTTTTCGCTGGCTGCCTTAATGGAGACTTTTCTGCTTTGTACCATTTACCTACCTGAGGATTCCCTTTGGGTTTGATGGTTCTTGAATTTTTTCCTTCACGATCGGCTTCTATTTGTAAAGAGCCGATCGTAATCTTCAGTGTTTGATCGTCGTTCGAGCTTGATTGGATGTTGACTTGTCGATCCTTTTTCTGCTCATCGTGCATCGGCTCCTTTCCTTTAGCGAACAACGCACCATGTTGATAGGAAGCGGATCAACATCAACTTGCATGGTCGGCTCATCAGCAAACTTCAACCGACCATCCTCAATAGCAGATTGGATCTGTTGACGGAAGATATTGCAATCATTAGTGTTATGCGAATAAGAATGATGCCACTTGCAATACCTGCGTTTTTTGATCTCATCGGGTGACGGTATCACATGTCCCTCTGGCAATCGTATTATCTTTTCTTGTAGAAGTAAATCAAAAATACGATCGCACTTTGAAACATCGAAAGAGTACTTAACCTCCGACTTGTTCCTAGTCGGCTTAAGCCAAGAACAGACTAAGGGCTTTTTGGATCCTTTTACCCATTCGGCTATGTTTATTTCTGCTTCCTCGTCTTCCGATGAGTCACTTGGACAATATTCAACCATATTGACTTTAGCCTTGTCCTTTTCTTTGTTATTGCTATTTTTAAATCTATCTTTGAACACTTTATTGTCAGTGAATCGGCTTTCCTGGGCCGATACGCAATGCAATAAGTGGCTAAGGTCGGTGAATTCTTGTCCTTCGAATTTCTCCCTAAGCGGCGGAATCAAACCTTGGAATTCTAAATCGGCAAGTTGGTTGTCAGGCAATGTGACGCTGAAACACCGATTCCTAATTTCTCTAAATCTCTTGATGTAATCCGTTACCGATTCCCGAACTTACGGCGATGAACTCGATCCAAATCCGAGCTCTAAACTGCCCGCAAAGAAGTATTCATGGAATCGGCTTTCCAAATCGTTCCATAAATGGACCGAATTCGGAGGCAAGCAAGTAAACCAAGTAAACGCTGCCCCAGACAAAGACAACGGCAATAGTCTGATTTTTAGCCCATCGGATTGGGCCGCTTCACCGCATTGCGCGATAAAGCATCCAACATGTTCCAGGGTGGTGATAGAATCATCCCCAGAGAATTTGGCGAAGTCTGGAACTCTGAAGTTATGAGGGTAGGGCATGCGATCTATGTAATCGGGATACGGCTTTCTATAGCCGATAACCTTCCCTTTTGGTTGTATGCCGAATTGGTCCCTCAAAACGGCAGAGATCTGATCGGCCCAATTAGCATTATCGGTCATAGCAGGCCCTTGATAATATCTGTCATAATCGGCGTTACGCCCCGAGTGCGAGCTCGAGTTGCCAATTATCTTTATCCGCGGTCGCGCGATCATCTTGCTCGTGCGATTACGTCGACTTGAGGTTCCAAACCTTTGGTACAAATGGTTACGGTATGTTACGACCTTATGTGGACCCGGATTTCTCAGCAGGGTGGGTTCTTGTGGGAATCTCTCGGAGCTAATCGGCTGTGAAACCGATTGGGGAAAAGCGTAGAACGGAGCCGACGGCGGCAAATTGATTGGTGCATCCAATTTAGCAGCGTCAGTATAGGACTGGTAATAGCTCACCCCACTTGACCGAGGGTCCCTAGGCAATATGACCGTGGGTTGTGTGGGCATCATGGTAGGGGGTGAGGTTATAGCCGATGGTTTAGGATCGGCCGGTGTGCTCTGCGTGCTTTGCGGTACTGAAAAAACAGGATAATTTGGCAGAGCTTGCAATGGGTCGAGTAGACTTCCGACGAGACCAACTCCGAGCTATAGATTTAAAGCTATTTGCTATCATCGGCTTAAGCGTTATTACGAGCCGATGATTGGTTTATCAAAGCATGGTGCATGATCGATTAATCATAGCCGATAATTCGCTTGAGCGCATGATATCGGCTTACGTTCGCACACACGCATCTCCTGGCGTTGACCGTCGGCGGCGGATTTTTGAGTGGCGTCGCGTCTAGTTTTACGATAGCAACTTAGCATCATCTCTTCCAATAGCGGCCTTCCGGCTTCAATTTCTTGGCGTTACTCTGCGGATAAATCATCCATTGTTGGAGCGATTATAGCCTGCGTTGAGATCGATGGCGGAATCGACTTCGATGAAGACATTGCGGGTCCCACCGGCGTGCCAAGTGTGTTGGCGTCAAAAACTTGATGTAGGGTTTACGATAGCGGACACACGCATTTAACACCGGGTTCAAAGCGTGCGGTCGATTTGACTCAGAACCAACAAGGTAAAAAATATAAAATTCAATCAAAAGCCGATCGTCAAAATCAATCGGCTTGGACTCAATCAGCTTGAAGCCGATTAAGATTAAGGTAACAAGATAAATCTAATTAGCCGATTAAGGCTAATCAGAGGATAAAGGCAGATAGATTCTGAAGAAGGCGATGCGCAACAAAATCAGAACAAATCGAACCTAGGGTGTAATTGACGAAGATCAACAATCGGCGATGCGCAACTTTATTGATCAAGATCGAGTACAAAGGCTAAATTACAGAAGCTACTCCTAGTCGACAGGAAAAGAAAGTAAAAGCTAGTTGATTGTATTGAGTTGATGATCTCTTTGCAGTTCGCTTTGGTCCTTCTTTTATACCCTCGGCCGATCGTGTCCTATTACAACACGCTTCAAGTCCGTTTCGTATCGGCCTTATCTCGGACGGTTGTTTTAAAATCTTGCAGTTACTAAAATATCTCTAAACCTTTCCATCCTGTCCGTTAATTTCGTATCTTTGACTTTATTGCCGATTTTGACCAAATTTGCTAAATTTTGGTGCAAACAGTTTCACATGCTGTAATCAGTTAATGTACTGGAGAACAACAGTTTAAAGTGAGTGAGTGACAGTATCGTCTATCATCTGTTGAATGGGACCAAATTTGATGCTCAAGGGGTAGAACTTGAAAAAAAATTAATATCGTCTGACAGTGCTCAGCTTTGAAAATGGATCTTCACAGTCACAGCGCTGAAGACTCTTCTCCTGTCAAGAGTGCCTTGAGGATTTTGTCAGTCCATCTATCTACCAGCATGAACATGTGTCCTCCTTCTGGGATTTCATGATACTGGATCCACGGAATCTTCTTTGAAATGTACCGCTCCAGCTCAACTAGCACCAACCTATCTTCATATCCTTGCCAGATGTGTACAGAACCCTCATTTTGAGGAAATGGATTGGTAATATTCATTGTATCAAACTCCCAATTTCCAAAAGCAACAAGTAAATCACGATGGATTGATTCATAAATGCCTTGCTGCCTTGATTTATTCTGAAGAAGGAAGGAGCAAATCAATGTTATGTCAACATGTCTCAGCATGGGGCACTCTATGATTTATAATATTGCCTTAGGTTAGTTTGAATATACTCCCTCCGTTCTTTTTTATTTGACGTTTCTGACTTTTCATGGTCTCCAACATGCGACTTTGACCGTTACTTTTTTATAACTTTATCTTATTATATACTGATAAATTTATAATATTATGAAAGCACTTTTAATGACAAATCTAATTATATAGTTTTTCATGTAGCTAATTTAGATAGTTTTAAACGTATTAGTGGTCGAAAAGTTTGACGGCACAGATTCTAGGCGTCAAATAAAAAGAACGGAGGGAGTGCACATTTCTTTTAGCAGAGTTATTCTTCCTGAAATTTTCATGTAAAGATATTATTGTCTGTACACCATAAGGACAAATCAAGCAAGTCCTTGAAGAATGTGTGTTGCATTTGTTTGTATGAGATTCAAGTGTTCTGTGAAGTAGAGTTTCATGTGGGTGAAATATTTCTTACATTTTTAACTGAGGTATAATCTGTGGTTTACCTCAATGATTCTTGGCATTGCCATCATCTTCTGAATGACCTCCATATCATGCTTGCTAAATATTTCAGGATGATGCATTGCTGCCGCAGAAGAAGGCAGCCACTTCTGGGTCATCCACAGGTAGAGCAAGTAAGGTACGTTGTGTGCAATCCAGAGGGTCCTCTGCTCTGGCACAATCAGCTTTTTGAAGGCCTGCCTGGATACATCAGCTGGGAAAGAAGGCCACCAGTAGTTGATAACTGGCACAACTAGCGCAGCTCCTGCGAGCCTGCACCAACAGCACCTGTAGCTTTACAACTCTGAAGAGTTACGTATTTCATTAACATACATATGGCTTGAGTTTCTGTTTTTGCCTGTGAGGTATATACCGGAGGCATCCCCAAATTGAGTATCCTCCCATCGAGACCCCCAATACATAGAACTTCTGTCCAAGCACCAGCTGGTCGGCGAGCTCCTCAATATCCAATGCCTCGCTCTTGACATTCCGCCTGGGGTTTGGGTCACTTTCCCCGTACCCTGCTCTATCGAAAGCAAGGAGGTAAATTCCCAGTTCTTCTGTGAGCTCCTGTGTTATGTCAAAGAATGAAAGTTTTCAGCAAAATATGAGGAGATAAACTACGACTTCACTTTCCAGTAGACTTCAATCTAATTGTATTGTGCTGTCTGCCTTTTACCTTAGAAACAGGCAAGGGGAAGTCCTTGGTGCTATCAAATGCATGTACTGTGATGATCTTGTAATTGGCCTTGACCTTCCGTACGCCATCTTCTCGATATGCAAGGTATCTACCGTCCCTGAGCTTGATCCTGGGAGATGTCACCGGAGGCCCACCCGGCGAGCCGCACAGTTTTGGAGGTGGTGGCCGGAGAATTGCCTGGAAGGCCCAACCAAGCAGCACAACCAGCAAAACGATGAGTAATCTTGGAACCATTTCTCCCAAATCCAGTGCTTTGAGGTGAGAGACGCTAATTGTGAAGGTATCTTTCCGTGGCAGGGCAAACCTGCAATGTTGGCTGTTCTTTGCTCCACTGGTAGCTTATTCACATCATTGCATGGACCCCCTCGCGTCACTTTCCTTGTTTTGGATCCAATGCTTTAGCTTGTTGCTGAGTGTAAACAAATAGTTGTATTTACTCAATTTACATTACACATGGTTCACGAATTTTTTTTTAAATAATGCATTTTATGAAACTAATTGCGATATTAATATGCGGGATATTTTTTTTCAGAAATAATGCTCCGTAGCCAAGCCGTATGGCGACAACGTAATGTCGCCGTGCGATGCGGCGACAACGTAGTGTCGCCAATGATGCGGCGACAAAGCGATGTCGCCAATGGTTTGGCGACAAAATCTTAAGCACGTGATTAGCTCTATTGTCGCCGTATGGTTTGGCTACAACTAGTAATAGCCAAACCGTATGGCGACAAAATCTGTTTTCAATTTTCCATGGATTTAGTTCGAATTGTTTAATCAAATAATACTTTGGAAAAAAATAATACCAGGTAACACTCTTTTAGAAAAATAAATATTATTATTAAAAAAATATAATATTGACGGCACTAATACGCCAAAAAATATATGACAAAAATAATACCCGTTAGGCCAATTGGCCAGCGAAATTTACAAAGATTTTTGTCGAAATAATACATTTGTGTGGCAAATTTGTCGGTGATAATTTATGTACGTGATAAGTCATGTAGAAATTTTTGTAAAATAGTAGAATTTTTATTCAAATTGCAAAACTCAAAAAATTGCAAGAATATACCTTTACCCTACATGAATGTACGGCGACATGAGTAGTCAGCACGAGCGATTTTCTTTTAAGTAATATATATTTTTATTCAATTTTTTGGACGAAATTTAATTTACAAAGAAGTATGTTGCGTTATTTTTTTTGGTAAATTCGTTGTAACCTGTGAGCATTAGTTATGAAAAGTCAGTGTTAGTTTGACGGTTGCAAGAATTGCATAGTTCAAAATAGGGTCAATAAATTCAGAAAAATTCCAATTTATCGGTCATAATTAATGTGGTGGTTTACAAAATTATTTGTCAGCTAATTTTTTTCAGGAAAAAAAATCAAATCTCGTAGTTCGCCATTCTCCTTTGGTGTGCGACAAATTTGAGAACAAATCATAGTATTATTGAATAAAATCCAACATGGCTTAGAGAATTGATAAAACTGGGATACAACATAAGTCACAAAACCATACATCCTTTGGTCGTAGTCTTCGGTATAGGGCATGGTGACAAAGATAAAAGTCATCTATTGGTGGAAGTGTTTGAACGTCGAGGTGGAGGTGATACGAAATCGTCATCATCAGTGTCATCACCGTTTGTATGGTCGGGAGCTAGCCCGCCTCTAGTGCTGGTTGAACGTTCTCTTGCATTGTTTCTTGAAGGGCCTCTTGTGGAAGAGATTGAACGTCGAGGTGGAGGTGATACGAAATCGTCATCATCATCGTCATCGTCATTTGTATGGTTGAGAGCTAGCCCGCCTCTAGTGTTGGTTGAACCTTCTGTTGCATTGTTCCTTGAACGCCCTGTTGTGGAAGTGCTTGAACATCGAGGTGGAGGTGATACGAAATCGTTATCATCGTCGTCATCATCATTTGCATAGTTAAGAGCAAGCCCACCTCCGGTGGTAGTTGAACGTCCTCTTGAACTTGCCGATACAATAGTATTATGTCGATCTCTACCCATCCAGTTAGATCCGCTTCTGCGTCTTTTGCGCCAACCAGGCATCACACCACCGCCGAAGAGCTTATACATCGCTAAGAATTCTAGGATATCTTTGTTCAGCAAATCTTCATCCTCTGGGAATGACTAACACACAAGACGAATGTACGAAATAGTGAACTTATGTATAATCCTAAAAAGATTAGTAAGGTGACCATATATGAAATAACTAACCTGAATATGCTCTGCATACTGATCGGGCAGCATTAGTACCCTGTAATTTCTTTTAGAGAAACATGCAGCAGAAGGGTGGTGGCTAGTTCGCACACCCTGACATATCTTTGACGCCACCATTGCAAGTGCGCCTTTAGGTCTTTGGAGGTCACAAGGTTCAGACCAGAGGTTGTCAAGGCTTGCCTCCGCAATGTCGGGCGCCACTCTTGCAATTTGGACAACTTAGGTTCTCCTCCTTTAATGGATCGTCCTTCCCACCACGCGTAACCTGCAACATGCAAGTAAGAGCTATACTGCTCATATCAGGTGTCCACGAAAATGCTCTGCTACAACTATCAACCATGGTGAAGAAGTGTGAGTGAGAGCTGCGGTTTGGCCTTTTATAGACCCGAAGCGGTGGTTTGTGGACTAAGTGTTGGAATGTAAGATTGAAACATACAGAGGGATAGAAAAATAATGTACTGTGTTGTCAAGTCGGGCTGAAAAGGTAGTCGTGTGTGAATTGTGTTAGCACTTGCGAAGCTGATGGTAGCGTGTTGTCAATTCGGTCTAGCAAAAGTGATGGTCTCGTGTTGTCAAATCGGTCTGAAAAAGTTTGAAGCGTTCGGCAGTGTTGTAACTTGTCACTACAAAAGGTGATGGATGGTACCAGTGACTTCTCTAGTCGGCCTCAACCGTTTTTCAAGCCGATGTGAGAAAAGGGATGAAAAAATATGCAGAACGCCTTTTTCATACAACGTGGATTCGAGAACCTTATCATACTTCGAAACGCCTAGTGGAAACGCCTGTTCGTAGGGCGATGAAAAGGTTCTATACTACGAAGTAGATTACGATGAATGAAATAAAACGTGATCAAAGCACAATAAATGACTCGAAATAGTAAATCATACATTAAGTGAGGAAGTATGAAACATGTATGTGATGACAACAAACTGATGTACTACCCCTGACCACCTCCCTAAGCACCTCTACCACTACCACGACGACCTTTGCCCTTTGCCCTATCGTCCCGCTCGTCGTGTGTGCCTCTGGGACAATCGCGGTGCCGTAATCAATGGCTGTCTGCATGCATCGGGTGGCGCCGCGTGGAGGCAGCGCGCACCGTGGCCGTAGTCCTGCTGCGTCATCTGCATCGCTGGAGGGTGCTGCGTGAACTGTGTCCGTCTGAGTCCGAGTCCATCGCGTGCGAGAAGAACCGATCCGCCAAGAGAACGACGGCGTGGCGAGTGCGACGACGAAGAGAACTGTCCTCCAACATGGGGCAACCTACAGTTTAGGTAGTAACATGTAATCATACTTAGGTGATACTTGTACCAAATGTCAACTATTGAGTATTGCTCGACTTACCTGGTGTGAGGATAATGGTGGGATCGTGTGGTGCCTGCCAACTGGACCCTCCAGCCATGTCTGGGGCCGGAGGCACAGGGGTGTGGAAGCTGGACTCTGCCTCCACTGCGTACGAAGGAGCTGGGGTCGGTGTGTGGTAAGAAGGCACGCGTGGCGGCCTGGAAGAGGTACCACGGTCAGTCGCGTCTGTGTGCCGAGAAGAACCGAGCTCCACGATCCGTCGAGTCACAGCCACCACGCATCTCCAAGCCTCTGTCATCTCGTCCAGTGTGACAGAGACTCGTCACACAGCCTACTCAAAATCTCGTGGCCATCTTGGTGCAAGACCACGGCGTGGTCTACCGCCACGCATTTAACAACTCATAAACACAACGACATACAATAACGAATAAATGAAGTAACGTACGAAGTAAGACTTACCATCGCATGCATGGCTACTCCTGCCTGGCCTGGGTACAAGTTCGCCATGCTCGGAGCGTACGTGTGGGTCGGTGGCTCCTCCACAAGTAGGAGACGTGTATGCGTCCGTGGCACGTACCACGCTAGGTACTGCTGGTAGGAGGAGTAGTCGTACGGCGTGTCCTCGTCGACGACATCATCTAGTGCGTCATCCCACTGAGCGAGCCACGGCGCCATCCTCTGAGCCAAGGTCGCCATGGTCTTCTGAGGTCCATGGGTGGAGAACCTGAAGAGAAATCCACATTATTACAAATATAACATAAGTATTTAACAAACTTGTTAGGGGAGTAACTCACGAGTGCACTCTCTCTGGCACACGATCCCCTGAAGGAACAGGGACCAGCTGGCGAAGTCCAAACTGCCTCATGACTCGCTGCGGCGCGTAGTCCTCCACGAAGACATCGAAGATGAGCTTCTTCCTAGTAAGCCAGTAAGTCTGGTCCCTGTAGCATAGTGCAGAGATCCCTTGCCATCGCTTTCTCCACTACACGACGCTCGCTGTATGGGTCCCAGGTCACCTGCTCTGCCTTTAGGTGGTCAAACGCCTCCGTGAATGAGTGGTACGCCGAACGTACTTACAGTCCTGCCCACTGTGGCTGCAGTACAAAAAAATTCTGTAAGCATATGCGATTGCAATAAAAAACAAGATAAATATTCAGAATGATGTACCTGTTTCCTAGTCCAAAGGGATCCCATCGTCGGATGGTCGATCGCATCACCGCCGTACATGTCGACGGTGTAGTGTCGAGTCTCAACAAAGGGTCGACCCACAGGGAAACGCTCGAACGACTAGAGCTGAAGAAGAAGAGGCATCCCTGCGAGATTGGCGGCCTTACTTTTCTTCACGCACACGTCGCAAAGGGCGCGGTACGTGGCAGCAAGGACCGCCGAACCCCAGGATATCTGTGGTACGGCGTCCAGGTCGGCATCGGCAATAGCCCGTGCATGGGCTATCCACCGCGCATCGACGCTGTCGCCGTGAGTCGACGTGAACATCACCCACCCGAACAACCAAAGCAGATAGGCCTCAAGGTGCCGTGCAAGTTGGTAGGCTGTGGGCATCGCCGCCATCCGTTGCACCTGCGACAATTAAAATAGTTTAGTATCAGGTTAATGTCACATAAATGTAGAATAATATATTTTTATTTCTACTACTAACCTCGAACTGAGCCAACCACCTCCTCTGTTTTGCCGTGCCTCTTGCCGATCCGTATTTCTGGATCAACGGGCACCACTCCGGCGAACCTCTCCTCCAAGTCCGCCACCCACCCAGCAGGAGTCACCGAGGGTCCGATCGGTGTCCCGACGATCAGCAACCCAGTAAGCATGGCGACGTCCTGAGGGTCGCCGTCACCTCGCCGAAGGGAAGGTGGAAAGTGTGCGTCTCTGGCCTCCAACGGTCGACCAAACACGCAGTAGGGAACGATCGAACGGAAAACGTCGCGACCGCTCTGGACCGTCCTCACCCTCGGCCTGATCGTCGGGCACACTTGCGTCCTCAGTGACCCCTCAACCATGCGAACAAGAGGAAGCAACCCAGCACGTGCCAACCTATGGATGCAAACGAAAAGTTGCATTATTTAAATATACGTCATACAACCTCAAATTATGTGAACAATAAAACATGTAAAGTATTTTTGTATAAGTAAACATGACATATTTTCCATGTAAGTGCAACTCACCTGGTGTGAAAGCGTGGGTCAACACACCATACCTTCTTAGGCACTCAGATCCGCAGTAGAGGCACCTTGTCATTGCCTTCTATCGTGTGGACGAACACACGGTACCACCGTTCCACGGCAGAGTCTAGAAGTGACTCGGGCTACTCCATCCCTACAAGTAAATAATGAAATATTTATTATACAAGACATGTAATAAACACGATATATATATACATAAAAGGAAAGAAGCGTACAACATAAATAATGCTAAAAAACATATGACAAACATTGTATATATATATATCGAAATACATAAGCGTCCAACTTCAATAATATTACATGACATCCCACAAACATGAATAAGATTACATAAATAAGATTACATAATTCGATACATAACCGACCATACACATTGCTTCGACACACATCACATAGCATAACCACGACGAGTTGATGGATTCCACCCATCACACATGCTACCGGCATTGATTTGCCTTATGGCCATACTCACCGCACTCAGAATATCTCCTAACATAGCCACCTACTTCAGATTCATCCATGTCGTTGCGAATGCGCCTACTCTGTGGACGACCAGACTGGCCTTTGGCACACCTCCGTAAGGTCGGATCCGGTAAACAGATGCGCTCATCTTTGTTAATCACAGTGAAATCACCGTGTGTACGGAAACCACGGAACTCACCGGACCAAGTATGGACAACATAATCCTTCAAGTAGAAAGGGGAGACGTATTGCGATGTATTCATCCCAATTTGCCCACAAGCAGCTATCACATGTGAGCAAGGGATGTGAAGAAGTCTTGACTTGTTGCAGGTGCATTCACACCATCCACTAGCCCCTTGGCCTAGATTAACCTCGTGTGTAATAATCGTTGTGTTGGTTCCCAATCCCCCTTTGCACCGAAGAGTCATTTCAAAGCGGTACTCAGTAATTCCGAAGCTACGCACTACATGTTGCTGAGCTTTAATACTTCGTTCGTCCATGTAGGTCATCATTCGACAACAATACGGTGTTTGCATTGTCGTGGCATGAAGAACAGCCTCCGCATGCCTTTTCTGGAAATAGGCAACCATGCCGTGCAACATGCCTTCCAAGATGACCACAAGTGGTAGCGGATGGAGCCCTCTTATGACCCAATTGTAAACCTCGGCTATATTCGTTGTCATGACACCAAACCTGATCAACACATATCGATTAGTCTACCAATCCGAATTGTTCAACCATCGTAAATATCATAATTTACTATACTAACCTGGTGCCACCGGTGTCATGGAGCGGTGCCCACTTCTCTAGAGGCTCCGCCTCTATCCAGTGCGAGAAACACTTTATGTTCCTTGACGTTCGTCTCCTCGTATTTGGAGGATCGAGCTCTCCGAGTGATGCTAGCCTTTTGGGTGGGCAATCATTCGACGCAGGTGGTTGCTTCTTCATCTCTTCGACATGTGCACTAGTGTGCTGATCCAACTCAGCGAATAACACGTTGAACTTACGTGCCTGATTCTGCTTGCACAACCTCTTAAAGAGGTTCATCAGTTTCTTACTCCTGAACTGCCTGAAGAAATTTACTCCCAAATGCCTCATGCACCACCTGCTCTACAAGTCACGCCATGGGAATGGCTCATCAGGGTCCTCCTGTAGAGTCTTAATTGCAGAAAGAATACCTTTGTGACGATCACGAATGATGCACACGCTGGGTCGATTACCAACTATCCCGAAATTCAAATGTCTAAAAAACCACAACCAGCTATCCCGGTTCTCACCCTCAACAAAAGCAAAGGCCAATGGAAGTATGTGGTTGTTCGCATCAACTGTAATGGCCGTTAAAATCTGTCCCTTGTATTTTCCAGTCAAAAATGTACCATCAACACAAAGCAATGGACGACAGTACCTGAATGACGCAATGCAAGGACCCAATGAAAAAAACGCATGACGAAATGTGCAGATCCCATTGCCATCTGCTTCACTTTCGTCGAAAGCGGTGTATGTGCCAGGGTTCGTTTGCTTCAAGATATCAAGCACACGAGGTAGGTTGCAATATGAAGCCTCGTATGTACCAAACCTCTTCTCTAATGCTTTTTGCTTCGCACGCCAGGCCATCGAGTAACTTATCTGGTACTTAAATGTTCTTAAGATTGCTTTCTGAATATACGAACACTCAATGTCCCGTTTCTCAATGATTTCATTGAACATCACGCTAGCAATTACAGCTGCATTCAGGTTGCGGTGTTTCACCAGAACATTTTCTAGTCTGCATGTGTGCTCCTCTACTCGTGATGCAATCCAATACGTCTCGCATTTCGGCTTGTATGCATGAACTCGAAATTCACATCCATTTGTTCTACACTTCACTGTGTACCTATCTGGCCTGGACAAGACAACCCGGAACTCTCTCTGCTACGATAATGCCCAAAGCCTCACTGCCAATTTCAATTCAGAATTGTTCGAAAATATTTGATTCAGCCGAATGGCATTGGTACCATACTCTCAACGCGACTCATGGCCCCATAAAACTCTCATACCAGAATTGTTTTGCTTGTTCCATTCGTTAGGGATGGGTATATCCGCTTCCCCAGTACTATCATGCATTTCATCATCATCACCATTATCCTCCCCTTCCTCATCTTCACCGATGCCATCATCACATTTCAACATTTCAGTTTCATCTTCTGCCGCCATACGGTCCACCAACTCCAAATGATCAACAAGTTGCTCGATCTTCTCCCCTTCATCGGCTCGACCTTCTGCGTTTGCTGCATCCCTATTATCATCCCCGCTTCTATCTCAATCGGCACCATTTCCTGAACTTGTTCAGCTCTAGCCGATGTACTGCTCTCGCCCATACCACTAATATTCACCTCTTCTACAGGGCAAACCTGCACTAGCATCACACAGTCAAGGCGAGATCCCTTGCACCACCTTAACCATTTCTGCCACAAGTATGTCCGATCTACTTTCTTCAACTCCCAAATAGCTGGGTCACCATTGCTTCGCGTGAATAAGACTTGGATGGTACCAGAGTAAACACTTGGATCCAGAGAAAAATATTGGGTCAACCAAAGTTTCATATCACGAATGCTAACACTCTCGGGGAAGGCGTGCTCAACTATGGTCACAAAAAGTTGCTTAAATCAACACCATTCCGCGTACTTTTTATTTCACCATCGCCATAATATACCCTAAATTTAACTGGATCCGACATTACTGCGACGATATAAACAAAATAAATTTTTAGATCACCACTAACATGTAATATCAATAATTTAAATTAAACAACGCTAATTAACTATTGCACTACAAATACTACAATATTAAAGTTCATATCTAATATCGCTAATCTACAAAAGAAGAACCAATTAAATTAAATCTAATATCAACCCTAATATTTTTATACAACATTAACCTACAATATTTTTCTACACAACTAAAAAAATAAAAAATTCCAATTTTACCTTTTTGTTTTTCTTCTTCTTCCTCTTTCTCCCTGCCCTCTCTCTCCCCCAAGCGCCCTCTCTCTCCCACCTCCCGGGCGCCTCCCTCTCTCCCTCCCTCTCCCGAGCTCCGAGCTCCCGGCGCCTCCCTCTCTCTCCCGGCTGCCCTCCCTCCCTCTCTCGGGCTCCCTCCCTCTCTCTGCCCACCGGCGCCCTCGCTGCCTTTTTTCCCCTTGCGCCCGACGCTCACTCGTTTTCTTGGTCTGGCCGAGCGACAAAAAATTGCACTTGTCGCCACACCATTTGGCGACATCTATTTGTCGCCAAGCCGTTCGGCGACTATTCATTGTCGCCACGCCGTTCGGTGACTATTCATTGTCATACGCCGTTGCCTACGCCACACGCCACACGCATTTAGCTGTTGTCGCCAAACCGTTGGGCGATTACTACGTTGTCGCCGTACCGTATGGCGATTACTACGTTGTCGCCATGCGGTTTGGCTACGGAGCATTATTTTTGGAAAAAAAAATATTCCGCGTATTAATATCGCAATTAGTTTCATAAAATGCATTATTTAAAAAAATTCCATGGTTTACATAGACCCAGGTCTATGCTTCCAGTCTGCAGATGTAACCTGTTGCATTGAGCGCTCTCACTGTCAATGGAAACTTGTGATTATGTACTCCGGAAAGGGGGATGCAGGGTTGCAATTCTGGTGGGTGATAAATATAGCTCAGGAATTTTGTTTGTTGCCGTGCAATTATCGTTGCCATGAGGTTCGCCTGTACCTAATTTTATTCCTTTCCATAATGTCATGCATACGCGCAGTTTCAGATGGGACGTCGTGCTTTCTTCCATTCTAAACCTTTTTTTTATTGCTAAAACAAATATATATATTGATCATCACGCTTTTATCAAGACGTAGCACTATCGTAATTTTTGAAGCTTGATCATCATCTAAAATTTTTATAAAAACATTAATGATACATCAGAACCATCCACAATTGTTTTTAAAAATTTTTAACATGGTTTGAACCATTTTTCATTTTATTCAAGTTTGCCAGTAAGGCTTTTAACATGACAGTAGCACTTTCTGAATTTTTAAAAATTCATGAAGTTTGATTATCACTTGAAAATTTTATGGGAACATTAGTGATATGTCAGAACTATGCACAAAAAATTTAAAAATTTTCTAATCTCATTTGTTCTATTTTTCATTCGGTTCAAATTTGCCGGTCAGTGTTTTATCAAGACAATAACAATGTTTGAATTTTTAAAAATTCCTCAGATTTGATAATCATCTGAAATTTTTATAAGAACATCACTGATGTAATCTCGCCGAGATTTTTGGAATTTCGCCCGAAATTTCGTTTTTCCCTGTGGAAATAAAACCGGATTTGAAATTTTGTTTTTGAATTTCGTCCAAAATTTACCAAAAATTCCGAGATCTCGGCGAGATTTCATCCGAAAACAAAATTTGAATCGTTGCTTCCAACTGATGATGGGTACGGTCCGATTTGGGATTTACCATTGCATCTTGGGTCCCGTCAGTTTTTAGTGGACATAAGGTACTGCAGTGGTGTTGTTTTCACCTCTTGTTCTGCATCAAGAACTCCTGTGCAGGGTTACAAGCACGAGAATTCCAGCTCAGTGGAGGTAAAGCAGAGATAAGATTTGTTATGCTGCTGTGGTACGAACGCCTCGTCATCTCTCAGTTCTTCAGTGGGGGCAAACAGAGATAAGATCAGAGGCGTGCCGTTGATATCAGAAGCAGATAATCATCGGTAGTTACGACGTACTCCCTCTGGCTTCCCTCCATGATATTCGCTTGATGACACGAACAACGTCACTGAGTTCTTCGCCTGCAAGTGCAAGTGGGTACTGATAAGAATCTTTCAGAAGTCGCCATGTGCAGAGATAACTGGAAGAAGGAACTCCCAGTGAAGATAGTATTTTCAGCTTGGTTTACATGGAAGAAGAAGACGATGACGACCGTTCGGCGAGTCTCTTTTAGGCTTGTAGCCTGTGGCACACGACAATGACACCAAAAAAAACATCCAACAGATTTGAGGAGGATGTTTGAGCCACCAACTAGGCTATCCGCGACTTCGAGGAGGATCCAGAAGAGGTTGAAGCGAAACAAACTAAAGAATCTGCAGAAGCTAAAGTTGCCGAAAGCCAAAATGATGAATTTCAATCAAACTTTAATGATTAATTCTTTTCAATCATTGAAGAAATGAAAGAAAGGGATTAAAAGACTCACGGAACGAAGAACTGCTGCCGTTGAGGTGAACATTGATAGCGAAACGAAACTGCACTGGCGCCCTAGGAGCTCCAGGTTGGTAGCAGGCTTTGATGGAATGTATTCAGTTTAGTAGCCCATACGTCGGTCTCACTTGTACATTTGTAGTTAAGTCTTCAAAGGCAAATATTTCTCATCGTTGTCATTGGCTCAGGTACAGGCCGAAACACCGGGCTACTTGTTCCTCAGGGGACCAAAAACGTCAGACTGAACCATCCTCTTTCATGCATCAAATTATGAAAAGTACTTCGAACAACCATGCCAAAGGGACGAATTCAGGTTCAAATACATTTGTAACACAACTGAGCATTATAAGATGTGTTGTCCTGAACTGTCCGTTTTTCAGAAAAATACTTTAGACATGTAAAATTCGTTAACGGATGTAACCAGCTGACCTCTGCCAATGTCCTGAACCTGGGTGAACAGCTCACTCCTTGTTGTATGGGTATGAGAATAAAACCCTCCGTCACAATGTAAAATGCGTGTCAGCACTCCGGCAATTTCGACACATAAAGCTCACTTAAATAAGAGGAAAAAAATGTTCACATTTCAACTAATCAGCGGCTCGCCATCAAGTGGGGTATAAATTTAATATTTCCACTACTATTGGCCATTGAACGCCTCATGGATGATGAACGAAATTCACACAGAACTCACCCATTGTCAACCCAGGCAACAACTTGAGTATTGAGTTCTTGGGAACTGAGTCGTACTCAATCAAGAGGCGACACATTGATCGATCCTCCCTCTAAAGTCTTCCTGTCATCATCTGAATATCCAATCGCTTCACCACATTGGCCCACTATGATCCTCCCATCGGCATGCATTCAGGTTATGTCATACCACTCTGCATGTCGAGCAACAGTTATGACAACAAACAGAAAACATCGCCATCTGCATGGAAGTGAAAAGTGATTATTGCGTCTAAGGATATACTATTAAACTCACTAATGAAGTAGAATGTTGACAATGAATGTTCTCTCCTTAGTTCATGTTCTTGTAGAAGTAACTAGCAAAGTAAGTAATGTGACAGCCATACTGGTAACTACAGGTGATCATGCCTGCTGGTAAAGCCTATACTAGTCAGCATACGATACAAAAGCTGTACATCCCAGGGCTATGAAATTTTCTG
Organism: Otatea glauca; assembly: GCA_036346275.1. Lineage (NCBI taxonomy): Eukaryota > Viridiplantae > Streptophyta > Magnoliopsida > Poales > Poaceae > Otatea > Otatea glauca. Next base: position 4,631,130 of record CM070733.1, on the reverse strand, counting down.
TATATGAACTTTTGATAGGTGCCTATTTTTTTTTCATACAACTTGGTATACTGGCGAGATATGCAGCTTTGACCCATCTTTTACCAAAAATATATTTCAATGAAAAATAACGTGAAACTCACTGAAATCAGTGGAAATCATTTTAAGTAGGGCAAAATAAAAAGAAAACCATAACCAGAATCACTCAACAGTATAAGTTTGCCCAACAAAAAAAAAGCCCTGTTGGGATTTCCTACCAATGGAGACAGACACAGACCGGTTACCATTGGTTGGAATTGCTATGAGAATCCACTACTTCAGGCTAGATGTCAAGCAACTATCATGGCATTAGAATGGAGCAGAAAAATTTCACAAGCAGAACTTGATTCCATTACTTCTACTTGCACAAAGTGTCAAGCAGGCATGATGGCATTAGACCAGAACAGAGGAATGCAGAATGCTGTACTTGGCTCCAGTACTTATGGAAATCTAGAAAGATTTTTTAATGCCTCAATTAAGGAGAACCTATTATCTTTTTTTCATTGACATGACATCTCAGCACTAGACAGCACCTCTACACAATGAAGTGGCGGCGGCACAACATTCCATTCCTATATTCTTGTCCATGGTGTGTTGGCATAACACCCCAAATAAGAGAATAAACAGATAATAATGGTAATCCAGTTGGTATCACAGTTTTGAGGAAAGATTCTAGCAGAAACTAAAATCAACAACTTCTCTTTTCCTTAACAGAAAAAGAAACAGCTAATGATGCTTACCTAAACAAACAAGGCTGCAAAGACAAAAATTTGAGGATGCAAAGGCTTCCACGCGGATAGTGCAGCATGTTTTTTTTCTCCTAGATAACTAAAAAAAGAAAGAATCATTAGTGTTGAAGTACCATATTAAGTTGCATGCACCAACCAGTTTACCCAAAAGCTTAAGCTGATGAGGAAGGACAGACAATTCACTTATACCTCAACAATTAGAAAACAGAAGGATAAGAATATCGACAAGCCAGGCCTTAATTTTTCGCAAGTAACCATCAAATCAAGCATGCAAAAGTGAATTGATAGTTTAGGGGGGCAAAGCATCATCCCAAAGTGTTATATTCCCTTTTTTCATTTGCTTTACAAGGGCATACTTCCTAACTTGCAGTCAACAATTTTATCAAGATGGTACTTTTTTAGAAGGTATTCGACGTGTGCTCTCCAAAAATCAAATGTACTGTAATGTCACTGTAAATTTTGCAGAATAGCTCATATGTTTTTCCTTTGGATAAGTAAAGAAATAATGATACACCGCAATTTCATAATAAAGTGCAAAATTAAACATCAAATTCTGCAGAGTGCATTGTTATGCAGACCCACAGATAGGAGGACAAAACAGTTTTTCCCAACCAATATAAGATTGTTCGGCAACATAATATTCAGACCCACTTGCCTGAAGGTGTCTTATGATTCATAAAGAAATAACAGAGGTAGTGATCTACAACATTTTTTTAGTATGAAGAGGGATGATCCATCAACTTGGCAAACTTTTAATTTCAATTAAAACATTTTTTTTACCTATGAAACATTCATATCAATATCCAAAGAAGGGTTCTGAAAAGAGGTATATCACAAGGAAGATGAAACTATTGTGCACATTTGAATTCATCGTCGTTCATATCATATGATTGTGATGAGGAAAATGCTATTATCCCTATAACCTGAAAGGAGACATGAAGTATTGCTTGTATAGATTCTATCTGCAAATATTGAGAGGAAAAAGGACCCTTGGCTGGCTGTCTTCGAAAAAGTGGTAGATCCTTTTTGAGGCCTTTTCAGTTATTTCCACAGCATACCCAACTAAAAATAACACACATACCACTCATGTCTCACATTCTATGTTTGAGCTTACACTTGACGGAAGGCTTCTTGCCACTATAAATAGAGGCTTGTACTCTACCAATGCCCAATAAGCAGCCCACGGCACATCGAAGTGAACCAGCTTTGCTACATCTAGCCAGAGCATTGGTTGTGCAAAATACCAATTCTTATCCCTCCTACCATGTCTAGGTCTGTGGAGCCTCTCATTGTCGGGCGGGTGATTGGAGAAGTTCTCGACCCCTTTAACCCATGCGTGAAGATGATAGTGACCTACAACTCCAACAAGCTTGTCTTCAATGGCCATGAGTTCTACCCATCAGCAGTTGTTTCTAAACCAAGAGTAGAGGTCCAAGGGGGTGACTTGCGGTCTTTCTTCACATTGGTAGAGAGCATTCAACTGAATACTGGGAGTACCATAGTTAACTTCAAGTATTTTACACTTATTATTTCTTCCTTAATGGCCATAATTGTTCATATTTCAGGTTATGACGGACCCAGATGTGCCAGGACCAAGTGATCCATACCTAAGGGAGCACCTTCACTGGTAATCTTGAGCACTTCTTATCTAAAAGACGTACATTTATTTCTGCTAAGTGGTTACTGATTAAATAGACAGTAGTATATGTTTCCAAGGAAGATAGCACCACATCTTCATATTGCATTTACATATTTTCTGAACACTTACAATGGGAGTCATTAAATCTTACCCTTTACACTTGCACAGGATTGTTGCTAATATACCTGGGACAACAGATGCTTCTTTTGGTAGGTTCTTCCTCTGAGATTTGTATTAGTCTATTCCATGTTCTGCATCCATTTGTTCATTTGAATAAATAACCGTCCACCTTTTGAAATGAAGGACAAGAGGTCATAACCTACGAGAGCCCAAAGCCCAACATTGGTATCCACAGGTTCATTTTTGTGCTCTTCAAGCAGAAGCGTAGGCAGACTGTAATTGTGCCATCCTTCAGGGATCATTTCAACACCCGCCATTTTGCTGAGGAGAACGACCTTGGCCTCCCTGTGGCTGCTGTCTACTTTAATGCTCAGAGAGAGACTGCTGCCAGGAGGCGCTGAAAAATCCAGATCTCATCATCTCAATGTTCCAGCTATGATAAATAAAGTCCTTTCTGATCTTCTTACTCTGAAGGCAATGCTTCTCTGCTACATTACTTGCTCGTCAGTCAGTGTTTCTTTACTACATTACTTGCTCGTGAATCTACAAATAAATCAAATGGATTTTGCAGATTGTATTGTATTAGTATTAGATTGTTTTATAAACTGTAAGAATGAGAATCATGTTGACAAATGCTGGTATACTAAGTGATCGATGCTAATGATTCAGTGTCATGTAGCCAATCTATCATTGAAACCAGGGTCAGGTGGACAACCCCAACTGGCAAAAAAGCTTTATCTACTGTATGTTGCTTGCCAGCACAACATTATGTGCGCTTCTTCTGGCGTGCAATCTCCTGGAAATGAACTTTTGTTAGATCTTGTTGGGTCATCTTGTAGAACAATGAAGGACCTCCTAACTGCATTGCACTGCTACGATATCCTTACAGACATGGATAAAAGGGATCCAACATATCTAGAGTATTACCCACTTGAAATGTTAAAAGCAGAATTGGTACCAGGGGTGCGGGTATGCCCTGGCACCCCCAAAATTTTGAGAACGCAAGTGTCAGGGCCAGAGCTATGCGGACTGAAGAAACAAAGGAGAGTTTGAAATTTGCAGTCAGCAGCAAAGTTGGCAATGGACATAACGGGTGACCGATTTCAGTTAAAGTAGATCAAGGGTTGAGATTAAAACACAAATATGACTTAAGTGAGACCCGACATCCCAGAACGAGAGTAGTAATTACTGTTATGTGTAATGGCGATCCTACTGTTCAGAGTCATGTAATCAGCAGAGTTAATTTCCATATTCGTTTTACTGCTCTTTTTCATCGCTGTAAAAGATAGAAGGCTTTAAAGCCTGTTTTGGTTGGAAGAATATGAATCATAATTGATTCGCAAAGCTTTAGCCTAAGTAGAGTAAAGTACCTAGCACAGAAACTTACTTTCCCAATTCATTTTCTGCTCTCAAATCCTAATTTTCTTGTTAAAATCCATCTAGCATTGAGACGTATCTGACAGCAAGCTACCCAGGCGAGCGGCGCGGGCGCACCAGGTGGGCCAGGCGAGCGACGCGGCAGGCGTCGTGGCGGTTCGGGTGGGTGCAAGCGAGTGGCTCTAGCGGCGGCAGGCGCAGCGGGCGGGGTGAGCTGCGCGGCAGTAACGGGGAGCGGTGCGAGCGTCGCGGCACGTAACTCAGGCAGACGGCGGCGCGGCAGGCGGCATGCAGCTCAAGTGGGCTGTGGCGCGACGCGAAGGCAATGCGCGGGCCATGCGAGTGGTGTGGCAAGCGGGTCAGGCGGGTGGCAGGCAGCGGAGTGGCAGCCAGCAAGTGGCTCGGGCTGGCAGCGACGTAGCAAGTGGCGGCGGCTCGGCGGCGGCAGCTGCGCGCGGCTGGGCGGGCAGCTCGGCGGGCGGCGCGGGGCCGCGGGCATACCCATTAGAAAATTTCTAGTTCTGTCACTGGTTAAAAGTATGCCAGATGTGTATGTTCTGCGTTTTTCCCCTACTGTGCCCTCATCATGTCCTTACACCAAACGAGAAAAATCTATTTGATCCATATTCATGTGTATTCCATACTACCAATGTATTCAAATATGATTGTAAACTGATCCTCTTTCCCCCATTATCTTGAATCATGTTAGTCCCCTCTACATGTTCATTACCTATAACACACTAATCAACTGTATGCCCTTACAATACAATCTCAACAATTGTACTTGTGTGGTCTACCCAACTCTCTCTGCATGTTTAAACTTATCAAAAACAGAATAGGAGAACAGACTATCACAGGTGTTAACACCTGATGGCAACGCATAGAATGAAAGCTAACATTGGCATGTCTAACTTGGCTAACCAGACTCAGCCCACATTCAGGCCCTAGCCATATAATCGGGTTCTTTTATTTATTTATTTATTTATTTTGGCCTTTTGCGCATTTAAATCCCTACAACATGGAAGGCATTTGACCTGTCTGACACTTTGGATCGAGCCTAGCCTCAGCACATGTTTAAGGTCACATTAAAGCAACCGTTTTTCTTTTGAGCGCTACTACTGAACCCTAGAGCAAGTTTCAGAAGTTTCAGAGCAGGTTTCAGAGGTTTCACAAGCAGATTTCACCATGTTCCACCAAGTTTCACGTATTTCTAGAATATTTCAAGTTTCACCAAGTTTCAACCCATGAGTTTCAACAAGTTTCATAGCATATTTCACAGGTTTCAGAGTAGGTTTCAGGCCATTAATTGATTCATGAGTTTTACAACGTTTTATAGATAGGTTTTATGTTGTTTTACAGTTAAGTTTCACTAGGTTTCATAGTGTACTTATAAGTTTCATAACGTTTCAGTTTCTTCAAGCATAATTTAACAGATATGTTTCATGTGAAACGTGAAACATGTCTGTGAAACGCCGTGAAACTTTAATGTAAACACTATGAAACTTGGTGGAACTAATTTGTGAAAAATCATGAAACCTAAGTGTGCAACGTTGTGAACTTTATAACTGAAACTTCGTGAAACTTTGCCTACACTAGTGAAACTTAGTGAAATTTAGCCTGCACTGGTTAAACTTCGCCTACATATAGATTTCACAGATAGGTTTCGCTCGAAAGTTTCATGAGGTTCCATAAAAACACATGAATCTCCTATACACAGCTTCTCTTTCGTCTCTAGTGTGTTAAGCTAGTAAAGGAAAGAAGCTAGTACTTACGTTAGAGCAAGCACAACACGATGTTGGGCTACTTCTCCTGGCTGTAGCGGCCGTCGGCGGCGGGAGCGCCCGCACCCATTACGCCGTTCGACGACGCGTCCACATCGGTGGCATCGACCTCGGCAGGCTCCACATTAGCTGAAAATGTGCACCGCACCGGCCATCGCGTCCACTTGTTCATCGGAAATGAATACGACTAAGACGAACTCACCGGAGATGAAGGCGCGCTTTGTTCTTGCAGTCGAGCGCCTTTCTCCATTTATGTATTGATGCATGCGACGCGATCACGTGACTGAGTTTTGAGCACGCCTGACCGGTGCGGTGAACAAGTGGACGCAATGGATGAACATGTTGTATTAAGAGGAAGCTTGCATTTAATCACCACACAAAAGCTAAGCTAGATGAACATGCACACGTACGTCTCGCTGCACACGGCCTGCTCCCGCCTACAGCCAATCCTCACACTCGCTGTACCGTTAGAACGCTATACCGTTCCACAGTATTTCTCTTTTCTTTTGGGACAACACATCCTGAATCCAAATGACCTCAAAATGGTCAGGCCTAACTTGACACATGCATGTGGTGTGGCTCATAACTTTCGATTGCTATGGATGCAAACTAAAGGCTTCAATTTATATAACATTGTCAACACAGAACACAATGTTAAGCTCTATATCGTACGGACAACTATGTTAGTAAAAAAGCAGAAAAGGAAATAAGGAGAAAAAAAGAGAGCAAACATTGACAACATAGAAAGGAATATAATTTTGAAGTTTCAAGAACTAGCCTAGCATAACTGTGAGGTGCATGAAAATATGTAACGAAAACTTTTGGTGTAATTTACATATTAATACCTCCATTAATAGTAGCAAGCTCAACATGTTCACGTCTAGAAAAAGAATATGATCTGTTCGGATTTCAGAATTCTAAATTTATCTTACTAATCTACAAAATTATAATCCAAGCCCATCAAACAAGTTGTATATGTTTTTCTCCTTTTTCTTCCGATTAATGTGAGAATTTCTAGGTCAGTAAAACTGGTTCTTCCAGTCTCACCTTATTATACAACCAGAGATACAATTGGCTGTATGATTGTGCGTTGTCCTCAATAGCCACAAGTGGCCAAATGTGCAAGATGACAAAACCAGCACTAAATAAAATTAGGAAGAAGTCTAATCCTAAGGAAAAATATAAAAAACAGATGAGAATCACATCAGTACAAATCATGTGAATCAATAAGATAATCTTTGCAGGTGTTGACTTGAACTACACAATATCCTATCTACAACAAAAATTCATTTACAGCAATTAGTTGACAAGACAAGTTTGTCTAATCCTAAGGAAAAATATAAAAAACAGATGAGAATCACATCAGTACAAATCATGTGAATCAATAAGATAATCTTTGCAGGTGTTGACTTGAACTACACAATATCCTATCTACAACAAAAATTCATTTACAGCAATTAGTTGACAAGACAAGTTTCACCCTATCAGTAATGGTAAAGAGTCGGTTGTCAAATCACATTTCTTGTTAGGTTTTGAAAGCAGTGATGGTCTGATGGATCATGAATTTTTTACCCAGTTGGTTTGATGTTAACTCTTTGGGATAGCATCAACCTTGGACCGTGCAAGAAAGGAAATAAACGCATACCAGGTAATAGGTATTCTGATCTTATGGAATTTTCTCTAGCTAACAAATCATGTAAAGCTAGTAAACTTTTCATCTAAGATCAATACACAACATGACAAGAGCACTTGTTTCATACATCATCACAAAACACTAGAGGTTAAAAATAAACATCTCCATGCATGCCTTCTGGATAAGGAGTAAAGGAAGGCACTCAAATCTTGGTACAAGATGAGGGGTACTATGAGGTTATAACAAAAGCACGAAACGCATACACCAATTCTTTGCATGGAATGAACCTCCCTTCTCAATTAGAAATCAAATGAGGGGAATCAAATCCATCGACTTAACCTAGAGAATTGCCCAAGGTTTTGCCCATTGCATCCATAATAGTGAGTACTGGGTATTTAGAATTTTTTACTGTTTTGGCTGTTTCAAAAAATTAATTACGAGAATGGCTAGTGTTTCGGCGTAATTTCAAAAGTAGCCCTGTTCGCGGCTCGAAGGCGCTGCAGAGGCGGAGTTGCGGCTTAGAGGTGCTGCAGCGGGCCGGAGGCGCTGCATACGCATGCAGCGGACCAGCAGCGCTGCATGCGTGGGCCCGGGCGCATGCAGAGAGATCATTTCATGTGTGGGCAGCTCTGCAAAGGCACGTGGATCCCGCAATTTGGCTCATTTTTTTTGGCAAAAGCGATGCTCCTCCATTGCTTTTTCTCAAGGGACTTCACATGTGTTGCCTCACGAAGATCGGCCCCGGGCCAATGTGTGAGCGGCCACGACGCGCGTTGGACGCTGGATGACGGCCCGGGCGAATCTCTGTCTCGTGCTGATTTATGTCGAATCGCGATGTCTTGTTTGTGCGCCAAAGCTTCGACAGACGACCGATTTTATCACGCATGCTCTCCGAAGGGCGCTATATATTACGAGGCTATCGTCTGCGAACATCAAAACTACGGGGAGGGAAATAAAGCAGTGGGAGAGCACGAGAGTTCTTATTTTCTAAGCACTTTGCGAGAACCGCAAGCCAGAAGAAAGGAGACGGGAGAAAAGAGAGGGAAATAGAAGGTGGAATAAGAAATGTTGCATCGTAGTTGTGGAGGAATTTATTCGGCGTTCATATTTTGTAGGAATTTATTCCAAGCTATCGTCATTATTTGGATTAACTAATTCAGGTTCCCTATTTTGTAAGTACTCTCCAGGAAGGTTATTTTGCAAGTTGGTCACGGTTTTCTGATCTTTATTAGAGCTTCACACAGGTTAGTTTGTAATCTTTAGGAACATTAGTATGATATTGTTGTAATATTAGCATAATCAGTAGAATATTAGTACAAGTAGCATGACATAAAACCACAGTAGTAGTCGAACGAGCACTACATAAAATGAAGGAGTTGGAATAATGAGTAGTTCATGAAATAATAGTTTGTACTTAAATAATGGTAAATACATACAAAAACAGTGCGTATGTAGTGTTCACAAAAGGCGTAAATGATGGTGTGTACTTATCGTGATTGTAGTGCAATTACTATTACACGAAATAACGATATTAGTGTATGTAATGACAATGTTAGAATAACTAGTCGTACATAAAATAACAATACATAGCATAAGTAATGGTATAATGTTAGTGAAATATTGATATGAATATTGTAATATTAATGAAGTAGCAATACGATATGACGGTATTAGTAGTACATGAATTGATGATATATTCTGTAAATAATGGTGCATAATTAAGTCAATAGTGGAACATAAAAAATATTGTCACGAATTTTCTTGCTCACTGTTGATTACAGATGCGACTAACAATACTTAGTGTTCATAAAAGATGTAAATAATGGTGTGTACTTAGTGTGATTGTAGTATATAAAATAACGTATTAGTACCACATAGAAAATATTGTCATGAATTTTTTTGCTCACTCTTGATTGCGGATGCGAGTAACTGTACGTTAGTATTTATTGTGTGTACGGCATTTACTATGGTAGGTACTATATGGCAGATATCCAAGATTTGTTCGTGTTTTATGGCGACGACGTTGTTCGAGAGGGTCTATATAGGGTGGACCTTTCGAACTGCGAACGGAAGGTAATCCGGGCTCCGGGTCTGACGGAGATGGGCTTGGGCGAGCTTCGTAGGTTTGTGCGGAGTGCATTTGATGGGGAGACCGCCCGAAAGAAGCTTGTAATCGAGGCAGTACATACCAGAGCTTTGGGAGGTTCGATAGACTATTTGTGAGCGCAGTGCAAAATCGCGGAAAGCGCACAGTGGGGGAATACATGCAAATTATGATGAACCCTCAGGCGAAGATACACCATCGCCCGATGGTGTATGTGCGCTTCCTGGATAGAGGAGAAACCTCAAGTCCTTGTGCTGGCAGTGGCGCCGCTGTTGAAGCATCCTCTGGAGGCATCTAGGAGGACACTGCTGCGGATGAATTTCAGCGAAACGAAAACATTGGGTGGTGGTGGTCCGCTCGCATTGACTGCCACGAGCACCTGGAAGCCCTGGAGAACGTAGCAACATCCGATGATGATGAGGACATCGACACATATAGCAGTGGAGATGAGGATGCAGCTCCTGTCGGTGGTATTGTGTCCACTAATGTGGAGTACGTGTCTTCACGCTTGGATGATCTGGCGATGTATTCTCTCGTGTTGCCAGACGAAGGCAGCCATGGTTGGGCCTTCGATTAGGACACTCTACTGGTAGGGCAACGCTTCCCTACAAAGAATGCTACTCAGTAGGCAATTGCGAGATATGCGGTGAACATCAGCCGCACATACCGGGTATACAGGTCCAACCCGGATACGTACGTTGTGAAGTGCCTGGATCTTGATCTCGGCAAGATCCGTGCCCATAAATTCAAGGGTACGAGTTCGCAGGATAACCGTCCTGACGGATCACACTTGTGTGCTTGCTAAGCCACTACTGATGGCTGATGTGGTTAATATGGTGGGATATCCTGTTAGCTACGGCAAGATGTGGCGAGTGAAGAAGAGAGTAATAGAGATGATGTACAACTCGTACGAAGAGGCGTACAACCTTGTTCTACGGATGCTTCACCAGATTGTTGAAGCCAATCAGGGAACCTACATCAACAAGATGGACAGACCACACCCCACGAAGGGTCCGAATTGTTTCATACTGGATCGTGTGTTCTGGGCATTCGGACCAGCCATTCAGGACTTTAAGTATTGCCGGCCTGTGCTGACAACGGACAGCACGTTCCTATCTGGCAAGTACAAGGGCACCATACTGATGGCGGTCGCCGCCGACAGCAGCGACTAGCTACTCCCGGTGGCTTATGCGATTGTGGAACACGAGAACACGTATTACTGGTTATGGTTTCTAGCAAATGTCAAGCAGACAGTTGTCCAGGATCGTCCGAACGTGTGCCTCATCATAGATAGGCATGCTTGGTTAATGTCCGCCATCAGCACCATGTAAGGAGGTATATAGCCACTGTACCAATGGAATGACTTCGTCAATCGATGGTGCATGAGGTATCTTGCCGCGAACTGTTTCATCTCGGACCGCTGCACTGCCCTTGCAGCGCCTCCAACCCACTAACAGGGGCTACTTTTGAAATTATGCCGAAACACTAGCCATTCTCGTAATTAAGTTTTCCGAAACAGCCAAACAGTAAAAATTTCGAGTATTTGAGATAAAATTACTCTACGTAGTATCATATATTGATATTGTTTAAATTCCAAATATTTTGCATGGTTATGAAAGTGTGGCCTTTTCAATGACAGTGTTTTCTGTTGGATGCATGCTAATGACCATGACGTTCAAAGCTTCACAAATAGCCGCATGGGAACATAATGATTTGAATCCCACAGACCATATCCTAGAAGTTTGACTTTTGCTCTTGTTCTTTCTTTTCGGTGTTCTTAGTGCACGAATATTGCATAGCTATACGACAGTTTCCTCAACTGTAGTGGTGATCTTTTTGTTCTTTGTTCTTTTTTGTCTCTAGATTCCTTTCAAATGTCAACTCAACAGTTGAACAATCAATGTTGTTCACGGCTCTACATTATCCATCTAGGTAGTGGCCTAATTGCCATCAGAAACATCTACAACACCAAAGTTGTAAACTGTCAATAGTCCAATTTTCTCCAGAGCATCCACCTGAAAGCATAAAAGCATCCATCACACATGCACCTCACCTTGAAAATAAAAATTAAAATCAGTAGTAGCTAACGAAATTGCAGGGGATTTCATCACCAACGTTTGTAACGATCCGGGATTTTCTGCACAAATTGAAGCGGGCAATGGTGAAATTACTAAATCAGCGCTCAAACCAATTACGAACGAGGAGCAAGCAGCGAAGCGAAGCGAGAGAGCACAGGTGAGGATGAAGCAATCCAATCAGAGAGGAGGGCGGAGCGAATCCTCACCACCGACCTAGTCTCGGCGGAAGCGATCGCCCGCTGGGAGTCCCCGGCGGCGATCTGACGGCGAAGGTACGACCCTCCAGCCGACGCCGGGGAGGTCGGTCGGAGGCGTCACCAGGAACCCCGCCGCGAGCGAGATCGCCGAGGTGGCCCCCTCCGCCGCGACGTCAAAACCCGGACGCGACGGCGAGTTTTGCGGAAGTGGCACAATGGCATTTGGGCTGCGAGCCGGGCGGCGTACACCACCGCACTGACAGGCTGACTACACAAACCGTACTTGATGGCGTATTTGTACGAGTATCTTTAGTCATCTATATCTATATACTACGTACATAAAGTTTGGAGGTTTCCGAGCCCCTCAGCGCCTCTACATCGCCTCCGGGGCAGCGTGGCCTTCCGTTCGGGCGCCGCGTCGCGGGCGTGAGCAGGAAGCCGGCCCGCCGTTCGTACGGCACGCAAACCGTTGAGCCATGTAGTGTAATCGAGTTGCCAGGCTTAAGTAGTTAATCGCGGCGTTTAAACTTAAACGGCGTGGCAACGCAACGGCAGCGCAGCGGTAGCGCGCGTTGCGAGCGAGAGGTCGCGTGTTCGATCCCGTCCGAGCGCACTTGCCTCCAATTTTTTTCGGCCAATACGTAGCGCCAAGACCCTAGAATATTTTTGAAATTACATAAAAGTCATTTTTTTATAGAAAACCCTAGGTTTTGCGAGGAGGCCCTTCAAACTTCTGGATTTTGTCGAGGCAGTCCTTGAACTTTTAAGAAATTACGTATTAGTCTATTTTTATCTGTTTTATGTCTTTTTTTTTACAAAAAACCCTTTTTTAGAAAGCTTGGATTTTGCGAAAAGACCCCTTTTATGTTAGTCTATTTATATCTATTTTAGGTCTTTTTTTTGTGGAAAGACCCTCGAGATTTCGGTTCTTGTGGGATAAGCGACCCAGGTTTTGTAAAATTATGGTTTTGTCTATTTTCTTTTACATGTTAGTCTTCTTTTCCCAACCATGCAAAGACATGTTAGTCTTTTGTTTGCAGGAGGCGAAGATGATATGATTCGCTCCGGAGATTTTTAAAAAATACATTTGCATCGCTTTCTTCGTGAGAAAAAAAACCCGGATTTCATATTACAGTTGTCGCGTTGCCATCGTATGTCCATCGTTTGTATATATCTATACCCCTTTATAATGCACGTGAGAAAATTTTTCTACGTCCACCCAACATAATGCACCTCACTAGAGATGGCTCAACGTTCGTTCACCCAACAAAATCTACCCAGAAATTTGCTATCATCATCATGAACGTCTCGGATCTTTCCTCAGTTTTACTCACCCACATCCGATGGCCCCTGTTTAATGTGTCTAATCTTCGTCGAATTAAGGAAAATTAGATTAGATCCCTAATTATGCATCGAGTCATGACTGTCTCCCGAAACGCCTCCTTTCCCCATCGTCTGGATGGAAACAATTTGCTTTCCTTCGCCCTTCCTTCCATCGATCCAACCTTTTTCCCGTCTCCAGCGCCCCCCTCCGGATCTCCGCCGCCCTCCGGATCCCGTCTCCAGCGCCCCCCGCGCGTGCACTCGGTCAGGCTTTCCTTCCCCTTTTCTTCCATCGCTTCCGACCTTTTTCCATCGATCCAAGCCCCGTGCGAGCCCTTCCTTCCATCGATTCCGCCTTGTTTCCATCTATCCAAGCCCCGTGCGAGCTCCATTTCCGTCGCTCATGCCGCCGACCTCCGGTGCCCGTCTCCAGCGCCCCCCCGCGCGTGCGCTCTGTCAGTCTTTCCTTCCCCTTTTCTTCCATCGATTCGGACCTTTTTCCATCGATCCAAGCCCCGTGCGAGCGCCATTTCCGTCGCTCATGCCGCCGCCTTCCATATCCCGTCTCCAGCTCCCCCACACCAACCGGCCCACCCCGCACCTCGATCGCGTGCGAGCGCCCGGATTTCCCTCGGTCAGCCGGATCTCCTGCCGATTTTCCACTTTGCTCTGGATTGATGATTGATGATTGATGCCCTTCGTAAGGAAGCAAATCTCCGAATCGTCAAGATGAGTTTTTTGTCGATTCTTTACCTTTTATCGCTGTCTTCGTGTTGGTACATAACCCATCTGTATTGTTGTGCTTCATTTTCTTGCTCCTTATTCGGGCGTCGGCCACGGTGGAGTGCCCTAGAGTTGTTTTCTTCTTCACTTCGTGCGTGGAGATCGTCAGTCAGTTAGTTCGTGCGTCGGCGACGGTGGAGTGCCCTAGCAATCATATACTGCCAATAGTAAACGGGTAAAAATGCCTGATGCTGAATTCTTATGTTGAATGTGTATAGTTGTTTACTGAATGTTTGAAATGAAGCACAGTTGTTTTCTTCTTCAGTTAGTGCATTTAGATCTTCAGTTAGTTCGTGGAGTCGAGGAAGTCAAAAGCACAGCCAGATTTGCATCCCAGCTACCAGGTATCCATCATTTTTCACATTTCCAGAACCCTTTTGCAATTCATGAGTTCTTCGGCCATATACTGAATGTGTATAGTTGTTTACTGAATACTGAATGTGTATAGCCAGACTTGCATCCCATCAACCATATACTGAATGTGTATAGTTGTTTACTGAATGATTGAAATGTGTAGAGCTGTTTTCTTCTTCAGTTTGTGAGTGGAGATCTTGAGTTAGTTCGTGGAGTCGAGGAAGTCAAAAGCAAAGCCGGATTTGCATCACAGCTGCCAGGTATCCATCATTTTTCACTTTTCCAACAGTAAGTTTTTTTGTTCTTATGTTCTTTTGTTTACCAGCAATTGATAAGCTATGCCATGTATTAGTAATGATGGGAGTATAAGAAACTGGATTTAAACTACGAACGGTCAGCATAAACATGACAAAACCTGGCATGTGTATATTACAAGATAAACATAATGTGAATGCAGGGCAATGATCTTCCAAAATTACCATGTCCAACGTCAATTTGGTATACAACAATTCTCTTGCACCAAACTCATTGTTGCCGCCACCAGGCTTCAAAAAAAGTGATTTTACATCAGGATCAGACCCACCAGCATTTCTTCCTGCCTCACCAATCTTCTGGAAAGAAACATATTCGGAATTCAAATTGGTAGTTTGGTGTCCAGAGCAAATTGCAAGTAGTATAAAATAAATAGTGCTCCAGACAACATGCAGCCAAATGTAGTAAAAAAACCATTGAAATGAAGAGAGGACTAAGTTTAGCACTAATTTACTGCCTTAAGGTTTAATTTAATGCATAGCGGAATGCTAGCTATTTAGCACTATTGGGTTGCCGGTTGTTGCTTCTGTCTTTTCTTTTTTCCTTCTCAATATGTAGTGGTACGTGCATATTGGTGATTTTAATTCAGATGATATCTGTCATCCCCAAATTAAACAAAGCAGTAAGAAGTTGTGTTTGTCATGTAATTAATGGTTAATGTTTCAAACTCTATAGAAATTAACTCCTTGCTTCCTGTAGATGCGATTTATTATCAAAGCCTCCATGATTCCCTCTGTGCATTTATGCCTCATATATTAGGATGCTGTTCTATACCAAACTGTTTCGTATCAATTGTAAGAGGTATGCATGGTGATCAGATTATCTGACATATGGTTCCATGTTGTATCGCCATTTGATATAGTATAAGCTTTCAGTTCTTTCGGTGAACACAAAGACTATACGTGGTTGAAAATTTTGATTGTGATGTTGGATTGTTTTAGCAAATTATGACCTTTTATTGTTAAATAGAAAGGTGGTTCTAGGAGAATAATTGCATGTGTTGAGATACCTTGTAGCATGCTATATTCATAATGTATATATAACTGACCAATTGACATAACAATATGGCATGGTTAAGTTCGAGCTAAAACCATCTTATTTTAGGGAAAACTATGTTAATCTATTTTATGCAATGTTAATGGAAAATGTGTTTAGTTATTTTATGATTGATTTTTCCAGTATACATCAGTGTTTTTTGTTGGAAGTATCTGATAATTAAATTTGTAAGTGGATGATCCGATCTGAAGGATGTATTTTATGATATAGTTGAATTTAAAATTACAAAATGTATAATGATTATGATTTAGATTTATAGATGGATACAGACCTATAGATGACTGGGACCTTAATGTGCCAAAATCACATTTTTAATAATATATGTATGTACTACACAATAACGCACACCGTCTGTACAAACTGATTACTATTCAATGGTTAATGTTTCAAACTCTATAGAAATTAACTCCTTGCTTCCTGTAGATGCGATTTATTATCAAAGCCTCCATGATTCCCTCTGTGCATTTATGCCTCATATATTAGGATGCTGTTCTATACCAAACTGTTTCGTATCAATTGTAAGAGGTATGCATGGTGATTAGATTATCTGACATATGGTTCCATGTTGTATCGCCATTTGATATAGTATAAGCTTTCAGTTCTTTCGGTGAACACAAAGACTATACGTGGTTGAAAATTTTGATTGTGATGTTGGATTGTTTTAGCAGATTATGACCTTTTATTGTTAAATAGAAAGGTGGTTCTAGGAGAATAATTGCATGTGTTGAGATACCTTGTAGCATGCTATATTCATAATGTATATATAACTGACCAATTGACATAACAATATGGCATGGTTAAGATCGAGCTAAAACCATCTTATTTTAGGGAAAACTATGTTAATCTATTTTATGCAATGTTAATGGAAAATGTGTTTAGTTATTTTATGATTGATTTTTCCAGTATACATCAGTGTTTTTTGTTGGAAGTATCTGATAATTAAATTTGTAAGTGGATGATCCGATCTGAAGGATGTATTTTATGATATAGTTGAATTTAAAATTACAAAATGTATAATGATTATGATTTAGATTTATAGATGGATACAGACCTATAGATGACTGGGACCTTAATGTGCCAAAATCACATTTTTAATAATATATGTATGTACTACACAATAACGCACACCGTCTGTACAAACTGATTACTATTATTCTGATGACACATAAGCCATTTTAATGTAATGATGCAGTTGCAACATAACTCATGTATTGTGACAAATTTTTTAGTAATTGCATTATTAGATTGTAGAAATCCAAATATTGCCACACTTACTAAGCTGCTATAGTAAGCAATTGCTTAAACATCACATTTTTTATTCCTGCAAGAAAGTTGATGTTAATTAGCTAATTGTATGACTAAGAACAGATTAGCCACCCTATTTATTGTCAAAGCAATGCACAGTTAATATAAAACACAGACTAAGTGAGTATAAGTAACCCTGTATATCTATACCCCTTTATAATGCACCTAAGCATTTTTTCTATGTCCACCCGTAATATTGCACCTCACTAGAGATGACCCAACGTTCGTGCACCCAGCAAAACGTCCCCAGAAATCTGCATTCTTCAAAATGGACATCTCGGATCTTTCCTCAGTTTTACTCACCCACATCCGATGGCTATTATTTAGTGTGTCTAATCATATTCGAATTAAGGTAATTAAGACATATAATCCATAATTAAGTACTAATGAGCTGCGTCCCGATGGAACCATTTCCTTGCGCATCCCGATCTCCTCCCCATGCAGATTACCTTCCGTTTGATCCCGATTGGATTGATTGACGCGCTTACAAAGGAAGCAAATCTCCGGATTGGATTGATTGATGCTCTTCGTATGGAAGCAAATCTCCGATTCGTCAAGATGAGTTTTTTCTCGAGTCTTTTTACTTTATTCGTCTCTTCCGGTTGGTACATAACCCATCTGTTTCGGTGTGCTTTCTTTTCTTGCTGCTTACTTGCTGCTTATTGTGTGATCGAATTCGCTCGATCATCATGAGGTGACCGGACAACGCCGCGCAAGGTGCATCGGGGCGGTTCTTGCGAGGAATGATCTGGGCCTTCTGAAGGGTGGCTTCCTCTGGGTCGCCAACGCAGTCTTCATCATCTTCTTTCAGTGCACATAGCATCCGATCTGTCCCCTCGATAAACTCCTCTTTGGAAAGTGTTTCCCCGATTTCTTGCCCTCTGTTAATTTGCTTTCCGAATCCGATAAGAACCCTATGAAGATCACCGTGGCGAGTGGCTCGCCGCAGACGTTCACGACGGATCAATGGTCCATGCACCAAAAAGATACGATACTAAGGTGGCGTTTTCTTTGAGATTACGTTAAAAAAGTTTTTTTGTTGAGACGTTCCAATATGAGCTTGTGCGAGTAATCTGATCTGTTTTGGTCCGATCGGAGGAGGAAGCGGATGGCCACCATCCACGTCGCCGATCCGCAAGCGCCGCGTGGTCGGCCATCGGTGTCCGTGCAATGATCGCCAAGGATTTCCGTTTGGGTCGGCGATCGCTCCACTATCTTAGAAACCAAGCCTATCAGTACGCACATTTACGATCACCGTGCGATCATTAATCTGGCGTCACATCGGTGTAACACAAACTAAAAGATGGGCACCCTAACACGTGTGCGTAGAAATGGTTCGTGGACCGGTTCAACGCGGCGGTGTTCGAGGACGAGCTCAAGTGGTACTCGACGGAGCCCATGTCGGGCCTCCTCCGCTTGACGTGCGCACTGAGATCTTTGGCGTTCGTGCGGTCGCACCGCGTGATGGTGCGCGGGCACAACATCTTCTGGGAGAACCAGGACGCAACCCCGAGGTGGGTGAAGAACCTCACGGCGGACGACCTCCGGTCGGCCGTGAATGCGCGCATCCAGAACCTGATGACGCGATACGCGCGAGTTCACGCCCGGGGGCGTGAACAACGAGATGTCAGACTACAACTTCTACGAGCATCAGTCTTTTATCAAGACGTTCCACTCTCAGAATTTTTGAAAATTCTTTGAAGAAATATTGATGATACATCCGAACCATCCATAAAAAATTTCAAAATTTTTTAACCTGGTTTGAACCATTTTTTATTTAGTTGAAGTTTGATGGTAATACTTTTATCAGGACAGTAGCACTCTGTAAAGTTTTAAAAATTCCTAAAGCTTGATCATTATCTGAAAAGTTTTATGGGAATATTTGTGATGCATTAGAAACATGTACAAAAAAATATTAGTGATGCATCAGAACTATGTACAATTTTTTTTAAAATTTGTTAACATGATTTGTTCTATTTTTCATTCAGTTCAAATTTGCTGGTCAGCGTTTTATGAGGACAGTAGCACTGTCTGAATTATCAAAAATACCTCAGGCTTGAAAATCAACAAAAAATTTTATGGGAACATTACTGATATGTGAAGAACCTCCACAAAAAAGTTCAAAATTTTTCGATGTTGATTGAATCATTTTTTGCTCGGTTCAATTTTACCAAAATCTCCGCAAATCCGGATGAAATCTCGAAAATTTTGATGATAAAAAAAACGGATTTGATTTTTTTTGTATTTCATCCAAAATTTATCCGAAATTCTAAGATTTCGGAGAAATTTCAAATTCCAGCTATTTTCAATATGTCAACAAAAATTGAGATTTAAAACGTTGCTGGAACGTAGCCCAGCATGAGAAAACAGCGGAAAAGGGAAGTACAAACAGCTTTGGGCCGACACCAGAGTCTGATCCGATTCAATATGTTCGCCTAACTTATACCCCTTTATAACGCACGTAAACAATTTTTGTTACGTCTACTCTAAATAATGCACCTCATTATAGTTGGCTTAACGTTCGTGCACCTAATAAAATATCCCCCGAAACTTGCATTCATCAAAATAAACATCTCGAATCTTTCCTCAACTTTACTTACCCACATCCGATGGCCATTATTTAGTGTGTCTAATCATCCCTGTGGCCTACAACAGACCTCCCCCACCTACATATTTGGAAGGAGAGCGAATCAAACAAGAAAATAAATAAGGAGGATCCGCATGCAAGGAAGCCAGACTTGAATTTTTTACTGGCCAAAATTATACGTACTACATATTTGGAAGGAGAGCGAATCAAACAAGGAAATAATCAGGGAGGATCCGCATGCAAGGAAACAAGACTTGAATTTTTTATTGTCCTGGCATTGTGATCGTATTTTTTTTCTGAATATGACTCTTCTCGAGACTTTTTTATGGATCTAGCCCCATAGAGCCTAATTTCAGCGCACAGAGAGCACTGAATTTTTGTTTTCATTTTTATCTAAGGAACGAACGGTCTGTGAGTGCTGCTTAATTTTTTTTAATTTTTTCTCGCGGAACAAGCGGCTGGCGAGCACTGTTTAATTTTTATCTTTTTTTCCTTGCGGATCCAGCGGTCGGCAAGCGCAGTTTATTTTTCCATATTTTTTCAAATTCATTCCTGTGACCCACAACAGACCTTCCCTTACCTCCAGCATCAACAAGGAAAAGGAAACAAACGTCCTGGAATCAAGAAAAAGGAAACAAACGTCCTGGAAAAGGAAAGGACCATACATTACGTGCTGGGAAAAGGAAATCGGGAGATGCGGCAGCGCGGCTGGAGATTGCACGCGGCGGCCGGGGCAGCGCGGTCGGGAGAACGCAGGTCTGCAATGGCTCTACGGTCGTCATCGGTGGTTTTGCCGACGCGGCGAGGTTGCTGGTCGGCGACCTCGCGGCCGCCGTGCCTTGGCAAATTTATAATTTAATTTTTTTAAAAAAAATAATTTTATTAAGTACAAAATAATCGAAAGTTTTTTTTGAGAATTTTTCTAGATTTTTTTAACCTAATATACTATCTTTTCAAAAATCCTTCTATATTTTAAAAAAATGAAGCCAACCCACCTGTAGCTTCTTCTAGCTGCAACCCAGATCAGAGAAGTTTCTTCTCTTTCCTCCCTCCATGAAAACAAGAAAGAAGCTCCAAAGCTTCATCAATCCCGCACCAATCTCCTCTTTCCATCTATAGTGTTAATTCCCCAAATTTCGTGCTCTATTGCCAAAATTTCCTCCCAATCTGATTTGATCCCAAATTATGGTTTCCATAAATATGCTTGTTTCGGTGCTATAAAAGGCGGCGAGCTCTCCTCCACCCATCGCATTGCGTAAATCCCCAAGTGCTCCCTCTTGTAAAGATCGCCGGATTTTGGAGGTAACCCAAGCCATCACAGTCATCTTTCCCGGCGAAATTCACCGCAACCGTGACTCCTCCCTTACAGCACCGGTGCTTGGCGATTCGCCGCACCAATGCCGACCCCTCGCGACCGCCGCCACCCCTAGCCTTCCCTCCCCTTGTCTTGGTTAAGCCAGAGAGCACTGTTGTGCTCTTATGAAAGCTGCAAAAAAAATAATCTAAAATCAAAAAATTCTTTTTTCTTTCTTTCTTGATTTAAAATCTTTTGTGAGCTCGTTTTCGCCCATTCGACCTCCATTTAGTTCCGTTTTTCTTTCTAAATTCATTTAAAATTCTAAATTTCTCTTTTATTATTAAGTGTTGTATTCATACTTATCTTCTCATTTAATTGATAAACGGGTGTACTGCCGTTGTAGCGTTAGCACAGGCACTATACTAGTATACTACTAGGAGGTACGGCGGTCCATCGTCTGTCTGCCATGCGAAGATTTTGCACTGTAGTTTCTACAATGATTTTACTCAAGAAACTACAACGATGGTAAGTAAATAAATCACACCAGCTCAGTTGGTTAAAGCCTTCCTTTGCTAGCAGTCGGTTCTGGCTTCAAATCTAGGAGGTGCTATAGCCTCCGCAGAAGCGCAGCCAAAGATGGCCAGATGGGCGACTTAGCATGATCTTGCCCGTTTAGGCCCGTCTATAAAACGGGCCATGCCGTGTCGGCCCACATGAAAAATGTGCCGGCCCAAGAACAGCTCAGTGGCCTAACAGGCCGTGCCATGCTGGCCTAGTGGCCTCACAGGCTACCCGTTAGCGCCAAAAAAATTAAAAAAATCAGAAAAAATGTTAGAAAATAAAAATGTATGAAAAAATACAGGAAATTTTGAAAAGATTCAGAAAAATCAAAAAAAGTTAGAATAATTGGAAAAACTCAAAGGAGGTAAAATTTTTTTAAAAATATATGTAAATTAAGAAAAAGCTAAAAATATAAAATAAATTCTAAAATGAGACAAATAATTAGAATTAAATAATGAACTTTATTGATGTTTGGCTGCCTCGTTAAAAACTTTCCCAAGTAAAAACTCAACACGAGAAAACTTTGGTAAAGAAAAAAGAGTACAACCTATAGCTCAGTGATACAGAAAAAAAGTGAAGATTACAATTATTTTAAAGTAGACTCCGAAGAAACCGTGGAGACGGGAACTGTTAACATATTTCGTGCTGATATGGAAAGCACCGAATATGTTATCTTGTGCTCGTGTCACCACTGCAAAATGTTGAAGTCCTCCTCTTGTTGCTCTTGGTAGTTGGCAGTGTCGTTATTGAGATAGGCAGCTAGCTCCCCACCACTTGTTGTGTCCACACTTGACGTTGTTGTAATCTAACTCCTTGAGGAAGAGCCACCTGCACCACATATCTTTCCCCACGCAGTTTTCTTCTACATGTTGACAATACTGGTGGAGGTTGTTGCATGCGAACTCTCGTCCTTAGCATAAACTTGAGATAAGTTAGCACGGATGTTTGAAAAATAGCTAGAGTAATCAGTACCAACCGCATCACTTAGAAGTGAGAGAACATTAGAAAATCATCGAACTTTAGCTCTAGGATCTAAAATAAATGCAAATGCATATAACATATGAATTTCTTGCCAATATTTCAAAATTTTAGTTTTCATAACATAAACAGAATGCACGCAAAATATTACCATTTTCATGGTTCCTTAAGTGGGTAGCAATTTCTAGAATATGTTGCACAATTAAACGATAGAATATGTTGCACAATTAAACGAGAGGTTGAGTAATAAATTCCAGATAAAGTAACAGTGGAATCATAAAAAAGTTTCAAAAATGACAACAAGTATTGAGTTGCTCTATGAGTAGTGGTTGACCATCCTGACAACGGTAGTACGTGTTAATAAAAACAGAAAATATGCTCTTATAGGGTATGAGAAACTTAAGCATCATATAAATAGAGTTCCAACTAAAAGGCATATCCAAACCAAACTTACGTGGACGTACCTCTATTGCAATACAATAAGTCTTACATGCTGCTACTCGTTGATTAGAATTATTTAAGAAAGATATTACAGTGCGAAAAGGTTCAAAGTACTAGTCTAACCTCTTCAAGCCAGATTTAACTATAAGATTAATAATATGGCAAGCATAATGCTGATGTAATAAGAAAGATTCATCATACGAATTAAAAAGCGGAGTAAGAATGTTAATGGCAGAAGTATTTGCTGAAGTATTATCTAATGTTATTGCAAAAATTTTCTCTGTAAGGCTAAAATCTTCAACAACTTTTACAATACAATCAGCAATATTTTAACAAATGTGTGCTACATCAATTAATTTGAATCCTATAATTCTCTTCTCTAGTTGCCAATCATTGTTTACATAATGAGCAACTACACTAAGGTAATTCTGTTTAGCCCTACCACTCCATATGTCTGATGTCAAAGACACAGAAAAAGTACAGTTATTAAATTGCTCTTTTAGCTTACTACGGTAATTATTATAGTATTTAATCAAATCTCTAGTTGTTGTCTGTCTAGAAATTTTAGAAAATCTAGGATATGAGCGATCCTAATATAGTTTTCAATTGCAGGTGACTTACCAAAGTTTAAAGAAAGATCTTGAGAAGCGATTAAACGACAAAGTGATTTACGAGCTACCTTGGGATTGTAATCCTAGTTACGTACCGTACCATCGGGGTTATACTGCAGGTGCGTCTGTCTCAAAGCCACCCCTGCTTTTTTTACAGCTCTCAGCATGTCTCTTCAAGTGCCCCATTTCACCTGTAGATTTTGCAGTTAATTTATGCTTAAAATATTTACAAAATAGCATACCTACTCTGAACATCGTCTGATGTCTCAAAAATCTGCTCGAAATCTTCCCAGATTTCCAATGTACCGCGTCTTGATCTTTTTGCCCTGGTGCTTACCGACGCAGTAGCACTTGTAGAGCCTAAGGATGGTATGGTACTGTAGCTTCTTCATCTTCATAGGATGCGAGAAGCTCCTCGGGTGAAATCCCGAAATCAGAAGCTGGGAAGGACGAAAAATCCCTGTACTCCATAAATAATTATGCTATTAGTACTTTAATATTATTTAAATAATAATAACAATGAAAAATTAAATCATAATTCTTACCTTGATTTCTTGACAGAAGCCGGAAGCCGAATTTCGGATTTTTGGCAAAACTATTTTGAATTTTACCAAATAACCACCAAGAGAATGAAGAGAATAGATTTCAAGTTTGCTGGTAGAGAAATGAGGGGGCTGCCACCCTATTTGATGGGAAAAAATTTGGGAATTTTTGGAATTTTTTTGGTTTTTTCCAAAATTTTGAAACCTCCAACAACTAAAAACTGCTATTTTTCGAATAAACAGGCCAAAGTGCCATACCGGGCCTAATCGTGTCGTACCCTAAATGGGTTGTGCCGGGGTGCTAGCCCAAGGACAGCATGGGTTGGTGGGCCGTACCTAAGCCGTGCCAACAGTGTCGGGCCTCGGACTGGCCCCTTAGGCACGACCCATCTGACCATCTCTAAGCGTAGCTACAATTTTTTCCAAGACAGCTATAGTGTTTTTTATTTTTGAAAGACCATGTGGAGGTCTATTCTTGGTGGTGATGAGTTATTGACTGTGTTTAAGCATGAGGTGCTTAAGTTTGAGTTTGTTTTGAGCGCTAGTTTAAATTTGAAGCAATTTGAGCTATGTTTGAAATTTGCGGTACGACCGACCATGTGGGAGCGATAGCATCGGGGTGTCGGTACTATCGGCCCTAGGGGCAGTGTGAATTTTCCAGAGAGTGCATTCGCTGAGGTTTTTAGAGCGTGCGGTACTACCAGCCATATGGAAGCAGTAGCACCGGTCTCAAGCCGATGTGAAAAATCCAAAGAGCAGTGTTTTGGGTTTTTGGATGCAGGGCGGTGCTACCGGCCCTTATGAGCGTGAATGATCCAAAAATTGTGATTTTGGGAGTTTAATCGCATATCTTTTTGAACATTGCTATGTGATGGATATTTCTTGTCTTTGATGGTCGTAGGACGTCGATACTTGATCATGGTGAAGCGGAGAATGATCGAGACTAGGCAAGGTGCGCCAGAGGTCCATGCGGTCGAGGATCATTGGAAGATGATCGGAGACGGAGTCTCTACGAGCTGAGAAGATAAGGAATGGATGAGATGCTAACTTGGAGCTACTCGGATAAAAGAGGGTCGTTGGATCGCGGTTTAGGTGATAGAGTAGTGGGTCTAGTTAGTATGCTTTAAAAAATGTGCAACAACCCGTTATGTTAGAGGGTTTCGAGTTAGCCCATGTATGAGTGAGTGAGTCAATCTCAACCTTTGATGAGGTTTCTTGAGGGCCAAGTAGAACTCATCCAAGGGTGGAGGATGACTCAATCTCAACCCTTGATGAGGTTACTTGAGGGCCAAGTAGAACTCATAAAAGGGTGGAAGATGACTCAAAATTAGTACAAATAGAGGGGGGAGGGGTAGCTCTCCCCTCTTGAAAGTTTTATGTGCTACTTAGTGCTTTGCCCACCTTGTTGTGAGGCTTTGTAAACCTTCCTTCAAATAAATATAAAATTTTACTTTCTTACTTTTTTGAATTTAATTTCAGCATTTACATTATGTCTTAAATTCAGCATTTAAATTCCGCAAGTTACATTCTCACAAGTTGAATTTGCCTCCCCTCTTTCTACTTGCTTTTAAATCCCGCAATTTAATTTCTTGCGATTTACATTCTTGTAAGTTGGATTTGCCTCCCCTCCTTCTACTTGTTTGTGCTTCTTGTGTCGAAGATGTACGATTGATAGATGAATTTTCTTTAGATCATATCCTCATCATCTAGGCAATTCTTTGCAAGAACTTGATCTCTTTGCTTAATCTTTGAGAAATTTTTGTAGATTGTGTTTGAGGTTTTTGTTTTCTGTATTCTTGCTTGCTGTGACAAGTGGGAGAATATCCATGATCGTCACAATCCCACGAGCAAGTTCAAGATCAAGATTTTCTCTGTTTTACTCCTTTGCATTTGAGTGTTTCAAGTGAGGTTTTGATTGGATCCATTGAGTTGGGAAGAAAATTTAATTGTGACCATTCACCCTCTCTCTGATCGCTATTACGATCCTTCAATTTTTTAAAAAATAGAAAATAATAATATATTTTTTACTTTTTTTAAAATATTTTTTGTTTCCTTAAGACTTTTTAAAAGGATTTTAAATATTTAGTGAAAAAATTTACAATGAGGTCGAGTCTCAACGAGAGCAATTTTTTCAAAAAAGGATTTTGTATTTTTTTAAAGAAAATTAGTTTTCTTTTTCTTTTTAGTTTTTTTTGTAGATTTTCTCTCTGTTAAAATTACCAAGACATGAAGATTTGTTAGAAGGGTCCCGAGAGCGTGCCTAGACTACCATAAAAAAATTAGAACGTGATCGAACTTTTGCAAAAAAATTTTAAAATATGACGATGGTGCTAATACATTTAGAACAACTTTACTGATTTCAAAATTTGTGAGAAGGGTCCTGAGAGCATGCCTAAACTACCATAAAATTTTCAAAAAATGGTTTCGGTTTTATTTTTTTTAACATAGAGCGTACTTGAGCTGCTATACAAAAAATAGATTTCCTTAATTTTCATAACCTTTTAAAGGAATAGTTTAAAAAAACTAAAGAAATATTTCCCAAAAAAAGATCAACTCTTTTTCACTCTGGTTTCTACGGTACCTAGTTACACGGACTCATATATTTGTTGCCCCTCACACTTCACAACCGGCACTTAGCTTAGTTGGCCGAAGCCTTGCCATGCGTGTGCCAGGTCTCTGTTTCGAATCCCCCAAAACTGATTTCCTTCTGATTTTTTGTGTCGGCTTCGCTTATTTAATTGAGCTATTAGATCATGTTGTAAATTTTTGAAACTTTTTAAGAAGGGTTACCTAACCTACCACAAAAAAACTTGTGTAATTTTTAAAAATTCTGACAATGCTGCTAATGTATTTAAAGCAGCTTCGCTGATTTAATTGAGCTGCTAAATTTGCAAATTCTTGAAAAAATTTTAGATGGGTCCTGAGGTCATGCCTACGCTACCATAGAAATTTCAGATCATGATCAGATTTGCAATTTGTAAAAATTCTGATAATGCTATTAATGCATTTAGAGCAACTTCACTTATTTAATTGAGCTACTAAATTTGTGATTTTTTACAAATTTGTGAGGCCTAAGCTACCATAAAAAATTCAGATCATGATCATACTTTTGTGATTTTTAAAAACTCTAACAAATTGTTTTCCTTTTTTTAGAGGTATTCCTGAAAAAGATTTCCTTTCTCTGTTAGAATCCCTGCTTGTCTTGGCAATTCCTTCCGCCCGCAGCAACACGTAGGCCCGTTGTACATCTAGTTTTAACCGAAAGCGACAGTGAACATCATCACAACCTCCGCCCACGTCTCCTCGAGTTAATCTTGCGTCCCTATCTCTAACAAAAAAGCAAACAAATTGTCCAGTAATAAATAAATTAACTACTAACAAATAAAATACTTATCAAACAATCTTTTTTCTCTCTCTTTGTGTTGTACGACAGAGATACAATACATACAACAGTAGCGAAGCTAAAGACGTAGTGTAAACCAAGCTCGACATCATAGGTATAGTATACGCCGCGATGAAACTCGATTCATGCACTACGTCAAAATCGAGAGTAGACACAAACTAAGGGTGTGTTTGGTAGGGCTTCAGCTTTACCAGATCCGTGGATCTGGTGGAGCTGGGTATTCTAGCTCCATCATATCCGTAGAGCTGGAGCTGTGAGTAAATTAAGAGTATTTGGATAGATCATCTTTTCAAATTTTAGATCAAAAATATAAACTTAATTCACTTTATTTTAGCCTACAAGTTTCAGATCTCAGGTGAAGCTGGGATCTGAAGCTCTATCAAACAGGCCCTAAGTTTAGCAACAACAGTTTAAAATGCTGATTTTTATCGGTAGAAAAGCACGGACATTCAGCTGGTAAAGTATTTAAGTAACTCCTTCTTAGTATGTTTTGTGGGCTTGGGCCGTACAAAAGTGGGCCTGCCGTAAGCCCATTAGGCCACTGGACCTCCTCGGCCCGCATTACAAACATCAGATTCTTTCTTTTGTTTTGTGACGAACGAACCTCGCCGAATTGGTTGGTTCGATCAGATCAGTACCTCTGAAAGTTGCCCATGGTTTCGAATCCCCTGCTCGACAGGCAAAACCACACTGAACTGGAACCGGAACTGCTGCTGTCCGCAGCTGCCCGCCCAAGCCTCCTCCTCCTCCTGCTGCTGCCGCCGCCCCCGGCCGCCGTGAACAAAAGCCTCCTCGAGGAGAAGGGAGAACACGACGAGACGATGCTGCTCGCCGTCACCGGCACCGCCTTGCTCACCGAGCTCACCGGCAGCAGGCAGTTGGCCAGTAGGGCGCGGCCGTCATTATCGTCAACACGATGGCGGCGGTGTCGGTGCCGGTTGTCGTCGTGGACGTCGCGGAGGAGGGCGATGTCCAGCTCGAACAGTTCCTCATCCTCCTCGTCGGTGACGATCGTCACCTCGTTGCTGCCTCCGCCTCCGCCTTTGCCGGGCGGCTGGTCCTCGTCGTCGTTGTTCAGGATGATGGTGGCCGCGTTGGTTTCTTGGCCGGTGGCCTTCGCTTCTTCTAAGGCTGACATCCTCGAAGTTGCCTTCGCTCTGCGGCTTCAATTGGGTACGTAGTTGATATATAGTTGCAATAGCTTGCACATGTGATCGCGGCGTACGTGTTTTTAAGACGATAGTGCAATGACATCAGGAAGGGTGGTTGAGTTCGTTCTATCTTGTTGCAGATGGTTGGGAAGTGTCCTAGAGGCCATGTTAGGTGACATTTGGCAGCCTACTTCAAAAATATTTTGCCAATTGAAGCACCAGGATTGCGCGAGCTTAATTAATTACTACTACTTATGCAATCCAAGGGTACAATTAAGTTATATGATTAAGTTGAGCAGTGGACTAACTATTTGATGTGTAACCACGAAAATATCTAACTAAAAACTTTTTAGTTGTCAACTCTTCTAAAAACGTGAACTTGGTTACGGAAATTGCCTTGGAAAGTTGACTCATTGTACACTCTGCCATGTGGGGCTCGTACCTTCCAGATTTGAACATCGAATCGAGTAAACTTTGTAATGCTCGACGAGATCTACAACTTTGTAGTTATGAGATTGTTCATTTGAAGCTGTTCCGAATGCCAAAACAGTGTTACAAGATGATAGATATAATTTGTCTCCCATGTTGGTGTGGGAAATATGGAGTCTCACAGCTTCCTTATCTCCCTGTGAATCCTTTCTTCAATATATACAGTCTAGACCCAGATGACAGTCTCACACGTGAGTGAAATGAGAAATGAGGGTGTGTGAGACCGCCATATGGGCCTACGCTATCAGACTCGTTACAATAAACGACTAATTCTAAAATCTATAGTTTTATTAAACAAATATTTCTAAAACCTGTAGTTTTGTGATACAAGTTCTCCTAAAATCTATAGCTTTGTGAAAGAGAAGCTAAAATTTATAGTTTTATGATAGTTTGTATAAGAAAATTGTAGTTTTGTGAAATAATTTTTTTCTAAAATCTGTAATTTTGTGAAATAGAAATTAAAACCTGTAGTTTTCTAATAGTTTGTACAAGAAACTTGTAGTTTCATGAAATTTACTCAAATAGGAAATGACATTGCGATAGAGTATAAAATACGTGTAAAAACAGTACCAACGAGTCAACATTGATGAGTCCATGCCGATGTTAAATAAAGATCGATATGCACAAGAGAGCGGAACGGAAGCAACAAAATAAAGATGACTTGAGGAGTAGGAGGAGGTAAGTAGAACTGTAGAAGTAACACAAATGATATTGCAAGATAGAGAAGATTTTATTCCTGAAACGAGCAAGCCATAGAAGATGTAATCACTACTACAGAATGGTATATCACTATCGCTTCATCTGAGTCGGTTCTTAAGTTTTTAGAAAAAAAAAACGATTGTGATAGATAACTTAAGAGTAGTGTTAATAATAATCAATATCGGTTCTCAGGTTAGAAGCGATTGTGATGTAGCACTGGGCACATCACAATCGGTTCTTATGTAAGAAGCGATAGTGATGTGCATGCTCATTACTATCGGTTCTCACAAAAGAACCGATTGTGATGTGCACGTGATCATCACTATCGCTTCACTATCGGTTCTCACATAAAAACCGATAGTGATGTACATGATCACATCACTATCGCTTTTTATGTGAAAACCGATAGTGATGAGCATGCACATCACTATCGCTTCTCACATAAGAACCGATAGTGATGACTACGAGCACATCACTATCGCTTATTTTGTAAGAACCGATAGTGATGAGCATTCATATCTCTATCGCTTTTTAAGTAAGAACCGATTGTGATGTGCCTCACTAGATTATTTATACCTCTCAGACTGAACTCTCCTCTGTTGTTGTTCTAGAGGAGATATCTCTGCCTCCCCCCGAAAAAACAGTACATATTTCAGTTGGAAGTAATACTTGGGTGAGAAAATTTGAAATCATCAAGGGTGTGCGTTAAGAGGTAAATTTGAAGTCCTAGCTTAAAGTGATTTTCCCTCTTTTTGCAAAATTTGTGGTTTTCTTCAAAATGTGAGTATTCCTTCAGACTCCTTCAATTTTGTACTAGGTACTTTCGATATGTCGCGAATAAAGTTTAGGTTGCATTGGAATTATGGTATCCCAAAGCATGTTTTTTTGCAAAATTTCAAATAATTTCAACTATGTATGAAAAAGTTATGCCTTTTTTCTTTTTGATGAAATGCTGAAAATTTAGAATTTACCATGGTATGATAAATTTGATATTTTACATTTGTGTCAGTTTTAAGACAACGATTGAGATAAGCATTTATCCGTGTCGATTTTTTAGTTAAAACCAATGGTGCTGAGGTATTTATTTGTGTCGGTTTGCCGATGAAACCGACTGCGATATGGTTACTATTTGTGTCGGTTTTAAGAGAAAACTGATTGAGATAAGCATTTATCTGTGTCGGTTTTTGAGTTAAAACCGATGGTGCTGAGGGATCTATTTGTGTCAGTTTTTAGATGAAACCGACTACGATATTGTTACTATTTGTGTCATTTTTAAGAGAAAACCGATTGAGATAAGAATTTATGATTGTCAGTTTTTCGTTCAAAACCGATGGTGGTGATTTATCTATTTGTGTTGGTTTCTATATGAAACCGATTGAGATGTTTGTCCTATTTGTGTCGGTTTTGAAACAAAACCGATCGAGAAATGCTTTTATTTGTGTCGGTTTTTGCGTTAAAAACCTATTGAGATAAGCGATTACAGTTGTGTCGATTTTTGTTTTAAAGTCAATTGAGATGGCTCTAAGTGTTGTGTCAGTTTTGGGTAAAACTGATTCAGACGAGTTTGTCCTCCATTTAACCAGCAAGCAAGAAACTTTCACTAGATTCTGGTATGTTGCAAGAAAAAGAAGCCATTAATTACTGTATCAAATCCATTCTTGGTTTATATATAAAAACTGATAGTGATTACCATCTGTGTCGGTTTTCATAAAAAACCGATAGTAGTAAATTCAAGTGTGATGAAATTTTTATCTGTGTCGGTTTTCATACTAAACCGATAGTGATAAAATTTCACATCTGTGTCGGTTTTCATATAAAACCGATAGTGATCCAAACTCCAAGCTAGCTCAGCCTAATTACCTATTGTGTCAGTTTTTTTAAACCGATTGTAATGTTGCCCACCATCTGTGTCGTTTTTTTAAAAAACCGACTGTAATGTTGTATTTACTATCGATTTTTAAAAAACAACGACTGTGATTCAATTTTCTTTCCTATCGGTTTTTTAAAAAAAACGACTGCGATGTAATATTTTGTACTGTCGTTTTTTTGAAAGAACCGACACTGATTGTATCGATTGTGTCGGTTTTTTAATAAGAACCGACAGCGATTGTATCGGTAAGCCTTCTTCCTCCGCACATCTTGCGTCAAAGCCTCCCTTCGGCGCCCCTCTGCTTGAAAACCCTAGCCATCTTCGGCCCCCGCGCTACCCTTCGTCCCCGCGTTGGTTGTCGACCCGGCGTCGCCCCGCGCCTCCCCTCCACCTCGTGCGGCCCGTCGACCCCGTGCCTCCCCTCCACCTCGCGCCTCCACCCCGCGCCGCCCATGGACTCCGCGCCTCCACCCCGCACCTCTCCTCCACCTCGCGCGCCCGTCGACCCGAGCCGCCTGTCGACCCCGCACCTCCACCCCGTGTCGCCTGTGGACTCGTGCCTCCACCTGCGTGGCCCGCCTACCTCGGGCCTCCTCCACCTGCGCCGCCCGTGGACTCCGCGCCTCCACCCGCGCCTCTCCTCCACCCCACGCCTCTCCTCCACCCGCGCTCGACGACCCGCGCCGCCCGACGACCCTGGCCTCCTCCACCCAGCGCCGCGTGGACTCCGTGCCTCCACCCGCGCCACCCGTCGACCCGAGCCTCCACTCCGCGCCTCCACCCCGCGTGGCCCGTCGACCCCGGGCCTCCCCTCCACTCTGCACCGCCCGTGGACTCCGCGCCTCCACCCCGCGCCTCTCCTCCACCCCGCACCGCTCGTCGACCCCGCGCCTTCCCTCTCATTGCTTCTCAGGTGGCAAGATAATTGCTTTTTTAATGAATTTTCACGTTCCTGACAACACGATTCACTATTGAGGTTTAATTTCTACTCCATTGTCTTGATTCAGGATTAGGATTAGTGATAAGGCATTTAACTACTAGGAAATTATTTGGTGTTCAAATTTTCTCTTGCATATATGTGTTAATGACTGCTTTACTGCATAGTAATGAGAATTTTTAAACTAATGGTGCGCTCAATATGCTCCAGGCTGAAATGCCTGCAGATCAGTAGGATGGCTGTCTCGTAGTTTCGATGAAAGATGAGATCTTCTATTCAGGGCTTTGTTTGATTGGGTTGTGGGTTTGGTATGAGTATGAGTTATGCTAATCTTGGAACAACTTGATGCTGCTGGATTCACTAGCTTGATGCAATATCGACTGTTTCAAAGTAACAACAGCTTCTGGGAACTGAAAAATACCAAGGTTAGTGTTGGGACTTGTCTGTTTGTATTCCATTTGTTTAACTTAATTCGTTTGGGTGATTGGTCTGGGAACTGAAAAATATTGTTTCTCCAATTTGACACCTCCAAGGAGTTGTATAAGAAATGCTCTCTCGAGTACATGAAAGGAAATTTGAATTTGATATTGTGGTGGTCTGCATGTGGTTAGGCTTTTAATATTTGACCTTGTGTGAACCTGTATTTACTGCACCTTTGGTGTTGAGGTTGTAGGAGTGATATTTGAGACCATGGTGAACCAATGATCACCAATTTTAAGCTGGTTGGATCATCCCATTTAGTTGATCCATAAACTTTTGACCCCCCTGCTGGCGATTTCACTATATTAACTGGTGACTGGTTCAAGATCAATCACATTGTAAGCTTGTATTCTGATGTATCAAATTATGATGTAACAAGAAAAGAATATTAATCTGTATTGCATCTTAGTGCATCACCTAACTAAAACTAAAACTTTTACAGGATGTGCAAGGCATTTTGGACAGTGGTAATGACCTGCCATTCCCTGATGGGATTCTTATCAATGGCCAAGGTGGAATGGCAACAGATTTACTGAGACCAAGGTAAATTTATCAGAATAAATCAGAACGAAGTACTTGACAAGTACTTCATCTTTATAGACACGCCAACTCACGGGCTAACATGAATCATGCTCAGTTCATATGCTATTTGCATTCTAGTGAAGTTTTTTTAGAATTTTAGGAAGTCATGGAAAATATCTGTTCCTACACTAGATCCCAGGTTAAAGGGTTTCTTCAGGAGACCTTCAAAATTGTATTGACATAGGAAGATTGAATAGCTCTACTCAAGGATTCCATGGACAATTTTTATTTTTGTACCGTTAGAACATTCTAATAACTACCATGTTTCAGTTCAAAATATATGTTCATGTGTTCGGTTGTTTTTAGCTTACTTGAACAACATTGCTTTGGAGACCATATCTAATGATATAACTGAAAACTGAAGCCACATATGCCACTTTGAAAAACTGAAATATCATTTGTTCTCTAACTCTTTGATTCTTTTTGTTGCTTAACTCTAAACAGATGGAATCTAACAGCGAGTGGACCAAGGCCGAACCCTCACGGCTCATACCATTACGGTCTTGTCAACACCAAAAGAACCATCAGACTCGCCAACTCACGGGCTAACATCAACGGCAAGCTGAGATATGCAATCAACAAGGTATCCTTTATCCCACCGACACTCCTCTCGAAGGTTACCGATTTCTACCACATTCCGGTGTGTTTACGTTGGGAGCATCCTCGACAACCCAACCGGCGGTGTCGCTTACCTCCGGACATCTGTCATGGCGGCCAACATGCGAGGACTATGTTGAGGTCATCTTTGAGAACTCCGAGAACTTTGTGCAGTCATGGCACATAGATGGTTACGCATTCGGGTTGTCGGTGCGCTTGCTATTACCATTTTGCAATACCGAACTTATTTTAAGCCACATTGATTCGGCCGATGATGAAAATGATTAACCCTTTGTCGATGAACAGGATGGATGGAGGACAATGGACACCGCGAGTCGTCGGAGTTACAACCTTAGAGATCCGATTGCTCAAGACACACCGTAGGTATTACAAATGTAGACCCTCGTTGTAGACCACCGTGATCTAACTTATCTTTTCCGGGTTACAAGTAGGCAATAGCTCTATGTTCTTATCATTTGATTACAAGAAGCACCGCATAACCTAATGGCGACTCATATGACCTTCTCGCCATTACTTTTCAGTGTACCTCGGTCATGGATCGCGATTTACATGCCTCTGACAATGTGGGGATGTGGAATGTCAGTCCGAGAGCTGGGCCAGCAAGACCTTGGCCAGCCAGCTTCTACCTCAGAGTCTACTCGCCGGCGAACTCATGGCGGGACGAGAACCCGATCCCGAAGAACGCGCTCCTCTGCAGCCAGGCTTCTGGCCGCCGGACTAGGCCTCTCTGAACCTGAATTGGGTCGGTTTCATGTCACGAAGGGGTGACTAAAACTTTCTGGGAATCAGATGAGATAGGAGCAACGGATACGTGGGGTGTTCAGAATGCAGAGCTCCAATCGTTTTGACGAACGTGAGATGTTTGTACTTGTAGCGTTCTACCTGATTTCCATAAGATTTTGTGGATTGTTTTTTCTATTAAGTTAGCTTTGTCTTTATCACCTGATTGACTGATTCTAAAGTGAATATTTCAATATAAAGCTTTTATTCTAAGGTTAATGATTTCAACTTTTGTAATATGCAATGTTGTAGAAAACACATTGTAGGAATGTCAATTCTACTCTATTTCAATTGTCTTTTGGTCATGTTTTGTACGTATCAGCTGTATGTATGTTGTGATGCCTTTTTCATTATTTTGTCATATGTGTTGTAATAAAGTTTTGTGTTCTGTGAATGTGATGTGCATAATGTGTGCAATTGCTGTGTGAATGTGATATGTGTATATTGTGTGAAATATATGCTGATTGGAGGGTGAATTGAAAAACAGCACACACCTTCTCATGTCTATCGGTTCTCAGAAGAAAACAATAGAGATAAGGGAGTCATCTCTATCGGTTCTTTAGAAGAAGCGATAGAGATGACAGGCTAATCTCTATCGGTTCTTTAGAAGAAACGATAGAGATGACAGATCATCTCTATCGGTTCTTTAATAGAAGCGATAGAGATGAGCGTCATCTCTATCGGTTCCTTATAAGAACCGATAGAGATGAGACACTCATCTCTATCGGGCAAGAACCGACTGTAATAGCGCCGTCTCATCTCTGTCTAATGACTTTGTATCGCTACTACAATCGACTGTGATGATAAAAAAGAATCGATTGTAATGTATATTCGTTTAGTAGTGGATAATGTGTTCTTTTAAAGTATATTAGTACATTATAACTTTCATTTTTTAGTTTAGAATTTCCACTTATATCCCATAACTAAAAGACACATTTACATTGTTTCCATGTATTTTGACATCCTATAGGTTTGTGCCGTGCTTCCATGTGTTCTCCTTTGTTTTCCCAACTAATCTATAAACAAAAAAAACAACATTTTTGTAGTACAAAGGAATTATTATTATTAAATATCTTAATAATCTATACATATGATTTTCATATATACAACTTAAATATTTAAAAAGATATACAAAGTCAAAGTTTTAAAAAAATTAACTATATTTACATCTAAAACTACGTCTATTCGTGACAGGAGAACGAAGTATATTTTCTACTCAAATTGACAAAAAATACGTGCGTCCGAAACGTGGCATAGTCAGCCCCGTACGGAGTATTCGGTCAGCCTGCTTGGAGAATTACAGGAAGTAAATGCAGTAATGATTGCATTGCAGGCGAAGCATCCGGGACGGCCCGACCGGGGTTAAGATCGGACTCGATTCACTTGAGTGTAGATGACGTCGCTTGCATCGCTAAACTGCTCATGGTCGGTCTCGAGTCGTGTGCTATCCAGGGTTCCAAATTGAAATTTCAGATTTCGGACCACTCCGAAATCTTAAGTATCGGTCGAAAAAGAAAATTAAAAATTTGAAATTGATACAGTAAACCAAAATTTCGTGTTTTTGGCCGGTTTTGAAACTTTAAGGGTCGGATTTGGTCCAATAACCCTGAGGAAAGTCATCTCCTATGAAAATTTGTTGAAAAAACGAATTTTTTAAACATTTTAAAATTTTAGCAGAAACACTGTCAGATTTTTATAAAATTGTACAAGCTTGATAATAATTTAAAAATTTTATGGTACTACCCTTAGTAGTTTAGGATCATACATAAAAAATTTCAAAAAAATTTAACTTCATTTGTTATCTTTAAAAAAATCAAAAACTGAATGAACATAATTGGGACAGTTATATTGTGAGAATCTTATAAATTTTTTTGAGTGTGATTATGATATAAAATTTTTGTGAGAGATTAATAATTGACTCATTACCATTATATAAATTTTTCAAAAAAATTCAACTTTGTTTGTTTGATCAATCAAATCTATGTAAGTATTGAACTTCGTTTGTTATATTATATTTCAAAAATCAAAAAGAAAAAAACATAAATGGTATTGTGCCTTGTAAGAATTTTATAAATTCACTGGAGTGTGATCATGAATCAAAATTTTTATGGGATATTAAGAACTTATCACCATTCCGTAAAATTTTCAAAAAAATTAAAAAAAATTTATTGCTAAAGCAAATCTATGTATTGATCATAAGACTTTTATCAGGACGTAGCACTGTCTGAATTTTTAAACATTATTTGAGAATGATCATAATATAAAAATTTTAAATAAACATTAATGTTACATTAGGACCATCCACAAAAATTTTCAAAAGTTTTGAACGTGGTTTACATATTTTTCATTTTGTTCAGATTTGCTGGTAAGTCTTTTAACAAGGCAGTAGTACTGTTCGAATTTTTAAAAATTCATACAGTTTGATCATCTTCTTTAAATTTTATGAGAGTATTATAGACACATAATAACCATGAAAAAAAATTCCAACAGTTTCTAATTTGATTTGTATCATTTTTCATTCGGATCAAACTTGTCGATCAGTGTTCTATCAGGACAGTACCACTCTCCGAATTTTTAAAAATTCGTCACATGTGGTAATCAGCTGAAATTTTTGTGAGAACATTAGTTATGGATCATAACCATGCAAAACAAATTTCAACAGTTTATAACTTGATTTTTACCATTTTCCATTCGGATCAAACTTGTCGGTCACTGTTTTATCAGGACAGTACCACTCTCCGAATTTTTAAAAATTACTCAAATGTGATAATGAGCTAAACTTTTTGTGAGAACATCAGAAATATGTTAGGAACCTCCAAAAACAATTTCAAAATTTTTCGTTAACATTTAGACCACTTTTCAGCCGGTGCAAAAACCCAAAATTTTGGGTATTTCGCCCGAAATTCCGGATTTTTTCGCCGAATTTCGGATCTTTTTTTCCGGAATAGACCGGATTTGAATTTTCAAATTCAAATCTCGTCTGAAATATTTCTTAAATATTGAAATTTCGCGATACAGCCAAGGACGAAATTTATTCCGAAACCGAATTTTCAAACCTTGGTGCTATCTCGCATACCCGATCATAAATAAATAATATAGCACGGGTTTCATGTTACAATGTTAATAAAGGACCTAAGTGTAATATATATTCTTTTTCGGGAAAAATGACCTAATTGTAATTTTTTTCCCGAAAAAGGATCCGAACGTAATTTTTTTTTCTGAAAAAGGACCTAAACGTAAATATTTTTTTGGCTCGGCTCGCGGCTCGAAGGGACACATGGGCTAGCTCCCCATCTAGGAAGTCTTCTGGGATTAGGAAAGGTAGTACTCCCTCCGTTCATTTTTATAAGACGTATTTTGACTTGGCATAAGGTTTAAGATTGTGTTGAAATTGATAAAGGTACTTTTAGAAAATGACTTAAATACCCTCAATTAATTGTCTTGAAAGATGAAAGATATACTTTGTGTGAGTGGTAATGAATAAATGCATATTGTTGAGAGAGAATAAATAGGGGTATAGAAGGAAAGACCTCATTAAATCTACATGTAAACCTTATATTTGTGAAGAAGACCATTCAAAAAATAAGTCTTATAAAAAATTATCGGAGGGAGTATATTAGTACGATATTATATTTATATTTCTAATAAATATTTATATTTACTTAGTATTTTAAGTATATATATATTGAATATAGTATTTAGATATAGTAATAAAAGATAGTATAGTTATTTTTACTGAGATAATACTATTTTATTTTTAAGGAAAAGCTACAGTGAGCCATTCTCTTGTAGCACTGTTTTATTCTCGCCAAGAAAATCTTGTTTTACAGTGGTTTGACTAGAGAAACATCGATCGAACTCAGTGGAGCATATATGTTGCGTACCTTCTTGTAACTAGTATAGTGCCTGTGCTAACGCTACGACGGTAGTACCCCGCTTATCAATTAAATAAAAGATAAGTATAAATACAACACTTAATGATAAAAGAGAAATTTAGAATTTTAAATGAATTTAGAAAGTAAAACGAAACTAAATGGAGGTCGAATGGGCGAAAACGGGCTCCTAAAAGATTTTAAATCAAGAAAGAGAAAGAAAAAAGAATTTTCTGATTTTAGATTATTTTTTTTTTGCAGCTTCCACAGAGAGCACGTTATGCTCTCTGGGCTAGACCAGCGCAAGGGGGAGGGAAGGCCAGGGGTGGTCGGCCGATCGCAGTGGGTCGGCACTAGTGCGGCGAGATCGCCGGCACCGGCGCCATGGGAGGAGTCACTATTCACGTGAATTTCACGGAAAGATGACGGTGATGGCTTGGGTTACCTCCAAAATCCGGCGATCTTTACAAGAGGGAGCACTTGGGGATTTACGTAATGCGATGGGGTGGAGGAGAGCTTGCCGACTTTTATAGCCCCGAAACAAGCATATTTATGGAAACCATAATTTGGGATCAAATCAGATTGGGAGAAAATTTTGGCAATAGAGCACGAAATTTGGGGAATTAACACCATAGATGGAAAGAGGAGATTTGATGCGGGATTGATGGAGCTTTGGAGCTTCTTTCTTGCTTTAATGGAGGGAGGGAAGAGAAGAAACTTCTCTGGTCTGGGCTGCAGCTAGAAGAAGCTACAGGTGAGTTGCCTTCATTTTTTTTAAATATAGAAGGATTTTTGAAAAGATAGCACATTAGGTTAAAAAATTCTAGAAAAATTCTCAAAAAAACTTTCGATTATTTTGTACTTAATAAAATTATTTTCAAAAAAATTAAATTATAAATTTGTCGAGGCACGGCGGCCGCGAGGTCGCTGACCAGCAACCTCGCCGCGTCGGCAAAGCCACCGATGGCGACCGTGGAGCCATTGCAGACCTACGTTCTCCCGGCCGCGCTGCCCCATCTCCCGGTTTCCTTTTCCCAGCACGTAATGTAAGTCCTTTCCTTTTCCAGGACGTTTATTTTCTTTTTCTTGATTCCAAGACGTTTGTTTCCTTTTCCTTGTTGATGCTGGAGGTGAGGGAAGGTCTGTTGTGGGCTACAGGGATGATTTCGGAAAAATATGAAAAAATAAACTGCGCTCGCCGATCGCTGGATCCGCAAGGAAAAAAGATAAAATCTAAACAGTGCTCGCCGGCCACTGGTTCTGCGAGAAAAAATTGAAAAAA
Organism: Otatea glauca; assembly: GCA_036346275.1. NCBI lineage: Eukaryota > Viridiplantae > Streptophyta > Magnoliopsida > Poales > Poaceae > Otatea > Otatea glauca. The sequence continues at coordinate 4,591,121 of CM070733.1, read as the reverse complement.
ATTAAACAGCACTCACAGACAGTTGATTCCTTAGGTAAAAAACAAAAATTCAACGTTCTCCGTACACTGAAATTAGGCTTTATGGGGCTAGATCCGTAAAAAAGTCTCGAGAAGGGTCATATTCGGAAAAAAAAAATACGATCACAATGCCAGGACAATAAAAAATTCAAGTCTTGTTTCCTTGCATGTGGATCCTCCCTATTTATTTCCTTGTTTGATTCACCCTCCTTCCAAATATGTATTACATACAATTTTGGCCAGTAAAAAATTCAAGTTTGGTTTCCTTGCATACGGATCCTCCTTATTTATTTCTTTGTTTGATTCGCTCTCCTTCCAAATATGTAGGTGGGGGAGGTCTGTGGGCCACAGGGATGATTAGACACACTAAATAATGGCCATCGAATGTGGGTGAGTAAAACTGAGGAAAGATTTGAGACGTTTATTTTGATGAATGCAAGTTTCGGGACGTTTTGCTGGGTGCACGAACATTGAGCCATCTCTAATGAGATGCATTATTTAGGGTGGGCGTAAGAAAAATTGCTTAGGTGCATTATAAAGGGGTATAGATAGGTTAGAAGTCCACTTGCTGAAACGTTAGGGCTTCACAAGTCAGAACCATTGCATATACATCGTGTTTTTTAAAAAAAAAATAAATCACAAAGCTCCATTTTTGTGAGCGAAAATTAACATGTCATTAATAGTTCAAAAAGATAAAAATGGGTTTTTGCAATCGGTTGAATTGCAGATATTTATATTATTCTCACAAGTGACGGCTTAGGAAATTGCAACTGCTCACTCTAATTAATAAGAATCTGAATCAGCAGAAGATAGACAACAAGGAAGCATGCACATAAACAGGGTGGGAATATTTGAACAGAATCGCTCAAGCGAAGTGGTAGAATCAGCGTTGACTATCTCATGTTACTACTTACTAGTACTTTTATCACATTGCAGGAGCAACGATCGTACGTACAAGTACATGCAGGTCACTAGAACCAACGGTGCATGCATGCATGCTCGAACTTAACCTAATACCATCTTCCTAGCTAGCTTCTAATTACAAAAGGTAAGTTGTCATCTTCAATTCTTCATGCACGCGTAGCGCGCGCGGGAGTGATCACTTGGGCTGCTTGCCGGACTTGGACGCGGCCTTGAGGTTGGCCGAGGTGGCGCGGCCGCCGGAGGCGCCGGATGGTGGTGCTCCCGGCGGGGACGTCGAGGAGGCGGCGGCGGCAGCAGAGGGCGGCTTCTTGAGCATGAGCTGGGCGAGGAGGGCCTTGTTCTCCTGGTCCAGCAGCCGCGCCTCCTTCCAGAGCCGCTCGTTCTCCTGCATGACGCGCAGGTTCTCCAGGTACAGGTTCGAGTTCACCCGCTCCATCCTTCAGCTTCCTTCCTTCACGTACAAACACCCAGCAAGCGAGCTGAATGCATCGACAAGCCATTCACATATTCAGAAAAAAAAAACATATGTCAAATGTTCGCATTTTCATGCATGCTCTTGATGTTCATCATGGTAGATTAAATATGAAATATCTTATGCCTTGTACCGAACATGCGCGCGCAAATTAAACGGCCTACTGAACGGGATTTATCTTAATCGCGCGCGCGCATGCAGATGAACCTGCAGAGGCAACTAGTTTTCTAGGAAAGGAACGAGAACAACATTGAACATGCATGCATTTTCATCTTAAATACTAAAGGTTAAGATGGACAGAAAAGGAGAAGCACTCAATGGCGAGACAATAGGCATGCAATAAAGATCGATGAAACTAAACAGATGTTCAACCTGAAACAAGAGAGTAAGACAAGGGCAACGAGTACGTAAAGATTTACTAATGTGTTGCTATCCTATGCATTTGTAACACCTCTGGCTCTCTGAATTGGTTGGCCCTGAAGAGGCAGATGGATTGGCAGCAGAGGAAGAAGGCTCGAGAGGCTTGTTCTTATTGTGCAGCGCAGCCGCAGGAGCATGCGTGGGTGCCTATTTAGAGGCCTCGCTCCTCAGCAAGTGATGCGGTGTGTGCATGTACCTGCTAGTGCTACACGAGTCATCCTGCACTCTGCAGCTAGCTAAGCTTGTGTGATAGTAGCTAGCTGTCAAGAAAAATGTGACGATGGTGATGAACTGATGACGCACTTCCGGTTTGCTCCAAAGATACGCAATCATTCTTCGTCCTAGCTAGCTTCTCGGTCTCTGCTCGCGCTTCTTCCGGCCGCATTGCCTTTTGCTCTCTCTCTCTCACACACACAGTCAAAGTCAAAGATGATCTAACTTAGCTGATCAATGATGTTGCTTGAAAAATTGTGTAAGTGAGGGCATTGTCCATGATCAGTATAGGGTCCTGTTTGGGTTTAAGTCATTTTAACTTTCCAAAAGCCAATAAGCTTTTCTAAATAGCTTAGCTTTTAACGGTTTTTAGATAAAATAGAAGCTATATGTAACTATCAAAAGCTGAAAGTTGGGTGAGATCTACTTATAACTAAGGGAAATTAGTTTTTTGTCAAACGATCTCTTATAAAAAACTATAGCAGCTATTCAGTTCAGAAAAATTAAAAACACCCTTTTTAAAAAAAAAAACTACAACCTCTCCAAACAGATCCATATTATGCCGGGATTACTTTTATCCAAAAGTAGCAAACCAGAGATCCTACGTCTGAATTAAGGGATTATCTAGTTCTCAATTGAATAGCATTTCCTCCTGTCACAAATACTCGTTCTAGACCTCGATATACTCTTTAAAACACAACTTTTGATAACTAATTTATATTGTAATATATACCCAAAAAACTATAGTATTTTGAATGTACTTTTTAAGATAAATCTATCTATATAATTTTTATATATCCAATTAAAATATTCTAAAAAATATTGATACACAAAAATTCGAAAGTTTGACTGTAACTATATCTAAAATAACATGTACTTGTGACTAGAGAGGGTAGTTTTTTCTAAACAAAAGTCAGGTCGAATTCTAGGCTCTATTGGGTTGGCCCTTTTACAATGGTTACATGTGTACCACGTCCGATCCCCTGATTCTCGTGCTCCCAATCTCTACTCGACTTGGGCATGGGTCAGGTTTTTTTAGGTCGTCCTGTGGCACAGTAGACACGGCATAGTTGAAGTACGGCACGGTACACATGTGCACGGACCGGGTCGACACAGACCTATCTTTCGTGCTGTGCCGGGCCTTGCGGTCGGGCACGACGGATAGTACGGCACGACAATCTTGCATTGGTTGTGTTTAGGTCGGCACAGCACAAAACAAGCTCGATGGTCCCGAAGCAGGCACGACACTCGATAGAGCATTATAACATAACATTGTGTTATGTTATGGTTTGCCTTACGATCAGCGCTTTTTGCGGTCCTCGAATGCGAAAAAGGGAAGACAACGAAGATGTTAAAAGGTGCAAAATATAGACGAGAGAGTACATGCTCATTGACATCGAGTAAGCGCATCAAATCACTTTGTACTGGGGTACCCCACACTGGGTGTAATGTTTTTAACGAGACAATAACTTTGTATCTGTTCAAGAATGAATAAAATTTAGCTTTTTCCCTTCAATATTTGTGTTCACTGCCTCAACGTTGTGTGTCTCCGGCTTTTTTTATCTCGTCGCAATATAACAAATAGGTCGGACCTAGACTAGCACGAATAGCAAATGGACCGTGCTTGAGCTCATCGAAAACGAGCCAGGCCAGCTCCCACAACACGGTTTAGACACGTAGTCCAACAAACCCGTGCTTTGCCTGCTCGGCAAGATACAACACCCACCTCTAATATCCACCACCTCGTCGCTACCATTGCCACCCGGCGTTATGATAAAGACGATTGTGCCTCTCGTGGCTCTGATCTTTATCCAAGGAAAAGAAGGTGGCGTCTAGCCGGTGGAGCGATAATTCGTCGGAGCAATTGGCAGCAACGACGCACAAGCATTAGAGGTGGGCGTCGTGCCGGGTCAGACCGGCTCGGCACGGGCTCATTGTGCTTCGGGCCTAGATCGTGCCGGGCCAGCCCAGCTCGCCTTTGGAGAGCCTAGGCACGGCCCATTTGCGCTTCGTGCCTGCTTCGTACCGTGTCGGTCCAGACCCGGCCCATTTACACTATTGTGACAAGAGGAAATGATCCGAAGTTATTTGCAGTAGCGTGCATATGCGGTGCTACGGCATGCAGCAAATGTATAGCCTAGCCGGCATTGACATATTGACATATGAGATTATGGAAGACGTCGATCAGTACACGTTACGATCATATATATGATCAAAAAATAAACTAAGATGTCAACTTCTAGATTAGGTATCCAGTGACACCTTGTTTTTGTGCTAATAATTAATCATTGACAGATGCTAACACGAGACACGCTCACGCTGAAGCCAATTCAAATCGATGATAACAGATTATCGTGCGTGCAGCATGGTTAAAAACAAGTGATACAACATTTTGCAGTTTGTATGTCTATGATCTTGTGTACTTGTAGTTGTATGTACTCGATCATCTATCATCTCTTTTTTTCTCTTGGAACGTAGTGATCGGTGTAGCACAGGATGGGGAGCGCGAGCCGCCGCTGCATAGGGCACTCGGTAGCGACGTGGTCTAGCTCGGCAACCAGCGAGGCGAGAAGCGGCGGGAGTGTGAGCTCTTCAGCGGAGCCGCGAGCACGCGCGACGCAGAGCTGGCATGGACGACACAGCGCGAGATCTTCACCCACCCTCGTCGGCCGGCCCGGCATCATGTCGCACGCGCTGCCGCGTGCCGTACGGGCCCTGCTGCAGGCAGTGTTGCGCACGGGTCGAGCGTGCCGCCGTCGGGCGTGTCGGGCGCGAGCACGAACGTGCTCCTTCGGGCCGTGCCGGCCCGAGCACAGCCTAAACTACCGTGCTGGGCCAGGCCGCCCATCGTGCCCGATTAGCAGGCCCGGCACAGCCCGAGCAACCATGCTAGGCTGGCCCAGCCCGGATAGAACAGTAACGTACCGTGCCGTGGGTCGGGTTGGACCGGTTATGCCTCGGGTCGGCCCAAAATGGCCTGACCCAGTGCCCACCTCTAAAAGCATTAATGCTCATGCTTGCCGAAGGTAGAGAAAGATAATATTGAAGTGATTATTTTTCTAGCCTTTTTATCTTGCTTTTTTTTTACAAATCTAGCTTTTTCACAAGCGAAATTGCAAATCTAGCATCACCTCCTACTGTAAAAGACGTGGCAGACGACACCTGTTGCTTGCTGTGTCCGAGGAACGCGATAGACTACTTGTGAGCAGTGGCTGCCGCGGTGGGCAAGCGCAGATGCATCACATGGCCACTGTAGGCGAGCGCGGGAGCGATCGGGAGTGTCTTAGATTTATAATTCGGTTTGAGAGAGATCTAGATTTGCCAGAAAAAACAAGTAAGCAGACTAGAAAAGTGATGAGTTTGATAATATTACGCACATCCAACTATGAAATTCTTTTGTTGAAGTAAAAAAAAACTCTCCCTACGGAAAAAATGTTACTAGCATTTCCAATTAATTAATGTAGGACATGATACAGCTACTAGTACTGTGCCAACCTGAACACTTCTTTTTAAATGAAAAATAGTAGTAGTATAAGTTGTATAACTTTGTGACGTGCTCACGTATATAACCTGTAGAATTTTTTCTTTCAAATCTAGCTTCCTTACAAAAAAAATTACAAATCTAACTCCTAAGTGAGTGTGGAAGAGTAGCAGGAGACATATGTCCCCTGCTGTGCTATGTAACTGCGGTATGGAGATGGCGCGAAAAGAGGAGACCTATCGCAACAGGGCAGCGCAACAAGAGCAACTTGCCGCAGCAGGAAAGTGTCGTACCATTTGCTGTCGCGGTATGCAAGCGCAATACCATGCTGGTCCTACCGCGCTTTTCTGCTATGGTAGGAGCTCCCGCATTACCATGCCATGGTTGCATAGCGTGGTAGGAAATATATGCTACCTACTGGCTCTTTCGTGCTTACTAGGAGGGCTACATTTGTAAATTTTTTTCTCATGGTAGTTAGATCCCATAGAAGCTAGATTTGGAAAAAAAAAAGCTACAGGCCATATACGTGAACAGTTCTCACTTTGAAACCAAGTTAAGAAGTAACCATGTTTTTAGCCTTATTTGTATCGTTCTTCTCAAATCTAACTCCCTTCCATCGTATTTTATAAATCTAGCCCTCTCTGATGTGCTCCCGCACTCTTCGACCGTAGGAGTCGGCCTCTCACGCCTGCCCATCTCCTATGCCCCGTTGCCGCTCTCTCCGGTGTGCTCCTGCGTTCCCGGTGCGCAGCACGCCGGCTCACGTAGTTGGAGAGCGCTGGATGAGCACGGAGGCTAAATTTATAAAATCCGGTGAGAAGAGTTTTAATCCGGTGAGAAGAGTTTAGATTAGAGAAAAATAAAGCAAAAGAGAAAAAAAAATCATCTATTCCCATGTTAACTCCACGATGACCAGTTAGCTGCTGCTTTGTCAATTGTCATTGCAAAAAAAAGTACTAGCACATCAAGTAGTGTAGGTTAATGATGAAAACAGAGCTAGCTTGGCTGCAAAAGTCAAAGGAGAAAATTTAAGACACTGTTACACTCTTGTACCCGATCACGACATGTACAGTGCCAATTGTAGAGTGCAGACTGTACTACCTATCGTGCGTATAGCAAGAATTATTTTATTGTGCTAGCTGTATAATTTTTTTTTCAAAAATAGCAACCGTTCAGTATAAATTACAAAAATAGAGCATCATAATGTGTGTGAAATAGCATAGGCAAGATATATGTCACCGTCAGCGGAACGAGTACACCGAAATTATATTTTCACTCGCAGGAATTTAGTGCATCGCTAGGCTTTTTTCCATGGACCAGAAAGCCAAATGCCACGCCTTGCTAGTGCTGAAATTGCTGGCGCTGTGCACGCTCATATATTTGTCAAAACTCATTTGACAGTAACGATAGGCAACTCAGTTGGCAGAACGTTTGCGTCGCGTGCGTCAGGTCGTGAGTTCGATTCCCGTTTAAAGTGTTTGTTGTCTTCTTTTTAGCTATTAAATCATGTCAAAAAAATTTCAAACTTTTTGACAAATTTTAGAAATTCTAGAAGAGTGTTTCTTGCCTTTTTTAACTATTAAATTATGTCAAAAGATTTTAAAACTTTTTTAAAAGGGTCCTAAGAGCATACCTAACCTACTATAAAAGTTCCAGGTCACGATCAAATTTGTGCAAATTTTAGAAATTCTAGATCATGATCATACGACTAGTACAGTAAAAGCTTCGAGCGAAGTTAAGAGTAAGTACAATAAGACAATCTTAGCTTACTATTTGTATGTACACGTTAGCTTTGTTTTATGTGGAAGAGTGGAAAAGGAGAAGAGAGCAGCTCTTATTTAGTAGCAAGTATCGTAAGAGAATATAGGTGCTATCGTCGGCTAAAAGCCGGTGTTGTTATTGTACAAGTTGGATTTGATTGCATGCTGGCTTTATTGCTTACTCTAGAAATAACTTTTAGATATAGTTATTGTACAAACTAATTTTATTGTTTATTTTAAATGATATAGATAAGAGATAAAATAATAGTGAGCTTTGTTACTGTACTTGCTCTATAAAGTGTACTTACTCTAAAGGTCTATTTGTTTTTTCTTTAGATTCTCTAAAAGCTAATTCTAAATTATAGTCGTAGAGAATCTGTTTTTTTAAAAAACTGAAATTAAAAGCACATATGAAGTGATTTGTGAATTTAGTGTATATGATTGAAGTGAATTGTGAGAATCGATCTTTAAAACCAAACTATTTGTTTTTTATTCTGTTTTTAAGATTAGAACCTAAAATAAAAACTCAAATGCCCCCTAGCTGATCTTGGAACAGATCTCTTACTGTCCCGAGAAATCAACTAATCATGAGCAGCACTCAAGTGCACGTCCTGGGTTCTTCACTGCTTTCAACTCCCCTATGTATCGAGCGACCATCTAGCAGATCTATACCTCCTCTTCAATCCTCCATCATGCCACATCACTTGAAACTGATCTGATGTGAGCACTGCATAATGTCTTATTCAAGATTGCGGAATCGCCGAGAACGCGATAGATTCTTTGGATCCTGTAGATTCTAGAGACATTTCAACATCCCCATAAATTGTTTTTATAAATCTTGCCTACCAACTAATATAAAAATAGTCTCTTTCTCACTACGGAAGTGCTGATACGTGATATGTATTATTTATCGTGCTCGTGCACCGCACGACAGATACTGCCGAGCTAGAGCAGAGTGGCAGGAACTTACAACGCTTAGGCATCATGGTAGGTCTTGCAACCACGTCTGAACTACTGCCCTGCCGAGTTGCCCTGGCACGATAGCACCTACCACGGCCTGTGGTGCTTGGCACCACCTGGTTGGCTGTGGCTCTATGTCCCTACTGCGGTATACGAGCGCGATAGGTGACATGCATCATCTAACGACACTTTCTCGACAGAAGAAAAACTATTTTTTGTAATTGCGTTCGTGTGAAACTAGATTTGTAATTGCCTTCATTGGCTACCCCGATTAGTATATGTTGTTCTTCGTAGCAGACCATATTTTTAATGATATATTTATAAGCATGGTCTAATCATTTTCAGTCACATTTGCAAGCTGTTGTTATATATCCTATCAACAAAGGCCTCATTGACTCATTGTGCTATGTGTTATCAGGACCCAAGTTCAACCTGCTCGTTTTATTTTTGTTCTCATACTGTGTGACACTGTGACCCATTGACTAGTGAGATTCTTGGACCTGTTTCTGAAAAAGAAGAATTTGTTCAAAATACTTCAGATTCTGGTCAGATATGGTCCCTGTAACTGAGCTTGCTTGTTGAATGAATCTAGTAGTACTCCATTTGAGATATGTAACAGAGCATATTCTACCGGCAGCTACCTGCAGAATAATCTTGGATTCAAGATTTGGATTCTTGGTCTGATTTGACATGTTGACCTTAGAGCTGAACTGTATCTGTGTTTGGCTGCAGCAAAGCAATCATATGATAAGACAGGGCGAACCGGACTTGGCGTCGAGCAGCCCATTTCTTCCTCTGAAGGCATGCATTTGGTAGAAGGAAGTTGGCCATGCGTTGGTGTGCGACTCATGCCTAGATACAAACACCCCATTTTTGTGAATTGTGAATTTGTGATTGAGAGGACTCGAGTAGTACTAGCTGGCTAGCTGCACCGTGCACAAGGAAAAGCCTGGAACCGTGCACTGTGTATGCAAATGCAGTGCGAGTTGGGGCAGTTAGGATGTCAGCTTTGGCCATTACTAGGAGGACACTGGAAGCAGGGAATGTGAGCTCAGCACTGCCTCACAACCTGTCACATACTCCTACTACTAAAGTGACAGGAATCAGGACTACTGTGTCTTCTTCCATGTGTGGAGGTGAGGTGGAGGATTTATGAGCATGTCTGCTAGATTTGCACGAGACTGGTCAGAGTTCCTGTCAGTTGTCAAAGCAGTAGTAAAAGCCTTCAGATGGCCTCTGTGCTTCATCCATCAGCAGTTTGACCTCAACTTAGACTTGGTTGCTCGAACCTTGAAATTGACCCTACAAAAAATCATCCCGTGTATTGATCCGACGAGTGATACTTACTAAAACCAACCTTCTCTTTCTTAGAAAGAATAGTGTAGTAAGTTGAAGAATTTTGCTCCAAGGAATACTTGAAATTGAAATTTTAGATCAGAAACAGCGTTACTACTATTCATGCAGTTTGGTGAAAAAAAATTTCAACAAGTTTTTTTTTAAAAAAATAGCAAAAGTCGTGATATTCACTATAAAAAAAACAACAACTAGACTATAAATACACATACACCCCACACTCATGCACGCGCTGCACCACGACACCGTGAGCATCCGTGCTGAACCGAAGCTTGAACATAAGAGGTCTTCGTAACGATCTCGAGGTATACCGAACAAACACAGGGATGCGTAATTTTACGTAATGTAATCCTGGGGTACAGAACACTAAACAAAATATGAAAAATAGAGTGCTCTGTTAGCTTATATTAGATCAAACTAGCATATTTATCCACATAAAAATGCGGTTAGATATTAAGATATAATTGTCTTTAATATACAACTCCACTTTTTATAATTAAAATGTAATTGTATTTATTATATAACTCTAAAATATAATAGGACATTATACGCGCCGGTCTATTTTGCAGTCCGATCGAGCCGAGTGTTCCACTAATTAGCGCTACGAAATTTGCGACCGAGCATTGCAAGATTAATTATCCGCAATTAATTTGCATGCATGTGTGTGACCAAGAGATGCAAAGATGCGTTTCCTAGTAATACATTAATCTAATTTTTATTTATTTTAGCCACAACTTTTTATTCGCAGCTCCGATTCACGAACGAATTTCACTATTAGATTACTAATGACAAGAGGAACAACATGATATAAGTATCGCTAACAAACGTCGTATAAATCAAATTTTACTGTCAAATGTATATCAATTTACTACTGTATGATAGTAAAATCTATATATACCGATAGTAATATTTATGTATACGGATGATAAAATCTATTTTATGCGTCGAGACTTATATCAATGTGTTGCTCTCGTCATCAGTAAATTATCGGTGAAAACGGTTTATGAATCGAAGCTGTTAACAAAAAGTTACGACTAAATCAAATAAAAAACATACTCACGTACAAACTACGAAATTTTGCATGCATGTGTGTGACTGAGAATGCAAAGATGCGTATTCTAGTTATACATGAATCTAATTTTTATTTGTTTTAGCCATAACTTTTTATTCGTAGCTCCGATTCATGAACGAATTTCACCATTAGATTACTAATGACGAGAGGAACAACATCATATAAGTCTCGCTAATAAACATCGTATAAATCAAATTTTAAAATGTACATCAATTTACTATTGTATGATAATAAAATCTATATATACCGATAGTAACATCTATATATTTGGATAGTAAAATCTGTTTTATGAGTCGAGACTTGTATCAGTGTGTTGCTCTCATCGTCAGTAAGTTACTGATGAAAACAGTCTGTGAATCGAAGCTGTTAATAAAAAGTTATGACTAAATCAAAGAATAAACAGATTAATGTACAAATTACGAAACACGTTACTAGTGACGCATGACCGATTAGTAAAAATGACTTATGTAATGTGTTTTCTAGTTTGTATATAAATCTGTGTATTTTTTAATTTGACTATAATTTTTTATTGACAGGTTCGATGCACGAACAGATTTCACTAATAGCTTACTGACGACGGAGCAACATAATAATATAAGTCTTGCTAATAAACGCTTCATGAATGAGTTTTTACCGCTATTTTACCGAATGTATCATAATATTTTACTACCGCACAGGCTGCTGAACCTCTGATATGATAATAAAATCTATGTATAACAATAGTAACATCTATGTATATGGATAGTAAAATATGATTTATGTGTCGAGACCTATATCAATGTGTTACTCTCGTCGTTTGTAAGCTATTAGTGAAAACCGTTTGTGAATCGGAGCTGTCAGTAAAAAGTTATGACTAAATTAAAGAAAAAACATATTAATGTACAAACTACGAAATACATTTATTACTTGGTGCACGTATGCGTTCACAGTAAACTTTTGCGTTCACACTGGCTTGTTCAGCGACACGGGGTTACGGCTCACGAGTAGAATAGGAAGAGCTACGTGCAAGTGCAGATTAACGCTATCTTGTGTGTGTATGCTATTTTATAGCTACGTGTAGAATAGCCTATTCTACTCAACAACCATTTAAGCCAGTCCGATTGAGCCATGCAATGCACTAAATAGTGCATCAGACTGATCCAGTTTGACCGAGCCATGCATTACTATCTTATGTGCTACTAAATCTAACGTGGCAAAAAACAAACAAATAAATACACTCCAGTTTTGAACGATCTATGCATTATTATCTTATTTACTACATTCTACCGTAAAACAACGAAACGAAATTACTATGAATCATTAACGTAGTCAAACTTATTAATAAATGTGTTTCATAGTTTGTACATATATATATGTTTGTTTTTTATTTTAGCTATAACTTTTTATTCATAACTCCGATTCACGAACGGTTTTCATCTGTAGATTACTCACGACAAGAGGAACATAATGATCTAAGTCTCGCTAATAAACAGTAAATTGATGTTCATTTAGTAGTAAAATTTAATTTATACGAAGTTTATTACCGAAATTTATATTGTGTTGTTCCTCAAGTCGTCAGTAATCTACCGGTGAAATTTTTTGTGAATCGGAGTTGCAAATGAAAATTTATAGCTAAAACAAAAAAAAAACAGATTCATGTGCAAACTAGAGAACACATTTATTAGTTGGCTGGCCACGATTTCTATCGAATAATAGCTTCATTAGTTCTTTACAGTAAAATATAGTAAAGAAGCTGGTAAACGCTTAGTGTATAAAATAGTAAAAGGCAATATATCCGTGTAAACCCCTGTGATCGTGTAAAATTTATTAAAATCATATGTACATATTTGAAAAAATTCTCAAAAATTCTCATAAGAAAGGAAGGTGAGATTCTACGTCCCTGTAAAATTTGAAGACCAAAATCAATCTCATTTGAAAGATATGAAATTAACAAGTACTAATCAGTGATCAATAGTAAATTTATCCTTTTCATATCCATCAACTGCGAGTGGGTTTGGTCTTTAAATTTTACATGGTTCTAGAAGCTCACATTCCCTACGTGTGGTAATTTTTTGAGAATTTTTCAGAATATGTACATATAGTTTTTATGGACTTTACATTATAAATATCGTTTACTACTAAATGACTGATTTGTACGTGATTTTACTAGCGAACAGACGCTTAACATTTTTACGAACAGACGTTCAATTGATTTTATCATCTATTACAGTAACATTTACGACCGTACATATAATATTTTACTACAGAATCGCAAACAGAACTAGATTCTTATTTTTGATAGTTCTCTTCATTTTGATTTAGTAACGTCTTGTGTAATCGCCAGTAACATGTTATTTTATAGATAGTAAAAGGCAATATATCATGTGAAACCACTTCTATCGTTTAAAATTCATGAAAATCATATCTACAAGTTTAAAAAATTCTAAAAAAATTACCATAAGTAGAGGAGGTGAGATTCTACATCCTTGTAAAATTTGAAGACCAAAATAAATCTCATTTGGAAGATATAAAATTAACAAACGCTATCCAGCGATGAATAGTAATTTTTTCATATCTTGAAATGTAACTGAGTTTGGTCTTCAAATTTTACAGGGTTGTAGAAACTCACATCCCCTATGTATGGTAATTTTTAGTGGATTGTTCAGCACATGTACATATAGTTTTCACGAATTTTACACAATAAAGATAGTTTACTGCCAAATGACTGATCTGGTATGATGTGTTGTAGATGTAGTAGTTTTATGTTGTAGATATCATAATTTCATGTTGTAGATATAGTAATTTCTGTTTTAGTCTATAAAATTACTGTTTAATAGCGAGACTTATATCATTTTGTTCCTCTCGTCGTCAGTAAGCTACTGGTGAAAATATTAGCAAATCGGAGCTACCAACAAAAAGATATAGCTAAAACAAAGAGAAAATAGACTGTTGTACAAACTACAAAACACATTAACTAGTGGGTTTGACCACGTAACTGATTCGTCAGTAAATTCATCAGTTGTTCTATAGTAAAATATATTCATGATTTACTACCGGATTTCTACAGAACGCATTTACTAGTGGCTGGCTATTTAAATAGTTTAGTCAACACACAGGCCATGCGCTTCTCTGACGAGAGTGTAGAATAACTACTCTACACTTGAGAGTATAATAGCTCTACAGTGTGTGTATATAAATGCTATTTTACAGTTGCGTGTAGAATAGCATATTCTACTCTCCAGCCATTTAACGCGTACCGACCGAGCCACTTGACAACACTCAACGCAAGGAACTATCCCAATGACTATCTACTACGTGGCAAAACACAAACCGTATCCCAACCAGTAAATGACTAATAAATGCTTCTTCTTATTTGTACATGAATCTGTCTTTTTTTATTTAGCCATAACTTTCAAATGAGAATGATTTTGGTCTTCAAATTTTTTTATGATTGTAGAATCTCACATCATCTACGTATGGTAATTTTTTGAGAATTTTTGAAAAATATATACCTGTGTTTTTCATGAACTTTAAAAAACCCTAGATATGTTGCATTTTACTATTCAAATAAATGACATGTTATGAATTATTACACTAGATATCTTTCAAATGTGATTGAGTTTGGTCTTCAAATTTTACTGGGTTGTAGAAGCTCACCTCCTACAAGTGGTAATTTTTTGAGAATTTTTCAAATATTTTACTGCAGGTTTAACAAATAGAACTAAATTCTTATTCATGAAAACCATTTATACACATTTTAAATTTTTTTCAAACAATTACCATACATAGGGAAGATGAGATTATACAACCCTGTAAAATTTGAAGACCAAAATCAACATCAGCTGAAACATATGAAAAAGAAAAATTGGGCTCACTATTGATTTTTCACTGTTTAGAGCTTTGTCAATTTCATATCTTTTAAATGCGATCGAATTTGGTCTTCAAATTTTGTAGGGTTGTAGAAGCTCACCTCTCCTACATATGGTAATGTTTTGAGATTTTTTAAAAACTTGTACATATAATTTTCATATATTTTACACTATAAGACTGGTTTATACAAGATATAGTAACATATTTGGTACAAACTCAATCGTATTTGAAAGATATAAAAATGAAAAAGTACCAAACATTAGGATATACTTTTTTTTGCTATTAAGAAAAAACATTTTACTGACTATGTGTGGTAAATTTTTGAGGATTTTTCACAGTAAAATGTTATTTTCTTGATAGTAAAAGACAATATATCCTGTTATTTAGTATTTTTTTATTTTTATATCTTTCAAATGCGATTGATTTTGGTCTTCAAATTTTACAGGTTTGTAGAAGCTCTCCTTCCCTACGTGTGGTAATGTTTTGAGAGTTTTCAAATGTTTTACTGTAGGTTCGACAAACAGAACTAAATTCTTATTCATGAAAATCATATGGACAGGTTTTAAAAAATTCTCAAAAAATTACCATACATAGAGGAAGTGAGATTCTACAATCCTGTAAAATTTGAAGACCAAAACCATCCTTATTTGAAAGTTATGGGAAAATCAAAAAAGAAAGCTTCATATACAAAAAAGAAGTATTATTTATTAGTCATAAACTGTTTGTTGCGTAGGAGACGTTATTGATTGGCTTGCACGAAAGGTTTGAACACGTTTATTGCCTTGGTTTTGAATGATGTCGAGTTACGACTAGGTTAGGACCAACGTGAGGGGATTTATGGCTCATACGTAGAATAGGTAGCGCTACGCGTTGGTGCATAATAGCGCTACCATGTGTGTGTATAAAGCCGAATCGGGGCACCATGATTTAAAATGCGCGAATTCAATTCATATTCGAGTATATTTTTCAAAAATTTAGTTTTAGGCCATATACCCATCTATAACAATTCAAATGATACGCAGACCTTTGAAAAAATACAATCGAATTCAAAGATTTTGAACGAGTTTGGATCACATGCTTTACTGATTTATATATAAAATCAGCACATACCGACAACCAAACTATCATAAAAAAGGGAAACTCTAGTTTGAATTTCAGTTCAAATAGTAAACTGGTTAAACTCAGCATCCTAAAATTTTCAAAAAATTTCGCATAAAAATACATAGAGAAAATATCCTTTTTAGATCATGATGTTTAGGCACCATGATGCCCTAAGTAATTATAATATATATATATATATATATATATATATATATATATATATATATATATATATATATATATATATATATATATATATATATATGAAAATGATTCCATACTCTGGGTATGACTCCCACCTCTAGTATACCGCTTAAATGATGTTGTTATACCTCTTTATCCTTTTGAGTATACTCTAATACTGATTCTAAGATACCCCAAAGTGAGTTTCATGAAAAATTTCATCAAAGTCCACCATTTATAGCATAATTTGTTTATATATTTATTTTACATATGGAAAATGGTATGTAGCAAAAAAATAAAGTGCTATGATGAAATTTTTTTATTTAACCATGTCGCATTGGAGTATATTAGAATTATTATTGGAGTATACCAAAAGTGATAAAGGTGTATAAAGCGATCATTTAAGTGGTATATTAGAGGTGGGAGTATGTACTCCTGGGAGTACGAAAAAGGCTTCCTATATAGGAAAATGATTCCAATGAAAACCATCTTTACCGTGAAAACTCTGTGAAACCCAAATGTACAAGTTTTGAAAAATTCTCAAATAATTACCATACGTAGGGGAGGTGAGCTTCTACAATCCTGCAAAATTTGAAGACCAAACTCATTTGCATTTGAAATATATGAAAAAGAAAATTTCAACCTAAATAGTGATTTTCACTGTTTAGCACTATTCATTTCACTGTCTTTTTCATATATTTTAAATGCGATTGAGTTTGGTCTTCAAATTTTGTAGGATTTTAGAAGCTCACCTCCCCTACGTATAGTAATTTTTTAAGAATTTTTTAAAACTTGTACATATCGGTTTCATTGAGTTTTCACTGGATATGTTGCCATATATATATATATATAGTATAATTACCTAGGGCACCATGATATAAAAAGGATATTTTCTCTATGTATTTTTATGCGAATTTTTTTGATATTTTTATGATACTGAGTTTAACCAGTTTGCTAACTAGTTCAAACAAGTTTGAACTGAAATTCAAACTAGAGTTTTCCTTTTTTATGATAGTTTGGTTGTAGGTATGTGCTGATTTTATATATAAATCAGCAAAGTATGTGATTCAAACTCGTTCAAAATCTTTGAATTCGAGTATATTTTTTCAAAAGTATGTGTTTCATTTGAATTGTTATTGATGGGTATATATCCTAAAACTGAATTTTTTGAAAAATATACTCGAATATGGCTTGAATTCGCGCGTTTGAAATCATGGTGCCCCATTTCGGCTTCATATATAGGAAGCATTTTCCGTACTCCTAGGAGTACATACTCACACCTCTAATATACTACTTAAATGAACGTTTTATACATATTTATCACTTTCGGTATACTCCAATAATAATTCTAATATACTCCAATGCGACATAGCTGAAAAAATTTCGTCGGAGCACTTTATTTTTTTTGCTACATACCCTTTTCCATATGTAAAACGAATATATAAACAAATTACGCTATAAATAGTGGACTTCAATGAAATTTTTCATGGAACTCACTTTGGAGTATCTTATAATCAGTATTAAAGTATACTAAAAAAGATAAAGAGATATAACAACATCATTTAAATGGTATACTAAAGATGGGAGTACGTGCACCCAGAAGTATGGAATCATTTTCATATATATATATATATATATATATATATATATATCGCGTAACGATGTAACAGGCGCAGCGTACGGCCGAAAAAACAAATCGCGGGATGCGGCCCATAACCTTGATACCGACAGTAATTGAGAACGATTAAACTCTATTGACTCCCGCGATAGTGATATGTACTCACGTAACTCTGCTCAAAGTATGACTAGTAACACTGACATGTAAAAACTATCAACTATTGAGAACGATAGTAAAAATGTACGTAACTTACTTCTAATAGCAATCTAAAGGTAAAATGTTATGTTGAAGATAGTAAAGGTATATATAATCGGTGGTTAGAATTCTATTTGGACGTTCTTAGGGCCTGTTTGTTTTAACTTTGAATTCTCTAAAAGTTGATTCTGGATTGTGGTTTTTGAGAAGCTGATTCTCCAAAAGCTAGAATCCAAAAGCACATATGAAGTGGATTATGGATTCTAGTGTATATGACTGGGGTGGATTGTCAGAATCGAATTCTAGAATCAGGCTGTTTGTTTTTGATTCTGCTTTTAGGACCAGAATCTAGAATCAAAAGCTAAAACAAACAGGCCCTTAGTAGACGCAATGATTGACATGCCAGGAAAACCTAGATGGTAAAACTTAGTTTTATTAATCAAAAATATCTTTTGACAGTAACAGCAACTAAAACGTAGTTTAGTGAATAGTAATTTAACGAAAATCCACTTCCTATCTACGTCAGCTAGTAAAATTGTGAAAATAAATACGAGCACTACGTATTTTTTGAAACTTGTAATCACCGGTATTAAATGCTCCTTATCTACGCGGCGATTACTCTCCCAGGTCCCGAGTCCCAAGTCCCAACAGTGATATCTACAAATGTACTCACATAACTCGCAGAAAGTACGTCAAGTAAAATATTTTTCAATAGATAGTAAAACATAGTTTTGTGTTTCGTAATATACCGAAATTCCTTCCATATTTGCATCAGCTAGTAATTTTGTATATGCAAATACTAGCAGTACAGCCCAATGCGAATCCTATAAGAGAGAAATAAAAACTTTATTTTTCGAAACATGTGATCGCCGTATTAAATGGTCCTTGTCTTTCGGACACTTACTTTCCCCGATGTGATATGTACTCATGCAAAATACATCTAATAACCACAAGTAAAATATAGTTTGATAGATGGTAAAACGTAGTTTTGTGTCTCGTAATATACCAAATTCCCGTGGTATATGCATGAGTTAGTAAAATTGAACACAAAAAATACTAGCAGTAACGAAGAGCCCTATGTTCTCGTAATCACCATAATAAATGCTCCTTGTCATCCGAACTCTTACTGACATGACAGTGTTATGTTATACCCAAAATACGTCCGGTAATTCTAACAAGATAGTATACTTATGTTCAATATATAGTTAATGTAAATAAAATAGATGGTAAAATTTAAAACAATGAAGGTGAAAAATCCTAAATTCCCTTCGATTGATCATTAGGTAGTAAAAATAACACACACATATATCTATATATATATATATATATAGATAGAGAGAGAGACTGGGAGTACGTACTCCACCTCTAGTATTCTACTTAAATGATATTATTATACACCTTTATTCTTTTAAGTATAATACTGATTATAAGATACTCCAAAGTGAGTTCTACGAAAAATTTCATCAAAGTCCACACTTTATAGCATAATTTGTTTATATATTCCTTTCACATATGTAAAAGGGTATATAGCAAAAAATAAATGGCTCCGATGAATTTTTTTCAACCATGTCACATTGGAGTATCTTAGAATTATTATTGGAGTATACCAAAAGTAATAAAGAAGTATAATATTTTTGTTTAAGTGGTATATTGGAGGTGGGAGTATGTACTCCTGAGAGTACGGAAAAGGCTTCCTATATATACACAATTGGCATACAACTCAGTTGGTGAGTCAGGGCTAGTAATTCTTGAGATTAGCAACCAAAAGGTTGGCAAAAGGATGGATCGGAGTCCCTAGATGCAACCGGCCATAGGAGTACAAAATGTAATGCCTCTGGCTGTAACTCAATCAACTGTTCGGGATCCTCTTCTGCGTACATCAGTACTAAAACCACCGCCATCAGTATGTGTATCCAATTCAGAAACTCCAACAACTGACCAACCATACATTCATGTAAGTTATTTTGAAACGCGTGCATAATGCTTTTTTGTATATTCATGATAAAATTTACGATTATTAATGTAAACTTTTACTATATGCGTTTATCATTTTTACCATATCAGGCGCAAGAAGTATCAGACCACATGGTTCTGTGTCTATGCCAATGTTTCGATACTGAGGAAGAAGCATACGACTTCTATTGCCAATATGCTCGGCACGCTGGTTTTGGTGTGAAGAAAAGACGATCAAAAAAGACAGTTAGAGAGTTCTGCTGCATTCACGAAGGAAAACATGTACCGTTCATGGCGGAGATTGAACGCCAACGTAACAAAACATCTTAGAGGAGTGGTTGCAGGGCATTTATAAAATTAAAGAGGAACTTAACTGACGGCTCCGTACGAGTAGAACGGATTGTTTTGGAACACAACCACACCCTTTGCAAATCACCATCCTTAGTTGCTTTCATGCATGCTCAAAAAAACTTTGATCCATCTCTGATGGTGCTCGTCGACACCATGCAAACAGGAAAGACCCTCATAATTCTGTGATAAACGTGTTGTCCGAGATACATGTTAGTCGACGTAACATACTGTTCACAGATCGCGACCTTCAGAACAGGTTTGTACTATATTTCAATAGCACAATTACTACTAACATTATTGTATATTACTACATATTTCGCTTTACCTACATTTCTCTATAAATCGCAGGAAGTCAGCTAACACACGAGCTGATAGGCAAAATGATGTTAGCAAGCTGCTTATTTTCTTCAAAAAGTGCCGTAGACAAATTAAACTAAGACATATAGGTTGATGAAAACAACTTTGTCCGAAACATATTTTGGAGCCACGCGAGCTGTCGTGCTGAGTACGCTGATTTTGGCGACGTAGTCACGTTCGACAACATGTACAAGATCAACATTTACAGCTTACTTCTCGCGATGTTTGTTAGCTCTAACCAAAATTTCAAAGCATCGTCTTTGGCATTGCGCTACTCCGGGATGAGAAAACAGAATCATTTAAGTGGCTATTCAGTACATTCAGAAACTGCATGGATGGAAAGGATCCGATTTGCATCCTTACTGGTGAAATTCATGAAACCTTCAAATTACTATGTAATGATTATGAAATTATTATAATACATAAAGCTATTTACGTCAGATCAAGATCTAGCCATGGTGGTAGTGATACCTCGAATCTTCCCGGACACGAATCGCAGGCTATGCAGATGGCACATTCTGAAAAATACAAGGATTTACAGAACAAACTATATGCGTAACACAGTTGTTTGAAAGAACGTATAATGTCCGTAATAAACCATCCATTGACGCCTAATGAATTCAAAAAAGCATGGGAACAAATGACGTCGAACTATGTCATCGAAGATACAACATGCATTGGTACGTTGTTTAACCTACGTACATGTTGGATATTAGCATACTTCAAAAACATATGATGCGGTAGGATAACATCAATGCAGAGAAGCAAGAGTATGAATAAGGTGGTCAAACGTAGTTTCGTGAATGAAAAAACTGCACTACATCTATTCGCGAGACAGATGCATAGGGTTTTACAGTCGAGGAAGCACACAAAGTAAAGGAGACTTCTCCGGTTCATTGGTATGTTATTCATATATATTGTGAATACTTTTATTTTAAATTTATTTTATGTTTACTTGTTGCGTAAGACTTTCTTATAGTAATATATATATTTGATGTTCTGTTCAGAGCCAGCCGGTAAGGGCAATACTGTTCTAGTTTGAGGAGCAACTAGCAAAGTGTACACACTTGCCGTGTTCAAAGAATACAAGGAGTCCTACTTCAAGAGTATAGCCTTCCGCATTAGAGATGACCACAACAAGCCTGGTCGGTATCTCGTAACACATGAAAAGCAAACAAAATCATTCTCCTGATCACACAGCATGAATTTAAGTTGTTAGCAGACGAGGCTTCAGGGGAGTACATATGTGAATGTCGACAGTGGGAACACACGGGTAAAATGATATTTACTTTCCAATTTATATGAAATTACTATGTTTTCTAATATGCTTTTACTACAGGACTATTTTGCGCTCATCTGATAAGAGCATACTCCCATATGCAAATAGAAAGAATCCCAGACATATACGTGCTACGAAGATACACCAGGGATGCAAGGGTTGAATTGCATTATGACAGGCATGCCCTCGTGCAATTCGGACCTGATGGAACAACTGAGATGTCTCGGCATTTGACCCTGCTGACAGAGGTGATGGGCGTTGCGAGGGCAGGGAGCGAGACAAATGCAGGGTATGAAAGAGTGATGTATGTACTAAAGGATCTTTTGACAACAACTTGATAATATTTGGACGTTTTTTGTTTTTCATATATTCTTCAATGTTCATAAACCTCCGGTAAAAATAAAAAAAAACATGGATAATGAAAACAAATTAGAAAAGCAAAAACTGAGAGCGTAAATATAATATTACTATTTTATTCTATAAGATACTACTATCTACAATAGTTGTGTTCACTACTATACATATACACATAACACTACTATCCTTTTCCCATTAACAATTTTGACGAATACTAATAAAAAGGATACCCCAACAGCCCGAAGCGACGAGCCAGCGGCCTCAAACATATCTCCAGCCCAACAGCGCGCTACGTCCCGCCACGACCGAATCGCTGCGAGATCACGCAAGACATCCGCTCCCGACCGGCCAGGGAAGCGAACCGACAGACATAGCCCCGACCCCTCTTGGCGGGCGGGATCTCCGACTCCAACCGAACCAAGGTGACGGACGCCGAGTGCCGCGTGTCAGTCCTCATCGGCCTACCGCCACGCACTTCCGAATGAGGTCAATCGGGCGACTATACAAGGCGGTGGCTCCTTCCCAAGAAGATCTAGTGATCGCAGAAGACAAAGCTTCGGCCCCATCAACCACCACGTATAGACGAGCGCACGCTCCTCCCGAGGCAAGACCAACGCCACGCACTCGACGTCGGCGATTCGCAAGGGTCACAGAGGGCAAGCACGCTATTTCCGGGAATACCTAACCTCCCGACCACCAAGGCTACCAACCCAAAGATGGGCAAGACGGGTGGCGACCAATCCACGTGATTTAAGGACCGGAGCTCCTAGCATAGGTCACCTCGCTCTTCCTCCCAACTCGATGTAACCCGCCCCTTCCTTCGTATAAAAGGAGGCAGGGCTAAACGATTCAAGGAGAGCGAGAGGAGAGGGAGACATCGAACACGAGGAGACTAAGTCATTTAGGGGCCTCGTCAGAAAAACATAGTGCAAAAAGCAATACAATACGGCCATCCGAATCGGAGTAGGACTTTCACCAACCAAGATACATCTTGGACTCACGAGTCTAACCATTCGTGGAGTGGAACGCGCGACCCCTAGACTTACAAATTTACTTGCCGGCCAAAACGCCGGCGGTTGGCGCGCCAGGTAGGGGCTTCGCGCCTTCATCACCATCTCCGATTCCGCTTATCTTCCCGATGGCACCCACCCATCGCGACGGCATGATCGCACCGGGGAACCGGATCCGCTTCGGCTCCCTCGACTTCGCCGTCACCCCGACGGGAGGGCTCACGCTCGTCCCCGCCGCCTCCGGAGGACAGCGCCACGAGAGCTTGGGCGCCCTCTCCGGCGACTTCGCTAAGCTCCGACTTGGGCGCCCTGCAGCCCCGGCGGAACCCGAGGAGTGCTCCGCCACGGTCGGCAAAAACTCCCGTAGGCCTGGGCATGTGACCATGTCACCCCCCGTAGGCTCGCGATCGGTGGCGATGGTGGCTACCCGGCCTCCATCCACGAAGCCGGAAGACTCTTCCGACGTGACTCACCCGACACGGAGTACCCTACCGCAGCGGCACTCGTGAGTGCAACATGGCGGGCACCGTCGATTGCCCGTGGCCCTCGCGGCGCGGGCCTCTGTCCGGCGCGACTCAGCGCAGGAGGAGGAGTGCCACATGAAGCGTAATGAACGCCTTCGGACCGCCGCGCCCGAGCTCCAACAACAACGCAAAGAGTTGGAGGAACGAAGAACCGAAGCTCGACCGGCTCGAGCCAACTCGAGCAGAGAGGGCTCGAGGCCCGCATGTGCTCGGCGGCACAAGCACGCGCGGCGTCGAGCACACCCCAAGAAAGCGAAGGGTCCGACGGTCCTCACTTCTTCCCCACGCCGGCCAAAACGCGTGGCGCGGCCGCAATGCCGCCGAGGCCTCCCGAGCCGACCGACCCGGAGGCCAAGGCCACCTACCAAAACCTCCGGGTGGTAGAGCATGCGCCGCGCAAAGACATGCACGCCCCGGCCCTATCGCCCGAGCCACCTCGCCACCGGGCCCGCACACTGCGCGGCCGGATGGTCCGCACAAAGGTCGCCGCACCGCGAGCCACACCAGGCCTCGCGCGCCCCGGTGCGCCAACGCCTCGGTGATGCCTACGACATTCGCGCTACCCTTGAGGCGCGGAGAAAGATGGCGGAGGAGGCCGCCCACTCACGGGTTGTGGGCGGCGGGCACCACCACCGCAGCCCGAGCCCCGACGGTCCTGGACCGCGAGCGTTCTGCCAGGGGATCCGCCAGGCGGACTTCCCTGCCAGATTCCGGGCGCCTACCAACATTGCCAAATACACCGGGCCACAAACCCAAGTGTCGCTCAAGATTACCGGCTCGCATGCCGGGCGGGAGGAGCAACGGATGACCTCTTCATCATCCAATACCTTCCCATCTACCTCGCAGACTCGGCCCGAGCCTAGCTCGAGTACTTGCCGGCCAAAACCATCGTGGATCGGACCGACTTGAAGGCCCTCTTCGTCGGCAACTTCCGTGGCACTTACAAGCGCCACGAAACTCCTGAGACTGAAGGGCTGCAAACAACGCCGTGAAACCCTCCGACTACATCCGGCGGTTTTCGCCAAAGGTAACGAGCTCCCCGACATCTCCGACGCCGATGTCGTGGGAGCATTCATCTACGGCACCTCCTGCAAGGCCTTGGTACACAAACTAGGCTGTCTCAAGCCCAGAACTACCAAGGAGCTCCTCGATATCGCCACCAACCACGCCTCGGCGAGGAGGCTGTGGCCATCTTCGAGGAGGAAAGGCCCGGTCGAAACCGGCGTCGATCGGGTCCCTTCTCGACCGCTCCGACAAACGGAAGCGGCACGGGAAGCAGATCCGCGAAACCCAAGTGGTCGCCACCGTCGACCGCCCTGCCAAGCAGCAGGTGCGACCGACCGTCGCGCCCGACCACTTCGAGAAGTTGATGGACGGCCCGTGCCCAAACCACGGGTTCTCCGTCAAGCACAAGTACCGGGACTGCGAGGTCCTGAGGCGTTACCTCTCCAGCGTCCCCGCAACGCCGCGTGGCAAGGGAAGAAGCCTGCTGCGGCCCCGCGGGCCGCAGAGAAAAAGGCAGACGACGAGTTCCCTGAACCCGACGGCTGCCTCATGATCTTTGGAGGACCGGCCTGCTATGCCGACAAGCGCCGGCTCAAGCTCGCTTATCGCGAGGTCCATACCGTCGCGCCATGCGTCCCCCAATACCTCCGGTGGTCGGAGTTCCCGATCACCTTTGATCGGACCGACCACCCCGACCACGTTCCACAGCCGGGGAGATACCCCCTGGTGGTCAGCCCCGTCGTGGGGAAGAAGCGCCTTTCAAAGGTGCTTATGGACGGAGGCAGCGGCCTCAACATCCTCTACGTCGAGACGCTCGACGCTATGGGGATCCCGCGCTCAACCCTCCGACCCAGCAAGGCGCCCTTCCATGGCGTCATTCCTGGCCAGCAGGCCCATCCACTCGGGCAGATCGACCTGCCCGTTACCTTTGGGGAACCGGGAAACTTCCGCACCGAAACCCTCGCTTTTGAGGTCGTGGATTTCCCCGGTTCTTACCATGCCATCCTGGGACGGCCATGTTACGCCAAGTTCATGGCGGTCCCCAGCTACGCCTACCTCAAGCTGAAGATGCCAGGGCCACGGGGAGTCATCACCGTGGCATCGTCTTTCCAGCTTGCCTACAACTGCGAGCGCAGCAGTTGTGAGCTTGCCTCGGCAGTCATCGCGTCTGCCGAGCTCGACAACCTCAGGAGGGAAGCCTCCGAATCCGCCCCTGAGTCCAGCAAGTCGGGGGCGGGATCCTTCAAGTCCGCCGAGGACACGAAGGAGGTCGCGGTCGATCCCTGTGATCCGACCAAGACCGTGCGGATCGGAGCCACGCTCCCCGCCAAATAGGAAAGCGCGCTCGTCGACTCCTCCGCACCAACAAAGACGCTTCGCATGGAGGTCCTCCGGCATGCCGGAATCCTGGGAAGTCGCCGAGCACTCCTTGAGCATCCGACCGTGCTCAAAGCCGGCCGCCTAACGCCGCGCCGCTTCGACGAGGAGAAGCGCAGGATCATAGGGAGGAGATCGCCAAACTTCCGCCGCAGGTTCAGAAAGAGGTGCGCCACCCCGAGTGGCTAGCCAACCTCAGACTTATAAAAAGAAAATGGGCAATGGAGGATGTGCGTTGACTATTCGAGTCTCAACAAAGCATGTCCCAAAGATCCGCTCCTTTGCCCCGCATCGACCAAGTCATCGACTCCACCGCAGGTGCGAGTCCTCTCTTTCTCGGATGCCTACCGGCTACCACCGATTGCGCTAAGGAGTCCGACCACCGCGACTTCCTTCATCACCCGCTCGCCTCATTCTCGCTACGCTACGATGCCGTTCGCCTAAAGAACGCGGGCGCTACATACCAGCGATGTATGCAAACATGCTTCAATAACCAGATCGGCCGTAACGTTGAGGTGTACGTCGACGATATTGTCGTAAAAACCAAGAAGGCCGACGACCTTGTCCCCGACCTGGAAGAGACCTTTGCGAACCTTCGACGATTCCGCATAAAGCTCAATCCTGATAAATGCGTTTTCGGGGTCCCCAAAGGGAAGCTCCTTGGCTTCATTGTCTCCGAGCGAGGCATCGAGGCCAACCAGGAGAAGATATTAGCAATCGCAAGGATGGGCCCAATCAGCAACCTCAAGGGGGTCCAGAGGCTGACCGGATGCCTAGCAGCTTTGAGCCGTTTCGTGTCTCGCCTCGGCGAGCGCGGAATGCCACTCTACAGGCTACTCAAGAGATCCGACCACTTTAGTTGGACCCCAGAAGCTCAGGAGGCCCTCACCGCTGAAGGCCTTCCCGCCCTCGCCTCGATCTGGTCGCCCGGCACCGTGGCAGCTGCTTCTCTACATCGCCGCCACTACCCAAGTCGTCAGCGCGGCCCTCGTGGTGGAGCGAACGGAAGAAGGCCGCGAACTTAAGGTACAACGGCCAGTTTACTTCATTAGCGAGGTCCTTTCCGAGTCCAAGACTCGGTACCCACAGGTGCAGAAGCTACTCTACGCGGTGCTCATTGCGAAGAGAAAGCTCGTCCACTACTCGATCAAGACAACATCACCGTGGTGACCACGTCCCGTTAAGCGAGATCGTCCCGCAACCGCGACGCCGGAAGGATAGCCAAATGGGCACTCGAGCTCGGCGCCACGACATCACATACGTCCCTGACGGCGATCAAGTCGCAGCCCTAGCGACTTCGTCCGAGTGGACGAAACCGTGCACCACCAGTGATCGAAGACCCCGAGTACTGGACAATGTACTTCGATGGGTCTTACAACAAGAATGGCGCGGGCGCTGGAGTTGTCATCATCTCCCCACTTGGGAACAAGCTCCAGTACGCCATCAGGCTGCTTTTCGACGCCACCAACAACGTTGCCGAGTACGAGGCCCTCGTCAACGGTCTCCGGATCGCTGCCGACCTCGGTGCTCGCCGACTCTACGTCCACGGGGACTCCAAGCTTGTCGTCGACCAAGTCATGAAGGCCGCGGAGCCCCGAGACGCCCGTATGGCCGCGTACTGTCGAGAAGTGCGCGGGCTCGAAGTGCGGTTCAAGGGCTTCGAGCTTCACCATAGCTACCGACGCTACAATAGCGACGCCGACTACCGCCAATCTGCCTCCAGCAGAGAGCCGGTCCCGCCCGGGATCTTCGTCTGCGACCTCCTGCGGCCTTCCATCCAGCTGGGCCCGGTGGCCGAACGGTCCCCCGACCTACCTAGCACGGTCGCCCCGACCGCCGCGCGGTCGGGCGTAGACTTGGCCGGGTCGAGCCACGGCGTACTAGCAACCGAGTCCGACTGGAGAAAGCCATTCATAGATCGTTTGACGGACGGGTCGCTTCCTCCCGACCCGACCGAGGCCCGGCGCCTCGCCCGGCGAGCAAAGTCTTTCGTCCTGGTCGGTCCAGACCTTTACAAAAGGAGCCCCTCCGGGGTCCTCCAAAAGTGCATTCTGGCCGACCAAGGAAAACAACTGCTGGACGACATACACAGCGGAATTTGCGGTCACCACGCTGCGCCCCGATCTCTGGTGGGAAAGGCCTTTCGGCAAGGTTTCTATTGGCCGACCGCCGTGTCCGACGCAGAGCACATCGCACGCACCTGCGAAGGATGCCAATTCTTTGCCGTGCGAACACATCCGCCTCCAGCCTTGCGGACAATCCCCATCACGTGGCCTTTGCGGTTGGGGGCTCGATCTGGTCGGGCCTTTCAAGAAAGCCGCTTTACCCATTTGCTCGTCGCGGTGGACAAGTTCACCAAGTGGATAGAGGTCAAGCCGGTCGTAAGCGTCACGTCGGCACAAGCGGTCATCTTCTTCCGCGACATAGTCTTTCGATTCGAGTCCCAAACTCCATCATCACCGACAACTAACGCAGTTCACGGGAAGGAATTCCTCGAGTTCTGCGATGACTTCAACATCCGCGTCGATTGGGCAGCCGTGGCCCATCCGCGGACCAACGGCCGTCGTCGAGCGCAAAACGGCATGATCCTTCAAGGGCTCAAGCGCGGATCTTGATCGACTCAAGCACTTCGGCGGCGCTGGCGACCGAGCTACCATCCGTCCTCTCAAGTCTACGGACCACGCCGACCGGCGACCGGGTTCACACCGTTCTTTATGGTATACGGTCTTGAAGCCGCCTTGCCGGCTGCACACAGTATGGCGCCCCAAGGCTGCAAGCCTTCGAGGAGGCTCGGGGGCTCGCCGCACAACAAGACTCCATCGACCAGATCGACGAGGCGCGACGCGTGGCCGTCCCGCGATCGGCCGATATCAACAAGCTCGCGACGCTTACCACGCCGCCCGAGTTCGAGCGGTCTTTGATCTTGGCGACCGGTCTGCGTCGGTCCGCACAGCAAGGATAAGCACAAGTCGCCGCCCCACAGGAAGGCCCTTCACCGTCGTGCGATCCTCCGCCCGCACCTTTCGGCTCAAGGACACCGACGGCCGCATCCTTCCAAATGCATGGAATATAGAAAAGTTAAGGCGATTCTATCCCTAAACTCTTTTCCTCTTCCTAGCATGCTCTTTACTTTCTTCCTTCCGAGCACCTGGTCGCCATGCGACGACTCGGGGGCTGCCCTTCGGCGCCCCCGTTCAGGCTGCTCCCGGTCGGCGCTTGCGCGGGTTGATGACCCAACCGACCACAAGGTCCTTCCCGAGCGGTAACCCCTTTGACCCAAGTGCTACAGCCTACGCCCCAGCGGCTATGGTTGCTAACACTTCGCGGAAGAAGGAAGTACCCGAGTGGAGTGACCTTTGGGTCGGCAGGGAACACTCCTCCCCCGCACGAACTCAGCTATCCCACGCGCTTATGAGGGTACGTGACCGACTGGTCATGAGGTCCATCCCGAGCGGTAACCCTCTCAACCCAAGTGTTACGGCCTACGCCCCAGCGGCTATGGTTGCTAAGTAGCACTTCGCGGAAGAAGGAAGTGCCCGAGTGGAAAGATCCCTGGCCGGTCTAGAACACTCCTATCCCTCACAAGTGCGCCTAACCGCTGCATAGCCAAGTCTCCAATCCACCTCGCTCCTCCCAAAACGACCCGACCTACGCATAAGTGACCCCTGCGGTCCTTAAGGCTATGGTCGATAACGCTCATCCTAAATACAAAAAAGGACGAGGGACGATTCTGGGACTTGATAAATTCAAGATTGTTTAAATAGCGGTCTTTACAATCTAAGAAGGATAAAGCTAACTTTTTTATTCTTCTTGGCGGGCGACCGGTGGCGAGACGGAGAGTTGGCTGCCTCTGGCTTCCTGGAGGGCGGCCTGCGGCGGGATGCGGCTGGCGATCTCCCGGCGTCTTGGCTCGACCAGGAGCTCGAACCGGTCGATCTCCTCGTCGATCCGGTTCCCAGCTACGCCGCTCCCCACCACCGCGAGGTCGATGCCGTCGTAGTACGAGATGGTGTTGACCAGCGCCGATGAAGCTCAAGCGCAGCGCCGGTGACCACCGCCTCTTCTACGGTCGCACTCCGGGCGGTGCGGGGCAAGGGCACTCGGCCTGCCCGGCTCAAGGATGCGGTCGCAGACTCCTCCGACCGCCTTGCGGAGGCCTCGATTCGGCGCTCATCTCGGCCCGACCGTCCTCCGCAACCTTCAACGCCGCCGGGCCTCGTCCCGCCACGATCGCCACGTCGCGAGCACCGGCCGTTCTCTGCGCCTCCACGGCGACGCCGATTCTTCGCGCCTCTGCGGATTGCGGAGATTTTGGATAAATTCGCCACGTGGTCGCACCCCAAACTTAATTGAAGAATTGAGACACTTACCGCCGCAGAGTTGGTCGATTGCGACTTCCGACTTGGCGCCTCGTATGAAGTCTTCACTCGGCCGGCTCCTTCGAGCGATCGCGCTCGGAGCGAACTCGGCGCAGTCTCCACGAGCCTTGTTTCGCTCGGTCCGCAGGCGTGTTGCCTGCGTCTGCGCGGTCCCCTCCGCGGCAACGGCGGCATCCTTGGCCTCGGTGACCTCCGTCAGGGAGGACTCCAGTTCCGCCACTTTCGCCCTCAAGGCCTCGGCTCTGGCGCTCATCATGAAGGGCCTTTGTGGCCTCTTCAAATCCTTGGCGGATCACCACCGCCTCCGACCGCCTAATGCCCAGGGCCTCCTGGGCTAGGCGCAGCTCAAGGCGCACTGATCACTCTCTCTGCTGCCGCCCGCCGATCCCTGTCGGAGCGCCGGCAGAGCTCAACTGACGCCGCGGCGAGCCCGCAAGTGCTGCAAAAATGTGGACACTCCGTTAGTCGCACGGAAGAACTATCAAAAATGTGCAGCGAGTCGAACTTTTGGTGACCTACAGGCGATCGGGTGGACTCCCGACCATCATATCCGGTATACGGTGGAAGACTTGAGCAAGAGCGGACCTTCACGGATCGCCTATCTCGGCGGCGTCGGTAGCGCTTTGCCGAAGAGGCGGCCCACTCGCTCTCCTCCGCGACCCATGATGCCCGACCAGAATTACACCGTGGCGCGCCTTCGCGCCCGTCGTCGGCGGGACGTCGCCCGTCCAAAGCACCATGGGCAAGGGTGACGAGGTCAACCCTTCAGAAACCCCCTCGGCGACCTGCGCCTGAGGAGCATCGGTCGGCACCTCCCCCTGGGACGAGGGGTCGGGCACCTCCGTCGCCGGCTCCGCCACGACTGGCGCGATCACCGGCGGCGCCATTGTCTCATCCTCCGAAACGACGATCACGTCGTCCGGTGGGGTCCCCACCGGAGGCGGCGGAAGTTCTTCTTCGGGCACGACCTCCGGGTGGGGCCCCGTCCCCTCGAAGGCGACCGCGCCCTCGGACGCCGACGCCGCGACCTCCACCGACCCAACCGGGGTCACCGAAATCACCGGCGCCGTTACTTGCGGAGCCGATGTGGCACGCCCCACGGTCACCCCAGTATAGGCGCTGCACGTTGCAAAGATTCAAGAGTCGCTCGGGCGGCTTTGCCAAAAGAAAATACTCCAATAAAAAGAATACACTTACAAGGCCGGCGGGTGCGTGGCACGCGCGCCTCTTTGCCGCCCCGCCAAAGGCAGTCGGCGGCCGCTTCCCAAGGCCACCTCCACCGAGACGCTGCGACGATCGCAAGCGCAAGATCACCCCCCGCCTGGGGATCCGTGGCCACGGGGCCCGTGATGCCGCCCTCGGCCGAGTCCACGCTCGGGCCGCCGCCAGTCGGCAGGTCAGGGAAAAACCCACCATAGGGGTGGCCGGAGGCACTCCCGCCGCTGTCAATCAGAGTTGTCCCCACGGCGGTGGTCTCCGACACATCCTCGCCGCGCGCGCGCTTCGCCGCGCGTTCCTTACTTTTCTTCCTCCTCCTTTCCTCCTTCCGCTTCTTGCGGGAGGAGTCAGCCTCTGCCGTCCTCGCCCGGGCGGCCGCCCGCGCTTCCTTATCCCCCGGGAGCGGCGCCCGGGAAGACATCCCCATGAGCCCCTAAGAGGATGCAGGAATGTCGGTCAAGTGCTAAGGACAAAGAAAAGAGAAGCAGAAAGGAATTTCACCGGCTTACCAGATTTGGCGGAAAAGCCGCCGAGAATGGCTCCGGGTGGCCATCCGCGGCCACCGTGGCGCTTCCGCCCGTAACGGCCGCCACCCGGGCCTCCACCTCAGACGCGGCCAGCTCGGGTTCTGCCATCCTCGCCCGGTCGGATGGCCCCGCGTACCGGAACAGGGGGTGCGGCCTGTGCACAAGTGGTTGCACGCGCATCCCCATAAAGGCGCGCACAACCACGTCCCCGGTGAGCCCCCGCCTCCTTTGAGCCCTGATCTGCTCCACGATCAGGGCCAGCTTGTTCTTCTCCCTCTTCTCGGCGCCCCAGTTCCACCGCTCCTCCACCATGGGAAGCTCGCCGGTGAAACGAGGGCGCTGTCACCGACGTTTGAACGTAGAGCCATTGAATGCCACCCTTGTTGGGCGAGGCGCTTTACCTCCGTGTACTCCGTGCTCGACCGGGCGAAGCTGGAGGCGAGCCACCTGTAGCGCGCAGCGGCGTCCGACGGCTGTCCTTCGAGCCTTGCTCGGAAGAAGTGCCTCCACAACGCCGGTCGGCTCGATCCCCAAGAAGGCTTCGCACAACGTGATGAAGATGGCGATGTGGAGGACCCCATTGGGGTTGAGATGGTGCACCTCCACCTTGTAATGAGACAAAGGCCCCGGACGAGCGGGTGCGGCGGCGAGCCAAAGCCGCTCGAAGAACGAGGCGGGCACCACGATCTCGTCGCCCAGCGCGCGTGGTGGCAGCCCGATCGGCACCCTCCACCGGAAGGTCTGCGGCATGAGGAAGCCCTTCTTCACTAAGCCGAAGCCGGCTGTCTTGCGCGAGCACTCCGCCACGACATCTTCACAGGGAGACGATCGAAGGTGAGAAAGAAAGGTGGGGTTTTCTTTCCTTAGCTCTCTGGTGCTTTTCTTGTTTGAGGCGAGACAGAGAAGGCAAGAAAGCGTGACCACTCGAAAGCACCCAACGGCGTATTATAGAGGACGAGCGAACGCCGGCCAAGCAGCGCCCGTCAAGCGGCGTCCACCACCCCTCGCTGTCGCGCCCGACTGTAACTCACGGCCCAATACCACTCCGCTTTTAATCCTGTCTTGTCGGTGACAAAG
This sequence comes from Otatea glauca, assembly GCA_036346275.1. Lineage (NCBI taxonomy): Eukaryota > Viridiplantae > Streptophyta > Magnoliopsida > Poales > Poaceae > Otatea > Otatea glauca. The sequence goes on along the minus strand of CM070733.1, from coordinate 4,558,088 downwards.
GGCCATAAAGCGCCGCCCAACAACGTGTCCCGTAACCTCTCGGTCTCGCCTTTAGGTGGAACAGTTGCTCGGGCACGCGCGAGAAGCCCATCGGGCGCTGCGGCCCCAAGGCGGCAAAGCTTTGTGGCTTGCGCCAGGGCCCAAAGGAGGAGTGTGGGTTCAAAAGGCCTACCCCACCAGATGGGTATAAGGCCGCCCAAAGAAAACGAGCAAGGGGCAGGTATGAGGTGAGCCCCACGGTGGGCCCTCGGTTAGGTCGGTGGACGGCCTAATCACCTCTACTCGCGTCCGAGACCATACTTCACACTCTCCCGGAGCTCATCAATGAGCGACGGCCACCGTGCTCGGGTCGGCGGACGACCTAGAGTCCATCTGGGATTGAGTAGAAAGGTTTTTATGGGTCGCCCCACAAGGGGCAGGACACCCTACTGCGGGACCGTCGCTCGGAAGGATCCCCTTGGCGGGACCTCCCGGGACCCACTCGGACTACCCGCTATTAGCTCCACGAGCACGGCGTTCAAACCAGCGCAGTAGCGCGCGCGCTCATCCCTCCGGGTCCCACACTGCGGATGGGGTATACATGTGGGATAGACGCGGCCATTCCTCTCGCAGCTACCCTCGCCCGACGAGGACTCGAGAAGGATGCCCCACTTCCAGCTACGACGGTAAACGAGCACTCACGTCCAGCTACGACGGTAAACGAGCACTCACGTCCAGCTACGACGTTAAACGAGCACTCGAACACTAGAACCTCACAGAGGCATCCGGTCGTCCCTGCCGACCAAGGCACTCGGACACCAGAACCTCACAGAGGCATCCGGTCGTCCTGCCGACCAAGGCACTTGGACACCCGAACCTCACAGAGGCATCCGGTCGTCCTGCCGACCAAGGCAGTCGGACACCCGAACCTCTCAGAGGCATCCGGTCGTCTGCCGACCAAGGCGGTCGGACACCAACCTCTCGAGGCATCCGGTCGTCCCGCCGACCAAGGCGATCGGACACCGAACCTCTCAGAGGCATCCGGTCGTCCCCGCCGACCAAGGCGATCGGACACCGAACCTCTCAGAGGCATCCGGTCGTCCTGCCGACCAAGGCACTTGGACACCGAACCTCACGAGGCATCCGGTCGTCCTGCCGACCAAGGCACTCGGGCACCGAACCTCACAGAGGCATCCGGCCGTCCCCGCCACCAAGGCCTTTGTCTAGCTACGACGTTAAGCGAGCACTCGGACACCGAACCTCTCAGAGGCATCCGGTCGTCCCGCCGACCAAGGCACTCGGACACGAGAACCTCACGAGGCATCCGGTCGTCCCGCCGACCAAAGCACTCGGACACCGAACCTCACAGAGGCATCCGGTGCGTCCCTGCCGACCAAGGCACCGTCTAGCTACGACGTTAAGCGAGCACTTTCGGACACCCGAACCTCACAGAGGCATCCGGTCGCCTGCCACCAAGGCGCCGCCCACAATGATTAAAATTAAAGCAAACTCATCGCAAGACATTTTCATAAAGAAAAGAAAATTTCATTATAGGCCAACAGGCTCAAACTTTACGACTTTACACACAATGACAGCAGATACAAGAGTGGCCACGCTGCACCACGGCAGGACTCTACCCACGCCTAGAACCTATCAAACATCCGTGCGGCATCGGTGGCACCGACGGCATCTTTGGTAGGCCTTGCACTGTCGACGGGACCGCCGCGTCGCTTGTAACACGCCGATGCCTCCGCTGCGTTCGGCGACATCGACGCGGCCGCACTAACTACGGTCGGCGCCCTTGCGCCATCGCCTCGAAGGCCCCCTTACCACCTCGAGCCTCGGGCGGCCTCGGCGTGGCGTCAACGAAGCGGCGTCATGGGCTGTAGCTTCTTCCTCCTAAGCTCGGCCATCGCTGGTCGAACTCAGCCCAAAGCTCGGCGGAGGATCTTCTTCTTCCACCGCGACGCCATCGCGAAGCTAAAGACTAGAGGGTGTCTGAAGCCATTTGAAAGAACAAAAGAAAGAGCTCTCATCCCTTCAAGCAAGCTACAGCACATATATATATATCCGGACGAAGGAGGCTAAGCGTCTCGAGTAAATGCGGTGCCGGAAAACGAAGCATCCTTCACGAACCCGGCGATCAAGAAGACGAGCGGTAGCGGCGCGCAAACTATACTCGGCATGCGCAACGAGGCGAGTAAAGCCCCGACGGTTCAAATGCCCCGGCCAAACTCCGGGACAGCCGTCCGGATCCAACGGCACACCGACGGAAATCGCTAATCAGTATCGGTGGACCGACCTACCGAGCCCGCCACCACTTTTGTCCAAGTTCAACCCCAACCGACTGCAGAAAATCGCTCGGAGTTCGGGGCTCTCGACGAATACTAATAAAAGGATACCCCAACAGCCCGGCGGCGAGCCGCCTCAAGCATATCTCCACCCAACAGCAGCGCCCGCCGCCGCCGACCGAATCGCTGCGAGATCGCGCCAAGACATCCGCTCCCGACCGGCCGGGAAGCGAATCCGACAGACAGCGCTCCCGACCCCTCTTGGCGGGCGGGATCTCCGACTCAACCGAACCAAGGTGACGGACGCCGAGTGCCGCGTGTCGAGTCCTCATCGGCCTACCGCCACGCACCCCGAATGAGGTCAATCGGAGCGACTATACAAGGCGGTGGCTCCTTCCCAAGAAGATCGGTGATTGCAGAAGACAAAGCTTCCGCCCCATCAACCGATCCACGTCACAAGATGAGCGCACGCTCCCGAGGCAGCACCAACGCCACGCACTCGGCGTCGGCGATTCGCAAGGGTCACAGAGGGCAAGTCGCTATTTCCGGGAATACCTAACCTCCCGACCACCAAGGCTACCAACCCAAAGATGGGCAAGGCGGGTGGCGACCACCCACGGGACGAAGGACCGGAGCTCTAGCATAGGTCACCGCTCTTCCTCCCAACTCTCGATGTAACCTGTCCCTTCCTTCTGTATAAAAGGAGGCAGGGCTAAACGATTCAAGGAGAGCGAGAGGGAGAGGGAGACATCAGAACACGAGGAGACTAAGTCATTTAGGGGCCTCGTCTGTAAAAACATAGTGCAAAAAGCAATACAATACGGCCATCTGAACTGGAGTAGGGACTTTCAGCCCGAACCAGTATACATCTTGGACTCACGAGTCTAACCATTTAGGGAGTGGAACGCGCGACCCCCTAAACTTACAAATTTACTTGCCGGCGCTCGAAAACGCCGACAAATTTCTTCTATGCAACAATACGATTTTGACAACTTAATTTTACAATTATACAGATAAACATTTTCGCTATAGATAAACAACATTTAATTTTACTATCATAATAGTATATTTTTACTACCTTTTTATAACAATTACTACGTGTATTGTAAAGATTGACTGTACTCGCTACTAGCAAAAAAAAAGCACATACCGAGAGACTCCATGGTAGAAAAATCCTATACCCTGCGCTCTCCGATCTCAACTCAGCGTCACCATGAGTAATGCATTGAATGAAGAGACCCATGAACATGTCTTCCGTGGTTTGACTCTTAGAATGATTTTTTCAAATCTTCACCATTTGCCAACTAGTGATAGTTTGGTGAGATAACCATGATCTCTCTGCGAACAAAATATATATAACTAAAAATTGCTATGCAATACCGATACGATGCTCTTTTCAGGAAACAAAACGTACCACAATTTTTTCTCAAATAAATTCATGCATCATATTGGTGAAAACAAACTGAAATAGACATCTGACCTCTTTACAGTATCATCATTGAAAATGATCTCCCGAACCTTGTTGGAGGAATCCATCGGGACGATGGGACGAACAACACATAACTTGAATGGTGAAACATACCGGATAGGCACCCTTGTCAACCTCTTTTCGGTAATTACCATGGCATCAGTATGAGCATCCAGATTCGTCCCAGTTATCACCTTATTGTCTCCATGTCACCCATGTGATGTAAATAAAATAACTGAGAACAAATTACTATCATAATGAAAAAAACATAGACCAAATATTTGATATTTACTATACATATATGTAAAAAAAATAACATACATAACATATTACTATCATCCTTAAACATATTTACTAACTACGATAGTAGAAATTTAGTACACGGCTACACACGTATGAAATTACTATCAACATCTTTGACATACCTGGTGGTCAGTGGTACTGGGCATCGGTTCTTCCATTACATTCGTTGGCTACGGCTCTTTGATATCCTTTGTTGCCATGTCAGTGTGCACCCCTAGAATGGAATCCTCTTCGATTGCTGTGATAATACTATCCATCTTTGTAGACGTGTCATCCTCTCCCTCGTAGACTGTTTGCAGGTATGAGAAACAGTGGATACCACAAATGAATTACTGCACGGTGATTCAAGACAAATATATAAAAAAACATTGTAATACCGTTGGATTGCTTCCTTATCAATGTCCTGTGTTGCAGGGAAGAGGGTCGACGTCGGTATATAAATGGCAGCATGTGGCTCGAAGGGCTCCGGTTCGCTTGGTGGTGCAGGCACAGCAACTGGTGTCGATGGAGATGGAAGGCTTACCACAATAATCTCCTCTGTTTGCCGCGCTTCATCCGCTAGGGGAACACTCTCCTTCTCTTCGCTTCGATGTGCAGGAGAAGGAAAAGTTCGAGACGGCGAAGGAAGGCTTAGCACCACATTCACTATTGGTTGGCGCATCTTATCCACCACCGGATCACTCTTCTTCTCTTTGGGCTTACTTTTTTTGGAGGGCTTTTCAGCAAACGCAATGATTGATTGTAGCACATGAATAATCTCGGTCTGGGTGTTCTCAATTCTACATTGGGCCTTGTTGATTTGTCTAATCGCCTAAGATGATTCGTCATCAAAAAAATTTAGCGCATCAATTGCCGCTTGTTGCTTGGACTTTATGAACGAACTGAATGAGTCCCCGAGCAGTGTAGCAGCCTAGGGAACTGCGAAGCAACTGGAGGGATGTTGGGTATATCCTCTTGCTGATTTTCACGTGAAGCCACCCCGGACTAGTAACAGGTGCTATCCATGCTCCTGAACTGAAAATTCAATACCCAGAGACATTCTTAGTTTTACTTGAAAACACTAGCACTTAAAAAGAACATAATATTTCAGACCAATGAACTCACACCGAGCTTGCCAAAGGTGTCTTCGCCATCACGACCTATCATTTTGTCATCCCCCAAAATCTTGTCAACAAGTGCAGTCGTGAAACAAGCAGTGTGCGGTGTGTTGACAGCCTCGATGTTGTGAACACACCACAAGTTATCCTGATAGTAAATCTGTTGGGAAAAGATTACCATTAAATATGTCATATATTACCAACAAATTTAAGATAAATTGCTAATATATCATGTACTAAACAAAAAAAATGTAAAAATCAATTATTACTTACTAGTAAAAAGAAAGCACATCCACTAATAGATTTAATAGATGTGTCCTTCTTCCAGCTACGTACAATAACCTTGAGGTCCTCGACAACTACCTTGCACCAGCCAATTCCATCAAAATCTTCCATATCTTTAGTCAAAAATGCATCATTCCAAGTGATGTGGTTACTAGTCCTAGAGAATAACAACTTGTTGAAGACAATGAGGAAGAAATATCTGATGGTCAGTATGTTAATTCCCTTCTTATCGATCCTCGCTAGCAACGTCTCTGTTCTAACTTCTTTGCCGGACAACACACCAAGCACGCACGTCATATTTGAAGGCTCAGAAGTGCTCTTGGCAAATGTCACGAGGGGTGCATCCCTTCTCCCACAAGGAAGCCCTAAAACACATTTGACGGCGTGTGGCGTTATTGGTAGGCTCCTTGACGAATTGCTATGTCGGTTGAGTCTATTCTGTCCATTAAATAACAAAGAAGATCCATGCTCTCCAAACCTTCTAGGTTAAATTTCAGAAAGTCATCAAAGCCTAACTTACAAACCATCGTTCGAACGATGGACTGTGAGCTTGCCAATCTTGGATACAACAAGCGTAGGATACACCTGCAAGTGGCCAATAACCTTTTCTTTGTTACAGACTCCTGTGCAAATGTCGAGTACATTTTTTTAATGCTATTAAAATATGCTTACTTATACCTTGCCACAAAATACTATCTGCTGTCTACGTACCTTCAGTTTCTTTGGTGATGGGGTCAGGTCGTGCAGACTGCTTGAGGCTTGTGAACAGCATGGTCCTTATATAGCTAAAAAAAGGACAAATGTAACCAAAATTTAATATTTTACTATGTCATTCGAGACACATTAATGTCTCAGTATCTCATGTTTACTATCAATTACGTACTCCCAATCAAGGTGACGGACGTGCTATTGACGCAATGGGTCGACAATTATTACAGTAAAAATCTGATCATATAACTAACCAATATACTTACGTTTTACTATCTTCGTATCAACACATCATAAACTTATTACTACCTAAGATACTTATGTTTACCATCTCATAAACTTATGTTTACACTGCTACAGAATTGATCATCTGGGTCTGTTCTTTTTCGTCATCTAGTTCGGTTTTAGTGGTGATACAGAGTCCTTAGATAGTGATGACGAACGGCTATCATGATTGGTTTTTGCCCGATAGAGATATATCGTCATCTCTCGGAACCGACCCAGAAGACCAATTATCATTATCGGTTCCACGATCAGAATCGATAGAGATGTCTTCCTGATCTCTATCGGTTATTAGCATTGAACCGATAGAGATTACACGTCTCTGTTGGTTCTGAGCGTGAACCGATAGAGATAAATCCCAGACTATTTTTCTAGAAGAGCACCAGGAATTTACAATTTCACAGTATATTCACATTCACAGTATACTCACAGATTGATAAATTCACAGTATACTCACATATTGACAGTATATGCACAATTGACAAATTCACAGTATACTCACATATTGAAAAATTCACAGCGTATTCACAGATTGACAGTATATGCACAATTGACAAACTCAATACAGAAATCAGTAGAACAATCCTCTAACGCAACTCTCCTAAGGATACATAATGTAGAAATTAGCACAATCCTCTAACATAACTCTCCTCAAGATACATACTCAATGTAGAACTCAGTGGCACAATCTTCTAGCACTCTTTACCTTACATAACTTTTTGGCACAAGAGCAGTTTTTGTATCGTTTTTATAGCCAACTTTTGTCTAAAGTATTTCCTGTTATGTTACAAAGATACAACAAACTATTTAAAATATTAACAAGCATACATTGAGAAACAACATTATTTGATATATCAAGACAAGGAGACATTTAGGCTTTTTCATATCTGCCATCATATGTGCTACAGCTTCCACAACAGAGGCTTTTCTGTTCTCCTTATAGTTCCACAGCTCCGACACAGTGCCCATTTGTTTGACACCAATAACTGACTAACTTTCAGTCATATCTCTTAATCTCTACAAAAATGATCATTTTGTTGTGAAAATAGGCTGTCTTGGTATATTATCAGTACCTTTATATTACCTCTATAAGCTCAGCTTTAGCTTTTTTGAGCTTTGCATTCGCTCTGCGCTCCTTATTGATGAGTACCATGTTAAGAGATTCAATATCTTGCTATTGTCATCTATGTATTTCAGTTTTTGTTTCATCTCATAAATCTTTTTGTTAACCCAGACTTTCCCTTCAGTTGTTCAATCTCAACCTCGAGTTTTTGTTTAACATCTAATAGCTTTTCTATGTAGTTTACCTTGTTTGTAGGCTCTATTTTATATATGTGTGCAATTTGTAGTCACTAAGACATAATCAAAAGGATAAAGTAATTCATAATTATTATGTCAACTTTCTAGCATTAATAGAAGGTAACCATCTAGTTCAAGGCCAATTATAACATGTTAAGATGCTACTGCCAATACATAGACTATATAGGATATTAGCCCACAAGTTGCTCAAGTCAATCAAGGATACCGAAACATGAAACTTGAAAAATATAAATAAAGTGTTCTTAGATATCGAGCTGCCTTAATTAAAAGACCTCCTCGCCTCTACGAATAAGATCATAGACTAATTTGTGACAACCGTACCACATATGTTTGTAATTGACAATTCTTAATACTTGACAGTTAACGCTCGGGGATGACGGGGTGACTGACCGGCAGAAATACACTTCTTGCCAGGATAGGGTGCGCCTCGGGAGCCCTGGAGACAAGGGACGACGCATGCACCGTGGAGGCAGAGGGGCGGTGCAGGCTAGGGGAGACGGAGGGGCGCGAGGGCGGAGAGGAGTAAACTCCTTTTTTATAGAATGGAGGGGAAGCCAAGCGCCAGGTGGATGCCTCGGGTTTTGGTATTTGAATGGATCGGGAGAAGCCGAGAAGTCAAACACGGAAAGATGAGGTGTTTACTATCACGATCGGTTCTAATCTGAGAACCGATTTTGAGGTCAGATCAATAGTGAGTTTTGCACCATATTTCTCACCCATACCGAATTATATATCACTATCGGTTTTTTTTTCAGAAAAGTTGTGAACCGATCCGAATGAAGAGATATTGTAGTATCATTCTATATTAGTGTTACTATCTTATAGTATTAATACCACATAGACTTATGTTTACTATCATATAGCACGATGGAGGAAGGCCAGATTTGCAATTCATCTCAAGAGAGGTTAGATTTAGAAAAAATGAGCTAAGGGTGCTAGAAAAGAGATGATTTCAAGTAGGGATGAAAACGGAACGGAAACGGTCGGTAAATGGTCGTTCCGTTTCCGTTTTCACATCATTTACCGGTAATGGAAACGAATCGGAAACTCCGAAAACGGATACGAAAATGAATAATGACGGAAATGGATGCGGAACGGAACGGAACGGAACGGAACGGAGTGGATACGAAAACGAAAGTGAAAAATTCCGCAAGAACGTAGTACATGATCACAATATATATGACCGCAAAAACAATGTAACTCATTCCACCTCAAAGGTGGATACGAAGAACAATGTTATATTCACCAGTATCACTGAAAAGTTTTTTCTCAAATTTGTCAGTTGAAGGCTCGCTATTTGTCCCCCAAATCAGACCATCATATCCTCCTACATATCATTATCATTAACATCCTCTTTCTCCTTTAACTATAAAGATGTAATGCCCTAAAATTTGCATATTATTGTTCAATGTTCATTTATGATTTTTTGCGGAACCTTATCCCGCTCGAGGATGCTTGTTTATAAATATACCGAACGAAATGGCATATTTATGTTTAGCAGCCTCAATTGTCCACGTTCTTTGGGATAGCTGAGGATATGTGCTTCGCAAGTTCTGATCGGCGGTGTTGTACAAGCTAGAGTAGAGATTTGATAGCGTCTCCTGGTATTCTCCAGATACACACCTCTTGACCTGTTGTCAGAGGCGTGTATATGGAGAATAGCGAGATGTCCAAATTTTCTCCTCGAGTTGTACAACGGCTTAGGAACTTGTCGAACCACATATCCTCGAATAGGATTAGGACCAAACCTATTTAGAGATTGGGAGTCATCGCTGGTACCCTTGTTTTGTTTCAGTTGTAGTCAAAAGATCATGAGGCTAATGCACTATATAATTAGATTGTTTGATATCATTGTTGATGTTAAAATGTATGTCTCCTATCTAGGAATTGGAAACTCTAAACCAGGGAAGAATCTAGGTATCGATTAGGAGAACACATTTTATATATCTTGCGAGAACTTGCAGTCCCTCTATTTTGCAAAGGTAATATTAAATGAAATGATGTCTCAATATTTCAAATAGCTAGCTAGCTTGCCGTCGCCCGATTCTTCCTTAATTTATTGTGTGAATTTTAATTGCGTATGGACCGTAAGGAATGGATGTATGACAAAAGTCGTGTGAGTGCCGAATTTCGAGAGGGTGTTAAGGAGTTCAAAAAATTGCCGAATAAGACATGGTGAGGAGGGGTGTAAACTTCATATATTGTCCTTGCATTGATTGCACCAATCCGAGAAGATTTAACAACTCACCAAATCGAGGACCACCCGATTCGACGTGGCTTCGTGAGGAATTACACGCCTTGGATCCATCACGGGAGACAGTAGTACCTTCCGGATGCAACGAAGACATGGTGGAACCAGATGATGAGTTGCAACTGATATGTTTGAGGAGGAGAATTTGGAGCAAATGTTGCGGGATGTGGAGGGTAATTACACTGAAAGAGAGTTTGAAAAGTTTAAAAGCTTGATGGAAGACGATGCCAAACCGCTGTTCACGAGTTGCAAAGTAGAATACACCAAGTTGGGTTCGGTCCTTGCATTGTTCAATTGAAGGCAAAACACCGCTGGATGGATACAAGTTTTAATGCACTTCTAGTTCTTCTATCGGATCTACTTCAGAGGGAAACGAGTTGCCAACAAGCATTTATGAAGCGAAGAAGCTACTATGTCCCATGGGAATGGAAATAGAAAGGATACATGCATGTCCGAATGATTGCATCTTGTATCCGTAACGCACATCGAGTCGCACGTGTGTCCAGCTTTGCGGTGTGCCTCGGTACAAACAAAAGGAGAAGCGTGAATGACAAGAAGCGTAAGTGCTGGGCAACGAGGGTGAAGAGGTCACTAAAGGTGCACCGCCAAGGTATTGTGGTACTTTCCCATCATTCCCGTCTGGAGAGGTTGTTTGCAAATCCTAGAAAAGCAAAATTGTTGCGTTGGCATTATGAGTCTCGAAGGAAGATGGCAAGTCGAGACACCCTGCCGATTCGCTCAATGGAGAAACATCGATTGGAAACATGAGGAGTTTGGTGCGAAATGAGGAACATAAGATTTGGATTGAGTACCATGGAATGAATCCGCTTGGTAACATGAGCAATCGTCACAAAGACGTGGGGCTTCATTGTGTATCTACAACCTCCTCCTTGGTTGTGCATGAAGCGAAGTATATCATGATGTCGCTGCTAATCTCGGGACCTAAACAAACCGGAAATGATATTGATGTGTACCTCGCCCATTGATCGAGGATTTGGTAAAATTGTGGAATGACGGGTCATTGTGTGGGATGCGCATGAAGAGAGCATTTCACCCTCACGCTATGGTATTCGCACCATAAATGATTTCCGGCTCTTGGTAATTTGGCGGCTACAGATGTAAAGGAGCAAAAGCGTGTCCTATTTGTGAAGAGGAGACCGAGAGCTTATGGTGCGAATTCCAAGAAAATCTGTATATGGGTCACCGTAGGTTTCTACCTCGAAGTCATCGATACCGTAAGATGGATGACAAATTTGATGGGAAGAGGGAAGTCCGCTCGCACCGCAACCTATGAGTGGAAGGCAAGTATATTCACGTAGAGGATATCGATGTTCAAGACGGAAAGAGCTCTAAATCTGCTCGCTTCTAGGACCATTTGGAAGAAGAGGTCAATATTTTGGGACTTACTGCATCGAAGGAGTTAGATGTTCGGCATTGTATTGATGTCATGCACGTTGAGAAGAATGTCTGCGATAATTTGGTTGGTATCCTGCTAACATACCGGAAAGACAAAGGATGGTGTGAATGCTCGTCGCGACATGGCCTACATGGGAATCGTGCCCAAGCTTGCAAAGTGATAGAGGAGGATGGAAAAGGTCCCAGATATCCCCGCCGCATGCTACACCTGTCCAAGAAGGAGAAAGAGGACTTTTGCAAATGTCTCCATGGTATTAAAGTTCCATCCGCTACTCCGCTAACATTAAGAAGCTTGTGTCCTTGGATGATTTGAAGTTGTTGGGCATGAAGTCCCACGATCGCCATGTCTTGATGACCCAAATGCTCCTGGGCTGTAATCCGAATATTCTCGCCAGAGGATGTCAGTTTGCAATCACGGTTGTGTTACTTCTTCAATGCGATCTCCGCAAAATTATTGACCCCGACATGCTAGACAACTTACAGAGGAGGTGGTGCGGACTTTATGTCGCCTTGAGATGCATTTCCCACCGCCGTTCTTCGACGCCATGGTCCACCTTGTTGTTCACCTTGTTAGAGAGATTAAGATATGTGGACCCGCTTTCTTCGCTACATGTATCCGCTCGAGAGGTACATGGGTATATTAAAGTCCTATGTGAGGAATCGATCGAAGCTCGAGGGTAGTATTGTGGAAGGTTATGGGATCAAGAGGTTATTGAGTTTTGTGTGGACTATCTCGGAAAAGACAAGCAATCGGTGTTCTGTATCTCGCCACGAGGCGCATTTGTTGGCAAAGGAACCGTGGGAGTCCGAAACTAACGAGGCCACGGTTTGATATGTATTGCAAAGCGCATTTGATATCTTGCAGCAGAGCAGCATGGTTGCAGTGGTACATCAAGCAAAGATAAGTTGATATTACGGGAAGAGAATCCACATATGGATGAGTTTTCCATCATGCGAGAACACAACGATAGATTTGTTACATGGTTCAAACAAACGGTAGAGTTCTCTGTTAGTGAGAATGTGAAATGGTTGGTGATGGACCTAGATTTAATGTACGCATATGGCAGAGGGTAACGATATTAATGGGTACACCTTTACAATTGAAAGTCAAGATGCTAAGAGTACTGCTCAAAACAAAGGTGTAAGCATAGATGTTTTTCCGATGTACATCACTCGAAAGGAGGATCCTCAACGGCAATGTACTTGTATTATGGGATAATCGAAGAAATTTGGGAGCTCGACACTTAATATACCAAATTCCATTATTCGATGTAAGTGGTGGGACTAACACATGGAGTGAAGGTCGATAAGAGAGGTTTTACTCTTGTGGATCTAAGCGCACTCGCCACAAAGATGACCTGCTCTGATTTCGCGGGCAAGCAAATCAAGTCTTCTATGTGCGTGATCCGGCCAATCCGAGGTTGCACGTTGTCCTTCACGAAGAAGCGGCGGATCGTTGGTGTCGAAAATGTCGAGATGAAGAAGAATACAATCAATTCGATGAAATACCTCCATTTGCGATGGGGCCTATCTTAGCGGGATGACGACACACATCAAGAAATTACGTGCGCGTAGATCATCAAGAAGGGTTGTACTCAGAATTAAAGGAAATATTGTATTGTTTGTTCATTTTATCATGTCGTTCATTTTCTTTAAGCCATTAGTGTTTAAGACATATGTTTTATCGTGCCTTTTGTTTGGGTAAAGTTGTACTGTTATAATCTCTCATGGAACATTGTGACATATTTGAAATCTACTTACTAGTTGGTCATTCGTTTACATATCGTAAAATTTGTTTACGGATTTTTCTTTTGGGAAAGCTTCTAACTAGTCCAAAGTTTATTTACGGAAAATTTGGAAAAACTCGGACTTTAATTGCATAAGTTTTGACTTTTGCGTACTATAAGCTAGAATCATGCTTACAAAGTGAATTCTTGCATCTTTGTCGATGCTAAATCTTTTTGAAAATTCTTTTTGAATAGACCCGTAATATCCCAAAGTATGTTTCGCAAAATTTGAAAGAATTCCAACTATATCCGTAAAAGTTGTGGCCTTTTACCCTTTCATCAATGAATTCTACGTAAATCGACTTCATCTTGCTTTGTCCGGAAAATCAATAGTGATTGATATTTGTGTCGGGTTTTCCTTCAAAACCGATAGTATTGAACAATATTTGTGTCGGTTTTTATTGAAAACCGATAGTATTAGAGATCAACTTATTTGTGTCGCTTTTCTCTTAAAACCGATAGTACTAGTTTGTGCCAATTTTTCTTCAAAACCTGTTATAGTACTATTAGTGTCGGTTTTTTCTTCAAAACCGATAGTATTGAACCAATATTTGTGTCGGCTTTTTATTGAAAACCGATAGTATTAGAGATCTACATATTTGTGTCGGTTTTAAACGCAAACCGATAGTAATAGACTATTTGTTGTCTCGGTTTTCTCTTAAAACCGATAGTATTAGAGATCTACACATTTGTGTCGGTTTTCTCATAAAAACCGATAGTATTTTAAATATTCTTATTTGTATCGGTTTTTAATGAAAACCGATAGTAATAGACTACTTGTTGTCTCGGTTTTTCTTGTAAACCGATAGTACTATTTTGTGCCAATTTTTCTTCAAAACATGTTATAGGACTATTTGTGTGGGTTTTCCTTCAAAACCGATAGTATTGAACAAATATTTGTGTCGGTTTTTTTATTGAAAACCGATAGTATTAGAGATCAACTTATTTGTGTCGCTTTCTTAAAACCGATAGTACTAGTTTGTGCCAATTTTTCTTCAAAACTGTTATAGTATTATTAGTGTCGGTTTTTTATTGAAACCGATAGTATTAGAGATCTACACATTTGTGTCGGTTTTTCAATGAAAACCGATAGTAATAGACTACTTGTTGTCTCGGTTTTTCTTGTAAACCGATAGTACTATTTTGTGCCAATTTTTCTTCAAAACATGTTATAGGACTATTTGTGTCGGTTTTCCTTCAAAACCGATAGTATTGAACTAATATTTGTGTCGGGTTTTTATTGAAAACCGATAGTATTAAAGATCTACACATTTGTGTTCGCTTTCCCTAAAACCGATAGTATTTTAAACATTCATATTTGTATCGGTTTTTAATGAAAACCGATAGTAATAGTCTACTTTTTTCTGTTTTCTTGTAAACCGATAGTACTTTTCGTGCCAATTTTTCTTCAAAACATGTTATAGGACTATTTGTGTCGGGTTTTCCTTCAAAACCGATAGTATTGAACAAATATGAGATTTATCCAAGATCTTCAGGAGTTTATAAATGCCATTTTGCTATTTTTTATATTTATATAATTCATTCATTCATTAAAAATGAAACCAAAATTATTCTAGAAATAATTTTTCTAGGTTCAAAATGTTCCAAATTATTTTTGAGATTTGTTTCGGAATTTTTGAACTCTATTTGATATTTTCTATAAAGCCATTTGTATTTCTGAAATTATTTTAATTCGAAAATAAATGTAAATTCTCTATTCTCCTTTTTAGGCCAAGTTTTTGACGGAATTTCCGATTTCACTTATACGGAATTTCTGTTTCCGTTTTCGACGGAAATAGCTCTCCCGTTTCCGTTTCCAAAAAAAGTCTTCCATTTTCATTTTTCTCCAGAACGATCGGAAATTTCGTTTCCGTTTTCACCCCTAATTTCAAGAAACGCTCGTAGCACATGTGGATTCCCGGCCCTATCTATAGGAAGCCAGCATGTGCGTGAAGCACCTCGGATTGATTTGAAATTTCGTGAGATGATAGTTCATATTATACCCTATCTGTATAATTCTTTAATTTGTTTATAACTATTTGAAGCCCTTTTCAAGTAAGGAGCATGAAACACAAACATGTTGGGGGCACTGTGATGCTCTCAACATTGGAAGCAGGAATGTGACCTCACCACTGCCTCACAGCCTTTGTTTATAACGGTTTTTTCGTGGTTTTCAAAATCGTTTCGAGCTCCAGACGGTAGCGAAAACCACGAAAAAACCGTTGAAAACCAAACGGTTTGAAAAGTAAAACCAATTTGATATCTGGTCAAACCGGCGAACAAAAATCGCTCAATTTTTGACGAAAACCGTCAAAAACCAAAGACAGTTGAAAAAAAATGTAAAAAATGGGGGAAAATTGCAAAAAATATTATAAAATTTGTAAAAATCCATTAAATACAAAAAAAGGAAGATGTAAGAAATATATATAAAAAAGTATGAAGAAACACGAAAAAATTCCAGCATGATTTTTCCTATGTAAAAATTTCGACATGATCTTTACTATATTTTAGACAATTGCAAGTTGTAAATTAGATATTTAGCAATAATACATCAACAAATAATCTTTCATTTCAATACTACTCACATATCAATCTAATAAGTGCAAAAATAGACATTCACATAATGACATACCAATACCATTAACATATCAATACTATTCACATATCAACACCATTTATATTTCAATACCTTACAGAAATTGCTTGTGTAAATAATTTGCAAGAAATTGCTTATGTCAAATTACACATTGTACAACAAAATAAGTACAGAATATATCTAGTGGTACAGAGTACAACTTCTATACTAAAGTTTTGGTAGTTCATGCATGTATACAACGAGAAGTAAGCTTTTCAATATTGGATAGCATTAACATATTAAAATATACAATAGCAAGATAATTTTTGTACATACAATATCGCTACTTGAACAAATAGTACCATTTTCGGATGTCATCCATTACTACTAAATATACTTCAACAAATATTGCTATTAAATGTAATTGAACAAATATTAGTACTAAATATACTTCAACAAATATTGCTACTAAATATAATTCAACAAATACTACTATTAAATATACTTCAACAAATATTGCTACTTGACATACTTCAACAAATATAGTTACTTGACATACATGAACAAATATTGCTACTAAATATAATTGAACAAATATTGTTACTAAAATATGTGTAAGTAAATATTGTCATTTGACATACTTGAATAAATATTGCTACTAAATATAATTGAACAAATATCGTTACTAAAATATGTTGAAGTAAATATTGCTACTTGACATACTTAACAAATATTGCTACTAAAAATACTTCTAATACTTGACATATTTGAACAAATATTACTACTAAATATAATTGAACAAATATTGATACTAAAATATGTTGAAGTAAATATTACTACTTAACATACTCGAACAAATATTGGTACTAAAAATTTATGAACAAATAAATAGTGAACATTTCATCATGAACTCAGTGAGCATTTCATCATGAAGTACATATTGTTACTAAAAATGCACATACATGTATCAACAACATATAGCTGCCACCCTTTTCTTTTTTTTTTCTTTTTCTATTTTCTACATTTTGAATGGCTCAAAAACGTCTCCAAACTTCGTTTTTTCAACAAAATTCATACCAAAGGTCATAAAGCAATTAATACTAATTTTAGAGAATTTTTGGATAATTGTTTTCCAAAATTTTCCAATTTTTTTAATTTAAATTTGAACTCCGCCGGTAAACCGACCGGTTTCTCTTCTTGAACCGGCCCAGTACACTCGAAAACTGCAATTTTCGAGCGGTTTACCGTGGTTTTTAAAACCTTGGTTGCAGGAAATGTTCCCCCTTCCATGTCTGGAATTTAGATGCACTGGTGCAGGATTTATGATTATGTTTGCTAGATTTGCAACAAATTGGTTAAGAGTTCATGTCGGTCGTCAAAATACTCTCTCTAGTCACAAATAGTTATCGTTTTAGACATCGACATGGTTCCTAAAACTCAAATTTGACCACTAATTTCTATTGTAATATATTTATAAATCCAATAAAATTATAATATTATGAAAGTACGTTTCGAGGCGAATCTACATATACGATTTTCATGCAGCCAATTTAAATATTTTAAAAAATATCAATAGATAAAGTTTAAAAAGTTTGACTGCAAGCATCCAAACCGATAACTATGTGTGATCAGAGAGCAGCCAATCTAAATATTTTAAAAAATATCAATAGCTAAAATTTAAAAAAATTGATTGTAAGTATCTAAACCAATAATTATCTGTGAGCGGAGGAGTAGTAGACTATTAGCAAAAGGCTTGTGACCAGGGTTCAAAAAACCGTCGAAAACCGCCCGTACCGAGGCGGTTCGGTAATTAAAACCGTTCGGAAAACCGGCTAGATGAACAGTAAATTTAAAAAATTTGAAGAAATTTAGCAAAAAATGTCAAAAACTTTTGAAATTTTTTTTGTGCATTCCTGAGGTAATCCTAACGATTCTATAAACTTTTTAGATTATTATCAGATATTTAAATTTTTAAAAATTCTGACAGTGATACTTTCTCAATATATGCTCTTCAGTTTTTTATTTTCTAGGGGCACAAAATGAAGTCTAATATTTCTTAAAATTTTTTGCGATGTTATAACGTCATTAAAATGATTATGTAAAATTTTGAGATGATGATCAGATATGTATATTTTTTAAAAATTCTGAAAGTGCTATTATCATTGTATATGCTCTTCTTTTTTTGATTTTATATGGGAAATAAATGAAGTCTAATATTTCTGAAAATTTTAGTACATGATCCTTTAGAACTATTTATATTTTATTAAAATTTTACAATATAATAAATCATTTTACTATTTATAAAAATCTGACAGTGTATTTGTTCCTTTTCATTAATTTCTGTTTTAGATTTTTTAGAAGAAATAAATGATTTAAAAAATTGTAAAAATTTCTCTTAGGTGTTTTATAGATTAATTGGGATTTTTTGTACATTTTTAATTTTTTTTTTGCAATTTGTTCTTATATTTTCACAATTTTTCCTTTTGTAATCGGTTTTCGATGTTCCGTTCATGTAGGTCGAACATGTCATTTTTGCGACAATGGAATAGTGACAAAGCTATGCTTATGCCTACTCCACAACTTCAATTTAAATGCATTATAATGTAAATGGTGTTGATAAGTAAACGGTAGTGAAATTGCAAATGATGTTGCTTTGTAGTTATATAAATGCCGATTTTTGCACTTGTGTGATTGTAGTATTGCAATAAAAGATTATTTATTGACATATTATTGCTAAATACATAACTTACAACTTCTAATTCTCTAAAATATAGCAAATGTCATGTAGATTTTTTTCCAAATTTAGGGGAGACCATTCGGATTTTTTCACGTTTTCACATACCTTATTTATATATTTATTACATTTTTACTCAATTTTAACTTTCCCTGTATTTCTACAAATTTTACAATATTTTTTTTGCATTTTTTCCCAATTTTCTTTCGATTTTTCCCCAATTTTCCAACCTCGGGCGGTTTTTGCGGTTTTCTCCAAAAACCGCGGTTTTCGCGATCTCGTTTGACCAAATTTCAAAATTTTTAAATTTGCAAACCGTTCGATTTTTTGCGGTTTTCGAGCGGTTTACCGCGAAAACCGGTACCGCCGACTCCGCGAAAACCGCCGACGAAGCGGTTTCGTGAACCCTGCTTGTGACGTCCTCTGCGCTTCATCCACCGGCAGTTTTACCCCCAACTTAGTTTGTTGCAACTTGATAGTGACCACTGAAATCATCTCGTGCATCCTGCAGGACATGTTCTAACCAGGGTTAACAAAACCGAATTCGAAATTCGCGGTACGAAAACCGCAAAAACCGCTCGGAAAACCGCCCAAAAACCGAAGGGTTAGTAAATCAATTTTTTCTGAAAAATTCCAAAAAAACTAGAAAAACCGCGGTTTTTCGCGAAAAACCGCTGTCAACCGGATGTTCGTCGCATAACGGTTTTTGTGAGCGGTTTTTGGCGAAAAACCACGGTTTTTGACGAAAAACCGAGCGCATAAATTATCTCAAAATTTTTAATTTTTTTTGAATGGACCGATTTACCGAACGGTTTTTGATTTCGAACCTCAGCGGTACGCTCGAAAACCACGGTTTTGGTCGGTTTTGTGAACCTGGTTCTAACACCTACCTCTCATAAGCAGCAGCAGCAGCAGTCGGCTAGTCACGCAAGTAAGCACAAGTTTTTTTTACTCCAACGAATAGTTCAATCGTAAGATTAGAAATAGTATTAGTACTAAATTTCCTTTGATGGACAGTAACCAGAGTAAGCGGATGCATAAGCTATAGGAGCTAAATCAGTGCATCAGCGCAAAATGGGAGAATGACATTGTAGTACTGTATTTTGGGCCTATTTGTGAGATGTAGCTTTTCAAAAAAAATTCCGGTTGTAATTTTTTATAATAGCCCATTGACAAATAGCTAACTTCTCTCAACTATAAGCTATAAAAGCAGGCCCTATCTACTTTCAACTTTTGCTATTTATATATAGCTTCTAACTTATGCGAAAAGCCACTTAAAATCTGAACTGTTTGTAAGGTTTCCTGACTTTTTGAAAGCTAAATCCTGAACAGGACCTTTGTCAGTTCTAAGGCAACATACTTGTTGAAACAATTTTGGGCCTTTGTCAGTTCTAAGGCAACATATTGGTTGAAACAATTTATAGCAGTTAGCACCCTGTTGGTCTTTAATCAGATATAGCCAAGGTTTCAAATTTCGGTTTCGGAATGAATTTCGTCTTGGGCTGGATCACGAAATTTCGGCGAAATTTTGAAATTTCGGAATTATTTCTGACGAAATTTGAATTTGAAAATTCAAATCCGGTCCAATCCGGAAAAAAAACCGAAATTCGGCGAAAAAACCCGAAATTTTGGGCAAAATTCCCGAAATTTTGGATTTTATTGCACTGAATGAAAAGTGGTCTAAACGTTATCGAAAAATTTTGAAATGTTTTTTGGATGTTCCTGACACAATGCTAATGTTCTCACAAAAATTTCAGCTGATTATCACATCTGACGAATTTTTAAAAATTTGGAGAGTGGTACTGTCCTGATAAAACACTGACCGACAAGTTTGATCGGAATGGAAAATGGTACAAATCAAGTTATAAGCTGTTGAAATTTTTTGTGCATGGTTATGATCCATAACTAATATTCTCATAAAAATTTCAGCTGATTATCACATGTGAGGAATTTTTAAAAATTCGGAGAGTGGTGCTGTCCTGATAGAACACTGACTGACAAGTTTGATCCGAATAGAAAATTGTACAAATGAAGTTAGAAACTGTTGAATTTTTTTTCATGGTTATGATGTATCTATAATGCTCTCATAAAATTTTCAGATGATGATCAAACTGTATGAAGTTTTAAAAATTCGAAAAGTACTACTGCCATATTAAAAGGCTTACCAGCAAAATTGAATAAAATGAAAAATTATGTAAAACATAAATTTTTTTGAAAATTTTAAAAATGATGATAAGGAAGTTCTTAATATACCATAAAAATTTTGATTCATGATCACACTCTAGTGAATTTATAAAATTCTTACAAGGCACGGTACCATTTATGTTCTTTTCTTTTTGATTTTTGAAATATAATATAACAAACGAAGTTCAATGCGTTGAAATTTTTTGAAAAATTTATATAATGGTGCTGAGTCAATTATTAATCTCTCAAAAAAAATTAGATTATAATCACACTCAACAAAATTTATAAAATTCTGACAATATAACTGTCCCAATTATGTTCATTCTGCTTTTGATTTTTTAAAGATAACAAATAAAGTTAAATTATTTTTAAATTTTTTATGTATGGTCCTAAACTACTATGGATAGTACCATAAAATTTTCAGATTATTATCAAGCTTGTAAAATTTTATAAAAATCTGACAGTGTTTCTGCCAAAATTTTAAGATGTTTAAAAAATTAAGTTTTTCAACAAATTTTCATAGGAGATGACTTTCGTATGGGTTATTGGACCAAATCAGGTCAAATCCCGCCCTAAAACTTTCAAAACCAGCCAAAAAAACACGAAGTTTCGTCGAAAAAACCGAAATTTTGGATTTTTACTGTAGCTATTTCAAAAAAATTAATTTTTTCCCGGTCGGTAATTGAGATTTCGGGGTGATCCAAAATTCGAAATTTCGCCGAAATTTTGAACCCCAGATGTAGCACAGCAGCGTTGTAATGAGAAATCAGCTTGTGACCACTGTGAGTTCGCAACGCACGCCAGTGCTGATGCTCTTTTTTTCTTTTTTCTTTTTGTAGAGCATTGTATTCTCGAACATTACTTTTAGTAGTTGGTCACTAGCTACAAGCCTACAGCTGAAGCAGATACCAGATATCCTACCATCCTAAATAATTTACTTCCCTTTTTCAAGCAGTGTAGACAAACATGTCTAAATGTCAGCTAGTGATCTTTCAGTTATAAACCAAACATTTTCTTCCAATTTTCATGATAACTGAGGATGAACAGAAAGAAACATTGAAGCAGCAAAATCCCGATCAAATTTAATCACAAAATTGAGCTACATTTCTCCTTGCATATTTTGATCCCATATACATCCTATTTCAGTGACTCGTTCCTAATTTCATTTGCCCTTAATTTACAATTCCCTCTGACTAAACATCTGTATTAATCAAGTGTACAATTCAATTGCACCAGAAATACAACGAACATTCGTACACATAACCTCACCAGTACAACCTGACCGGCGGTACCGTGAAGCCTTGGGCCTCGTCGAGAAACGGCACCGTCGACGGCCGCGCCTGGAGGTCGCCGTAGAATTCGTACTCCGCCTCGTAGTCGTGCAGGTCCAGCTCCTTCTTCTGGTTCGTGTGGTAGTGGTGCTTCGTCCCCGCCGCCTTCCCGAACCCTAACACGGACACCTCGTCGCACACCCCCAGCGCCATCACCACTGCCTGCATCCCGGACGAGTAGTGGAAGTACCTCTCGTCGTGCTTCCTCGTCCAGTTACTCGCCGGCTCGCCCGTGGTGGCCACGAACCGCCTCAGCGAGTAGTACTTGGCGATGCGCGCGCACAGCGCGTCCAGGCGCGCGTCGGTGACGAGGAGCGGGAAGGGGGAGGCGAGCGTGGCAGTGGCGTTGCAGATGAGAGCGTCGAGGAGGTGCGCGGGCTGGCAAACGTACATGGCCATGGGGACGGTGGCGCCGTATGGGTGGCAGCCGCAGGCGGCGGCGTTGACAGCGTTGCGGGCGGCGCAGAGGTGGAGGATGTTGGAATTGACGAACGAGAGGGACGTCTTGGCGCCGACGTCGGCCGCGAAGCCGGTGACGCGGGCGTTGTTGAGGCGGATGACGAGGTCGTGCGCGTCGATCTGCGCGCCGCGGCCGGAGCCGAGGAGAATACCGCTGTTACCGACCACGGCGCAGGTCGGGAAGCGCCGGCCGAGGAGTCCGGCGAGGTCGGTCATGACGCTGGCCACATTTCTAATTGGGCGGCGTCGGTGGGCCAGAAGGAAGGAGCGGAGCGAGGCACGGAAGGAGGCGAGGAGGGAGTCGTCGGAGGGTAGCGTCCCGGCGGGGACGCGGAGGCGGGAGACGGTTCTTGGGCGCGGCGGGCCGCGGGTGGAGGGGCTGTAAGGGAGGCGAAGGTAAAGGAGGCGGTGGTGGTTGCCGAGGCTGGGGAAGGTGGATATGGAGGCATTGGCAAAGAAAGCGCCCGCCTCGGCAAGGACCTGGTCGGCACCAACATCGGAGGCGGCCAGGCGACATAGGAGTGGGTCGCCGGCGGGGTGAGGTGGACTTTGGGGGAAGAGGCCGCGGCGGCGGAAGGAGAGGGAGAGGAGGAAGAGCAGGAGGAGGATGAGGATGCGCGGGAGGTGGCGACGCTTCATCTCCGGCGGTGTGGTCGCCGGGGACGGCGAGATCCGGAGGCCATTAGTAGGCGCCGTCGAGGTGGGAGGTGGAGTGACCGACGGGGTGAGTAGGGTGGGGGAGAAATCTGAGACGGGGGGCTGCGAGCTGGGGACGAGTGGTACGAAGTGATTCCAGTGGTCTGAACGAGGTCATTGACACGTGGGACCATGAGAACGATGGGGTCGACGTGTCAGTTGGTGATTCGTTTGTTTGCTACTTAGGTAGGTGGGTAAGCGGTTGCTGTGGGGACGATTCGTTGCGATGCACACGACATTTCCAAAAGAAGAAGCGACCTTCGAAGAAGAAAGTTGGTGCGTGGCTTGACCTTTCGATTAAAAAATTAATCATTTAATCTTAGGATTGTTGTAATACCATGATGATCGCCGTAGATCAATCCTAATACCAGTAAAGAACAATCAAGAATCACAGGAAGCACACACAATATAGGAAGATAAAACTCTTCTCTTTTTATTAGATTATTTGTCTTGTAAAAGAGGTTTCCAAATATGTAGTAGTAGCTAACAAGAGATAGATTTGAATTCATCCATATAGAGATAGAGTCCAATCATATTTTGATAATTAGGACTCGGAGTCCATCCATATCTCAACACTCCCTTTGGGCGAATACTGTGTAACGCATATGCCTCATCAAAAACTCATCTTAAAAATCTAATGGAAAAAAGAGATGGAGAAAAGAGTACATTGCACTCGTACACTGTATTACACAAGTTGCCTCATTAAAACTTTTATCTGAGAAAATTTTAGAAAAACTCACTAAAAAATAGAATATAACTAATCTTCTAGATTTAAAGTATGATCTTTTTTATCATACTAATGGTCATAGTTCAGGGATTTACTCCCTCTGAACTCTACATATCTCTAAGTTGTCTCATTCCAATGCCACGCATACATCTTTGAGAACTAGATTTTGGCAAAGACAGTGAATAAACCTACTAGATTTTCACAAGACTTAGTTTGTAGTATCTTTACCCACCATTCTTCTAGAGTTAGTGAGAATAGAAAAGTTTTGGAGTAATATGCTTCGTGATATTGCTTTTTTACATAACGCATTTTCATTTGTGCAACACAAACAACATTATCTTCATAGATAATTATGGGGGTATCGACGGTATTAAGACCACATGACTTCTGAATATGGTTAATCACACGTCTCAGCCAAACATACTAACGTGAGGTTTCATATAAAGCTATAATCTCTTAGTGGTTAGTAGAAGGAACTACCAAGGTCTGGTTAAAAGACCGCCAAGAAATGGCTGCACCATTACAGAGAAACACAAATCCAGTCTGAGATTTGACACTGTGGGGTCAGACAAATAGCCAGCATCCGTATATCCCACCATGGTCAAGTCTTGGTCCTACAGGTAAAACAATCCAAAATCTTGTGTACTTTGGAGGTATTTGAGTAAAGTCTTAACACTAGCCTAATGTCTTTTGGTTGGGGCTACACTATTTCTCATGATCCGGCTACCAAACGTTCATGACTGATACACCAAGTAATCACTAACCAACTCTGGGATTATTATCAACCTAGCTAGAAGCACGATCGACTTAATCACGAAGATCAATTCTTATGAGCAATCTAAGAACAAGCAAGAACAAAGTAAAGAGCAATCTGAAATTGCAAATATAATTGAAGTATTGATACAGGGTTCTGAAGCATGATATTGTTGTTGATCTAGTCGAACAAGAAAATACCAAATACTTTCACCAAGAAAAACTACGACTAAACAAAACCCACCTTTCCCTAGGGCTGCAGTCAGCTTATAAAGGAAGAGGAGACAATGGGGGTGCGGCTAGAATATGGAAAATCGAAAAGAACTCTTGCCGCAACCGAAAAGGACTCCTTCCCTCCTTGGACTCTAACTAGATACATGGGCCTAGGCCCAAATAAGGTGGCGCAGTACCATAGCTTTTAGTTAAAAATAAATCTAGGTGTTTAGAGGTAGTGGCCGAAGCAAATAATCATGAGAGTTGATGAGGACATCCCTTCCACTGATACAACCACACCTACTACTCTTCAACAAGATGTACAAGGACCAATCACTAGAGCATGTGCTCGTCAATTTAATTATCTGGTAACTTCATTTCTCGGAGTGCACTCATATTCTATGAACTCTACGATACTGCCTGATTCACGTGATGTTATTCTAATTAGGAATTAAAGGTCCTTGCATGGCAATAAGGCACGAGAGCAGCAATGGAGATGATGGCTACTACACTAAAATGAAGCCACCATGATGCCACAATGAAGGATGGCCGAACTATCATGACTCTTTGCTTCGACCATTACCTCCAAATACCTAGATTTATTTTAATTAAAAGCTATGGTGCTGCGCCACATTATTTGGGCCTAGGCTCATGTATCCAATCAGAGTCCAAGGGGGGAAGGAGTCCTTTTCGGTTGCGGCAAGAGTCATTTTCGGTTTTCCATATTCTGGCCACACCCCCTTGTCTCCTCTTCCTTTATAAGCTGCCCACAGCCCTAGGGAGAGGTGAGTTTTGTTTAGTCATAGTTTTCTTGGTGAAACTATTTGTTATTCTCTTGTTCAGGTAGATCAACAGCAATACCGTACTTTAGAACCCCGCATCAATACTTCAATTATATTTGCAATTTCAGATTGCTCTTTACTTTGTCTTCGATTGCTTGCAGGAATTGACCTTCGTGATCAGGTTGATCGTGCTTCTAGCGAGGTCGATAACAATATCGGAGTTGGTTCAGCGAATTCTTGACATATCATTCGTGAATGGTTGGTAGCCAGATCGTGAGAATTGTCTCCACAAATTTAAGTTATCCTTCTCATCGAAAGATTGGAAACCCAACAACCCGCATCAGTTGGTATTAGAGCTCAAGTTTATCGGTGAGAATTTACTATTTTTTATAGATTAGATTGTTTTTGCCTAGAGTCCAGAAAAAGCAAGACACAAAAATATTAGGTTTGATCACCCTTTGTCCAAACCAATATGTGCCTCACAATTTCTTTTCGGTTTTTGCATTGTTGAATCTTTGGTTGCATCGTCGTGTCGAGTTGCTGGTTGTAGTGTCTAGCCTTTAGAGTTTCGAATTATGGTCACCCTCGCCTTCACGCTGCTGCAACGTCCCACCATCATCTCACCGCGCTGCCAACCATCATCTCATCGAGCCACGAACCATCATCTTGCCATGCCGCCTTAGCCTTCACATTGGACGCACAACGCCAACCATCCCACATCTCCTGTTGCGCGTCGTGCCTTGGGAAACAAAAAGACAGAAAAGGTAGGGTGCGGTTCGGATTAGGAAAGAAGTTTGAGTTTGAATCGGTTCGAATCAAAAGAAGCTAGATTCTGTTCGGATAAAAAAAGTAAAAAAAAGGAAAGTTTAGTTTCGAAAAAGTCAAAAAAAGGGAAAGAAGTATCCGAACAGAATTGATATTGTGTTGGAGTTGGATTCGATGTTCTGATATTAGAGAGAGAATCTTTTAATTATCTTTTTACCCCTCCACCTCTTGCCCACACACACCATGCCACATATTGCCATAGCTCAACCTTGGTCAGTACTGCATACCTAGCGACGACGCTCTGTGGTGCAAAAAAATTATCGCAGCAAAACAAAGTGTCAGTTTTCTATTTAGGTTGTGCCACGCCGTGTTTTCTTCTAGTTTTCTAGGCTCGCGTCTCTAATACGGTTTAGCCTAGGACCAGCAAGCTATTGACCAACACGGTGAACAATTTTTTAACTTTGCATTTTCTGAGTTGAATATTACTAATCCTTGCTACCATACTTGAGCCTATCCAAGCTACGGTTTCTACCATCGTACAGGTACCGTTCACTAGCAATTGCTTATCCAATCTTCGGAGATCGTTTGACACCGATCTTAGTTGCAGGTCACCACCTGTTTGCTTGGTAAGAATTAGTTGCCGCTGGGGTTTGGAATGGTGACAGCGGCGGTGGCACTTGCTGCTTTGGCTGTTCTTGTGGCACTGCCTGGCCACGTGCACGACCTCCTCTGCAACCAGCTCCACAGCCACTTCCTTGGTTCACCATCTGAAGCGACAGCCATGGATAGGTTAGCAAAAGATGAGAGGGAAACAATAAAGATAAGAAGACTAGGAAGGTAGCCATTCCAAGACCAGACAAGCAATAAAACTTCAAATGAAATAAATTTATTCCAAATAAGGGAAATAGTTTTATTATGGCAATATTACAAGTGCACTAAGGCTTGATGTCGTCTATACACACCAAAATAAATCGACCACCGATAAACTAAACTATGAGCAAACTAGACTAGAAACTAAGCTAAGACTGGAAACTAAACTACTCCTCAGACTTGGCATCCTCCTTTGCCTCAACTGGATCTGGGTCTTCCTCCTCGGGCTCAAACATGTCTTCATTGGTGAGATGAGGATCAACAGCAGTGGAA
The DNA here is from genome assembly GCA_036346275.1 of Otatea glauca. Classification (NCBI taxonomy): domain Eukaryota; kingdom Viridiplantae; phylum Streptophyta; class Magnoliopsida; order Poales; family Poaceae; genus Otatea; species Otatea glauca. The sequence continues at coordinate 4,530,539 of CM070733.1, read as the reverse complement.
GTTCTTGCTTCTCCTGTAGGGGTGAAGAGACTCCGATACTCTGGTGCAGTCATGCAGACCTCTGGTGGATAGGAGACCTTCTTGCGGGGAGTAGTGCGAAGACAAGAGTGTTGATGCTTCCTGTTCTGGGTCACCTCTGCAGCAACATCTTGTCTGTCCTTCAGTTGAGCAATCTCCTACTGAGCTGCCTGCAGTTTGTCATAGGCGTCCATCAGCTCCATGGCCACATGAACATAGGCATTGTCCTGCACCTTGATGAGGGTTGTCATGTGGACCACAGTGGTATCCTCCTCTTCATCAGCACTCCTACAACAACTGAACAGCTCATTCTCCTCACGAGCAGGAAAATAACAATAGGCTTTATGCTGAAGCTCATGGCGGAAGATGTACCCAAGAAGAGCAATTGCCTCTCTAGCAGCCTCCTAGCATCCCAGCTTGTATGCTCTCTATTCACAATGAAGCGATAAGGTCTATTGCCCCTCAAGTGGCTATTGGAGAAGATGGTGACCTTGACCCTCCAAAACTCGTGACCATCCTCCTCAACCGTGATCCCATGGTACTCTGGGCGATGAACATGTCCCAGCTCCAGAAGCATGAACCACAGCTGCTAGCAGAATCCAACGTCTTTCTCAGCGTAAGAGTTAGGGATGAAAATGGAAACGGAATTTCTGACAGTTCCGGAGAAAAACGGAAACGTAAGCCTTTTTTCGGAAACGGAAACGGAAAATGTCGGTACGGAAACGGAAACGGAAATTTTTTGTCGGAAACGGAAACGAAAACGGGTGAGCCATTTCCGTCGGAAACGGAATCGGAATCGAAAATTCCGTATAAGTGAAGCCGGAAATTCTGTCGGAAACTTGGCCCATTTGGTCCAAAAAGGAGAATAGAGAATTTACATTTATTTTCGAATTAAAATAATTTCATAAATACAGATGGTTTTATAGAAAATATCAAATAGAGTTCAAAAATTCCGAAAAAATTCTCAAAAATACTTTGGAACATTTTGAACCTAGGAAAATTATTTCTAGCATATTTTTGGCTTTATTTTTCATGAATAAATTAATTATATAAATTTGAAAAATAGTAAAATGGCATTTATAAACTCCAAAAATCCAAGATAATCTCAGAAAATCATAAATGAACATTGAACAATAATATGCAAATTTTAGGGCATTACATCTTTATAGTTGGAGGAACAAGAGGATGTCGATGATAATGATATTTAGGAGGATACGATGGTTTGATCTGGGGTACAAATAGCGAGCCTTCAAATGACAAACTTGAGAAAAAACTTTCTAGTGATACCGATGAACATAACATTGTTCTTGTATCCACCTTTGTGATGGAATGAGTTAAATTGTTTTTGTGGTCATGTATATTGTGATCATGTATTACGTTCTTGTGGAATTTTCTACTTTTGTTTCCGTATCCGTTCCGTTCCGTTCCGCATCCGTTTCAATCAATATTCGTTTTCGTATCCGTTTCCGAGGTTTCCGATTCAGTTTCCGTTACTGGTGAAAGATGTGGAAACGGAAACAAAACGACCATTTACCGACCGTTTTCGTTCTGTTTTCATCCCTAGTAAGAGTTGATGAATGTCATCTATAAATTTTGAAGTAAGAGAAAGAAAGATAAGCAAATGATTTTTAAACAAAAGAAGAAAACAAAAGCAAGAGACTAAGAAGGATAAGGTAGTAGCAAAGAAACTTATAATTTTTTATAAATACTTATTTTTAATATAGTCCTTAAGGCTTGCCATTCTAACTAGATCGCAACCTACTGTCGACCTGGCTCTGATACCACTTCTATCGGGATCGGATTTCCAAATCCTAACCCTCTGTGTATAACCAGTGCTAATCCAGGAAAAGCTAGCATACACAATGGAAACAGTGATGACAACACATCTATATCACGAATCAAATAATATTAATTAAGCAAAAAGGTACAAGCCTTATGGCTAACCATTACAAAATAAGCAGTCTCATGGCTTGAGTTCAATAAAGTAGCAGCGAAAAGAAATAATAGCAGCAGGATAAACCCAACCATTTGCCCAACAGGAAATCGACTGGGGTACGCGTCCTAGTAATCCGGATCTCCTTCGTCGTAACCACAAGCAAAGAACTCGTAATCTCCTTCAGCTTTTGTGCACTCCTCTGTGGAAAGTTGGGATGTTGCAAGGATGAGCACAAAATGTACTTCGCAAGTCTTGGAAACATAATGAATGATAACTATAAGCAAGGCAAAACAATTGAAGGCATAATATGGCTCTTTTAGCATAAAGCAAAGTTTAACTTTAAATATGAATAGTAATTTCACAAAGCATCATTTGACCAAATGTAGTTGTAATAATTGAATTTGATATGACAACTAAGCAGGTTCCAACCACATGACTGGCTCCAACCGCCAAACCACAACCCAAGTGTTCCAACCACTCATAGATTCCCAAACCATCACTTTTATTTAAAACAAAACCATAAAATCTATTATGTGCAAGCGTAGCTCACCTGCCCTTGACCATGGGTACGGCTACTTAAGTAGTTTTAACTCTGTAGAGTGTGTACAGCTTTATCCACAAGACATGATCATCTCTTGTTGCCATGCAAATAACACACTTCCTTTGGTGTGTCGGTAGAGAGATCATGACAAGGCCTTTACAATGTATAACCCCACTATTAACCTTGCCCGCTAAGGTTTCACTACTGAATGGTTCCATCCACCCAGTCAAAAGCCCCCTGTTGCGCCATGTGGGGAAAACTTATCTCCATTCGACACCCATATTCCACCGACTAGCAAAGTCAATAATGAGATGCACAAATTAATTAGTCAGGTCATACCCATATAGACTTGTAGTTATACAGTAGTGCTCGGTCTATGGTAACACACACTTCGATCCTTAGTTGACTAGGGCGGAACATACATTTTCAAGGTCTCGTGCTTCCTGCACCCGCCAAACATCCTTTCGCCCTGATCTAAACCATATTTTCTACTTTATTTCTTTTAAATAACAATAGTAATATCAATTGTCGCAACCTCACAAATGAGTTTAAACAATGTTTGAAATGATTTCATAACGGCATAATACCGAAAACGTTTAAGCTAGACTAAGCAATTCTATCATCCCATGCTATTCTACTGGTTATCACCAAATAAAATAGATAATATCATCTAGGGTGACAAATGTTCGACATGATTAATGCCAACGAGGGAATAACAATTATGGAATTTAACTAGACCTTAAAACTATATTTAAAGTATAATGCATAAAAGTAATCATTCAAAATTTAAAACAACATAAGAATTTTATAAATTTGGGTTCAACATGTTCAAGGAAGATTTGCCCTCACTGTCTCCTACTGGTTCTACCTCTGTCTGTTGATTTGGTTGAGCTTTGACACTGTCGTATACACGCGAAACGAGAACAAATAAATAAAATAAATTAAAAAATTCAAAATTCAAAAATAATTATACTGGAAGGTAGATATTGAATTTATATGAATTTATAAGTTTGAATCACTGGAATCGGAGCTCAAACGAAGGAGAATGGGCTCTCAGAAGTGGCTACGGTCAAAAATCAAAGAAAAAGGAAAGGGGTGACACGTGGTATGATCCAATTGGATGGAATTTTTTATTTTATGGAAAAAGAAAAAAATTGGCTGATAGGTGGGCCATTAGTCCATGGACCAGGCCCACAAGGCTAGCTCGATCCATGGTGGACCGGGCTCACGGCGCATGGCCACTGACTTGTGGGAACCGGCAGAGATTTGACCGATAGATGGGGCCGGATAGGGATGACGTCATCACCAACGTCACGGATGGCATCAGCAACGACTTCGGTGTGGGGTGACACTTTGGCTCCCATGGCATCGCCTTGGTTCTGGCGATGGCGGGACGACCGAGGTGGCGGCGCACGGAGCGACACGAGGCGCGAACGACGCATGCGTGGACGGAGGTGAGGGAAACGACGGATGTCGAAGGTTAGATATCGACAATAAACTTATACTTTCGGGTACCTTCGGGTTATCAGAGTCAAGCACAAAATCGGAGGCACACGATGTAGACAGGTTCGGGTCCATAATTCCTGTATGGATAATATATGTATGTGGTGGATGGAATACAGAGCAATGTGTCTAGCCCTAGTTACAAGGAAAATCGAACTCAGGCTAAGGCTAAGCTAAGGTTGGAGGTTGACGAAGCGTCGGGTCGTTGACTCCTGGTTGCTCTGCGTAAAAGCTCTCAAAGTCTTCTCTTCATCTGGCTTGAAAGTATTCTAGTTTTTCTTCATCCCTTGAGGACCCCTATCCCCGGCCTTATATAGTCAGGGTAGCCTGGCCTTAAGTTGAGTTGTAGTCGGTTTGGAGTACCAGATCGTAGTCGATGAGGAGTCCGTCGTCGTGTGATCTTCGCAGCATATCCAAACTTTCCTGAATATCAGGCGTACTTGAGTTGGTTTCCTCGTAACGGGAATATGATCGAGTCCTTCTTAATATGGAATTATCCTTTCTGCGCATATCTTATCCCATAGAATTGGGCCCGTGATATCCGGAGTCTTTGTACGACGTTAGGAAATATCCTTCGTGTATCCTGCACGTGCTCATACCCCATATTTAGATATTCGACAGTAGCCCCTGAACTCTGTTCAGCGAAGGGTCCGCTTAAGCGCTTTGTCAATTACTACCAAGGCATCGCTTGATCGAGTAATGCCTCACCTGCTTGTGGTCGAACGATTCGAGTAAATTGGGAATCGCTGAGTATCGAGTAGGGATGTGTTGGGTCGAGCACCCTGCCATCAGCCCGTATCGAGTCCTCAGGGTAACCGCAAGTTACTCGATGTCGACTCATCGACTCGACTCTGAGCAGAGTTGGAAAAAATTCAAAAAATCTAAACGTTGGTCAATTAAGCATTTATTGCTCTCATTTGCAACACCAAGATGGGTAAGGCGTCATCATTCCGCCTTTCGCGCCGATCGAAGCATGCCACGGGGAATGTACCGTTCTCCTGGAGAGAAGATTATGGTCTATAAATTCCTCGATCTGGAACTGTAACCATTTCCTCCCTTTTTGCCTTCAGTCTTGCTCTTGAAACCTCCGTCGCACTCCTTAAGCCTTAGCACCGCAACCTTCAAAGAACTTGTCTGACCTTTTCCTCAATGGCATCCAACCCTTCAACCAGCGCCGGAGTTGCTCCATCACCGGAGAAGAGACCCAAGACGACCGAGGTGCCCTTCGAGGACGAGACCCTCGAGAGGGTGTGGTAGAAGTCGATCATGACGGAGAAGCGTCTCGCTGATTTGGAGAAGGATGGCTTCGTTTCTCCTCGGGAATTCTTCCATTGGAGGCTGTCACAAGGTGAACTTTATCCCACCCTCGAGAATGAGGATGAGGTCATTGTGTTCGAGGTCTTTTTCCACTGCAGACTCAGTTTTTCCCCTTCTCTGTTTTTGTTTTCGATTCTTGAGCTTTACCGGATCCAGCTTTTCCACCTGAGCTCCAATTCTATCACGATACTTAGTGTGTTCGTTCACCTTTGTGAGGCTTTTCGGGATCAATCCCAGTCTCAACCTGTTCTGCCACTTCTATAATCTAAAGAGGGCGATGAAGAACGCAGCTGTTGGGGGTGTCGATTTTCACCTTCGCAGCGGCGCATCGAACTCTTATATTTCTGTCCCCGTTACTTCCTCCTACCAGTCAGTCTGGAAAAAACGGTGGTTTTACATCACCTCTCTAGACAACGTGAACTTCCCCATAGCTTATCGACCACTTTTCATTCATCCGATTGACCTCGGATGAAAGTCCCTCCTTCGACCGCCCGCAACGCTTATTATGTCTAGAAGATCGAGGAGCTGAGGAAAACCGAGCTGACTGGGCGGCACGTCGATAGAGACTTCCTTAGGCGCCGGTTGAGTCCACTGAAGTGCCGAGACCACTTGGCCTGGGATTACTCCGGAGTCGATGATATCACCAGGGACAATCCTGGAAGTAAGTACTTATAATATCTTGATTGCTTTGCTTTAGTCGATGAATAGTGAGTTGTCTTGCTTTTGCCAGATCTCTCAGACTCAGACATCTCCTCTAGGCTGAGCAAGATGTTCCAGGGCTCAGAACCTGGCGCTTGCGGCATCGAGGCGTATTCGCTCGCCAACCCTCGGCCAGAGGTGAGTGCTTTGTCACAGTTCTCAATGCATCGTTCATGCATCTGTTACCTGCTTTGACCCAGCATCTCCTCAGGAGGCCAAGTTCGACGATGATAGTGGCCCGATTGAGGGTGTCATCGGCCTGGATGACGACAAGCCGATCCGAGACATTTATCAAACATCGAGCTCTGTCTCCGCCAATGCTGGCTCTCCTCTGAATGATCCGGCACCCACTACCATTCCGAATGAGGGCGAAGCGGCCTTGGAACAAGCAGCGGTCGAGTCTCCCCGGGTAAGAAGGTCAGTGTCTCCAGCGCACCATCGACTAGCCAAACGGCCTCATACCTCATCGTCAAGGCCACCCGACCAGGTGATCTTCAATCGCTCACTTGCATGTTATGAAATCTCTCCTGACGTAATCCAACAATGCTGGATGATCAACGGGCCACCTTAGGGACCGATACGCAGAAGTTGGCAACTCCTGCACAGACGTTTCCTCGAATGGGATGTCCATCGACCCAAGTGGTCGAGCAGGTAATACCGGTATCGAGCAACACTTGTCGTATCCATCTTTGGCATTCTTTAGTTCAAAATAACCTTTTGCTCGCAGGTTCTATAGTCGACCGCTGATCCGCCGGTGCCATCTCCTCCACCAACAACGCCAGTCGAGAGCCGACTGTCGGGACCAGACCAGCTCCATCAAAATCAGCTGCGCCAAAGAAGAACATACACGCAAAATTTCGGTTGGTGAAGTAAGTTTCCTTTCTTTCTTTTGTGATTATTTCTTCCTTTGGAGATGTCATGTAGAAAATCTCCTGCAGAAAAGGGGCATCTCGCAGTGCGATCGATGACATCGCCGCAGCTACCTTGTCGTCTCTCGGCACAGTTGCCACCATCGTAGCTCCCTCTTCGGTGGCCACTACCACAACAACAGCTCGACCTCCTCCAACTTCTCAAGCATGTAGGGACCCGAATCCACTGATTCGAACCCACTGTGTTTACTGCACTATTCCCAGGATCAACGCTAGTGCACACAGCTTAACATTGGTACATATCACATCATACACAACGATAATAGAATAATAGTTCATTTATTGATATAGCTAAATGTATGATCTTATGACCAACTTACATTATTAAGCCACGCAGGCAAGACCGAGAATATAAGCTAATAATTAAGCGTGAAAGTAGAAACGTAGATAGCTCATCAGTTCACCACGCAACCGACAAGGCTCGGAATTCTAATGACTCGTGTCTTCATGAACTTCATCTTCCAACACAGTGTAGATTCTTCAACTGTTGATTATTGTTGTTTGGCAAGGGTGAGTACTTAAAGCACTCAACAAGTTGTGCATGAATGCGCTTCTATTTATCTATATGTAAGGCTTATTCCAAAGGATAGGCTATCATGGCTATTTTGCAATAAGCGACATTTATGAACAAATACAATGAATAGATTGTAAAGAATGTAAAACAAATAGCAATAATAAATAAATTCATATTTCTCAAGTAAACCAAGTTTCCAATCCTAAATCAAGTTCCAATCTTCCATATGGCCATCCCGCCATCCCAACCAAGTTGTCCAATTTATTAATCTAACCCTTAATCAGTAATTCCCGAGCATTGCTCAATACCGCGAGCACGCTATCCGAATAGTTTCACACTCTGCAGAGGTTATGCACTTTACCCACGTGATACAACCAAACACCACAAAGGCGAAAGATTATAACAAAGCCTTTACAATGCTCTATCTTAATCCGATACTACCCGCTAAGGTTTCAACATCATGGTCTCAGAAACCACATCCAGTGGTCCCCTCTTGCGCCATGTGAATTACACTCGACCCGAACTCACACCGACCACGATAGTATCAACATTAAGACTTTGCAAATTACTCACTAGGTGGCCCATACCGCACATGTGGTTGCATGATTGACTCAGTCAAAGGCTTGCAAGGTTAAGTCCTTAGTGTGATCAAGGCAAGACATCCACATACCATCGCCCATTGGGCCCACCTTGGCCTCCTCGCCCTTGCCACTTGCCCCAATCTAAGTTATTATCACCCGTTGATTACCAAGCACCACGTGCCATCAACAATTCAACATCGCTATGACATGACTCGCCACAACAACTCAATCTCATCGTGTGATCCCACATGACACAAGTTAATAACATTGTTCCATATTCCATTAATCAAGATTAATTATCAATGGTGATGACACATGTGATGACGTGGCATGGCTAAGCAACTAATACGAACTAAACCTCCAATGTTGATTATAATTATTAACCAACTATATTAAACCAATCTAAGGTGACAATGGATCATGGCATACAATGACAAGGTAGGGTATAGATCAATCTGTATTTTAGCTAAGCCCAAACTAATTTGAAACAGCTTGTATATTTGAAATATATGCAATAGCGTAAATCAAACATAGCAATTTTATAAACATGGGTTCAACATGATCAAAGCACAACTTGCCTTGGAATAGGTCCTGATCTTGATCTGAAGATTGCTCTTGGGTTGCTTGATCTTCCTCCAAGCGCCGCACAATTCAACGTCTCACGCTGCATCAAAGAGAAAAGCAAATAAATGCCAAAACAGAGAGCAATTGAACTCCAAAATCAAATAAAATTCACCATTAAATAGATCTCAATTTTACAAATTTTTAGAAACTGGAATCACTCAAATCCGAGTTACGATGCAAAAGATATAGCCTTTAAAGTTTGAAATAAATATCAAATCGTAAAATCGTAAAATCGAAATTAATAGATTTATTTTTATACTTGAAAAGATGATTTATGACGTCAGCGTGACCTCATGATGACGTCATCTTCACCGAATTTCCAATCGGATTATTTTTCCAATTGAAAATATGATTATGACGCAAGCATGACGCCGCGTGGCGTCGCCAAGACTGGATCGAGCCAATCGGAAGCTGACGCGTGTCCTCGGTTCATGGACTGAGTCCACGGCGTGGCTCTGGACCACGGTGAACCCGGTGCACGACGCTTCGGACCGCGCTTGACACGCGCACGATCCGGTTGGTCACCCCACGCAGTTCAATCGATTCGCAGACACGATCGAACGGCCCTAATTATTCGCGACGTGGCGGAACCTCAACCTCCGCCACAGACGGACGGCTCACGGCTTCACCCGTCGGCAATGGCGACGCCGCCACGAGACTCTTACCGGACTTGGAGAAGACGACGCTTCCCGACGGCGATCCAACGACGCTTCGGCGATGACACCTTCTCGCTTCGGACGCGCGCTTCACGGCGAACCCAGATCCGGGACCAACGCGGCGAAGAACGGCTCGATGGCGACGTTCGCGGTCAAAACTCACGGCGGCGCTCCCACGAACTGCGACGAGGTTCAGCGGCAGCTACGGGGCTCCACGGGCTGCGGCGCTTTAGAGAAATGTTGCGGCGGACGACGACGAGTCTACGGCCTCCGGGCAGCGACTTATATAGCACTCGCCGACGCGCAAACAATGATCCAAGTCGACGACGGCGACGAACTCGGATTCCGGCGACGCAACGGAGACGAACTCCTAGTGCCCGTCCGATCTCAAATCAACGGATGAGATCTCCCCGAGACGTGGCACAATCCCGCTCGGATACGACATCCAACGGCTGCGGCTAGATCCTTTCCTTTTCGATCCATTAACTGAGCCGTCCAACGCCAAAACCAATCTGACGCCGATCCTAGGGTTTGAGTTAACCGCGATGGCTCTGACCGTCCGACGCGAGATCAACGGCCACGGCCAGCACCTCCACACATGGGCCAACTGGGCCGCACCGACGCTGGTTTACCACGCACGGTGTTGGGCTTGGTCCAACATCTGCTCACAAGGTTATTAAAAGATTTTGAATTAAAATAATTCCAAATTCATTTTATTTGTTTTAGGCAATAAAACAATCAGAAAAATCCAAGAAAATCTCAAAATACTTTGAGACATTCGGACTCAAATAAAATATTTTTGGCAAAACTTTATTTTGACTTTGCATAGATTTAAATAGATTTGAATAAAAGGCAATAAACTTGATTTGAATTTAATTCCAATAAATCCAGAAAAATCCAAATAAATTCCATAAAATCACAAATGCACTTTTAAGCAATAAAACTTAATTAAGCTGAATTTTGGGATGTTACAAACCTCCCCTTAATGTAATCTCGACCGAGATTCTGTGGCTAACTATAGAATAGGTTCGAATTCGACTTTAAATCTTCTTCTCGCTCCCAAGTGGCTTCACTTTCTAATGATTGCTCCATTGAACTCGCAAAGCGAATAGACTTGTTTCGGTCTTGCGCTCCATAACATCCAAAATTACGATCGGTTGCTCTTTATAAGTCAAATCTTCTTGCGCTCTATTGCATCCAACGGGTTTGCTCACTGGCACTCGAGACACTTCTTAAGTCTGCGATACATGGAATACATCATGCACTCTCGCCAAAGATCGAGGCAACTCTAATCGATAAGCTACCTCCTCGACGGCTCGTAATCTTGAACGGACCCACATATCTTGGTGCAAGCTTCCTTTAACGTGGAATCTCTTAACGCCTCTTAAGAGGGGAAACCTCGAGATACACATGATCTTCTCGTTCAAACTCAAATCTCGACGACGATTATCTGCGTAGCTTTTCATCTTGATCGTGCTATCTTTAACCTCTCTCGATCATTGCAACTTGACTTTCTCGCTTCTTCGAGAACATCCGCCCAAAACCAAACGCTCTCCTGTTTCATTCCAATTCAACGGGTACGACAAGCACGCCCATACAATGCCTCAATGGTGACATCTCAGAGGCTAGCTTGATAACTATTATTATAACTGAATTCTGCATATGGCAAACATTTATCCCAAGAGGTAGCATAAGCTAAAGCACAAGCTCTCAACATATCCTCTAAAATCTGATTTACTCTCTCACCGACCATCCGTCTCATGGGTGATATGTCAGTACTAAAATTCAGACGGGTTCCCATTGCTTCGTGCAACTTATTCCAAAATCTCGAGGTAAATTGGGTACCTACATGCGACACAATCTTCTTGGGCACTCCATGCAAACATACAATCCTCGACATGTACAATTCTGCTAAACGATCTCCGGAGTAAGTGGTCTTTACTGGGATGAAATGAGCGACCTTGGTTAAACGATCCACAATAACCCAAATGGAATCGTAACCTTTCTGAGTCTTAGGTAGACCGTGATAAAATCCATTCCGATTTCTTCCCACTTCCATTCCGAATTTTTAACTACCGCAATGCATCAGGTGGTCTTTGGTGCATGGCTTTTACTCTTTGACATACGTCGATAATGCAACATGCTCACCACTTCACGCTTCATATTCGCCACCGTAATCTCTCCTTCAAATCTCGTACATCTTGGCACTTCTGGATGAATTGAGTACTTAGAATCGTGAGCCTCCTCAAGAATCAATTGCTTTAGCTCCTTTTATCCCAGACGCAAATTCGCTTTTAAAGAACATGGTTCCTTGCTCATCCAGAGTGAAATCTAAGGCTAGGCCTTCTTCCTTTTTAGCCTTGATTTTTGAAATTTTATCGTCATCTTGCTGACCTTCTTTAATCTGATCCTCTAGTGTTGGCTTCACTTCTAGCGCAGCCTATCATTCCTTGCGAACGACTTCCAATCTTAGCTTCAAATTCCTTGCATAATTCCTGTTGATCCTCCATTGACAATGTATTTGCGCTTATGGCTCTTTCGACTCGAGCATCCGCCACCACATTGGCTTTTCCAGGTGATAATGGATTCCCATATTATAATCCTTAATTAGCTCCACCATCTTCATTGCCTCATATTCAGTCACTTGAGTGAATATGTATTTGAACTCTTATGGTCCGTATATATCTCACATCTATTTCCTATGAGATAATGACGCCATATCTTTAAAGCATGCACTACTGCACTAACTCCAAATCATGCGTTGTAATTCACTTCATGCGGTCTTAATTGTCTCGACGCATAAGCAACGACTTTGCCTTCTTGCATTAACACGCATCCCAAGACTTGCTTCAAGCATCACAAGAAATATCAAATCCATTACGCATATCCGCAATACTAATACGGGGCCGTTGTTAAACGCTTTTTAATTCCATGAAACTTTTCTCGCACTCTGGCGCCCATGCAAACTTCTTTTCTTTCTTCAACAAGCGCGTCGGGGTTTAGCAATTGTCGAGAATCCTTCTATGAACCGACGGTAATATCCCGCCATTCCCGTAAAACTACGGATCTGGGTAATGACTTCGTGGCTCCCAATGCAACATCAAGGCCCACTTTGTCGGGTCGATCACGACTCCTTTGGTAGTCATTACATGACCCAAGAATTCGACTTTCTCCTTCCGTAATTCACACTTGCTAAACTTTGCATATAGTCGATGCTCTCGCACTGCCTAAAACCATCCTTAGATGTTCTCGCATGCTCTTCTTCTGTCTTTGAGTAAACCAAAATATCGCCTATGAAGACCACAACGAACTTATCCAAGTAATCCATGAAAACCTTATTCATCATGTTCATGAAATACGCTGGGCATTAGTCAATCCAAATGACATGACTGTGAACTCATAATGTCCATATCGCGTAGAAAACGCGGTCTTAGGTATATCCTCCGCCGGATCTTCAATCGATGGTATCCTCGAACGAAGATCTATCTTGGAGAAAACTCCGGCTCCTCTTAATCGATCAAATAAGTCATCGATCCCGGGCAACGGATACTTATTCTTGATCGTTACTTCATTCGATGCCACGATAATCAATGCACATTCTAAGACTTCCATCCTTCTTGCGACAAACAAAACCGGGCTCTCCACGGTGATGAACTTGGTCTAATGAAACCTTTTTCTTGCGGTTCCTCAATCGCTTCTTCATTTCCACTAACTCGTTAGTAGGCATCCGATATGGTCTCTTTGATATCGGTCTTTGTACACCGGCGCTAACTCGATAACAAACTCGATATCACGGTCCGTGGCAATCCCGCAAATCTTCCGAAACACATCCGGTATTCCTCGCCATCGCACATCTTCCATGCCGATGGCTTTCACGCCGTTGACCATTAATCGCCCATCTCGAATCGCGGTCGCTTGAAACTCCACTTTCTTGCCACTAGGGCCTTCCAAAGTCACGATCCTTCGCCACAATCCAAAATAGCCTTATGCTTTGACACCAATCCATTCCAAGGATGACGTCTAGGATTGCGCATCTATCAAGATAAGATTCGCTAGAAATTTATCCCATCCATAAGCAACTTAGCTCCCAAACACCCAAGGCTAGATCTAAGCTCGGATCCCGGGCTTGACTAAGAGCACACACTTAAGATTCACCACTTTAAATCCATTCTTGGTTGCAAAACTTTGAGAAGCGAACGAATCGCGAAGCTCCGTAATCAAACAAAATCAGAAAGTGTTCGAGTTGACCAAGAACTTACCCAAGACGACGCCTGTTGCCTCTTGAGCTCCATCCGCGGTGATGTGGTTGATCCTTCCACGCACGTTGATTGCGGGTTGCTCCAGCTGGCTTGGTGCACGATTTCCTCCCGAGGTTGGTGCCTTGGCGGTGTTGTTCCTGTGTTGAAACGAATCGCGTGATGCCTCCCTTTGTGGACACCTATTGGAAAAGTGCCCGGCTCGTTGCAAGTATAGCATCTCTTCACCGCGGATTGCCGATTTCCTCCGGTGCATTGTTGCCTGTCTTTGCCGTGTCTGAAAGCTCGATTGGCGAGGCGAGGTGCGAGGGGTTGATGTCTTGTTTCCACTAGTGGTTGGAATCTAGCAAATTGCCGTGGTGACATCCTCAAACGTAGATGGTTTGGGCGCCCACCGATTATTCATCAAGCGCTTACGGTTTTCACCTAGCTCTTTGCGCTTATCTTCTAGGATCAAAGCCTTATTTACTAGCTCCAAAATCTGGAAATTGTGGGTAATCGGCCCCACCAGTAGTCCCGAGTTCACCCTTCATGAAACGAGATGTATCGCTTTATCTGCTGCTACGCCTTCGAGGGCATAGCGAGCTAATCGAGTAAATTTGTTCAAGTATTCGCCACCGGTTGGCCTCCTTGCTTCAAAGCTCAACTCCTCCTTCTTAAGATCCATCATTCCCTCCGGGACATGATATCGTGGAAAAGCATTAGTAAACTCCTCCTGTGTTATCTCTGTGGGGCTCCATGAGCGCACAAGAGTTCTCCCACCACTCTGCGGCGGTCCTTCCAGCTTGATGAGAGCGAAAGCACCTTCTCATTTCCTTCACACCGTGTGATGTGCGACTTCTTCTCAATTGTCCTAAGCCGTCCATCGGCTTCCAAAGGATTCACATTTCCAAAAGTTGGTGGCCTAGTCCTCATAAAATCGATAGCTTTGACATAGGTCGAGGTCCACCATGATTGTTCGAGTTGCGGGGTTGTTGTGATTTATCACGATTGGTCATCTGCACGATCCGCCGTGCATCATTGTCTGCATCGCTTGAGTCTCGCGACGCCGTAAATGCTCCTAGATTCTCGCATGTCTCATCGTCGGTGGTTGAGGGTGCCTCCATCATTGGGGTTGTCATTACGACGCATCCACTTCAAGCACCGTTGTTTCCTCGAGTATTCACCATCCGATGATTGCCTCTTAGGTTAGGAAAGGTAGATGTAGCATAGATGAGAAGTAAGAATTTCTAAAGCGGGAGATATGTTATACCCAAACTGAACAATTCTTTATTTAACTTGGTATGGTGCTTATTTAAGCCTACAAGCTTTGCAACACATAACGCACACTCAAGAATACAAAGAAGCAAACTAAACACGAAACCTTAACGCCAACTAAAAGGTAAAGACTAACTTAAAGACGCGACTCATACTGAGTCTCAACACGGCTCCAAGGTCGACACTCACTCATCCACCACCACTGGTGAGGGCCGATCCGCGCTACATGCAAGGTGGATGAGCGGGCATCGGAGCGAACCTATCCTCGTGACCTACTCTGGGTCCTCTGCAACAACGGGTCTGCACTCCTCCTCGCTCCCACTCTCGCTCCTCTGGATCCTCCTCGGTAGTGGGCGATAAAAGCCTCAGCGTCCAAGTACTCTCCACAACTCCATGGCGAGGCCGCCACCGACTCCTCAAAGGTCGGAACGACGCGGCATCTCCGCTCCACAAGAACTTTGAATAAGAGCTCCATCCAAAACGGCCAAGAAGATGCAGTAAATTTAGCAAAGGCAAGAAGTAGAGAATGAGATGAGTCGAGAGTGTTTTATTAGTCAAGTTTGGATTTTCTTTTAGAAAATAGTTTTGGACTCTCACAAGACACCTCCACACTATCTAGGCCAAGACCTACAACAAGTATGCTCGATACCACCTCAGAGGGACCCGAATCCACCGATTCAACCCACCGTGTTTATCGCACTATTCCTGTGATCAACGCTAGTGCACACGACTTAACATTGGTACATATCACATCATACACAACGATAATAGAATAATAGTTCATTTATTGATATAGCTAAATGTATGATCTTATGACCAACTTACATTATTAAGCCACGCAGGCAAGACCGAGAATATAAGCTAATAATTAAGCGTGGAAAGTAGAAACGTAGATAGCTCATCAGTTCACCACAGCAACCGACAAGGCTCTAACCCTAATGACTCGTGGTCTTCATGAACTTCATCTTCCAACACGTGTAGATTCTTCAACTGTTGATTATTGTTGTTTGGCAAGGGTGAGTACTTAAAGCACTCAACAAGTTGTGCATGAGAATGCGCTTCTATTTATCTATATGTAAGGCTTATTCCAAAGGATAGGCTATCATGGCTATTTTGCAATAAGCGACATTTATGAACAAATACAATGAATAGATTGTAAAGAATGTAAAACAAATAGCAATAATAAATAAATTCAAGATTTCAAGTAAACCAAGTTTCCAATCCTAAATCAAGTTCCAATCTTCCATATGGCCATCCCGCCATCCCAACCAAGTTGTCCAATTTATTAATCTAACCCTTAATCAGTAATTCCGAGCATTGCTCAATACCATGAGCACGGCTATCCGAATAGTTTCACACTCTGCAGAGGTTATGCACTTTACCCACGTGATACAACCAAACACCACAAAGGCGAAAGATTATAACAAAGCCTTTACAATGCTCTATCTTAATCCGATACTACCCGCTAAGGTTTCAACATCAAGGTCTCAGAAACCACATCCGTGGTCCCCTCTTGCGCCATGTGAATTACACCACGACCCGGAACTCACACCACCACGATAGTATCAACATTAAGACTTTGCAAATTACTCACCTAGGTCGGCCCATACCGTACATGTGGTTGCATGATTGACTCAGTCAAAGGCTTGCAAGGTTAAGTCCTTAGTGTGATCAAGGCAAGACATCCACATACCATCGCCCATTGGGCCCACCTTGGCCTCCTCGCCTTGCCACTTGCCCCAATCTAAGTTATTATCACCCCGCTTGATTACCAAGCACCACGTGCCATCAACAATTCAACATCGCTCGCGTGACATGACTCGCCACAACAACTCAATCTCATCGTGTGATCCCACATGACACACAAGTTCATAACATTGTTCCATATTCCATTAATCAAGATTAATTATCAATGGTGATGACACATGTGATGACGTGGCATGGCTAAGCAACTAATACGAACTAAACCTCCAATGTTGATTATAATTATTAACCAACTATATTAAACCAATCTAAGGTGACAATGGATCATGGCATACAATGACAAGGTAGGGTATAGATCAATCTGTATTTTAGCTAAGCCCAAACTAATTTGAAACAATTGTATATTTGAAATATATGCAATAGCGTAAATCAAACATAGCAATTTTATAAACATGGGTTCAACATGATCAAAGCACAACTTGCCTTGAATAGGTCCTGATCTTGATCTGAAGATTGCTCTTGGGTTGCTTGATCTTCCTCCAAGCGTCGCACAATTCAACGTCTCACGCTGCATCAAAGAGAAAAGCAAATAAATGCCAAAACAGAGAGCAATTGAACTCCAAAAATCAAATAAAATTCACCATTAAATAGATCTCAATTTTACAAATTTTTAGAAACTGGAATCACTCAAATCCGAGTTACGATGCAAAAGATATAGCCTTTTAAAGTTTGAAATAAATCTCAAATCGTAAAATCGTAAATTGAAATTAATAGATTTATTTTTATATCAAAGATGATTTATGACGTCAGCGTGACCTCATGATGACGTCATCTTCACCGAATTTCCAATCGGATTATTTTTCCAATTGAAAATATGATTATGACGCAAGCATGACGTCTGCGACGCCAAGATCGGATCGAGCCAATCGGAAGTCGACGCGTGTCCTCGGTCCATGGATCGAGTCCACAAATGGCTCGACCACGGTGAACCCGTGCCACGACGCTTGGACCGCGCTGACACGCACGGCGACGATCCGGTTGGTCACCCCACGGTTCAACTCGATTCGCAGAGACACGATCGAACGGCCTCTTGAATATTGGTCTATCCATAAAATCGAAGCCTAAGTTTTAGGTATGCAATTACAACCAATCTATTTCCCACTCTCTGTTTTATCCTCTGCTTTGCTTTTTGACACCTCTTGGCTTCTTTCTAGAGCACGTTACAGATACCTTGCGTAAGGTTAAAACTTTCTGCGAGCAGGCTATCAACAAAATGAACGACTCACAGCTTCCAACCAACAAATGCTCAAGATGAAAGACACCGAACTGGTGGCACTCAGGGCTGAGCTGAGGACTACCAAGGCTGAGGCCAAAAAACAGAAGGGGGAGGCGAAGAAGTTGAAGGCGGAGGTAGAGAAACTGAAGGCCGAGAAAGCTGCTGCCGATGCTGTGTGACTCAAGGCCAAGGTTAGCCGAGACAAGGCGGAGGCGAGCAAGAAGGTGGTCGAGAGTGAAAAGGCTGCAGTAGATGCAGCGCTTGCCACTCCGTAGTCGGAGACCCTCGATCACATGACTTCATCTGCATGTCTTGCGACTTCTCACGTGCTTTGCCTGGTGAAGAGCCATCATCCGGGCCTGGACCTCTCGATTTTAAATGAAGGATTCACATGCGAGGCGAACGAGGTTGCCGATTACATCGAGTCCTCAAAAGACCTTGCTGAGGGGTTCATGGCCCAGTTGGAGCTGTCCCTTGATGTTGATGATGACGATGCCAATCAGGACCCTTAGGCCAAGTCATGCTGATGTAAAAACAGAATGTTTGCTATTACTGTAGTCTTTCATGATAATACCAATTAATTTGCTTGTCCATTGTACTTTGCTGACTATTTCCTTGTCGATGAAATAGAGTAGCACTTGTAGATATAAATCTGACTTAGTATTTATAGACCCTCAGTAAAGAGCATACATAATTGTACCTGCACACAGGGCTAAAAACGTTCATCAAATGCCTTAACCCCTGAGTGAGTACTCGAAGAGGCCACATATAACATAAACACTATATTAGTTACAGTAAAACTACATGGTTTTTGCAAGTCTTCATCGACCATATAACTTAGACTTTGTAGCAAAATGAACTTGCTAGGTAGCGCATATAGAATCAACTAGAAGTCTCGTCTCCGCCGTCCGCTGAGCATTAGATGTCTGATAATCTAGTGCTCGTATGCACACAGGATAGAATTACTCGTCGTCGGGTTCAGGCATGGCCACACATTGGTTTTGTTTGCTGACATGCTAAGTAAGCGATCGAGTAAATGCATGCAAAACATCGCATGTAAAAGAAAGTAAAGAAATTGTGCCTACAGCACTCCGCTCGATAACAGTATCGACCAAAAAATAGAAAAAAGGTACAGAGTTACCTGTAGCCCCTAACTTCTTACTCGATGATGTGTCATCGTGTAGGGAGTAGATTGACGTAAGCACAACGTAGTGATGTAGCCCCTGACTTTTGCACCTTTTGTAGTACTAAGTCCCCGGCGTTGGGTGCTCTTTCTTGGATTCTCTGGCCATGATATCTGCGCAAGACTTGCTGGTACTTGGCCGCTCAAATGGATGCCCGATCCCAGTACTCTTCGAGTAGATTTACATCGTCAGTTTGCGCCTGCTCCTGTTCCTCTTCCATGTAGTTGTCCACACGAGATGACCTGAACGTTAACTCAGTCGGAAGCACTGCTTCTGCTCTGTAGACCAAGAAAAACGGTGTTTCACCAGTGGCTCGACTAGTCGATGTACAAGAAGCCCATACACCGAGGGGAGTTCTTTCGCCCACCGGGTCGAGTAAGCCTTTAGCCTATCGAACACGCGGATCTTAATCCCCTGCAGGATTATGCCATTGGCACATTCGACCTGACCGTTGCTCTGAGGATGAGCTACGGAAGCGAAGCAAAGTTTGATACCCAATTCTTCACAAAAGGCTATGAAAGCGCTGCTTTTGAACTGGCTACCATTGTCTGTAATTACTCGATTAGGGATGCCGAATCAAGTAACGATGCTCCTCATAAACTTCTTAGCCGCTTCTGAGGTGATGTTCCTGATGGATTCGACTTCGATCCACTTGGTGAACGTGTCAATGGCCATGAACAAGAACTTGTAACCTCTTTAGGCTCTTGGGAACGGTCTTAAGATATCCAAGCCCCAAATGGAGAAAGGCCAAGATAGAGGAATAGTTTGCAGAACCTGGGCTGGTCGGGTGGTTTGCTTACCGTAAAATTGGCAGCTCTCGCATTTTTTCACCAGCTCGCAAGCATCCTGAAGGGCAGTCAACCAATAGAATCCCTGCTGGAAAACTTTCTCGACTAAGGTGCGATAGGACACATGGTGACGCAGATGCCTCCATGGACATCGAGCAATATCTTATTGCTCTCTGCCTGAGTGATGCACTTCATCAAGATTCTGATACTCCCCTTTCGGTAGAGCTTGTTGTCTACCAACGCGTATAGCTTGGACTTACGCGCATTTTTCTCGGCTGAGGCATCATCGTCAAGGATCTCTCGACCTTTAAGATAGGCTTAAAATGGAGTCATCCAAGTCGGCTCGCATTCGAGTAGTGCAGTTTCCGTGTATGCAGGTTCTGCCTCACTGACTCGACCAGTCTACTGGTCGAGTTGGGCAGTATTTGCCTCCTGTACGGGGAGATAGATGGTTTGAGGAGTTTCTCGATGAAGACTCCTGCGGGCATGGGTGAATGGGACGAAGCGAGCCTGGCAAGTTCGTCGGCGACAGAATTGTCACATCGTCTGATATGCCTTACCTCGAGCCCCTCGAACTTTTGCTCTAACTTGTGAACCTAGTTCAGATATGCCTCCATGTTGTCGTTCGAGCACTGGTACTCCTTTTGTACTTGGTTCACGACTAGCTGTGAGTCCCCTTTCACGAGTAATCGTCTGATGCCAAGTGACGTACCCATGCGGAGCCCGTTAACCAGTCCCTCGTATTCTGCAACATTGTTCGAAACCTGAAAATCGAGTTGAATGACATATTTAAGCTTCTCACCTGTCGGGGATTTAAGCACGATGCCAGCCCCCGAGCTCTGAAGCGTGAGCGACCCATCGAAGAACATTGTCCAGTGGTCATTGACCGCCTTGTCCTCCTTTTCCTCGACGTGCGTCCATTTCGCGATGAAGTCCGCCAAGACTCCTGACTTGATGTTGGTTCGCGGCGCGAAGTCGACCTTGAACTCGTTGAGTTTGACCACCCACCGCGCAATTCGCCGTGTCGCCTCTCGGTTGCGTATTACCTCCTTCAACGGATACGTCGTTATAACCGTAATCTTGTGCGCTCGGAAGTAGTGTCGCAACTTTCAAGAAGTCATCAGGATAGCGTACAACATCTTCTACACCTGAGGGTATCGCAGCTTGGCATCATGCAAGACCTCGCTCACGTAGTACATCGGCTTCTGGACCTTGGCCTTTTCTCGGGGAAATCTCGCTTGACCACTAGGACTGTGCTTACTACTTGAGGGGTAGCTACAATGTACAAAAAGATCTCCTCTTTTTTGTTAGGCGAAGTTAAAACTGATGGAGATAATAAGTACATTTTCAGATCTCAAAAGCTTCTTCTACCTCCTTAGTCCACTCGAAAGTGTCCTGCTTCTTGAGTAACTTGAAGAAAGATAGCCCTCGTTCGCCCATCTGAGAATTGAATCGACTAAGGGCTACGATACAGCCTGTGAGCTTTTGCACTTCCCTCAGTGTCCACGAAGAACATCTGCTCAATGGCCTCAATTTTGCGCGAGTTGGCCTCAATGTCTCGACTGGACACCAAGAAACCGAGAAGCTTGCCGGATGGAACACCGAACGTGCACTTCTCAGGGTTAAGCACTATCCGATACTTCCTGAGGTTGTTGAATTTCTCCTTAAGGTCACTGATTAGGGTGCTCCCAGTTTTCAATTTGACTACGACATCATCGACATACGCTTCTACATTGCGCCGATTTTGGACTTCAAGCAGTTTTGAATACAGCGTTAATACATAGCTCCAGCACACTTTAAACCGAAAGGCATCTTAACATAATAGAATACACCGATGGGAGTAGTAAATGCAGTTTTCTGCTCATCCTCTGCAGACATGCTAATTTGGTGATACACCGAGTAGGAATCTAGAAAACTTAGCAGCTCACAGCCCGCAGTAGAATCCACTATCTGGTCAATGCAGGGGAGAGAAAATGGATCTTTAGGACAAGTCTTGTTGAGGTCGGTGTAGTCGACGCACATCCTCCACTTGCCATTGGGTTTCTTGACGAGGACAGGGTTCACCAGCCACGTCGGGTGACGGACCTCTATGATGAAGCTAGCTTTCAGGAGTTTGTCGACCTCCTCTTGTATGGCCTGCTTCCTGTCTTCCGCAAATCTTCACTGTTTCTACACCACAAGCTTGACACTAGGTTTCACAGCTAGTCGATGCTCGATCACCTCCTTGGGGACCCTAGGCATGTCGAACAGTTGCCACGCAAACACATTGCGGTTTGCTCGAAGAAAGGTGATGAGCTCGAGTTCCTTTTTGGAGTCAAGGTCAGCGCCCACCTTGACCATCTTGGAAGGCTCTGACGGGTCCAGGGGCACTTTCTTGACACCTCTATCGGTCTTCTTATCCTTCTTGCCGTCGTCGACTGAGTCTTTGATGGCACTGTTGGACGTAGAGGCCCAGTCGATGCCCTTGGACCTTTGGCGCTTAGCACCCTCATCGTCGGCACTGTTATCGACCCATAGAGATGCTCGGCCATCTCCAGGCTCTTCCTGTCGCACCGGACCGTAGCACGCTAGTCCCTCTTGATTGCAAGGGCTCCCTTTGGCGCCAGCATCTTGACGGTCTGATACACGTAGTGCACCATGGCCACGAACTTGGCTAGCATTGGGTGGCCTAAGATCACGTTGTAGGCGGTCTCAAAATCCGCCACGTCGAAGAGGATCTTTTCCGTGTGGAACTTGTCTGGTGTGTCGAACGTGAGTGACAGCTCGATCCGACCAAGGGGCATCGAAGATGACCGCGAAGTTATGCCATGGAATAGCTCTGCTCTAGCCCTAATCTCTGTCCAAGGAATCCCCATGTCCTCCAGCGTCTTGCGAAGATGAGGTTTAACGAACTACCTCCATCGATCAAGGTTCAAGCGACCTTAACGTTCACGATGGTGGGCTCGACCACCATAGGGTATCGACCTAGATGTCAGATTACGGCTGGGTGATTCGACTGGTCGAAAGTGACTGGTACTTCCGACCACCTGAGGACCTAGGGAGAGCTGGTGTGTCCAGGTTGACCTCTCGCTCGACTGCCTTGTACTGCCTTTTAGACTCGTATGTGGTAGATCCCCTAAAGATATGCGCCAGCTTATGATCAGCCCCACGGTATTCGAGCTCATTGTCCTGGGGCTTCTCTTTGGCTTACTCAACCTCACGCTCGGCGAGGGCAGCCTTGAGTTTCTCCTGGAGCTTTTTGCTGATCACCTGACATTCGTCGAAGTCGTGTTTGTCCGTGTGATGGACTGGGCAGTATTTGCCTCCCCACGGCTTTGATCCTTATTGTCACCAATGTTACGCGCCTTGCCTCTTTCGACCGTGGCTACGGTGGAGTCACCTTTGCACTTCTCCCCACGGTTCTTATTCCTCTTTGCCCCTTGCTTGGACGACTCGGGCTTGTCATCTCCAGACTTGGGGTCGTCGAGATGGTCTCGAGCCTCAGCACGTATGGCGTATTTGTCTGCCAACTCGAAGAGCTCCTTGATGGTTTGGATCTTTCGGGTGGCAAGCTTTCCTTTTAACTCCATATACTTGACACCGTTATCGAAGGCCACTATGAGTGCCTCATCTGAGATGTCAGGGATCAAGTTGCGCTTGTCGCTGAAGCGTCGAATGAAGCCACGCAATGACTCACCTAGCTTTTGTATCACCCGATGCAAGTCACTGCGTGTTCCAAGGTGTTCGTATGTGCCCTGAAAGTTGGCGATGAACTGGGCCCGAATTCCGCCCATGAGGATATCGAGTGAGCTGGAAGGTTAAGCAACCAAGACCTCGCCGCACCATCCAGGGTGGTGAACAAGTAATTGGCCATCACCTTCTTGTTTTCCCCAGCAGCCCTCATGACTGTAGTGTAAATCTACAGCCACTCGATAGGGTTGATTTTGCCCGAGTACTTCTCGATGGGGCTTGGCTTGAACTTATCTAGCCACTTGAATGCGTGTAGCTCAGGGGTGAAGGTATTGCATCCTTCATCGATATCCTCGGGGGTCACCTGCCGCGGACCTTGTTGAGGAGGGAACCTATGTTGCGCAGGCGAGCGGGAGATTGACCCCTCGATGGTGGGGACTCGTTTTTCCGTCGCTCGTAGTCTTCCCAGTCGTGTTCCTCCCTTCGATCACAAAGGATGTCACACAAATCTCGCCGATCGTGAGGAATACGATCTCGAAGATCCTTGAGACGTCCTCGATGGGGGTTGGTGCGAACCGACCTACAAGCGCGTTGGTTGGAGCTAGCCACCGCCGATCCTACTGCTCGATGGCAATGAGATTTTCCCGACCGTTGACTCCGAGCGCCCTGTTGGCTGGGGTGTCCAAGCCTCGACTTGGCTACTCGAGCAGTCTGTACTTGCGCTTCATCGAGCAGCTTCTTCATCTGATCGAACACTATAGTCATCGGGTTGCCCGGATCCAGTGGTGGAAGGGATTTTAGTAGCATGTGAGCGCACTAGATATTTATCTCATGAGTGCTGAAGATGTTGTTGTTGTGGCTCTGATGGGATACTGCTCCTGGAGTGCAACTGGGCCTGTCGTTACGGTTGATTTGTCGAGGAATTTGCTGTCCCGAGATCCCGCGCCTGCAGGTGTGTCGTCGTCGAATCATCGAGATCAAGTTGCCTCGACAGATTGGCCGCGATCCCAGCTGTGGTTGAGGCTGCTAGATCACGCCGATGATCTGTGGTACTGAGAGCAACAGTGTTTGCAAGATCTTGAGGCAGATGCAGGGGTATTTGTCGTCCCTGACCCTTTGCGGTATCTGCCCCTGTGTTCCTTTCTTGGGAACTGCTGACAGTAGCACCATTGTTGGCTTCGCCCATGAACACGCATCGATCTGTCGTGCTGCTGCCCTAGCTGCTGCAGCTGTCGTTTTCGCCTTCACTCTCTGTGTCGATGCACATGAGTACGTTGGGCTCCATTGGGTCAAAGCCGATGAAACGTACCTCTCGGTATGGATCCCAAGAGCAGGACTCGGGTGAAGCCAATGTGCTCTAGATTTTCGCTCGGTACCCATCGATAGAGCATGGTTCCGAAGGCGATCTCAAATCCGATCGTAGGTACTTGGTCGATGGAGGTGGCCAAGCACAAATTGTTGCACGGGTAGTCACCGGAAAATCCGATGTGAGCGCCCACCGAAGACATGCTTGATCTGCAAAAAACAGTTGAAGGCCCCTACATAGCGCGCCAACTGTCGAATGTTAGAAATCGACAATAAACTTAGACTTTCGAGTACCTTCGGGTTATCAGAGTCAAGCATTAAATCAGAGGCACACGGTGTAGACAGGTTCGGGCCCCTCGATGGAGCAACACCCTACTTCCTGTGTGGATGATATATGTATGTGGTGGATGAAATACAGAGCAATGTGTCTAGCCCTAGTTATAAGGAAGATCGAACTCAGGCTAAGGCTAAGCTAAGGTTGGAGGTTGACGAAGCATCGGTCGTCAACTCCTGGTTGCTCTGTGTAAAAACTCTCAAAGTCTTCTCTTCATGTGGCTTGGAAGTCTTCTAGTTTTTCTTCCTCCCTTGAGGACCCCTACCCCCGGCCTTATATAGTCGGGGTAGTCCAGCCTCAAGTCGAGTTGTAGTCGATTTGGAGTACCAGATCGTAGCTATGAGGAGTCCATCGTCGTGTGATCTTCGCAGCATATCCAAACTTCCCTGAATATCAGGCGTACTCGAGTTGGTTTCCTCGTAACAGGAATATGATCGAGTCCTTCCTAATATGGAATTATCCTTTCCGCACATATCTTATCCCATGGAAATAGGCTCGTGATATCCGGAGTCTTTGTACGTCGTTAGGAAAAATCATTCGTTTATCCTGCACGTGCTCATACCCTTTATTTAGATATTCGACAGAGGGAATAAGCATGGCTCACCAGCGTAAGCAACGGCAGCAGAGGAATTTCGAGGGCGACAATGGTGATGGTGACACAGCTCAAATCTGGTGAAGGATTTCGTGGCGATGGAAATGGCAAAACGCGGAGTAAAGAAATGGAAGAAGGCGGCGTAATGAATAGGTGCAGACGACAAGGTGACCGGCCTGGATACGACGCAGGCAGGCGTGGAAGAAGCAGCGGTCGTTGTGCGAATTCGGCAACGGAGGGAGTCCAGCTTGGGTGTTCGTGGAGATGACGACGCCTGAGGTTGAAGGGCGTGGCCCGCGCGTCAACGAGCAGCGGCGCCGAGTGGGCCGAGAAGAAACATGCCAGGAAAAAGAAAACCGGGCCAGACGGAGGAATAGGAATATAAAGGGATATAATTAAGGGATATAAAGGAATATAAAGGGCCTACCTAAAAATAAGGAATATAATGGGTTTTGCAAATTAATAAATTCCAGAAAAAATAAAAAGGCCGAAATAAATAGTAAATAAATTAGGAAAAATCCTAGAAAATCCTCAAAAATACTTTTAAGCATTTGGAACCCAAATAAATTGTTTTGAACTTATTTAAACTTTTAACTTTTGATTCAATTAATTTGAGTGCACTAAAAGGAATTTTAAATTCACCACAATTTTTAAAATGGCTCAAAAATGTAATGTTACATATAGTAGTAGCCAACAAGAAATAGATTCTGATTCGCCTACGTAAAGATAGAGTCTCACCATATTTGGACAACTAGGACTCGGAGTCTATCCATATCTCAACAAGGATTGCAAAAGTAAATTACTTAACGTCCCATGGCTGTTTTAGTTGCAGTTTTGCTTGCATGTCATTATATTAGATCGGTTTTGCCACATGGGTGAGTGAGATGGCAAGGTGAGGTGACGGTTTCCTAGAGGAGAGGAACAAGGATCCCCGAGTCTTTCTCTGTGCTTGCCACCTTATCCACCCATGTAGTGAAACTGTCTTTACCTAGTGCCACGCAAGCAAAACCACCATTCAAAACAGCCATCGGGGGTTAAGTAATCAGGCTTTGCAATGCCATGGAGTTAAATAGTCTTTTTTAGATCAGGGGGTTAAGCAGCCGCACCAACATACTTCATAGAGTCATAAGGACTTCTTCCATTTCCAAAAATAGATGGCAACATATCTAGTGCTAATGCTAACTAGGGGCATCAGATCTAGCCTAAACAGCTCATATTGAGGTGTGGGAAGCCCCCAACCCACTTATGCACTTTTTCAAGAAAAACACCTCGTGCATCCCCCTCCTATCTCTCTTGTTTTGTTGCCCATCGAGGCATCGTACGCACGCACGATAGATCTAGGGTTAGGAGTAGGCCAACGTGAGCATAGGAGCACAAGAAGAGCATGGTGTGACCCCGCCTAGCCCCCACCAGCCACCCTCAACCTCATCAGCTGCAATCTTGTGCTAGATTTAGATGAATGTCCCAATTTCTTTAATTCGCTCATTCCAATTCCATGTTTTTTATTTTTGAATTCAGGAAAGACAAAAATTTGGCATACTTCATTTGCTATTACGGAGGGAGGAGAACGAAAGAGGAGGAAGAAGATTTAATTTGCAACCATGGAGGAAGGAGAAAGACAGAAGAGGAAGAAAGACTTAGTGTGGGGAAAGGCAAAAGTTTTTGGGAACATTTATGTACAGGGACTAGAGAGAGGAGGTATCGTGGCTTTCGGAGCAGGGAGGAGGATGGTGGCAGGGGTGACGGCCAAAACCCTAGAACCCTGCCATCAATGGGTAATTGAATTAGCTCAACTCAATTCGTTCGAGTGACAGGGGAAGTAAGGGATAAGGGCTATTTCTCGAGAAGAATAGGACACCCCAAGGTTCTATGAGAAAGTGCGTAAGTGTGTTGGAGGCTTCCCACCCACCTCGATCCCAGATGTTTGGGCTAGATCTGAGACCCATAGTTGTCATTAGCACTTTAGCACTGAAATACCCATTAGCACTAATGATGGGAAAGCAAAACCGATTGAGGGGAAGGGTAGATCGAAATACAGAAAATGATATGGCGGGGATGAATCGGTAAGAAACTCACCGAGTCAACGAGGGACATGGTGACAATGCTCGGTGGTGGCAGAGCACGATCGGAGGCAAGCAAGACGTGTTCAGCTATAGTGATCTTATCCTTGGGAGACCCAACCAATAGATGTGTCCGACAAAGGACGATGAGACGTAGCCATGGATGGAAGGACTCCACCTCGAAAGCGGCGACGACAGAGATCGGGTGAGGCACAGGAGGTGCTGGGCTTGGAAAAGATGACCGGTGTGGTGGCATGCGAAGGTGTTCCAGATGGGGATGCTAGGGCAAACAGAGGTAGCATGATTGGGTTGCGCAACTCAAGGCTATTTATAGCCTCGGGTGGCGTGTATGGTGTGGACACCAAGGGCGTGGTGGCAATGGCACTATAGGGGTGGCTCCAGTGTGTGCTGGAGGAGGCGACGACTAGTTGGGTAGGTTGGCGAGGTTGCCTACTAGGGTTAGGGTTTGGGGAGGTGGTGGATCAGCTTGGTAGAGAAGGTGGTCTTCGGCTTGGTGGAGGGAAAGGAGTGGCTGTGGGGGCCAAGTGAAATGAAATGAAGTGAAGGGAGGACTGGGCTGGCTCAGCATGGAGATGGGCTGAAGGGCCAAGGGAGAGAGAGGAGAAGGGATGGGCTTTGGCCCGTTCGGAGAACAAGGAGGGAATGTGGGCCCCATGAAATTTGCAAATTTTAGAAATAGCCAAGAACTCAAATAAGTTCAAATAAATTGAGAAAATTCCAAAAAAATTCAGGTAAATTTCTTGGAACAAAAGGAATCAAAATAAAAGTATTTTTATTTGAGGCTTATATTATTCAAATTAAATTGTTTTATTTTCAAAAAATCTCAATTAAGCTTTATTAATCCAAACAAAATCGGTAAAAAAAAATTTTGGGAACCTATTCTATACAAAAAAGATTTTAAAATCTAAAAAATTAGGATGCTACACTGTATGTGGGTAAATTCGAGTAAGAGATGCTGCATTGTACTATGCTACGGCAAAACCTATGGTTTTGTGTTACAAAGAGAATAAGCATTTAGTTATCTGCAAAGATTTATAAAAATGTGTAGTTTTACGTTACGAATGACCATGTACTTGTTTTATTTCTCTGTTTTCATATTTTTTACCTGTAACGAAAACGAAGTACTCTAGAAATGGATAGTGACAGAAATGGATGCTGAACAGAATTGGGTGGATACGGAAACGAAAGCGAAAATATTTCATCCAGATATGTTCTCAGTTGTAACACCCTAAAAAGTTGCAAATTCTTTAACTGAGCATTTAATTCGGATTTTATGATTTTTTTTAATTTTCAACATTTAATTAATGTTTTTTGCTATTTTCAGGTTTAAATAAATAATTTATTTGAAAAAAAAAATCTTGAAGGAAATAATTTTCCTAAGTTCAAAATATTATAAAATATTTTTGAGAATTTTTGTAGAATCCTCCGTCGCTTAAACTTTTGGTACCTTCTGTGCTAACTTAATGTATATTTTGATACCTTTTAAAGATGATAAAAAATCTTATATTACAAACTTAAAATAATACTGATCATCGATTACAAACACACGATCTGTAGGATATCTATCACTTGTTGCAAGCCGGGTTGGCCGCGAGGCTGGTGATCCACACCTGGTCGGCCACTACCGGCTCGCCGTCGTCATTCCGGTGCCACGTCCACAGCACGTGCGTGGCGTTCACCACCTCCAGCCTCCCGTGCCCGAAGCTTGCCTCCCGGAACGCCGACGTCGCCGGTTGCGGGTCCATGTACCTCTTCGCCAGCCCCTCCCGGTTCCCGCCGTCGCCGATGGTCACGTGCACCGCCCCGCACGGGTCCTCCCTCCCGCCGTACACGCGCGCGAACCTCTCGTACGCGTGCACGTGCCCCGCGAACACCGCGTCCACGCGGGCGCCGTAGAGGAGCGCCTCCATGGCCGCGCGCATGGCGTCGCCCTCACCCTGGTGCGCCTCGTTGCTGTTGTACCACGGCGCGTGCACCAGGGCCACCACGAACGACGTCTTGCCGCGGTCGATCCTGGCGAGGTCGCCCTGCAGCCACTTGTATTGCGCGCTGCCGGCGGCGAAGTTAGTGTACGAACCCAGCATGATGACGTGCACCGCGCCGCCGGCCACGTCGAACGAGTAGTAAAGATTCGACCCCGACGGCGAGGCGCCGGAGTCGTACGCCATGCGCCATCGCGCGTTGTAGGCCTTGAAGGGGCTCGGCTGGAGGAGAGGGATCTTCTCGATCTCGTGGTTGCCCTCAGTCACCATCCACGGCCGCGCGCTCGCCAGCGGCTCGACGAGGCGGCCGTACGAGTCCCACAGCGGCTGGTAGCGGTCGGCGTACGACAGGTCGCCAGGGAGGAGCAGCATGTCGTAGTCGGCCTCCGCGATGTGTTGCAGCGTGGACTTCGTCCATCCAGTCTGTCCCAGGTCGCCTGATCATGAAGCCAAGCATCAAGGCTTGCCATGACACATGAATGACTAAGCATTTGATGTGAAATTGGCAGAAATTAAGGTGCATTACCGACGACGACGAAGTTGAAAGGGAGGGTGGACGGCGGCGTCCGGAAAGAGAACTCGCGTGACGGGTCGGAGTTGCATCGGTAGTAGTACGTCGTGCTGGGTTTCAGTGGGCCGACGACGGCGTCGTGGATCTTGCCAGAGTGGTAGAGGACGTAGGAGTAGGAGGTGGTGGTTCCGGTCGCAGAGAACGGGTACTGGCCGGAAGTCGTGCCGTACTCCACGATCGCCGGTGCGTCATCGTCAGTGATCCATGTCACCCTGATCTTGTGAGAGCCTACAGCTGATACATGCACCTGAAAGTTGCACGAAACTGAGGCAATGCTAGCAATTGAAGTAGTTAATGACGCGATTGTTTTCGGCAACTAATTGAAGTGCAAACCGTACTGTCAACTGAATTTTTTTAGATAATCTGTCATTTCTCTTCGCAGCAACCGTCCTAGGTACACAAATTCAGGAAGAATCTGGGTCTACAAAATTCACCTGCACTAACAGAACCTCACAGCCTTCTAAAATATACGTCAAATTCAGGCTAAATAATTCACACATTGTACTCAACTTATTTTTTTTCTTGCTCCGACGAGCTTCATGGGTTGTGTTTCAGTGGCAAATAACACTACAAAGTATATTGCATATTTTCTCGTCAACTTGACCATAGATGACAGCTACCTGTGTTGTAGTTTATGTTTATCATGTTCCGTTTATAGCTACACAAGTCGTACGTGTACATTAGAAAGGACTAATACATTAACAAATGATTATATTGGCTACTAAAGATCACTCAACCTTTTTTTTTCATGATAACAGATTGACAATGACGTGCTGTGTTGCAAAACTGAGTATAGAAATATGTTCCAGGATGAGGTACGCAGTGTGCTTAATTTGGATTGGTAGGCAGTGTGCAAAATATTTCGTGTTTGTTTCAGCCACACCAATCCTGATGTCAAAGTTGAGCAGAATTAAGAGAGGCTCAGGTTTGCATATTGACTTGTTCACTAACTCAATATATATGTGGCATTTACTTGTGGTCCAGCCTTGTTTCTCTTCTCTTTCAAGTACTAGCCATGTCATATTGACAATGACAAAACTTGGCAAGCATATATTTGCAGAAAAAGTCTATCTGTGGTTTTGAACTCTTTCATTGGTTTAATTTTCGTCCCTCATTTGCAAAACCGAATAGAACCCATCAACTGACAGGCAAATTAAATTGATGCAAACCACTTCTAGGATAGTTTTGTATAGGCAGTTTTGGGTGACATGGCATCCTACTTGGCGTCTAAATTGACATGGCATTGAGAGCAAGTGTAGATTGGCTGGGAAGGAGCCGGCGTCATCTGCTCCTCCGTCTGGGTTCAAATCTCCGGGTTCACCTGAGTTACTCATTTCTTCTTAAGTGAAAGTCAGAGCTCTTAGACCAAATGACGTTTATCAAAACCCTTAAATAAATTTGACATGGCATCCAGGTCCGGCTTGAGCTGGGCATGTCAGTGGTGGTAGAAAAAATAAAACTCTCTTCTCTCCGTGTTGTTGCAGCCCCCACCTACTCCCTTCACCCATCTCCTCTTCTCCACCTCCGGTGTCAGAAGGCTTCCTTCATGCTTGCTGCTGCCAGCATTGGTAAGGTCAGCCACGACCGCCACTGCTAGGGACGCTGGGAACAAGCCGTCGCCTCTCCCACGCCTCCATTCCCTTTTGCCTGAGATGCATCCCCCTCTGTATCCCTCAGTTTCAAACCCCAATCATGCTCGCCCATGGACGGTGTCTTCGTCTACGTTTGCGTCGAGGTATGCGGGCTGGCCAGCGAGTTAGCAGAGAAAGGGAGGATGATGGTGGGGATTGTGAGGCAGCGGAATGAGCGGTGGCGCCGACAGGGAGGTCGTTGTCAGTGGAGCAAATGGCGCAGCGTGGGAGGGCTGGCCCGTAGCGCGAAGACCTCTCACGACCACGTCATTGTCGCCACTCTTCTCTAGGAGCTGGCAGCGGCGGCTTGGATCATCTTCGAACTCTTGGAGAGCCGCCGTTGCCGGATCGGGCCATGCTGTCCCAGATCTGTGCCCCGTCTCCGGTGGTGATGGTAGGGCCAGCAACGCCACCCTCTCTACCTTTGCGAACAAACTGCGGCGGCGATTGGAAGAGAGAAGCAAGATTAGGGAGGATTGGTGGAGGATCAGTGATGTTGAAAAGTAATTAAGACTTTTCACTGTTGTCTTGCGCTGTTACGGAAGGAAAGAAAAGATTGAAAAGTATTCGGATTTTTCATCGTGGGCTTACTATGTTATAGGTAACTAGAGATCACGATGCAATCAATAATATGATCAAATTAATTTATTTCCCTTTATAAGTTATTACATAGACATGCATGTGTATGTACCATAAATCAAGGTTCAAAATCCCAGAGAAATTTTGGATTTTAGTTGGGGATGAGATTCCAAATCCCGATCGAATAAAACAAATGAAAAAAAAACAATTGCTACAATATTTTTTGGAAATTTCAGCAAATTTCACCAAAATTTTGGTATTTTTGATCGGATTTCAACTTTGGAGGATCGGATTTGACCAGATTTGAATCAATACCCCTTAAGAATGTCATCGTCCATGAAAATATTTGAAAAAACTGAATTTTTGAGATATTTTATAAATATAACAGAAGAACTGTCTGATTTTCTTGAAATTGTACAAGCTTAACCATGATTTGAATAATTTATGGTAGCATATTTAGTAGCCTAGGATCATAAATTAAAATTTTAAAAATAATTGAACTTCATTTGTTATGTTTCAGAACCAAAAACAAAAGGAACAAAAATGAGACAGTAACAGTGTTAGAATTTTATAAATTTGCTCAAGTGTGACCATGATCCAAATTTTTAAGAGAGCTTAACCATTGTCTCAAAAACCTTCTCTAAAAGTTACAAAAATTCTAAAACTTTTTTGGTTACTCAATCAAATATATGGAAGCAATACATGTAGCACTATAAGGCTTTTATCGGGACAATAGCACTTTCACATTTTTTTGTACATTCCTCAAGCATTATCATCATCTTAAAATTTTATGGAAACATTAGTGATGCTTCAGGGCCATCCACAAAAATTTTAAAGAATTTTTAACATGGTTTAAACCATTTTTCACTCAGTTAAAATTTATAGGTCTGCCTTTTATCAGGATAGTAGAACTGTCAGAATTTTACAAATTCCTCGGGCTTGATCATCATCTAAAATTTTTATGGAAACATTAGTGATATGTTAGGACCATCCAAACAAATTTCAAAATTTTATAACATTGTTTTGATAATTTTTCACTCGAATGAATTTTATCGAGATTTCGGCAATTTCGGTCAAAATTTCGGTAATTTTGGCCAAAATTTTGCAAATTTCATTTCAAAAATTCTGGATTTCAAAATATAACAACAGAATTCCTCTCTCCTTCATAGGAATTCTCTCTCTCATTACCCATATTCTTATTCAAAATTTCTAACAATTCTCTTTAAATGATTTAGGTAGCAGTCGAACCTGAACCTGTCTGTGGAAAGCTGGTGAGGGAGCTAACCAGGGTCCTTGGACGAAGACGGCACTCCATCCTGGCAGTAGATGCAAACACCCTTATGGGCAGCGGCGGAGCCATCTCCTGCTGACCTCGGACAGCTACTCAGGCTTGCCGGTGAGACCCTGCCTAGGCCTTGTCGCCACTTCAGATTGCCTATCACAAAATGGAGGCATTAGAGCAGAAAATTGACACGCATATAGAAACATAGACTAGAACGAGATGGTTGATATGTAACTGTATTTTGTGAATATCTAATCTAGACATAATTAGGATGGAATGGCAAATCAGATTGTAAAGTTACCCATCTAGAAACCGTCCTCTGTGGAGCAGCTGTGTGGAGCGTCTTCACCTAGAATAAGAACCACTCCATCTCTTTGCGGCAGGTATTTACAGTTGACTCAGAAGAAGCATCAAATGATGCCATTGACTGGATTCTTTCCAATGAGACAGAGACTAGCCAGGCGGTAGAGTTTAGGTCAGGGGATACAAGGCACGCGATGTGCACGATCGGGCATAGGGCGATGGGCAGATGGGGCTCATGGTCTGGAGACTTAGGCAGTTCGGACACAATGTGACCTGTGCACAACGAGCGAACGACCAAGGAAGCCCTCACCTCATATCTGTGCGGGGGTTTTATCGACTTTGTACTTATTTTTCTTGGTGGATGAGGAAATAGATCAGAGGATCTCTTCACAACATGATTGTGTTTGTCCAAACTAACGCTCGTCGTAGTTAGACTTGTCCAAACTATCTTTAAGTTGATATAATGGTAAAATTCTTGTTATGAGAAAAACCTTTGGTACCAAGAAATTTGTCACATGAGTGCCTTAGCCTTTTTTAACTCTTCCTCTAACTTGTCATTATAATAACTTATGTCCTGATAAAAACTTGTAAATGCCATCCGGCTGAGAACCATGTTACAGGACAAGCGCCTATGAGGAAGGCACCATGCCTCACACTCTATGGGTCATGATGAGGCACCTAAATTTCACACATCCACCGGTTTGCACCACCTACTCCACACCTTTGGGGAAGCATCGACCGAATGCATAGCCAAGGTGACTATTTATGGCAAACATGCCATGGAGCCATCCCTCAAATTCTACAGGCAAGGGTCCAGTATTCGTATCGTGCTCTATGACGTGGCAAATGTGGCCATCGTTCACCTCCGCCATGATATCCCTGAATTGGCGGGGATGTTCTACTTTTATCCATCCCGTCCAACGGGTGAAAGAAGCAACATCTACTGAGCCATTCATTTGGAGCCTCGTGTCCCTCTCCTACACCTCGCGGGCTTGGGGTGGTCATTAGACAGCTATCTCTGTTATCTATTCTAAGAGTCCTTGGAAGCTCACAAGAGGATAGCAACATTAGAGGATGGCATTACTCTATGGTCTACTGTGGGCATCTTTACTTTGGAGCTCCTCTATGGAGAGGACAACATGCTCGCCGACACTGAGGAACTGCCTGAGCTTGACCCATCATTTGAGAGGTATTAGTGTGGGCCGCGCATGTTCACTTTTGTCCCTCATCGTCGCTCAGGAGGATCCAACCCTAGTATAGGAAGGCCATCACCTGATGAGGTCATCCCTAAGGGAGTGCCCATGATCATACTAGGAGATACCATCCTCGAGGGAAAACCCATGCTAGTGGCCCAGCCAAACCCTCATATCCTCACCAATTCCAAACCTAAATATTCTATGAAAGGCCAGCGTCGTTAGGCCGAATAAGGGTACACTAGGCTAGACTAGTAGAAAGAGGAATCTTAGAACCCTTGTGTACTAGTTTAAATGTTTGGATATTTTGTACTCGTTGAACCCTGTTATTGTAATTCTTCTTGTATTGCTCTTCGGGTTACGCTCGTGAAAGCTTAACCCATTAGTTTAAAGTTTTCACGATGAGAAAACCCTTAAATTGTGAAATT
Organism: Otatea glauca; assembly: GCA_036346275.1. Classification (NCBI taxonomy): domain Eukaryota; kingdom Viridiplantae; phylum Streptophyta; class Magnoliopsida; order Poales; family Poaceae; genus Otatea; species Otatea glauca. The sequence goes on along the minus strand of CM070733.1, from coordinate 4,494,806 downwards.
TCTTAGTTAAGAATTTTAATGAACATAATGTTTCCTTGCAAACTAGCTAACTCACATCAACATATCTCTTCATCTTATGAATGGATGACATGTTGTAGGATTCCTGTGACCAGGTCTGTAAGTGTGAGCTCATGACGAGCGAGGGCACTCTTGACTCACAACTTCCAAGGGGCACATTACTGGTCCACCTTAACCAAATCCCTCTTATCCGGCTATAAGAGCAACTTCTTCTCATCAGCATGGAAATCCACCTCCTGTCAAAACCTTCCGGAAGTTGTCAGTGAAGAAGAGCTGCCAGGACCACCAACTATGGTGCAAGTGCTCACAATGATCAAGCAAGGGCGCCAAACAAATACCCTTCTCCTTCAACAGCTCGTTCAGAACACCGCCAACCTCAGCATGATTGTCACAAGAGGTGGGAATGGTGATGCTCCACACCAATCCAAGTTAGGTGAGTTCTTAAGAACTAATTCTCCTACTTTCTCAGGATCATTGGATCCTCTTGATGCTGACAATTGGCTCCGCTCCATTGAGAGCAAGATGGTCATCGAACAATGCGACGACCGGGAAAAGGTGTTGTATGCATCTTATCAGCTGTAGGGAGCTACAACGGCTTGATGGGAGAGTCACCAAGCAATAATGATCCCTGAAGGTCAGGTCTTCACTTGGGCAGCTTTCAAGGAAGCCTTCCGCTGGGCTCATATTCCGACAAGCATAGTGGAGACAAAGGAGATGGAGTTCCACAAACTGAAGCAAGGAAGCATGACATTGATAGAATATCTTCATAACTTCAACTACCTATCCCATTATGCTGCCCCAGAAGTTTCCAATGAGGCAAAGAAGATCGAGCACTTCTTGGAGCGCTTGAATGAAAAGATCAAGTGGACCTTTGTGACCTACAATATCTATGACTTTCAGTCCCTTGTGGACAAAGCTGTTCGGGTGGAGTACAACACCCGTGCGGTTGTGGAGTGATGCAAGCCAAAGTGAATGGTGTAAAAATCAGCAAGCATCGATCCATCAAGGCCACGCATGTAGTAACCATCCAACATCTGACCACCTACACCTCAACCATAGAGGTATCAAGGGCAAGCTCTTTGTCCTCAGCCACCTCTAGTTTGGCTACCTTATCGAGCCGGGCAGCCTTCTGGTGCTCAAAACTAGACGACCAACATCACCTGCTTTAGATATAGGGAGTGTGGGTATTTTGCCAACGTTTGCCCAAGAACTTGGAATCGCCTCGTCCTCAAGTTTCTAGATGCTAGCAAGCTCCTAGGCCGGCCCCTGCTCCAACTCAGGGCATCATATGTGGTTGTCTTCATCACATGACTGCCGAGGAGGTACATGACAAACTTGACATGGTGTTGGGTACGTTCCTTGTGCACTCAGTACCTACTTTAGTATTATTTGACTCTGGAGCTTCTCATTCTTTTATATCCAAGAATTTTGCTAAGCAAAATGGAATCCAAGTTGACCTTTTGCCTGCCAACGTGATAATCTACTCACCTAGATCAACAATGAGAACAGTAAGTGTATGTTCCAAGGTTAGTATTGAAATTAATAGGTTAGTATTGAAATTAATAGGATAGTGTTCCATGCTGATCTTATCATGATAGAAACCCCGGGCTTGGATGTGATTCTTGGGATGTATTGGTTGTCTAAGAAAAAGGATGCAGACTATGCCAACCTATCCATATCTCTCGTTAACCCTAACGGAACTCAAGTTGAATTCTCATCCATTCATGGCACTTCAATTCAACAGCCATTCCTCAACTCCATCTCGGTCATAGGGCTTAGTCAAGTGTCTATGGTATGTGAATACCCCGATGTGTTTCTAGAATAACTGCAGGGAATGCCTCCAGATTGTGACATGGAATTTATCATAGATTTGTTGCCGAGGACAGCACCTTATCCAAGCGTCCCTGTCATATGCCTCCAGATGAGTTGGTTAACTTGAATAAACAACTAAGGAGCAATTGGACAAGGGTTTTATCCGCGCTAGCTCATCTCCATGGGGAAGCTCCGTACTCTTTGTCAAGAAGAGGGATGGTAGTCTGTGCATGTATGTGGACTATCGATCTCTTAATGAAGTCACCATCAAGAACAAGTATCTGCTCCCACGGATTGATGATTTGTTTGATCAAATGAATGGTGCCTGTGTCTTCTCGAAGATCGACTTGAGGCTTGGATACTTTCAGCTAAAGATCAAGTCTAAAGATACTCTGAAGACTACTTTTATGCAAGTTTCATGAACCTTATGGATAAAATTTTTATGGAGTATTTGGACAAGTTCATGGTCGTATTCATCGATGATATTCTTATATACTCTAAGAATGAGGTAGAGCATGGGCAACATTTGCACATGGTGCTCAAAAAATTCCAATGGCACGAACTCTATGTCAAATTCGATAAATGTGAATTCTGACTTAAGAAAGTTGCTTTCCTTGATCATGTCTTATTTAGAGGAATTGTTGTGGACCCAGTAAGGTTCATGATGTGCTAGCTTGAGATCAACCCTAGACTGTTCCTCAAGTTTGAAGTTTCCTTGAATTGGCCGGATACTACTGTCGATTCATCGAAAACATCTCCAAAATGGCAAGACCTTTGACCCAACTTCTGAAGAAAGAATAGAAGTTTGAATGGTCCCTTGAATATGAAATAAGCTTTCAAGAGCTGGAAAAGAGGCTAACTACAGCCCTAGTGCTGGTGTTGTCCGACATTCATAAAAGCTTTGACATATATTGCGACACATCATGACATGGTCTTGGCTGTGTGCTAATGCAAGAAGGCAAAGTCATTGCTTATGTTTCTCGCCAACTACGGCCTCATGAAGTGAATTATCTCACTCATGACTTGGAATTGGTAGCTGTAGTTCATGCACTAAAGATCTGGAGCCATTACCTCATTGAAAATTAGTGCGATATTTATACCAATTATAAGAGTTTGAAGTACTTCTTTTCTCAAGCAGATCTAAACCTAAGCCAAAGAAGATAGCTTGAATTGATCAAGGATTATGATCTTGGTATCCATTACTACCCCAGTAAAGCCAATATTGTAGCCGACGCCCTTAGCCAGAAACTTCATTGCATCCTCGCGTCAACTCAAACAAATTGACAAATGTTGCATGAAGAGTTCCAAAGGCTCAACCTAGGAATGGTTGAGGAGGGATATGTTGGTACTCTAAAACTTCAACCAACCCTCAAGACTCAAATAAAAGCCGCTCAACTTGAAGATAAAGCCATTGCTTAAATCAAAGACCAGTTAAAGCCTCGCACCGACTCAAATTTCGTTGAAGATTTCGATGGGATGATTATGCGTGGACGACAAATCTATGTCCCAAATGATCAGAGAATCAAAGAACTTATCCTCAAGATAGCTCATGATTCCCTACACTCTATTCACCCAAATGATCAGAGAATCAAAGAATTTATCCTTAAGGAAGCTCATGATTCCCCATTCTCTATTCACCTTGGGAGTACAAAGATGTACTAAGATCTTAGGAAAGAATATTGATGGCCCAGCATGAAAAAGGATATCACTGCATTTGTTGCCATTTGCGATGTACGTCAATGACTCAAGGCTAAACATCAATGACCAGCCGAACTTCTTCAACCCTTAAAAATTCTCGAGTGAAAATAGGATGATATCGGTATGGACTTCATTACCAGTTTGCCCAAAACCCATAAAGGACATGACTCCATATGGGTTATTATTGACCGATTGACCAAGGTTGCTCATTTCATTCCGATCAAGTCCATTGATCGTGGAGATGAACTTGCTAAGCTCTACGTGAACAAAATTTTCCATTTGCATGGCGTACCAAAACAATAGTCTCTGACCGAGGCTCTCAATTCACCTCACAGGTTTAGGAAAGTGTACATAGCCTCTTAGGGACCGAGCTAAATTTTAGCATGGCCTACCATCCCCAAACATGAGGCCAGACAGAAAAGACCAACCAAATTTTGGAAGACGCGTTGAGAGCTTGGCATTCGCCGAGTTTTCTTATAACAATAATTTACAATCAAGTCTCCAAATGTCTTCATTCGAAGCACTTTATGGGAGAAAGTGTCGAATCCCTCTTTTCTGGTCCGAGGTGGGCAAAAGACAATTCTTTGACCCATACCTCATCCAAGAAGCTCAAGAGCGTGTCGATGTGATAAGGAGCCGATTAAAAGAAGCTTAGTCGCGTCAGAAGAGCTACGCCGACCATCATCGACGTGAGCTAAGCTTCAAGATCAATGATAATGTCTATCTAAAGGTCTCACCGTTATGCGGTCTTCGCCAGTTACAAGTTCTTGGAAAGTTGGCACCATGGTACATTGGCCTGTAACATATCCTTGACAAGAAAGGCGAGATGACGTACAAATTGGAATTGCAAGCACAACTCTTAGATGTCCATGACGTATTTTATGTCTGTCAACTCAAGAAATGACTCTGAGTTTCCTCAGAACAAACTTAGTTGGAAAATATCGATCTACAAACCGATCTTTCGTATCGGGAGCATCCTATCCACATCCTAGAAGCTAAACGTCAGACTTGCAGGCACTCCACTAAAATGTTGAAAATATAGTGGAGTAACCATACATAACACGAAGCTACTTGGGTACGAGAAGACCAACTCCGGAAAGAATTTCCCTACTTCTTCCTAGAGCTTAGCAAATATCGGGGATAAGATTTTGTTTAAGAGGGGTAGGTTTGTAACCATCCAAATTTCAAAAGAAATTAAATACAAGAATGCAATTTGAACTTTTGGGTATGATTTGGATTTTCAGCATTTCCTGAATTTTTCTAGAATTTTCACACTTAAAAAAATACTTTTCAATTAAACCAAAAAATGGTCCTCAAAACACCTAAAAACATTTCAGAAAATTTTAAATTCATTTTATGCCTCTGAAAAATAAGAAAACAACATTTCTTTAATAGGACAGAAACACTGTTTGAATTTTATAAAATTCCACAAAGTTGATCATTCTCTGAAATTTTTATAATAATACTACTGACATCTCAAGATATTCCAAAAACAATTTCATAAAATTTCAAGCATGTTTAATAGCTTAATTAAATACAAGAAATCTTGGCTGAAAAATAAAATTAGAAATGAAAACCAGAAAATTCTGGTAACCTTAAAAATAAATACAAGAAACCTTAAAAATTCCAGAAATTTAAAAATAAAAACTTGAAAATTTAAAAATAAATACAAGAAACCTTCCGCACTCCCCGAACGCGGCAAGGAACATGTGTTGTCTACCACGTCTTTCATGTTAGGGAAGGAGGTCAAATTTACAAATGCATATACAGGATGCTAGATTTGCAAAATAGATGTATAGAAGACTATATAAGCGATGATTACTTAGATTTGCTCTTATTATCTATGACTGAAAGAAGAAAGAGAAGAAAACATCATGACTTCTTGCCATTTATGAATATTGCACTTGCTGCATCCAACTGTCTAGAGGATACACCAGTAACTTCTTTCCTTTCGCTTCTCCATTGTTGCAATCTTTTTTATCTTTTCTTGTTCTGATAAATACTATCTTGCTTACATTCAGAATTTGCATAAACCAATGCAGCTGGATCAGATCCCCCGTAAATACCAAAGTTTTAGTTCAGGTGTGAACATTTCAAGAGTGGTTTCTGGTTGTGCCCTGAGCTGTCGATGCCAGTGCAGTAGTAGTACTATGTTTGTAATAATAATTTTAACACAGACCATATTAAAATTTGACACGTGTTCAGATAATCAAGTACTCCTCCTGGTTTTTCTTTGTTTCCAAGAGAGATGAAGAATGGCTCAAGATTTTCATAATTAGCGCAGCACTCAATATGGTGGTTAATTGCGCTGTCAGCAACATTAACCGAAAGTTACTTTCCGTAGCCCATGATTACTCCCTCCGTTTATTCGGATGTTATCATAGGTTTTTGTATTTTTACCAAATCGCATTTATAAAAGATTGCATTATCTCTCTTCATTATATTTTTAGATGGTGCGTTTTACTTCTATAGTCAGCAAATGTCATTGAAAATAGCTAAAAGAGAAGAGCATAGAAGAAAAAAAATAGTAAAATGTCACTTAAAATTGTAGAACGATATTATATAGAATTTTTTTTTGAAAGCTTTCTATGTATTCGGAAACGAGGAAGTATCAACTATGCTACCTAGGCCAAACGGGATACATCGTGAGAAACGACAAACAAGGATGAGATGAACGGGAAAGCAAGAAATCGAAGACCAAAGGAGCGTCTTGTTTCTTCGTTCTTGCGGTGGCACTAAACAAGCGGAAATCAGCAGTACCATGTTCGAGTCAGTTCTTGTTTCTCGACACAATCCGACCAAGTTCTTGCTCCAAGATACTCCAACCAGTATCCCAGAAAGCATAACTCCTTCCTACTTTGCACTTTCCTAGCTAGTATGATAATTTATAATCCTTGATCACGAGGAACGCCACGCTGCATGTGCACATGAATCAGACCAGGTTGCTTAAGTTCTGTGGTAGGATTCTAGCTGGACTCTTGCAGCGAACCTTTTCTTTCACGCACCGATTTGAGTTGGAACGTTGGATGAACGACAAAGAGCAAACGACGCAACATACCATACAAGATTCCTAAGGAACGGTACTGATGCATAGCTGATATTTCACTCACTGATTTGGTACGTCGAAATGCAAAGGGCACCGGGATTGAAACAGATCTTGGAAAGAACGTCATCAACGTGAGCATTGAGCGAGATGTATTACCTGCTGAGGTGTTTGGCCGCCGGCGTCGGCGTCCATGAGCACGGGGAGCGTCGTCGCACTCGGCCTCGGCCGCACGTACGGCGACGTCACGGCGAGGGACGCCGGGGCGGAGGCGGCGAGGACGAGGAGGGCCCAAGCCATGCTTCCCATTGCCATGGTCATAAAACGAGACGGTGCCTAAATCTGAAACGGGTGAGCATATGCAAATTGGGGAGGCTGGAGGGGCTATATAAAGGATCACACAGCCGAGACACGTTGCTCCTTCACATGATCAATAATGGGCAACAACGAAGGAATACAGCTTTGGATGCATTTCAGGTAGGAGATCTGACTTTTGGACCTGGTGTTTGTCAACTCTGGGTGACTTTTTTAACGTGTTTTTGATACCTGAAGAATCAGAGAGAGAAAGAGAAGGATCGTCAGATCGTGGTTCAGGTCGTTGGAATTGGTGTTTTTGTTTCGGCAGTCACGAAGCCGGTGGGCGGTGGTGATGTTTTAGTCTGTCAGGCCGAGTGACTTGAGCACCATTCGATCCAATAGTGGATGTATAACTGCTAAGTTACAGTCCTCACATGACTATATTAGATATTTTTCCGTTATGGAGACGGGTTAGTCACAGCAAGATGATCAAGTAGGCAAAGTATGTGTCCTCGATTGCTTCCTATCCTGGTGTTCCTGTTTGGTTTTTTTTTTTTTTTTTGAGATCGCAGTGTGTGCTTTCCCTTGGTAATTTTATGCTCTTACGAATTATATGGTCTTGCTTGCTTTGCTTGCTGCTAAAAGCATCGCCCGACAAAGTTACGGTCGGGAATTATGAGCAGCTGAACACGTATGGTTTGCATGACATAATTTTTGGTGAGTGACTTTGCTTTTGAAGAGTAGCTAACATAACAAAGACAAAGTGGACGTGGCCCCCCGTAATGATATTGGATAGCAATCAGTATTCGTTGTATATTGATGATCTGATCAAGGCATCAAGCATAAACACAACAATAAGAAGATGAACACAGGATGTACTCTGACAGCGTTTTATCTTTATTGATATGTCATGGAGTGTATACAAAGCTTGGTTCTGCCCCTGTACTTATCGGGGTCCAGGAAGGCGTAATCTATTATGACTCTCAGCTACAGTAAAGGGATAGGACTCTACCGTCTCTGTTTTGATAGTGTCCACACCAATAGACAGGGGCGGACACCCTAAACTTTTTAAAAATTCTAGATATACCCTTGGTAGAAGAGACTACAATGCAATTGGACTTCAATATAAATTGATAATACTTAAAGGACTTAGACAATAACTATATTCAATGTCTCAGGTTGCTAACTTTTTTCCTTAACTTAGCTACCAACCATATGGCATTGTATAGTTGATAGATAAAATAGTTTGTTCTTCTATCACTTATACAAACTTTTTCAGCTTGCAACTAAAAAACCGAGTCTTTGAATCTCCATTCATCTATGTTGTTGTGATCATCACGATGAGTATATTGAATCAAGACCAATATTGGTTATTTTATAGGAAAATTCATACTATTCGACTATCAATACTTGTCTACTAAGCATCAACATAGTAAAATATGGTTTACGGTTTTTTTTGCTAGAATAATATGATACTACTATGCAATTATATATTTATAATAATTTATTTATCAAAGTTACGATTTGTTATCACTTTAGAAAATATGTGAAAACATATTTTGGCTTCATATAGACTTTTGCATGATGTATAAACAGTACCAAGATTAAAAACTAATGAGTTGTTATCAATGAGTACTATTCTTAACTGTTACCAATAACTGACAGTTATTATTGTGTAATACCATGTTGCTAAGCATCAATAGTGCACCTCCAATCTAAATCTTGTGGTTCCACCACTACTAATATGAACTATCATATAACAGTATTTTGTATACTTTTTGGAGGTAGTGCAACTTACATACAGTAGTTATTTTGTTGGAATTTGCAAATCACCAACTTCAATAATGCCACTCTCTCAGAAGCTCATGCAAAATGTGATACCCGTCACATGCCATGTAATCTAACCAAGGTACCCCAAAACTTCGACCATAAAGTCCGAAGTATTTTTTATACTAACGATAATTTTAATAACTCATTCAAAAAAAATTTGACTGCTCAAACTTAATTTCAAAAAAGTTCATTTTTGGTAGACCTAGGCAATGGACCGGGCCTTTTCGGGCTGATACCCGGTACGGCCGGCCCAACACGGTCAAAAGTACGACATAGCACACACATCATCGGGCTGGGCCGGCACGGCATGATGATCGGGCTGTGTTGGGCCTAAAAACTCAGCACGATGGGCGGCCCGACTTAGCACGACTGACTGGGCTATGCCTAGGCCGGTCCAGCACGAAAGCAACACTTTCATCAAAACATCCTATCTACAGTCGAGCCCATCAAATGCTACCTCACTTTAGCCCATCATCAACTATTGCAAGAGGTACCATAAGTCCATAACGAGCACATCCGGCCATCCCTCTCTAGCAACCCTCTCTCCCTCTAGTCTCCTAGTGATGACAACAGCCAACCTCACCCCTCCTTGACAATGATGGAATCCCCATATTCTCCCTCATCGACGGCGATAGAATCCTCCCCATCCTCCCTCATCGACAACGGCGTCCTCCACCGCAATGGTGCATGGAATCCATAAAGTCGAGATCTAATTTGGCGACCACAGCGACGTCAACCCCTAGATGGCTAGATCCTTAAGCGGGGTGGAGGTTGCTTAGACGACAAGCGTGGAGGCGGCGGCATGGCGGCGAGAGTGGAGGTGGGGGCACAGGCGGCGACATCGACCTCCAAATCTGTGCACAGCGAGGCAGCTCACGATGGTGAAGACGCTACCTCCACCGCCATCTTTGCACCTCATTAATGGGCTAACGGTGCTGTGGCCATGGATCTAGAGCCTAACGTCCGTCCTAGTTTACGGGCTAACATCACTAGTGCTACAGTTGGCCACAGCACACCCATATAGCTCCTCGTCCCACCACAACGGTGTTGGCCCTCTCTGTGTGACCACGGCACTAGGTGCTCCACGCACCCCTATATCCCTTCCTCTCCTTTGCAATAGTTCAAATAGACTGGATCTGGGTAGGCACAGCATGCCAATGGGCCATTCTTGGGCATGTTAGAGGCGAGTTAAGCCATGTCAGCACGGCACGACAGGCTGGCTTGGCTATGGCGGTACGGCAAAATCTAGGCCCATGGCCCATCAGACTCATGCCGTGGCGGCCTAACCCAGCTCAATCACTACAACAGGACTAACAGGTACTAACATAACTATGTGTTCTTACATCTGAAAAATAAATGTTGCAAGGGCCTATAACAACATATTGGGTAAGTGTTGTTATTGCCCATGTTGCGGCAAAGTCTATTGCAACACAAAAGAAGTGTTGATATATTGAATAAAATATGTTGCAAGCTAGCAACACCTTTTTCAATCAACAGCAACATCTCTTTATAGGTTGCCAATTACACACACTTTTCTTATTAGTAGCAACACCTTTTCGATTAGTAGCAACACATCTTCTTATAACCCCGCTAACATTCGTTAGCAACAATTTTTCCATCAATACTACTTCACCCCTCATTTATTAATATGTAGACAAAATAATTTAACTAAATTGAATAAACTATTATCATAAACTTTTCGTATACATCATCTTTGCAAAGTGCTCCAAGTATACAAAGAAAAATATACATAACCTATACAAAATTCTTCTTAAATGTACTAAGGTTTAGAGCTTTTGACATCCAACTTTCTGATTCTTCCTAGGGCTTTTCTTTGATTTGTCATAGATGACGAACTTCCACAAGCCAAATAGACTTCGATACAGTACTCATATTATATGGTTTAATCTTGTAGTCTCAAGGTCAACAAGAATTGGAAGTTGCTGCAAAGATTCGCACAATCTTTGGATCAATTTAAATATCATGCAAAGCTTGAAACAACACAAAAATTAATAAGACTAGTGCTACACGGATTAAAATTTTCCAACTTGTGGGCTTCAAGATTGTCCTTCAGCTGGTTGGTGTTGGATAGTTATAAATTGATGGTAGAATTAACCACAACAAGCAGCGTATATCTGTCCTTCACTTGGAGGAGACATTAAAATGTCATGAAAAATCACATTTCTTATGTGATAAGCATATAAATAGTTGGCTTACATTAAAATGTCATGAAAAATCATATTTCTTGTGATAAGCATATAAATAGTCTAGTTGGACGAACAGACCTATATATTAACAGTATAACATCAGATTTAAGTCAACTTGAAGTCTTCTTAGTTCTATATATATTACCTTCAGGTAATATGAGAACAGTAGTCAAAATGAAAGAATAATATATATTTCTTTTCCTCATCGACTGAAAGGTACGAATAAAATGAAAGAATAAGGACCTGCAAAATAAATCACTCAACAGACATGCTGTAGTTCCCTCATCTCATTCAAAAGAGGGAACAAATGAAGCCTCTAATATTATAAAAATTGAATAGAGCCTTGCTTCTATGTATTTCAATTAACAAAGGCAACATATTTTGGTATTTAGCAGCTCACATTGTCAACGAAGATAAACAATTCCACAAACTATGATACTTCATATAACAGGTAACAGGATATGCTATACAGAATCGTAGAACAAGTGGATACTTCATATTTCAGGATATGCTATCAGAACAAGTGGATACTTCCGATTTTTAGAACTTCTGATTCCAAGTTGCATGCCATGCTGTTTTTTAAATGCTGACAACTGTTATTTTGTGGCTAGAAAATATAAGATATATTAGAATTATAAGCACTGAATACAATATCAATGAGAAAGTGTGCCATAATCAGGGACGGAAGATGTCATTTCGGTGATTGAAGTATACACAATGGTTACTCTTAACACTAAGCCACCACAATATTCATGCTCCGAACAAGGCAGACCAAAATTATGCAATTGTACCTTAGTTGAATGAAAAATTTGGGGCATCGGTCAGCCAATTTGAGACGTGTTTGGTACATATTACGTCAGAAACAGCTTTAAATGCTTGCTTAAGTATTCAGTACATATTACATAATAAACATCAGACCAAATGGGGATGCATTACAAATAGGAAAAACAATTCATTGTGACCAAGATCCATTACCTTGTAGCACCTCCCCTCATTTGCCCCATATGCAGTAAGTGATGGATATGCCCAATGGGGAGGCAGAGCAAGAACAGAGGAGAAACAGAGTAGTAGTGTTCGATTCAACTACATTAATCTTCTCTCGAGCTTACAAGCTTCTACATTTGTCTCATCATCACTTAGTACAAGAGGTCCAGAGGATGCCAAACCCACCATTTTATAGTTTTTACAGACCGACATATCTCTAACCGACTAAACAAAACATATATTGTTTAATTTCCTACAGCTAGCAAGGATCACACGTCCAGCATTTTGTTTACTGTAACCTGAGCTGTTCATTTTTTTTACTACCATTAACTAGCTGCTGACAGCAAACTGGAGTACACAACTAAAGTTTAGCTGCTACTTAGCTAAACTTGCTACCAACTTTGACCAAGGAGTAACATGAATCTTGTATATGTCGGCAGGCACATATCTACATCTTTACAACTCATGGTACTAATATTTCAACTCAACAGCCTAGTTGTAGCTAAGCATGCCTACTTAATGTCGATTCATGCAGCCAACTCAAAACAAGATTACAACAACAGTAAGTTCCAATCTACTGAAATCAAATAACTTCTAGCTTTCTAGGCTGCAACAAAAAGTAAAACTTCAAAAACAGTATTCCAATCTCAGAAGCATAGCAGCAAACAGGCAAAGGGCATGAGAACTCACGATCCGAACACACAACTGCTAAAACCGTCGCCTCTTCCTTCCAGCGCCATCACTCCTCGCCTCGCTGCAGCAACCTCGACCTCGACACTACGGAGCTGGATCGAACACGCCATCACCGGATCGAGGACGCCATCGTCGGATCGAGCTCAGAGTCGCTAGATCGGGGATGTCATCGCCGGATCGAGGTTGACATTGCCAGATCGAGCCCCCGCTGAGCGCCAGATCGAGGTCGCCGTTATGACGAAGTGAATGGCGGCGAAGGGGAAGCGAGAAGCACCAGCGGTGGGGCAGCGTTGGATGTAAGTGGCGATTGGGAAGCTCCAGAACCGATGGAAACGGCGGCGGCGGCGGCGGCGTCTCTGGTAACGAGAGAGAAGAGAGAGAGAGAGGTGTGTACGTGCCAGTTTTTTTTTTTCACGGGGACACACATAACACACCCACACTGCCCAGTGCCCACCCTACGCGTGTCCCCTACAAGAGTTAAGAAAATTTGTTAAGTGGTTTCAGATCTTTGGGAGCTTAGGTACACGTCATTTCATTGAACGTGTACCTTATCTTACTGAACGTGGATATATTTGTACTTATTTTTATTAATAGTGAGCGTAGTCGAACGTGAGTGGTCTGGCGAGCAGCGACACGCCAAGCAATTGAGCTATGCTCAGTTCTCAGGTGTATATGGGAGTTACGAGAGATCGGGAGCTGTTTAGATTTTTCTTTTTTTAATGTGTAATGGATCTCACGATTGAGAGGGAGATGCTAAAAACTGAAGCAAGAAAGCAAATATAGGAGAAATGAAGTAACAAATATGCCATCCCTTATGCTCTGACAGGCCTTATATTGTCACAATCCAATTCTTATTCTTATTTGGGATGATACAAGAAGAAAGGAGGAGGAAAAGAGTTTCTATTTTTTTTAAAAAATTGTGCAAGTATAAATTAGACATTTTGCTCAACTCCTCGAGAGAATATGATTTTAATAGTCACAATGTGTTGTGGAACATGGGTACAATTTTAGGAGCAGTGCTTCAATGCTTTTTCTTCTAATACAAGTTGCACAAATCTTAAAGTAAACGAAAAGGTAAGTAATCACCATCTCTTAATATTTGTACAACTGTAAAAAAAAGAAAAGCGTAGAAGCACCTCTCTTTAGAGTATCCTATCGCAAATTCCAATTACGATGTGTATAGCAAAATTTGGCTTTAAATATATACACTGTTTTCTAGTACTCTTCTCAACATAATTCACATCCATCCAGAGGTAAGAGGGTTCACCACTGTACAACCATCACTGCCCTCTCCATTCCCCGCTCATCATCGTTTTCTCGCACTCCAGCGGCTACACCATAAACTCAATTAGCTCACTTTTGTCATGTCGAACACCTCGACACTACCCTATCCCCAACCCTTTCAAGCATGAGTTGCACTTTTCTATTGCGGTGCAAGACATGGCGAACAAGGCAAGCAATGCTCACAAGGCTTGTAGTGACGCAATCCATAGATTATGTGAGGTGCTTGAACTCACTCAACAACGCCACTCGGAGTGAGGTTTTCTTCTATCAGCAGTACGGATCACTCATCCTTACTATCCTGATACAATCCATAGATTCTATGAGGTGCTTGAGCTCACTCAACAACGCCACTCAGAGCGAGATTTTCTTCTATCAGCAGTTCGGATCACCCATCCTTACTATAAAAGGACTTCATGCTGTGTTATACATTCTAACAAGTCACACTGCATCAAAGTTAAATGAGTTAAAATTGTTGGTAAAGCTCTTATGGTTATGGCAAAACTAGATGGATGGCTATATAGATCATGGATATACATATTTATGCTTTTATGATTGTGTATTATTTTTGTAGCTGGAGCTGCATTTCCAAGAACATCACCCCTATGCTTGGATTAACTACGACGATTGTAAGGTCAAGTTTGAGTAATGGGATGTTGGAAAACACCACCACTACTGTCATGTGCTAGAGAGTGGTTAGCTGTCAATCCATTTTGCAATTTCCAATGCTACTGCAATTTTCTAACTTCTTCGTACTTCTTTTAAAGAAATGTTATATATCTATTAGTTTTAGTGCACAATTTGACAAGTTGATGGCCATCATTGGGTAGATTGGAATTGCGGTCAATATTGCACTAGTATCATTTGTCCTCTCAGTAATAGCATAAGCACCACTAGCAAGGAAACCTTATAGCAACCTTATCCAACAAGGGAAGTCTGATTTTTTTTTTTGTTCTAAATGTAGGCTGTCCAAGATAATTACTAGGAATTGTGACACGACATGAGGAGGCGATTACTTGATTCTGAATAAAGTAAACACTTACACATGGATATACATGGTTTTTTTTGCTTTGTATGTGTTTGTAACATTATTTTGGACTTTCCAAATGATGTTTTGCCTTTTAGGTTGCTTTTTTCCATCGAGACCAACTCTTAACACAATAGGGAGATAACTCTTTATTCACTATACAACTTGATACAATAAGAGACACACTTCTTTTGTGGCTACCCAACTATTACTATATGTATGTGTCACATCTAAGACTCCATGGTAGCTTAATGGTGCCTTGTTTAGTACTCCACCCGTTGAGAAATATAAGACGTATTTTGACTTTGCACAAGGATTAAGGTTACGATGAAATTGAGAAAGGCATGAGAGGAAATGACTTACATATCCCTCTTAATTATCTTGGAAGATGAGAGATAATAAATAAATGCATATGGTTGAGAGAGAATAAATAGGGGTATAAGTGAAAAGGCTCATTAAATCTATATGCACGTCTTATATTTTTCAACAAGACCATTCAAACTATAGGCCTTATATTTATCAACGGAGGAAGTAGCTTATGGTGAGGATGGTGCCCCCTGTTTATAGTGTTACGAGACTCTTCGATGAATGGTACTAGTTATTATTCTAAACCTCAATATCTAAATATCTTTTATCATGAAATTTTAGCCAAGTATCAATATATTTCCTCTAAAATATCTTAGCTCCACATAATTCTTATTTTTGCCATGAAGGAATACTATGTTATTTGTTCTAGAGCATCCCTAGAAACTATCTCACTCTTCCACATGTTGAGAATGCTGCAGAATACTTATGGAAATGCATTGATATTCAACAGTGGCATTGTGCAATCTGAAGAAAAGTTATAAAGCTGATTTGATCATGAAATTGAATCTGGTAGAGTTGTGTGCTTGTGCTGTGCAAGAGGCTGTCCTGAGTTTGTGCTTCTATGCATCACTCCCAGTACATATTGTACAAATCTTAAAGCAATCGAAAAGATAAGTAATCACTATCTATCTTTCATTCATATTTTAGTACTTGTATAATTTTTAAAAAGTGATGCATAGAAGCACCTCCCGGCATACTTTTTTGTGCTAATAGTGCTCATGTCTTGGTGCCAATGAAATACTTAATTTTCTGTGTTGCTCAGAACTTATCTAATGAAGTAAATAAACTTCAACCACTGAGTAGTGTATTAAGACTACCGGTGCTTTCCATATGCGAAATCGTATAAATCTTAAACTGTGGCGAATCACATACATTTCCTTCTTCTGTGAGTTGGGCAAGATTGTCATTAGGGATGTCCTACTGGTAATCATATGTCTCAACTCTATTTTATGATATGGTATTAAAAAAATTATAGGCCATTTCATGCTTCATCTTTTTTTCAGTATTATATGAAGTCAGTATTTGGTTTTATCAAGAACCAGTTCTTTGAAATTCTAATGGTGGTAGGCATTGGTTCAATATTTTCTCGGTAGTCCAAGGTTTGAAATTTCATTTTCACTTCACATCTCGGAGGTGGGTGAAATCCAAATTTTCAGAAAAATCTCAGAATTTTGGACAAAATCCGATCAAAATTAAAAAAAAATTTTGAAATCCGGAATTTTTTAAACGAAATTTCCGAAATTTCTACCGAAATCTCAGCGAAATTCAACCAATTGAAAAATAGTCGAAATGATGTTAAAAAATTTAGAATTTTTTTGGATGGTCCTGATACATCAGTCATATTCCCATAAAAATTTCAGATAATGATCAAGCCTGAGTAATTTTTGAAAATTCTGATAGTGCTACTATCCTGATAAAAGACTAACCGACAAATTTCAACCTAATGAAAAATAGTGCAAACCATGTTAGAAAATTTTTAAAAAAATTTGGATGGTCCTAACGCATCAATAATATTACCATAAAATTTTCAGATGTTGATCAGCCCTGAGGAATTTTCAAAATTTTGGAAAGTGCTACTGAAGGCTGACCGACAAATTTCAACCGAATGAAAAATGGTACAAACCATGTTAGAAAATTTTGAATTTTTTTGTGGATGGTCTTGACGAATCACTAATGTTCCTATAAAATTTTTAGATGATGATCAAGCTTGAGAAAGTTTCAAAAATTGTGACAGTGCTACTGTCCTGATAAAAGCCTTATGGTGCTACATGTATTGCTTCCATATATTTGATTGAGCAACCAAAACAAGTTTACCACTTTTAAAAATTTTAGAGAAGGGTTTTAACATAATTCGAAAAAATTTGGATCATGATCACACTCGAACGAATTTATAAAATTCTGACACGATTACTGTCTCGGTTATGTTCATTCTATTTTTGATTTTTTAAATATAAAAAATTAAGTTAAATTATTTTGGAATTTTTTTTGTACGATCCTAAACTGCTAAATATGGTACTATAAATTTTTTAGCTCATGATCAAGCTTGTACAATTTTATAAAAATATGATTGCATTTCTGCTATTTTTATAAAATGTCTTAAAATTTTGGTTTTCATCAAATTTTCATGGAATATGACATTCTTAAGGGTTGTTGACCCAAATCCAGTCCTCAAAGTCAAAATACCCGAGATTCGGTGAAATTTCTGGAAAAAATACTGTAGCAATTTGAATTTTTTTTCACCTTTTTTTTATCCGGTCGGGATTTTGAATCTCGTCCCTTGACGAAATTTCTAAAATTTCACTAGGATTTTGAACTATGGGTACTACTACTTTAGAAGTCTAAGGAACAACCCTTTTAGGTGCCTTGCCCAATTGGTAAGTTGCAGTTTGTAATAATTTGTTCAAACTGTAGAGTTTGGTACTCCCCCGTTATTATCAATGCAATTGGCGGAAAAGGAGTCTGATGCATTTCAATACTTGCATCAATTGATTATGTGAGTATATCAAATTTCTTTTCACTAATATTTTTAGTAAACTCTTTTCACTAATACTAGACACAACATTTTAGCACAATGATTTCAGAAAAATAATTTTTCAGGCTTTGCTTTATGGTTTGGCATGGAGTTCGTGGGTATGTATTTGGGCACAGATTTGCCTCATTTCATCAGTGTTCCAAGAAGTGCTGCAATGACTGACGGTGTTACTGACTAAAAAAGTTTGTTTCTTTTATCTTATGTTAAACTTGCAGGCTCCTTATTTTACTTCTTCACTGTGTATCATCTATGGTCTGGTCAAACCGGCTGTAAGTAATTGTCCTATGTATTTACCTTTAGTTTAAGCACTAATAAGATGTTTGTGGAAATTAAACACAAAAGGAACGCATCAAATGTAAAAAATTTGCAGGCGTAAATACAGAAATAATGTTTTGTTTGCATTTGAATAATATTCATACACTTATTGTGGGAAAAATATCGAACATCTGCAAACTTATGCAATCATCTCTAGGGAAGTAGTATCAACTGACCAGGTATACTCAACCAATGAAACAATTATTGGCTTGATTTGTAAATCCAAACCTGATACCTTTTAGCCTTACTTCACTCTGTTGCTGATTGAGGTCTGATTCATAATTGCTTTTACTTTCACAGGGAATGGCAGAAGGATTCATTGCAACTCTGAAATCGACAGCTATAGTGTTGGCACCATTGTTTATGAGCCCCATGACCTGTAAGAGAGAAGTTATCTTCCATCTTCCAAATTTTGCCTGTGCATCCTGCAGATTCCATGCTGTAATATGAATTTTTGATCTCTCCTTTTCTGCAACTCTGTTCCAGCTTACTTCACTTCAAAAGAAGCCCCCTTCATCTGTAAAGGTTTCAGTTTCCTAGTGGCAGGTTTCTTCTTGGTCAGTTCTTCTCTTCCTCCAAGTATGTTCACAAAAATGATTACAGCGTCTATAAATGCATATCTGAACTTCAATACTTCTACAGGCAATATCCTTGGGCTTTGATTGGATGCTTGATCAAGAAAGCAAGGATAAATGCGCAGGACTTGAAATTCCAGACCAGCCTGATCAGGAAGCAGTGTGAGCACAACTATTGGCTCAACCATGACCAAGGCCAAGGAATTGCACATTTGTACATACCATTCAACCTGGTGGAAATCAAAAGAATGCTTGTTTGCAACTCTAGCTGTTAATTATATCGAAAAAGCTGACGTTGGGTTCGTATCAGTTTCTATACAAGTATACATACACCGGAAGGCAACTGGAAACCTGTAGCGGTGACTAGTGTGAATGTGTGTCTGCACACAAATGTAGCTTCGGATCAGTACCGACATGTGAAGTGAGTATAGATGGTAGCATTACAGTATTCCAAAAATGTGTATGCAGTTGATTGCATGGCAAATTGGCAACGTTGAAAGCAACGTGTGCCTGTATTTGTCTGCATCTCTCTACAGATGTGCAAACAAGGCTTCAAGTTCAAATGGTGCTTTATAATGCGCACCTTATCAGATGATACCGCATTTTGGGACGATGTTAAGTGATTTCATCTGTATAACATCTGTGAAGAATAGTCGTGTACCAAAAGAAGATTTCAGTTAGCATTTCTGTTGGATGATGCTGAATTCTGGAGTTGGTGTGAAGTGATTTCATCAGGTTACCATGTCTCTGTCGTTGTCTAAGTGAAGAATAGTCGTGTACAAAAAGAAGAATTCAGTTATCATTTCTGTTGGATTAGTAAAGGCCTTAAACGTGTTGAAAATATGACTTCCAGTACCAAATATGATAGTATATGCAGTATGCTACCTCATACGAAGTCTGAAGTTTCAAACCTTCTTCTTCTACCAATCTTCCAGACTCACGTCGCGTTGTTCACTTCATAAATTCGTAGCTTAAATTTTTTAAGTTAGAACTGATCTGCCGATGTGAATAGTTCTTAGTTTAATAATAACTTGTCCTCTGTCTGCTGCTGCGTCACTCACAACTCAGTCATCTAAGCTGATGCCTCAAGTACTAAAATTTCGTACCAGCATAGAATCTTGCTCGGACAAAATGAGTCACTGATGGGATTAGAGGAACACAATGGGGCACCACTTCAATATTTAACACGATATCTAATCCTAGCTGGTACCATTTGACAGCTCGATGCGCTGCCTTGATATCAATATTTGCAACGTGCGTAATCGTCTTGATATTGCCAGCACAACAAGAATCGGGAGGAAATTTGGGGCCACATTTGATTGTAGCAGAGCGGCAGAACTAGAAAATTTCCGTTGGAAGTACACACTTCACATATACAACTCTATAGTTCTGTACAATGATTTCGTAAAATCATAAATCCAGCATATATATTTGAAATTTACTAAAAGTACAATACAAATAGTTTTAAGATCTTAAAAATCCCAAACCACTAAAACTTACCAATTCAATCAACAAATTTGGTCCATTGAAGAGATGATCTTGTAGCATTTTTCAAAATTTTAAGGTACCACCCCGTAGAACACAGTCCATATTAATATGGATGAGAAATTAACCAGTTGTTCCAGAAGATGTCCAATGGAAGTGACGTCTATACACTTAGCAGCATGGCATGTGTGCTCGATAAAGCACCGGTTAGTTGCTCAAGTTTCTGTGAAATCATGTGCTGAAAAATTGACTTAGTAATGAAATTGGCATTGCAAAGTGTTGTGCTCATGGCATGTGTGGTGCTTTGGCATGTGCTATTTCAGATGTTTTACTTGATATGCTTGTGATAGCATGGTAATGGTTTTGCTTTATGCAATGCACTCGTGTGAGTGGTTGCATGGATTGATGTTGAGTCAAGTCGTGGACTTGTGCTCGGAGTTGTTTCTTGTTTACTCATGTGCGGTGTTGCTTGAGGCGAACGTGGTCGATGACGGGACCGAACTAGGTTCATGGAGGAACCGAGGTTCGGGACTAGGTTCGAGGAGGAACGAGGTCTTAGTGGTCAAGGATGTCATGCGGGACGTTCGGGCTGAGAACGGTGCACATAGAGGTGGTTAGTCACGAGTGCGGCAGTGGGCGTCCGCGTCGATTGTATTGATTGGGGCGGTTTGCATGTATTGGGCTATGTTGGGCGGATGGATATGCATGCGAACTGTTGCTCATTATAAATAGGAGAGGGTCATCTCTGTTTAGATGAGAGAGCTAGGTTTTAGGGTTTGTACTCTTTTGTTTGGAGTACTCTAACCAAATTAGACAAAAGAAATAAAATCAATTTCTTCTTGCTGGAGTTCCTTGCGATGAGCGAGCGAAGCGAAGGAAAATCGCGAGGCTACGATGAAACATCCACGCTACTGTTGATTCGCTATTTGCTACTGTTCATGCGAGGTTACTGTTCATACGACCGCTTCGGTTTCGGGTTTGTTCGTGCGTGGTTTGCTACAATGATTCGAATTTTTAGTTTGGTGCTTTCGTTTCGATTTAGTAGATTGATTCTTTGTCTCTCTTGATTCAACAAGTTTAATCTTGATTTGATCCATCTAAAACCTTTCTAGGGTATCAATTTAGAGTTCCTGAAAGTTTCGTTGGTTAATCTTTTGTAGATTGTGATTAATCACGAAATTAGGGTTTGGTCAATTCTCGTCATAATCTGTCACAGCATACTTGCGAGGTTAATAACTTTTGATCCGTAGGTCCGATCGAGTTGATTCCTTTTTGACTAGATTCGTATTGGAATCTGGTTTCTACAGTTCAAATTGCAGGTCAATCCGACGGTTGGATCTCCAGAAATTAGCGATTTACCGAATGCATCTAACTCTGTTTTGTTGAATACGAAGCAATTATTTGAGTCCGAATTGGGGTGAAGTTTTAGTAGATCAAAAATTTGATTTTAGCTTCCGCGCAATCATTCACCCCCCTCTGATTGCTAGATTAGTATATTTCGATCCTACAAGTGGTATCAGAGCACGGTTTTTCTAATTTATCTTAATCGGTGATTAGATCAATGGATCGTTATTCGACAAAACCGTGTGTGTTCGATGGTGTTGATTTTCAGTTTTGGAAGGCCAAGATGGAGGCGTACATCCAAGCGCAGGGCTTCGCAATTTGGGAGAAGGTTTACAAGCCGTACGAAGTTCCTGAGAACGACAACGTCAACGACGCCAATCGCGCATGTTGAAGCAAACGACAAAGGCGCGCAACTTGATCATCCGGGGCTTGGGGCGTGCGACTTCGATCGAGTAGTTCATCTTCGATCCGCATATGAGGTATGGAAATCTCTTTGTGACTATCATGAGGATCAAACACATCAAAGAGGTTCGCCAAGATATTTACAAAAAGAATATATGCGTTTGAGATGAAACTCGGTGAGTCATAGATGACTTCTTTGCGCTTTAATAAAATTCTTAGCAATTTACGTCTTGTTGGGGTTAGCTATGACGATCTCGCTAATGCTAGACAATTGCTTGGTGCATTAGACATGTCTATTTGGGAGATGAAAGTTACATCCATTAGAGAATCAATCTGTCATGAGTACACTTACTTTAGATGTTCTTTTCTCTAAATTAAAAACTCATGAATTGGATGTTCTTGCTAGGAAGAATGATCACAAATCAATTGCTTTGACCTCCCAATCTAGCATGTCTCATAATAATGCTTCTTCAAGTTTTGCTTTGTCTTTCTTATCTTCACTAACCGATGAACAGTTGAGGAATTTCCTAAGAAGACTTGGCATCACTCTCTTCTCGTTTTAATAAAGCTTTGCGAATGTGAGAATGAGGAAGAGAGTTGATGGTGGCCCTCCAAGATGCTATCAGTGTGGTGATCTCAACCACATTCGTCCAAATTGTCCTAAACTTGCAGGTAAATCATCGAAGGAGGAGAAAGAGACAAAGTACAAGCGTCCATTCAATGACAAGAAGAAAGGAGCTTCCTAAATAGCAAAGTTGTGCATCGAGTTCTTTCAAAGACTTGAACAAGTCAACTTGAGTGATGTAGACTCAAAGCGATGATGAAGATACAATATCCAAAGGTAAGACGAGACAAGACTTGACGAGCTTGTGTCTCATGGCAAGTATGGACAGCTCAACCAAGATGAACTTGACATGAGGAAACGAGGTAAATCCTTCTTACGATGAGCTTTGAGATCTCATTGTTCGTCTTGGTACGCTTTTAGAGAAAAGAAACAAGAAAATTAAGAAACATGATGTTTTGATTGAATCTTTGAATGCTGAAATTGCTAGACTTAAATCCTTGATTCCCGATGATGATGCTTGCAAATCATGTGACTTAATTTATTCGAGCTTACTTCACTAAGAAATGTTCATACTTCAACTCTTGATAAGCTTAGAGATGAAATTGAGAAGAATGAGAAACTTGTTGCTTTGAATTGCAAACAAATTAAAGATGCTAGTTCCTCTACTTCTAATTTGGATGAATCAACTTCTTGTTCTAAATGTTCAATTCTTGAATTGAAGTTGCATGATGCTAATGCTAGAGTTTCTCAAATGACAAATGATTTGCTCACGAATGAGGTTCTTTCATGCTCAACTTGTTGCAACCAAAAAGAAAAGTGGGCGTTTCTTGTAATAATTGTTTAACTCTTTCTCGAAAGGTTGATTACTTGGAAAAATCTTTAGAACGTTTCACTAAAGGAAAGAAAAACCTAAACATGATTTTGGATCAATCAAGGGTTAGCATTCATAACAAAGGTTTAGGTTTTGATTCTTATGCTCATCATAAATCACATGCTCCCATCTGTTGTTAAGGCTCTTGAAAGTGAAAATTTTGAAATTGTCAATGAGCCTAAGAAAACTGTTTTTAAGTCTGTTTGGAATTTTATCTTCTACTATAATGAATGCAAATGTTGCTTCCACTTCTAAAGCTAAACATCGTGTTAAGTACACTTGCACTCATTGTGGTAGAGATGGACACTTAGTAGATTTTTGCTTTAGACTAGCCAAACAACAAAAGAAAGAAAATGCTAAGGCTAGGTCTAATTTCGACGTGCACGCTTTACTCCTCATTATGTGCCTAGGGTGATGCAAACACCTTTTGTTGCTAGAAACACGAGAAAGGGCAAATTTGATTTTGTGCATAAGAATACTCGTGTTGTGCCTACTACTATGTGTCGTGTGTCTCAAGATCGATCCCTAAATGCTTTATTTCTAACCCTAGTACCGAGGCCTCGACATCTTCTAGTGCTATGTAGGTTTTTCGGATGCGGGTTGGAGAACGAAGCTTAGTGGATCTTGGTCTTTTGTAAGATGTGATCAAGACTTGGATGGTTCTCACCCTTGAGATGGCCTTCAAGAGGCATGTGCGATAATTCTTCACCTACTTTGTGAGCTATTTTATACACTCATATCTTTTACATTCACGGATATCTAATTGTGGTATGAGATGAGATGTTTGCTTATATGCTCATATGTATCCCCGGCATGTTCAATTATGTTATATCTTAAATCATGCCTTTTCATGTTCAGATTTATTTATCATGATTCATACTTATGCTTAACTGAACATACCGTGATAACTCAAACACATGTATATCATCACCTCTCTTTTGATTTCATTGGTTATTTGTTTGAGGGGGAGTTAATGGACTTTTGGTGAAAATTTATTTCGTTTGCCTAGTGAGAGGACTGTTCTTTTAGACTTTTGTTTATAAAATTAATCCCATTGGGTGACAATTTTGAAGAAAGTTTTAAGATGTTGTTTTGAGGGGGAGTTTGTGAAAACTTTGTAAAATTTTGTTAACATACTTTTATTTTGTGTGTTTCGTAAATGAAAAACAAAAAAATGAAAAACAATGAAAAAGTAATGAGCATTATATATCATACATATATGTCATTTGAAGCCATGTTTATGCTACAAGGTCATTGCAACTTCATGTTTATGCATATATGTGTAGTTTATGTCATGACTATTTAATTGGAATGACAACTTGAATTAAATCTTGTCATGGTTGAACCTTCTTGGCTATCTTGATTCTGCTCAAAAAGTGCTAAATATGAAATTTATCAAAATTAAGTGCTAAAGCTCAAAGAGTGATTGTTGGTAAATGCAAGATCAAGGTTATGTACTATCGCACTTCTTCTTTACGAGACTGCTTATCATTGCACTTTGATATGAACTTGGAAGAGGTTGTGTATGACCAAAAACTATGAAACCTTAAGCTTATGAAATGAGGCTTGGCATAGTTGAAAAGTAAGGCTGATGGTGCATATAATTCCTTGTAATTGTTATTGTTGCAATCAATCAATGAATCAGTTTTTCAAGTATCAATAAAGTGCACAAAATTCAATGTTTTCAGGTTTTGAGATTGTTGAGAAAGGAGATCATGCCATGCAATAAATTGTTAATAATACTTAATTTCTAGTTATGCTTATTCTACATTGTCTATGTGTAGATTTGAGGTGCAAGTATTTTTGATAGCATGACTTGGTGATGAATTTGCAACATTTGTGGATGACTTAGAATGCTCATTACATAAAAAAATTGTCAAATTTAAAAAAACAAAAAGATTTTGTTTTCTCTCTTTTGTGTTCTTGATGAATCCATTGTCAAAGGGGAGAACTTTGCCACTTTGGAGAACTTTTACATGCACTTTACACATGCACATGTTCTTGTATAAGTGATATTCAATCATTCACTCACATTATTCTTCTTAGGGAGATTTTTCTTATTTTCACCTAGGGAGTTTTTCACTTTGCGTATTTGTCAAAGGGGGAGATTTTGTGTTTGTCACTTTGGCTTTTGATTTTAGAACTTTTTGATTTCAAAAACTTTTCTTCTGAGATGAATGCCAATGTTCAATTCTAAGTGGTGTTGCCAATGTTTTCATCAAGGGGAGATTGTGAAATCATGTCTTTGAAAAATTGGCTTAGTAATGAAATTGGCATTGCAAAGTGTTGTGCTCATGGCATGTGTGGTGCTTTGGCATGTGCTATTTCAGATGTTTTACTTGATATGCTTGTGATAGCATGGTAATGGTTTTGCTTTATGCAATGCACTCGTGTGAGTGGTTGCATGGATTGATGTTGAGTCAAGTCGTGGACTTGTGCTCGGAGTTGTTTCTTGTTTACTCATGTGCAGGTGTTGCTTGAGGGCGAACGTGGTCGATGACGGGACCGGAACTAGGTTCATGGAGGAACTGAGGTTCGGGACTAGGTTCAGGGAGGAACTGAGGTCTTAGTGGTCAAGGATGTCATGCGGGACGTTCGGGCTAGAGAACGGTGCACATAGAGGCTGGTTAGTCACGCGAGCGCGCGGTGGGCCGTCCGCGTGCATTATAATTGATTGGGCGGTTTGCATGTATTGGGCTATGTTGGGCGGATGGATATGCATGCGAACTGTTGCTCATTATAAATAGGAGAGGGTCATCTCTGTTTAGATGAGAGAACTAGGTTTTAGGGTTTGTACTCTTTTGTTTGGAGTACTCTAACCAAATTAGACAAAAGAAATAAAATCAATTTCTTCTTGCGCTTTGAGTTCCTTGCGTGGCGACGAGAAGCGAAGGAAAATCGCGAGGCTACGATAAACATCCACGCTACAGATGATTCGCTATTTGCTACTGTTCATGCGAGGTTACTGTTCATCGACCGCTTCGGTTTCGGTTTGTTCGTGCGTGGTTTGCTACAATGATTCAATTTTTAGTTTGGTTGCTCGGTTTGATTTAGTAGATTGATTTTTGTCTCTCTTGATTCAACAAGTTTAATCTTGATTTGATCCATCTAAAACCTTTCTAGGGTATCAATTTAGAGTTCCTGAAAGTTTCGTTGGTTAATCTTTTGTAGATTGTGATTAATCACGAAATTAGGGTTTAGTCAATTCTCGTCATAATCTGTCACTTTCGATCCTTTATCGTATGATGAAAAAGAAAAGACGCTAGCTTCTCCTCTACTAGTGATGGAGTTGGAGCATCTGCGATTTGCTATTGGTTGGTTGGTTACTCATCCACAACTCCTCCAGACAATGCAGAAATCTTTTCAAACCCTGGTTAGAAAGTTGAAGCATGCTGAGTAAGATTTGTTTAGCTCTTTTTATCCCTTGCCCATTAGTGCAATCTCACTGTCACACGCGTCTTTTTTATCATAACGAGATAGAGTTGCTGCTGTTTTCAGACATGGCCTGCAAAATGTGCTTGTCTTGAACCGCGAATGCGGCCGGACAGCCTAAAGCGGCCGCACTTGCTCATGTTTACTCCTTACATCTTCTTAGGAAATTGCTATGTTTGGTTGTCTCTTTGCATGCTAAACTGTTCTCTAATGCTGCAGAAACAGTATCTTAACCAGTACGACCACCATTTCTTTACCCATGCATGTGTACTTGGAGGATCAAGTGGTCTGAGTGCATAGTAAAAGGAGACACCAACTCGCCCTCGTTTCTCTGAATCTCTGATCGGTGCCGTCCAAATGAGCTGGTCATGACACACTGACTTTCTCCTCGTCTCATGTGCACAGGGATCATACCTGCGGAGCACACTGCCAAATGCATGCCGTCGCAATTGTTTAAGAGCAAAGCAGCCAGAATCCGATTTGTAGTAGTATTCTGACCTCGTGCTAGGACAAGACAATCCAAACGGATGTGCTTCTGCCAGAGCCAGGCGCATATATAGCTACAGGTCTTCATGGGAACATATATGTCTTGTGATCTTGTTTATAAGTTGCACGCGATGCGTTTGCATCATTGTATAGATCAAGTTGGAGTGGAGGGATTTGCTTTGCTTTGCTCCTTGAGAGATGGATTACCAACAATTGCATTGGCTGATCTGTTCTTGGGGGTGTTAATTTTGTCAAGCCCATATACAGGATAACGTAGTTTAGGAATTTAGTCATACTTACTACTGGGTGCTACTCTCTCTCATACTGAATACATGTCATTCTAGCATTCAAATTTTGTTTCTAAATACATATCATCCTATAATTTTGAGACAACTTTTAACTATTTTTTCCTTTACATATTCCTATCATTCATTATTGTTAATGTTATTTATTATTGTGGAATAGAGTAACACACATCATCCAAAAGCAATAAGTGAGCTATTGAAGGAGAACGATTTGATCATTTCTATACAGGTCTTGATTAAAGTGTAAAATCCTAAAACACCATCTATTTAGAAACAAAGGAAGTAGTCATACCTGCTACTAATAATTAGTCAACCATCTAAACCAATTGATTGTCTGTACCAAGCTCTCCATCCATGGCATGGACATGTGAGATACATATTAGCCCTGATGTTGTTATCGAGGAAATGAGAATTATAACGAGTATAATCCAGGTAGCGGAAATAAATCTACAAAAATTCAGTAGCCTGGAATCTGTGCATAGGCAGTGGTAAAAAGGTTGGGCACTGTAACTTGTCACATCCACGTGAACTTAGATAATACTAGTATATCAGAAAAAACTGAAAACGTACCTAACAATGGAGTAGTTCGTTTTTCGATTTATAATTATGGATTAGTTTGAGTCTAACATAAGCCTCTGAAAATTAAGTTTACTTAGAGTGGAGTAGCATACAAGAAAGCATATCCTTAATTTCCCTCCGCACATATGTCACATGCTGTCTGCATCGCAGTTAGAACATGGAAAAAAAAGGTAAGGTAGTACGGAGATGTAGTAAATGGATATGATACAGTAATTACCTAAGCTAGATCTAACATCAAGCGCCGTACGGTAGCTTGCTTGCTTTTGTTTTGCGAAAGCCATCAACGCGTGTGAAAGTGTCACATGAAACAGCCAATACACACACTAAGCCACTGACACGTCCATGTATAATATTCATCATGTGCACGATAATAGATTAGAGTAGTGCTTATTTGCATCTCCCATAATGAAAATGAAAGTAACATAAATCTTAAAGTAAGAGGGAGGATAAGTTATCACCGTCATGTTAACGCCTTGGTTTCTTTTTGCGGCGCTGCACAGATAAAATGATTTACTTGTTCACCGCGATAGCCAGCCTTAGTCGACGGCTACCCATCCGATCGCCGGCACCACGCGCGGGAAAGAAGGACTGAAGAAGAAGAAGAGGCCGGCAACGAGACGCAGACGTGCAAAATGCCGTCTTTGGCCACGCAGGTCTTCGTCCGTCTTGGGAGATTTACCGATTCCGATACGATGCTTTGACTATCCTGGTCACTTTTTTTTTCCTTCTGCCATCCCATTCCAGCACGGGTAAAATATGCTTGCGTTAGCACCTACCGATGCAGGTAATAAGCCTGTACGTGAGATCTGGACCTTTTCATTTGGCGGAACGGCATTCTTGGAGATCAGAGAGGATTACGCGCAAGGCAACAGAAATACAGAATGAACATCGATTGTCTGTAGCAGACAGGTAATAATTCAAGAACTGCTGATGATTAACTAGTTTGTGATTTTGCTTTGCTAGACGAACACCCAAGGTGCCCAAATAAACGTCAGACGAACATCTTGCAGCCGATTAATTGCAACTATATATGCAGGAACAAAACGTTGGTTCCCCGTTTAGGTCATGCAGAATCGGTGATATTTTCTAGAATCCTCGCTATATGGCGGAGCACATACACCCTCTTTTTATATATATATAAGGTGTATTTTAGCTAGACACAGGGATTAATGAGGTTAATTACAAAACCAAAAGAAAAAACTAGAGGAAATGACCATGCTATGTATGCTATAAATATTATTGGGAATGTGAGAGAATAATTTGTGAGAAGGAACACTTATAAACACGAGGGATAAGATGTGATAAACGATGGCAAATGAGGTAAAACATTGATAAATTCGCATACACACTTCGTATTTTAAAATAAAATCATAAAAAATGTATGTCTTATATTTTAAGACGGAAAGACTATACACAAGAGCATCCAAGCTGTGTGGTTTCTTTCGTCTTGCCATCGCCAAATCATGCAATGTGCGCCGTATTGCCGTACTAATTTAGTGTGTCGTTACTGCTACACTACTGTGCTATTAATTCCTACTTTTGTGCTAGAGATTCCCACGTACAACACATGGATTAATTAATCAAAGACAAGGATTAGCATCTCTATTAATTAAATTAAGAGGGACATGTGTCGCCAGTAGGAAACTACAGTCCACAGGCACTTTCTGCAGCGAATTTACTAGACTTACTACATAGCACTGTTCATACAGACTCAGAAACACTGTTCAAACAGTGATTCTCTGCAGTGCTGTAGAGACTCCGGATCCTAGCTAGCAAGGTTTTGCAATCAGTTATGTATATACGGAGTTTTTATTATTTTTTTTAGGTACCATAAGGTATCATCAAATTATTTTTAAATTTTTATACCTTTTAGTACCTCTACTCTTTAAATTTTTTATACATCTTAATACTAGCTTAAAGTATATTCTGGTACCTTTTAAAGACGGTAAAAATCTCATGTATATATGTATACGCAAGTATGAGATCTTTGGCGTGCATAAGTTTATTGACAAACCATTTGATCAATATTTATTTTCTCTCTGCACTCTCATCAGAAAAGATATATACATTTGGGGGTCGTTGAGTAATATTGTCACAAGGACAATTGATCATTGGTGCACATTAAGTTATTTGTTTTCAACTTTTTGAAACAAGTATATAAGAATTTTCAGACGCTTATAGTCTAAGGAACTTGATATAAAAGTCAGAAACTTTCTAGAGATCTTGCTGAACTAATAACAATAAAAATGTGGTACCTTAGGACTTCTGTAGCAACCATTTGGCCGGCTGCGGGCCTTCATGCTATAAAAATGTTTCTGATGTATTTGCAAGCACGTTTACTATGATATGAATAAGTTTTTTTCTTTTTCTTTGCGAGGAATGAATAGTTTCTTTCAATACAAGAAAAGATTGAAAAAGTAGATATATAGTTCATTTGATTTGTAGTGCAGCCTGGCTTGACCTTTGTTCGTGAATAAAAGGTAATTTCCTCTGAAAAGAATAAACGATTATTTTGCACATTGTGTCTACTACTATATTGGAGCATTATATTTTGCGAAAAAAAAGAGTATTTTGAAGATAAAAAATAATTTTATAAGTAAGAACTATAGTAGGGAATTTTTTTCTGCCGTGTGTCTGTATTGTAGTGGGATCAACTAGCTTTCATAATTATTTTCATGTCTTACAAAACGCAAGGTATCACGAATCATATAGAAAATCAACAATTAACACATCCAATGCGTGCATGATTGGTAGAATCAAACATTGGTGTCACATCAATTGGACTAGCATGTAACACACTGATCTAAATTCGCTCAATGTCCAACACACCTATAGGGTAGACCTACGCATGCATACACCCGGAGGTGCTATGTAGCCCAATAAACTTTATACAATATTATAACTCACTTTATGTCAGTAATGTGAGACTAATCCTACCACCGATTTCACATGGGTCTTCACATTAACGAGTCAAGGTATTACACTCACCTCCTTAAGGGTTAACGCCCTCGGCAGTGATACCATCTGTAACACCCTAACCTAAATTCACTCAATGTCTAGGTCATCTATAGGGCAGACCCACGTATGCATAGCACCTCGCTTACACTTTCGTCATCGCTTCGTGTAAAATGGTTAACTCGACGGTACTATATTTGAACCTAACAGACATTATATACTACTACAACTCACTTTATATAAACAACGTAAAACTAATCCCGCTATCGTTCTACATGAGCCTTCGTATTAACGACCGTTACATAACCAATGTTTGGCTTATTCTCATGTAAATTGTTTAGCAACCACATCGCCAGATTAAATGTTCCTAGCCATGTTTATTCGATAAATTTTTCCATCTTCAAGGTTTGGCATCCTTTCACTTATGTGCCATTGCATACCACTTAAATAACGCTGCTAATCTAGTCAAACCATGGAAATATGCGGTGTATAGAGTATAATCATTCCAATAAACCCGCAAAATATACTCTTTTTAATTTGGCCGGTGGTGGCATCCTCAAGGAGGTTATGACAAGAAAAGTCAGACGTAGTTTGATTTATTAGAGATATCGTTGGCTTCGCTAGACATGATGCCATCGTGCCCCAGAAAGCACGCACGGTGCCGGTGAAGCCACTGTTGTTGACCTGAAAATGTTGGCCAAAAATCAATAAATTTGATTAAATTAATTTCAATTTTGATAGCTTTTTTTTTAAGACTTTATAACTATTTGTATTATATTTTTAGCAAATTTCGAATATATGTGTTGAATTTACGATGTTACGAAATCATTATACAAGACTATAGAATTATACATATAAAGCATACACCTCTTTAAAAAATTTCAATTCCGCCGCAAAAAAAAAAAAAAAAAATCCTAGCCCTGGCCACGAGTGGCCCTTGTACAGCAAACAACAGTGCAAAACGTGCAGATTTTTGCCTGTCCGGGACGAGAAAAAGGGTTAGGATGGTGGCGCTTCGCTCTAGTCGGCGGCTACAAGAATGCGACAGGCAGGCAGAGGCAGAGCTAAAAGAGAGAAACGTCGAGAGCCGCCTGTTCGATCCAGTCAACACATGCGCCATGGACAGTAAGCTGCACCGGGACGGGAGACGAAGGCGACCGCTTCTCCGTTTCGCAGCACTCCTGTCCCTTTGACGTGGCCTCTTTGCCTTGACCACGTCCACCCAGAAACATTTACTGTTCTAATCCTGTGCATGTCATTTATTTTGAAAGTAGCTGGTGTCGGGCCGAAATAACAGAAATAGCCTCTAAATAGTAAAATTCAGCTCTTCCCCTCCGATGAAATTTATTTTACTAATTTGCTGCGTTTTGCGTCCGCTGGAACATTTATTTTAATTTTTCAGCCGGTTCAAATATCGTTTTTAATTTTCAGCGGTCGTCTTCCGCGGAGAATTTTTTTTTATTTCTTTCCGGCGGATCCAAACCGCTTAAATATTTTTAATATTTTTTCTTGGATATTTGTGATTTTCAGCGCAATCTCACGGCTGGAAAATTGATTTCTTTTTTGTTTTTTTTTCC
This sequence comes from Otatea glauca, assembly GCA_036346275.1. Lineage (NCBI taxonomy): Eukaryota > Viridiplantae > Streptophyta > Magnoliopsida > Poales > Poaceae > Otatea > Otatea glauca. The sequence goes on along the minus strand of CM070733.1, from coordinate 4,462,126 downwards.
GGGATTTACTTATTTTTCATTTTGTTATTTTCTAGTGGTTTTTATTTTACAACGATAGCAAATTTTTTTTGAATATTTGGTTATTGGATTCGGGACAAAGATTTTCTACTAGCTGTTTTTTTTCTAAGATCGCTCTCGTTCGGACGAATATGCGAGTCTAAGCCCAATACAACGAAAATTCTACATACTCAACGTGCAGTATTATTTCGCATGGTTTGGACCGGCGGGATTCTTCTTTTCCACGGCCGCAACACGATGGACTTTTGTTTTGTTTGGTGGAAATCTTGCAACTGTCGCGAAAATTTTTTGTTGTTTTTTCCACCAAACAAAAAAGTCTATCGTATTGCGGCCGCGGAAAAGAAGAATCCCGCCGGCCTGAACCACACGAAATAATATTGCACGTCGAGTACGTAGAATTTCTATTGTATTAGGCTAGACTCGCATATTCGTCTGAACGAGAGCGATCTTGGAAAAAACGGCCAGTGAAAATTCCTCAGCCCGGATCCAATAACCGAATATTCAGGAAAATTTGGCTGCCGTTGCAAAATAAAAATCCACTGGAAAATAACAAAATAAATAAGTCTTGAAGAAACAAAAAATAAATCAATTTTCTAACGGTGAGATGGGGCTGGAAATCACAAATATCCAGGAAAAAATATTACAAATATTTAAGCGGTTTGGATCCCACGGAAAGAAATAAAAAATTCTCTGCGGAAGACGACCGCTGAAAATTAAAAAACGATATAAATCACATGCATAAGTCTAGAACAGTAAATATTTCTCCACACAGATATTCGTGCAGGCTAAAAAAAAAAGTGTGATGCAATTCTCTGACGCTTACTCAGCGTACAAAGCTGTGGCCTGTGGGTAACACCACAGACTGTAGGTTGTATTTGGTTTTAGCTCGGCTGTACAGTTTTGTCCTTTTGTTTGTTTGGATTTATACATTCTCGTACACGAAAAAAATACCTTTGAACCTTTGTGAAGGCAACAGATGAGGTTGACGCTGCAGTTACTACGGGGATTGCAAGTTAAGTAGTCCTTATTGGTCAGGATCGTCGGATCGAGTGAACGAACGGTTCGGATTTATCAACGATGCTTTGAAACAGTATTTGCTATAGTGTTCTAGAACACTGTTTTCAAACAGTATTCTCGAAAGATCTAGACTATTATTTTTTTATTCAACGGTTTACATGTAACAACTTAAGTTGCAGTTCTGATAAGAACTGCATTTGATCTCTTTCGGAAGGCCAGGCACCACAGAGTGTGCTACAAGGCACGGGTTGCATGTATACTTTCGCTAAATAACTTCTTCACATGAAAAGTTTGCTTCTGCTTGAACATCAATTTCAAATGAAAACGTAGAAAAGTGGCAATATAATCCTTGAAGGATGATAGCCGTTTGGCTATCCTTTAAGCTATGGTTTAAAATAATGTATTGTCGTTAGCTGTCTAAGGTTTGTTTGCTTGTCGGTGTTTCTTCAGACTGTATTATACAAAGAGATCTGAATAAGGGTGCTTGTCTTTCTTCAGACTGTATTATACAAAATTTTGAATGTTAGGGTTTGTAGATGCAAACACACACAAAAGGAAGATATAAAGTTTTACGTGGAAACTTTTGCGGGAAAAAATCACAGGAGACAAAAATCCACTAATTTGGTTCAAACTTTACATGTACATAGGGGTAACATATATGGCCAACAGAGAGCAAGAGTTGAAAAGATCTCACTGTTAGATAAGTTAGGATATTGAGGCACCGTGATTATCTCTAACAAACCTCCCCTTGACTCAAAATCCATAATAAATTGTCTCTATAAAACCTTGAAGGGCAATTAAGCACCATGAATACCAACCAAGTCAAGACAATGTTTGAACTTGGTATTTGAAAGTGTCTTGGTCGGCATGTCTGCGGGATTATCATCAGTATGTATCTTTTCCACAACAACTTTTCCTTCAGCAACAACATCACAAATAAAGCGGTACTTGATATCAATGTGCTTGGTCTTGGCATGGTACATATCATTTTTGGTCAAACAAATAGCACTCTGGCTATCACAATAAACAGTAAGAGTATTCTGTCTAATGCCAAGTTCAGAAATCAGACCTCGCAACCAAATTGCTTCCTTAACGCCTTCAGTAGCTGAAATATACTCCGCTTCAGTAGTAGAAAGAGCGGCAATAGGCTGTAAGGATGCTTTCTAACTGACTGCAGAACCACATAATGAGAAGATATATCCAGAAATTGACCTTCTTTTATCAAGATCACCAGTATAATCAGAATCAACAAACCCAAGAACATCATTTGTCTTCACTTTATTCTTATCAAACATCAAACCAAAATTAGAAGTGCCTTTCAAATAACGAAGAATCCACTTAACTGCATTCCAATGCTCTTTGCCAGGATTATGCATAAATCTGCTAACAATGCTAACAGAATGAGCTAAATCTGGTCTGGTGCAAATCATAGCATACATGAGATTACCAACTGCACTAGAGTATAGAACACGAGACATATAGTCTTTGTCTTCTTCATTAATAGGACACTGACTTGAAGATAACTTAAAGTGTGAGGCAAAAGGTATAGAAACATGTTTGCAATTACTGAGATTAAATCTGTCAAGTACCTTCTCAATGTAATTTTTCTGAGATAGAAATAATGTACCAGCTTTGCGATCACGCTGAATTTCCATCCCAAGAATTTTCTTAGCCGGACCAAAATCTTTCATCTCAAACTCATGACTAAGTTGAGCCTTCAACTGTTTAATGAGTGACTTGTCATGAGAAACAATAAGCATATCATCAACATAGAGCAGCAAATAAACAAATGAACCATTTGAAAATTGTTTGAAGTAAACACAGTTATCATAATTACTGCGAGAATACTGTTGTGCAATCATAAAGGAATCAAACCTTTTATACCACTTCCTAGGAGCTTGTTTAAGACCATAGAGAGACTTTTTCAAATGACAAACTAAATCCTCTTTTCCAGGAAAATCCTCTTTTTCAGGAGTAGCAAAACCCTCAGGTTGTGTCATAAAAATCTCTTCTTGTAAATCTCCATGTAAGAAGGCAGTTTTAACATCAAGTTGCTCTAATTCCAAGTCAAATAAAGCAACAAAAACAAGTATAACCCGAATGGAAGAGTGGCGCACAACAAGAGAAAAAACTTCATTGAAGTCAATACCTTCTCTTTAGTCAAAACCTTTTACCACTAAACGGGCTTTCTATCTTGCAGGTTCAACTCCAGAATTACCATCCTTCTTCTTATAAATCCATTTGCACTTTAAAGGTTTTTTTTACCTTGTGGAAGCTTAACCAAATCCCACTTACAGTTTTTATGAAGACTCAAAATTTCTTCATTCATAGCTGTCAACCACTTAGTAGAATTTTCACATGAGATAGTTTCAGAATAAGAAGAAGGTTCAAAAGTATCACAAATATCTTGTGCAGCATGAAGAGCATAACAGGCCATATTATCAGTATCACGATATCTAGCAGGTAATTGAGTGTTCCTCCTTGGTCTATCTCAAGCAATACAATGATCATTAGTACTAGGAGATGCAGAAACTGGTTGTGACGAAGAATCACTAGGTGCTGAAATTGATTGTGAAGAAGAACCACTAGAAGAATCATTATCAATGGTAGGTAAAACTACCTCAAATTCTGCATTTCTTTCAGCAATTTCAGAAATTTCAAATTCATTAGTGGATGAACAACCATCACTCTCACTACCAGATGAGAGTAAAACATCTTCATGAAAAGTAACATCACAACTAATGATTAATTTGCGAGAATCAGAACACCATAAACGATATCCTTTGACACCTGAACCATACCCAACAAATATGCATTTTCTTGCTCTAGGCTCTAATTTTCCATCGCTAACATGAGCATAAGCAAGACAACAAAAAATTCTCAAATTAGAATAATCAACTGATTTACCTGACCAAACCTCTTCTGGAATCTTAAAATCAATGTCTGAATTTGGAGAGCGATTAATCAAATAAGAGACTGTAGAAACAGTCTCTGCCCACAAAGCACGCTTATTCCATAAACCTGCATTTGAAAGCATGCAACGAGCTATTTCCAGAAGAGTGTGATTCATACTCTCTGCCACACCATTCTGCTGAGGTTTACCAGGAACAGTTAAATGTCTTGCAATACCATGATTAGCACAAAATTGATCAAACTCACCACTACAAAATTCCAATCCATTGTCAGTTCTAAGTTTCTTGATTTTCTTGTCAGTTTGATTTTCAACCAAGACTTTCCACTTCTTGAAAACTTGAAGGACCATGTGGAGGTCCATCCATGTTTGTGATGAGTATTTGACTTTATTTGAGCAAGGTGTGCTCAAGTTTGAGTTTGATTTGGATTGATTTTCAAAATGAAGCAATTTGAGTTGTCTCTGCCAGGAGTGGCAGTACCGGCTGTATGGGCGCGGTAGTGATGAGTTGGATGGTTTATTGCATATCATTGTGGGCATTGCTATGTGAAAGGTTTTTTCTTGTCTTTGATGGTTGCAGGACGACGGTGCTAGGTCATGGTGAGGCGGAGGTTGACCGGGACTAGGCGTGGAGCGTCGGAGGTCCAGACGGTTGGGAGATCGCCAGAAGATGATCAGAGACGGAGTCCGGGCAAGTCAAGAAGACAAAGAAAGGAGATGATGCTAGCTAGATGCCGCGTGGATCAATGAGGGCCGTCGGATTGAGGTCTAGTTGATAGGTTAGCGGGTCTAGATAGTATGCTTTGAAAACCGTGCAAGAAAACCCGGTATGTGTGTGGGTTTTGGGTTAGCCCTTGCATGGCTGTGTATGTGGGTTCATCCTAGCCCTTAGATGAGTGCTCTAGGGTTGAGGGACTCATCCAAGGGTGGTCGGTGGCCCAAGAGTAGTATAAATAGGGGTGGAGGGGTAGCCTCCTCCCCTTGAAGGTTTTGAGGTTTTTGATTCTCCTTTGAGCTTTGCCCACATGAATGTGAGGCTTTGTAACCAAATACACAATATTCACATAAATCAAGTTTGCCAATATCATGTAAAAATCCTTTCTTGCATAAAAGATGCATACCTTTCTCACTCATGTGACCTAAGCGCATATGCCAAAGCTTGGTGATGCGAGGATTTGATGTAATTGTAGAAACAGCTGCAGAACCTGTAACTGTAGAACCTTGCAAGTAATAAAGGTTGTTCATTCTATTGGCTTTCATAACAGTAAATGTTTCTCCGCACAGATATTCGTGCAGGCTACAAAAAAAGTGTGATGCAATTCTCTGGCGCTTACTCAACGTATAAAGCTGTGGCCTGTGGGTAACACCGCAGACTATAGGTGGTACTAGATAATTGACTGCGGTGTGCCACGCCGCGACTGTCGCTCTCCACACGAGAAAATCGAGAAAACGTGCGATTGTCGCTTCCCACGCGAGAAAATCGAGGAAATATGCGAAACGGCTAAAAGGATACAAAGTAATCACGTTTTTCGCATTTATTCGGCTAAAAGGGACCTAAACAGTTTTCTTTCCAAAAAAGATCTAAACGGAACGCTAAAAAACCGGAAAAGGGACCTAAACATAGTATATATTTTCTTTCCATAAAAAGGACTTAACCGTATTTTTTTCGAAAAAGAACCTAAACGTAATTTTGATTTTCTGAAAAGGACCTCAGCGCGATGCTTAGAAATGCATAAAGGACATAGCATAATATTGTTTTTCCTTTTTCAAAAAGGACTTATCCGTATTTTTTTCCCTGAAAAGGACCTATTCATAATTTTTTTTTCACGAAAAAGAATCCAAACGCAATTTTTTTTCCCGGCTCGGCTCGAGCCGCAAGCCAAGGCCGGCAAAGCTCCGGGATACGATGGAGGTGGTATTTGGTTTTAGCTTGGCTGTACAGTTTTGTCCTTTTGTTTGTTTGGATGTATACATTCTCGTACACGAAACCTTTGTGAAGGCCACAGATAAGGTTCACGTGCAGTTACTACGGGGACTGCATGTTAAGTAGTCCTTGTTGGTCAGGACCGTCAGATCGAGCGAACGAACAGTTCGAATTTCTCAACGGTGCTCTAGAACAGTGTTTTCAAACAGTATTCTCAAAAGATCTAGATTATTGTTTTTTTATTCAACGGTTTACGTGTAACAAATTAAGTTGTAGTCATAAGAACCGCATTTGATCTCTTTCGAAAGGCCAGGCACCACAGAGCGTGCTACAAGGCACGGGTTGCATGTATACTTTCGCTAAATAATTTCTTCACATGAAAAGTTTGCTTCTGCTTGAACATCAATTTCAAATGAAAACGTAGAAAAGTGGCAATATAATCCTTGAAGGATGATAGCCGTTTGGCTATCCTTTAAGCTATGGTTTAAAACAATGTATTGTCGTTAGCTGTCTAAGGTTTGTTTGCTTGTCGGTGTTTCTTCAGACTGTATTATACAAAGAGATCTGAATAAGGGTGCTTGTCTTTCTTCAGACTGTATTATACAAAATTCTGAATAAGACTGTCGAGATGAGGATAAGGTTATTCGGAGTGCACACTACAAAGCAAGGGTCATGTTTGTCTTTCTTTTATTTTTTCCAAAGACAAGTATTCTTTTTTATCTCAGTTGTAACATTTTGAATTTTTTTAGATGCCTTACCCAAAAAATCCAATACCTTTAAATTCCAGGGCCATTGCACTGCATGACATAAGGCATGGGCTTTATGTACATGTAGACCAGAAAACCTTTTTCACATGCACAACTTTGCTTCCAAAACGTACATAATATGAAACAGAAAATAGAAAATACCAAAATAATGGACGGATCTAATCTAGGGGTTACCTGCTTTTGTAGCAATGGTTCAAAATGGAGTTATGTGACTAGTAACCTATGGCTTGCTTCCTTGGTACTGTATCTCCAGACTGTATTGTATAAGTGAGCTTGGATGAGCTTGAACACGTTTCGGCCGGGCCGAGATTCAAAATCCCGGAATGAAATTTTTGAAAATTAGGGGTGCTACACTAATATCGGCGAAATTTCAGTAAATTTCGCCGATACTTCGGTTTTTTGGACCGGTTTTGATGTTTTTAAGACCGGATTTGGCACTAATTTCTTTGTGGCGAATTGCAATGCCTTTTATGAGGAATACATGTGAAAGGTTGTAAAAAAATACATATACAAATTATGTAATCCTAACTCTAAACCCTAACTTGGATTCAGCCTTAAATGATATATTTCGGCCTAAACCATAAACCCTAACTTGGATTTCGGCCTAAACCCTAAACTCTAAATTGGATTTCGGCCTTAAATGATGTATTTCAGCCTAAATCCTAAACCCTAACTTGGATTTCACCTTAAATGATGTATTTCGGTCTAAACCCTAACTCGGATTTCAGCATTACATGATGTATTTTAGCTTAAATACTAACTTGGAAATTTTATGTGCAAATACTTAGTATTTTGCATTCAAACATTTAAAAAATGTAGATAAATACTTGCATAACTTGTTTATATTTTTTCCTAATTTTTTCTAGCCTTGGGAGACTATTTCATAGGAGGTTGAAAATCACCGAAATTTCGGGAAATTTCACGAAATGTCAACGATTTCGGCTGAAATTTCGTTTTCTTCAGTTTCTAATTTACCAGATTTCAAATTTGCTTTTCAAATTTTGTCCGGATTTTGGCCGAACTCCGAAATTTTGAATTTCAACTGCCTCCGAGATGTGATCCGAAAATGAAATTTGAAACCTTGGATAAGATTGTTTGGTTTAATGACATACAGGCAATGTTGTTTTTGGTTGGTTGTTTTATATGTGTAGTAACTCCAAAAAATTGAGGCGTTGAAATTACCATGTTTTTTAATTTCACAAATATATTTTGAAACTTAGTAAATCATAAAATAAAATTAGTTTAAGAAATAAATAATAACTTCCTTAAAAGATACTTTTTATCGCCGAAGGATTTCTTTTAAATTTTAGTAGACTTAATTTCTCTTCATCCATTTCTCGATTCATATAAGGGGACCTGGCATCAATTGAGACCACTTAAAGAGCAATGGAAGTCATGGATCCGCCATGGGGAGCACGGAGTGCAGGCTTGGTGTTCTTCGGCTTCTCCTTCTTAGTGGCACTCAGATAGCTATAGCTTTTATAAAAAGTTGTTTTTTAGTTTTTTGAGTTGAAAAGCAAGTTTTTTTTATAAGAGATCGTTTAACAAATAGCTAATTTTTCTCAACAATAAGCTATAAAAACAGATCTAATCTACCTTTCAGCTTTTGCTAATTATATAAGTCTTCTGGTTTAAGATCACAAGCCGCTTAAAAACTTAGCTGATTGAGGGACTTACTGCTTTTTTAAAGCTGGAGCTACTTGAAGCCCTGTCTGCGGTGCTTCAGCTCATCAAGCGGTGGCCATTGTGCAGCTGCCACGTGTGCCGGGCGTACCTGACTGGGTCGTCGTGGGCACGGGAGTTCACCAACGACCAACCTTGGTGACTGGTACGAGCACCTACTGCGTGAGTCACCACTCACCAACGAGCGCCATCCATGTCCACGTCCTTGGCTGCACCGTCGCCGCCAACCCTGCCAATGTTGAAGACCAGCTTTGACAACTTCCCTAAGGGCAAGCCTTTCGCCACGCTCCTCGGTGACCTCCTAGGCAGCAGCATCTTCAACGTCGATGGCGGCGCATGGAGCCACCAGCCAAAGATAGCTAGCTAGCTAGCCTCGAGCTCGGTAGTGTTGCTGTGCACTCCCTATGCCTACAAGATCGTTGCCCAGGAGGTGGGGGCCAGACTCCTTCCGACCATGACCGACATCGCCGAGAACGGCAAGGTGATCAACTTGCAGGACGTGTTCCGACGCTTCGCATTCGACACCGTCTGCAAGTCCTCCTTCAGGTTGGACCCAGGCTGCCTCGAGCAAGACATGGCCATGTCCAAACTAGCCAAGGCCTTCCAAGATCGATGAAGCTATTGCTGAACATCATATCTGACAGGGATCGAGGGAGCTCAAGAAGGCCAGAGCTAGGCCCTTCCATTTCCTAAATAAAATCAAGCTTTAAAAGGCATAAATTAAAAAATTCAATCGTGTTAATCATGTAATTTAACATACTTGTATTTGCATATGGCAGAATATGGATTTTTCTTTGCTCCGAGTTGGTGTAGGATATGACATTAGGCCAACCAAGCGGGCATACACAACGATTCGTTCACGAAAAGAAAGCAAACGCAGTCATGTGCGTAATCAGATAAGAGATTGCTGACTTGTTTGCGTCACTTATGCAAGTTGTAAAGTTCGCTGCATAATTGCCCCCATTGGATTGTTACATTTGGTGGTTTTATCGCAGGATGTACGCACACCAGTAGCAATACTAAAACCATCTCTCGCAATCTCCTATGTCGAAGCCTACGGTTTGGGGAGCCCCCAACCAAAGTGGACTGTGCTACCTTTTCCATTTTCCATACAAGCAACGAGCAAATGCATGTGCCCACATTGACATGCGTGTCTATGGATGGGTTCTTGACCAGCGTGTCAACAGGAGAAGATTGTGATATATGGAGTGATCAACCACATATTGAATTCTAATTAGATGTACCTTGTCCGATCCTTATGCCCTACTTTTGGAAAAAAAAATTCTACAGCAACAACAGGTGCCTTACATCATCTATAGCATCTCTGTTACAATAAAGACATACCATATATATTATAGGGGAGAGAGAAGAAGATTTAGTTGCTTTGATATATGTACTTACCATATATGGTTTTTATAAAGAACTAGCAAGGTGGCCCCGCGCACTTGCGCGGTCATCATTCTTAAAGCATATTTAAATGATTTTGTAATATATATATATATATATATATATATATGATTTTGCTTTTTAAAAATGGCGACATATCCAGCGCAAACTCCGTGAAACCCACGTGTAGAAGTTTTGAAAAATTCTCAAAACATTACCATATGTAGGGGAGGTAAGCTTCTACAATCGTGCAAAATTTTATTACATAATAGATTTCAATTCCTAATTTGTAAATTCTCTTCTTACTTAGAAGACTGTAAACCATGTGTCATAGACTTTTATTACATAATAGATTTCAATTCCTAATTTGTAAATATACAATCAAATTCCTTACCTTGTTTTTTTTCTCGAATTAGAATCCTTATTATGAATATTAATTATAAATAAAACCATTTTTTAAATTTTGACTTAGTATTAAATTTTAAAACAATCACTATTTTTTATTTTTATTCTGAATTTGCATATTTCTTGGACTGTACTTCTTATAGACTTTTTTTTGTTTTAGTTTAGAATTCACACATAAATCTAGCTGTTAATTTTTATTTTGAACAAATGTTATTTTTTATTGTATCTCACATGGACTCTTTCTTTTAATCTAAATTTTATTTTTATGTAGTTATGAACGCGTGTTATTTTTTATTGTATATGACATGGACTCTTTCTTTTAATCTAAATTTCAATTTTATTTAATCTCAAATATTTGTTATTTTTATTGTACTTGGAATGGACTCTTTCATTTAATCTATTTTTTAAAATTTTGAATTTCAGTTTTAGGTTAGGATTGGTATACATATCCTACTGCTAATTTTCATTTAATTTTTGTTCTAAATTTCAGTTATTTAGGGATTTTAATTCGGATTTAGTATGAAAATCAAATTTATATTTTCCTTGTTGAATTATGAATATATGATATTTTTGTTGTTATTATTTATTTAAATTTTAATTTCAATTTTAGGTTATAATTTGTATACAAATACAATTGCTAATTTCATCTAATTTTTATTCTGGGTTTCGGAATGAAAATCACATTGTTAATTCCTTTTATTTTAAATTTTAAATTTATAATATTTTTATTGAATTATAAATATTAGTTTTAGTTTAGAATTCGTATACAAATCCAACTACTAATTTTAATCTATTTTTATTCCAAATTGCAGCTATATATGGGTTTTAATTTGGAGTTTGTATGAAAATCAAATGGCTAATTTTATTTTACTTTTTACTTTTTATTTTGAATTTTTGTTATTTTTATTTTACTTGGCATGGACTCTTTCTTTTAATCTAAACCATTATAATTCGGTTTGCTAGATGGATGGTCATTTGTTTCTTCTTTAAATAATAACATCCAACGTGTGATATAGTTCAATTTAGTTAGGGTTTACCAAATTAAGAGTCAAATGTTTTGCTTTTTGTGAGAATTTCTAGAATATTTTTTTTGTTTGAAAGATCTGATGGTGGTTATAATTAGGGTCCACCAGATTAAGTGCTAGATGTTTTATTTTTTTGTGAGAATTTCTAGTATATTTCTCTTTTTTAGCAACTCTCGTGAGATTTAAACGAAAAATCTATGACGAAAAGCCTTAGGCAGCGCAAGCCTTCAAGCTTGCCAAGGGTTTGCATAGAATGCTTCCGCAATGATGTCTTACATAGTGTTACCTTGGAGAGGTTTGCGAGATGGTGGATCCAAGTGGGCAATCCATCATTTCCTAAGGCGCCATTGATGTTCAGGCATCAGGCTCTTAAGGCTTGGGAGGTGGTGCTGTCTCTTCCATGGTCATCACCAAATAGTCCCGCTCTCGCCATTAGTAAGCGGCCTGATCCATATTGACAGAGAGCGAAGGCATTCGCTCAACCTGTCGATTACTCGGAGCAAACACCTAATGCTATATAACTTGACTGCCGAGGATAACCACACCCAGCTTCCTGAGCTCTATGGTAGATTGCCAACCTATTCCAGCTCAACATCACCATCAAAGACTTGGACATGGGATAGAATCTCCATGTGCCTCATTGTCCCAATACTGCAAGGTATCCGCAAGGTGGAGAGCGACGATGACTCGGCCGGCAAGTAGGTGCTTCAGTTTGGGGAGGAAGATGTGCTCCGTGCCGGTGGCTGGCCCGTACCTCGGTTTGCCGATTATTGAGCGTCTCCAGCTGCTGGAGGTTGTTGATCTGCTTGGGCAGCTAGCAAACATCTGTGTTCCGGAGGCTCAAATACTTGAGCCAAAGCAGCATGCAGATGGTCTTAAGGGGGCACTTGCTCAGGTCTAGATCTACAGCCTCCGAGATCCAGCACGTTTAGCCGGTAGAGCGGAGGGAGAGATTTGACGAGCTCTACCGTCTCATCTCGGGGACCCTTGCCTTCTGCCGCTACCGCAACATCACCGACGTACTGCTCGGCCCACGGCTTTCTTTGGATGCAAAGGTCATAGATGCTCCACAGGGCGTTGGAACGGCTATGTGGGCAAGTTGGTAGCTAAGGTGAGAATTTTATTGGCATGGACTCTCTTTTTTTAATCTAAACCGTTATAACTCGGTCCCACTAGATGGACGATTATATGTTATTTTTAAAATAATAGAATCCAATGGGTGATATAATTCAATTTAGTTAGGGTCCATCAGATTAAGGGCCAGATGTTAGTATATTCCTATTAAGATCTGATGGTAGTTGTAATTAAGGTCCACCAGATTAAGGGCTAGATGTTTTGCTTTTTTGTGAGAATTTCTATCCTATTTATCTTTTTTTCTTAGCAACTCTGATGTGTTTTTAATATATAATAGATGCTACAAAACACATGGTGCTATATTTTTTTTCCCCATTTGAAGGGAGTTAATTACCAGTCCGGGTACAATGTGCTGGGTCCCCTTTTTTTTAAGATTAGCTGAGTATATCCTATTAATGTCCCAAGATGGACCGGAGATAGCTGTCTGCTTGACACGTTGGAGAAACAATGTATGAAATTTAAGGTCGTGTTTAGAATGTAAGAATTTTACTGTAAACAACAGTTCAATTCCTAGATTCTCGTATTTGCAAAGGAGCCATAAGCATCAATATACTCTCGGTTAAGCGCTGATGCTTGCATGGGCTCTTCTGAGTTCAGGGGCGGACCGAGCGGGGTCACAGGGGCTAGAGCACTCTTTACCCCCGATCACACCATAGGTATCCCTCTTAGCACCTCCTATCCAATGTGGGGCGTCACTACGCTGTCGTCGTAGAAACCGATCAAAAAGTTGAAACTTGAAAACCGGTTTAACACCTTTAAATTTATGTCGTGGATCCGCCACTGTCTGAGTTCATGACCCTACGACCACTTACAGAACAGTTCGTTAGCCCGTAGGGTTGGATACTCGCACGGATGCTTGATGACTTGACGAGATCAAAACTCGTGCGTAGACTAGACTCTAGAGAGCATGCCTAGCTCTGCTGTGCAGCAGTGAACCACACGAGTCATTTTCTCAAACTCACAATCAAAAGGACAACACAGCAATAAGCAACGTACGGTCGTCACGACGGAATGGAAGGACGCAATTGCAAGTGCAACCACCAAGCCAATTCAACGTCCAACCCCCGTCCATCAAATCCATCCATTTGTAGGAGAAAGTAGACGCTAACATCGTCGTGAGATCGTCTGCCGGGTCCATATGTAATGCACTGGATGATGGAAACGGGACTCGTTTGACTAGTACCACCGGAGACTCTACGCCGGGCCAGCTTCTGTCTCTGTACGACTGTTTCTGTCAGCACTAGAAGCATACTTTTAGAAAGTTACTCCCTGTCATAAATGTAGTTACGGAATGACTTGTGTTTGGACGTTCATTTTTTTTCTTGACGCTTCAAACATTCTTTTTCTACGGGTGAAATATTTTCTTTCTACGCGTGTAACATTTTCCTTCGATAACAGTAGAAATGTCCGTGTGAAACAAAATGTTGCAGGCGTTGAAAAAAAATGTTGCAAACGTGGGAAAAAATGTTGCACAATGCGTCGGACGAAATGAACAGTGATCGGACGTCTGATTGCTAGTGTCACCCATATAGTTATCGTTTTGAACATCGACACAGTCTTCAAAAGATAGGTTTAACCACTAATTTCTATTATAATATATTTATAAAACTCAATAAAACTATAATATTATGAAAGTACTTTTCAAGATAAATCTACGCATATGATTTTGATGTATCCAATATAATTATTTAAAAAAATATTGGTAGTCGAAGTTTTAAAAGTTTGACTGTACCTATATTCAAAACGTTAACTATTTGTGACCGAAGTGAGTACGTAAATGTTAAAACATGAATAAACGATAGAGGATGACTTCGTCAGCGCGTGCGGTGGACTCGCGAGCTTGGTACGTACGCTTGGCTTTGGATGTCGGGGAAACGGTACGATAATTAATTGACCTGTGGTGATAAGAGCAGTGACAACCAACGTCGTCGATGCAGGCGGTACGCCCTTGTCGTGCCGGACCACCGGCACACGGGCCATCAATGGAGAGAGGCGGCCGGATTCGATGGAAGCGACCGGCCGCGCGGGCGACGTCGCCGGCTTCAGCCCCACCGAGATCGTTCGTACGTACGTACGTCGGCATGGATTGGCGCATGGACCACGCGTCCGCGGGCGGCCTCGCAAGGGTGGATGATGGATCGGCATCGGGCACATCATCGCCTTGTGGGCGACCTGTTTGCACTCCGGTCCCACGACATGCGGAGGAGCCATGGATTCCTCGAACGAGGGCGTGCAAATTAAGGCTCTGTTTGGTATAGCTTCAGATCCCAACTCCACTTCAGAGCTGGAGCTTGTAGGCTAAAATAAAGCCTACAAAATAAAGTGAATTAAGTTTATATATTTAGTTTAAAATGTAAACAAGATGACCCACCTAAACACTCTTAATGTCATCTATACTCAAATTCTATAAATTTCGGGCCAGAAATACACGCTTCCACTAACTCTACGGATTTTGGTGGAGCTGGAGCTATCCAAACACCCCCTAAATACTAACACGTCGGCACACGCGTGTGAGCTGGGTTTGACAGGGCAATCCGCCGTCACAGGTACGATCCCAAAGTATCGAAAAGGAAGGGAAATGTTTCGTTGTCCGCTTGCACGATCGTAGCAGCTAGCAAACGCAGGGTCTGGACCACGGAACGGATGGAGGACAGGACCACGGCACGGGCGAGACCAAAAAGAAATGCAACGGCCACGGCGTGTCCAACCGTGCATGGATATTTTGCACCATGGATGAGCTAGTCCAGCTCTACGTCGTAGCTGCAAATCAGCTGGATCGACCGTCGTATCACACAAATATATAACCCAGTGGCGTAAGTATTTTATGTTTGCCATAAAAAATAGAACAGTACCCACGAATTTGTAACTACTGAATATTGCATTGTAGTATTGAAATTAGAGGGCTTCTGTCTTTGAGGCCGCCCACAGCATTCGATACTTTGGATGGGGCATGCCAGAATAATCACATTTTTAGTGCAGTGGTAGAGTTCCTTCACCGAGTTCAAATCCTACTATCACCTTTACACATATGCGGTAGTGTCGCTCAGGTGGCATTACTGGCCTAGTACCGACATGCGGTTATACTAGATCCTAGTTGACGGTAGTTATTTTTCAGGAAGGGTTGCTTCGGTTTTTTTGGGGCGGTACTACCGACATTGAAAATACGGTAGTACTGACCAGCAGCACTACCAACTAATGTGTGGCGGTAGTACCAGCGGTGGCCCTCGGGGGCGGTAGTACCGGCCTTTAGTTGGCGGTAGATATTTTTCAGTGAATAACTGTGCACCGTTAACTGTGGTTAAGTAATGTTATTGCATATTTTTGTTGAGCAGTGCTGTGTGACAGTTTGCTTGTTTGTGTTGGTTGCAGGACTATGATACTAGGTCATGGTGAGGTGGAGGAGACCAGAACTAGGTTAGAAGAGTTGAGGTCCAAACGGTCGGAGGACGCCAGAAGATGACTAAGGGCAGGAAGTGGTTGCGAGTCGGGAAGACAAGGAGTCCGAGCGTGAAGCATTGATGATGGACATGGCGGGCAACAACATGGATCAGAACTAGGCTCAGGGAGGTGTTGAGGTCCAAAACGGTCAAGGAAACTGGCGCCGTCATGGTAAAGCGAACAAGGACATGTGGTGCGCCAAGTGACTTGGGTCCGTTTTCAAGTAAGGATGGTTCGGGGGAGTCCGAACGTGTGAGATGCTTGGTGAGAAGTCAATAGAGCCACATGGAAGGTGATGAAAGCATGGGCGATGCTTCGAGTGGAAGGAAAGACCGGTCATGCGGCAAATTGGTAATTTGTTCAATACCGGTGATCGATGCGATTTGAAAAACCGCAGCCCTGGCCTAAGTGTTTTAGGTTAAGCCAAGGTGGTATTTGATACAAATTCGTGCTCGTGGAGCGAATTGGGTGTCATGAAGAAGACAACTTTGAGAAGCGTGCTTGTGTGAGTGTAAAACCCGTTATGTGTGTTGGGTTATCGGATTAGCCCATATAATGTGGATGGTATCCATTTGAGTGTCCAGATCTTAGAGTTAGGGTTGCCTTCTCTATATAAGGAGATGTAGAGGGGGGGTGAAGCCTTAAGCCACTAAGACCTAGGAGAAGGATTAGAGTTTCCACAAGATTTTGGTTTCTTATGTGTGAGTGCTCCTTATGATCTTTGCCCTTATGTGGAGAGGCTTTGAAATCATTTTTCTATCTCTGAAATAAAGATCGAATTCGTGCTCAAAATCTTACCTTGTTTTGCATCCTCTTCCTTCTTGTTTCTTGATCTTCTTGTTTGGTTTCTTTTCTCTTGATCTTGTGTTGCCAAGGATGAGTGATTGATGAATGTATCCTCTGGAGATCATATCCCAATCGTCTAGGAAAGCTCTCACTTATTCATCAAGAGATTCTCAAGAAACCGTTTTTTGACTTAAAGAGAAGGATGTTCGGTATATTGTGTTATTGAGATTTTAGGGGCAATTTCTTTGGAGTTCTTGCTTACTGTGAAATGTGGGAGGCCATCTAAGATCATCTTGATCATCAAATCCCCACGAGCAAGCACAGGGTGAAGATTTGTGTTTTGCCCTGGTTTTGGTGCAACCTTCGGTAAACTTAAAAGATGTCAGAACTTTGGCTTCAATCTTTGCAATAGATTGATAGAATAGGTTTCTAGCATCCATAGATTGATAGAATAGGTTTCTAGCATCCATATGGAGGTGCATACAAAGTTTCATGGAGTTTGGATCAGCCGATCAAAAGAAACATCGATTTTGGTTTTGAAATTGTGTAGATTTTACTGTTCACTACCCTAATTTTATTGTTTATTGCGGTAGTACCACCCCCTACACGGCGGTAGTGCCGAGTTCAAGCTGAGTTTTCTGAAAATTGATTTTTCCGCTTCCATTTGATCTCTTGGAGCTTTGAGGTGGTTCTTTGGGGGAATTTTCCATTTGGCTAATTTTTAGTTGGCTCCTATTCACCCTCCTCTAGTCGTCTTTTCGGTCCTTCACTGCGGATTGCATGTTTAGGAGTAACCGTAAATTAGTGATTTTGTTGAAATTATGATGCAAGTTGAATCTGGAGTAGTCTTGCTATGGATGATACAAAGTTACGAACATTAAAAGTACTAGGTAGGGAGGCGCGCGATGCTGCGCCCGGTGGAAAAATTCGGCTCAAATTTTTCTGTAAAAAATGCAATTCCGTTTTTCTTGGAGGTGTTATTTTTAAATCGACTGGTTAGGAGCCGTCGGTGAATTTGCATAACGTAATTCCAATCTTTTGTGTCGAAAGAATCTACAGCAGATCTTGAATTCATGAACTACGGTTTCTTTTTACAAAATAACTGTCGAAAGGACTTGTTCGTGATTTTAGAATCTTCCGGATCAAAAGAACCAGCATCCGGGACAATTTTGCGGAATTATGGGTCATTTTTGCAAAATAGCCAGTAAAAGGACCTGTTCGCAATTTTAAATTTTCTGAGGTCCTTTTTGCAAAACACCGATAGAAGGATCTATTGGTAATTTCAGAAGTCTAGGGTCCTTTTTGCAAAACACCAGTGGAAGGGCCTGTTCGCAATTTTAGAATTTATGGGGTCCTTTTTTACAAAATACCGGTAGATGGACCTATCTGCGATTTCAAAATTTTCGAAGGGTGTTTTCGCAAAAAATGTACCTTGTGGGCTGCATGTGCTCCATTTCTTCCCGGCGTAATAGAGGTATTATTTAGTAGGAACTCTTACCTTTTTACCATATATGTTTGGTAGAATTCTGTCATGCCCCTGGTTTCACAGATATGAATAGTTGTTATTTTGAACAATAACACAATCTCTAAAACATAACTTTGATCATTAATTTTTATTATAATATATTTACAAAGCCCAATAAATTATAATATTATGAAAGTACTTTTCGAGATAAATCTACACATATGATTTCCTTTATCCAATTTAAATATTTAAAAAGATTTTGACAATCAAAATTCTAAAAATTTAACTGTATCTATGTCCAAAACGACAACTATTTGTGAGATTTGCAACTAGTTCAAAGATTGGCTACAACTTGAGTTCCATCTGCCTAGGGCTGGTTTTGGAAATTATTTTCTGATTTAAGCATTGCATACAACTAGTTTAGATACTACTACAGCTTAGTTTACCACTTATAAACAGCTGAGCTTCTAAAACTGACTGCTTTTTACTGGGATTAATCCAGCAGTCTAATCATATCCTGTCTACGAATCACCGTGACAATTCCCCAACATCAGCGGCGGCGGAGGCTCCGACTCGCCGGAGGATCGTGGCGACGGACCCACCTGTCATACACAATGCAAAGCGACGGGAACATGAACTGTGTACACGCAAAAGTAACGGGCAGGGGAAACGTTGTTTAAGCTATAGCGCACGTGTCCCATGTGCTTCTTTCCCCGTCCACCCGCATTATATATATATAGGCAAGCCACCCCTTGAGTCTTCCACACAAGCTCACATTTTTCTCCTCTCCTCTCGCTCCAACCTGCTCCATTTTTCCCTTCTGTGAGCAACTAATTGTAGAGCCATGGATACCGTGGAGCTTTCATGGGGCGCACGGTGTGCGGGGTTGGCGTTCTTGGGCTTCTCCTTCTGCTTGGTGGCGCTCAGCTTGGTGCTCCTGCTCGTGCGGCGGTGGCCGTGGTGCAGCTGCCATGTGTGCCGTGCGTACCTGACGGGGTCGTGGGCGAGGGACTTCACCAACCTTGGCGACTGGTACGCGCACCTGCTCCGCCAGTCGCCGACGGGCACCGTCCACGTCCACGTCCTCGGCTGCACCGTCACCGCCAACCCGGCCAACGTGGAGTACATGCTCAAGACCCGCTTCGACAACTTCCCCAAAGGCAAGCCCTTCGCCGCGCTCCTCGGCGACCTCCTCGGCAACGGCATCTTCAACGTCGACGGCGACGCCTGGCGCCACCAGCGCAAGATGGCCAGCCTCGAGCTCGGCAGCGTCGCGGTGCGCTCCTACGCATACAAGATCGTCGCCCAGGAGGTGGAGACCCGCCTCATGCCGATCCTGGCCGACGCCGCCGACAAAGGCAAGGTGGTCGACCTCCAGGACGTGTTCCGGCGCTTCGCTTTCGACACCATCTGCAAGATTTCGTTCGGGCTGGACCCGGGCTGCCTCGAGCAGGAAATGCCCATGTCGGAACTGGCCAACGCGTTTGACACCGCGTCGCGGCTCTCAGCCATGCGGGGCGCGGCAGCGTCGCCGTTGGTGTGGAAGATGAAGCGGCTGCTTAACATCGGATCCGAGAGGAAGCTCAAGAAGGCCATCAAGCTCGTCGATGGGCTTGCGGCGGCGATGATCCGGGAACGCCGGAAGCTTGGTGTCTCCAACAGCCACGACCTCCTGTCCCGGTTCATGGCCTCGTCTGGAGACGCGCAAGCCATGGACGACAAGTACCTCCGCGACATCGTCGTCAGCTTCCTCCTCGCCGGGCGGGACACGGTGTCCTCCGCGCTCACCACGCTCTTCATGCTCCTGTCCAAGAACCCGGCGGTCGCGGCCGCCGTGCGCGAGGAGGCCGGCGGAAAGAGACCGGTCACCTACGAGCATCTCAAGGGCTTGCACTACACTCACGCCGTGCTGTACGAGAACATGCGGCTCTTCCCACCTGTGCAATTCGACTCCAAGTTCTGTGCCGAAGCCGACGTGCTCCCGGACGGCACCTACGTCTCGGGCGAGGCGCGCGTGATGTACCACCCCTATGCCATGGGCCGCATGCCGCGCATCTGGGGCGCCGACTACGACGTGTTCCGGCCTGAGCGGTGGCTCACCGGCCCCGGCCGATCGTTCACGCCGGAGAGCCTTTACAAGTACCCAGTGTTCCAGGCCGGCCTCCGCGTGTGCCTCGGCAAGGAGCTCGCCGTCACCGAGATGAAGGCGGTCAGCGTGGCGGTGGTGAGAGCTTTCGATGTGGAGGTGGTCGGGGAGAATGGGAGCCGTGCCTGCGCGCCGAAGTTTGTGCCGGGGCTCACCGCGTCCATCAGCGGCGGGCTCCCAGTGAGGGTCAGGCGCGTTTAGACAGCTAGTAGACTTCATTTCTGTATGAGCCCACTGGATAGGCGATACCCGTGTACAAAGAAAAAGACGAGAAATCAGTAGGAAAGTTGTTTCTAATGAGACAAACAGACATTTCACCCATTTGCTTTCTTCATGCTTTCCAAATTCTGTTGTTATTCTGCAATTTGATATTGATTGGACTTAACTCGCAAATTAATTTTTGGTAATTGGAGAAGATAGTAATGTTTTTTTCAGTAATATGATGTAGAGCATTGCAATATTTAGCATACTGATATCTGAAAATTATTCCTTCAGTCTTTGCTTTATGGTGTGGCATGGAGTCGGCGGGTATGTATTTTGGGCACAAATTTACCTCAGCTCATTTACTGTTCCAACAAGTGGTACAATGACTGATGGTGTTACTGACCACTAAGTTTGTTTCTTTTACAATCATCTTGCATGTTCCTTATTTTACTTCTTCACTGGGGTATCATATATGTGCTGGTCAAACCAGTTATAAGGCAGTTGCCCTGATATTCACCTTAGACCAGGTATAGTGTGTCCTGCATGTGCTCCCCCTGTGCTTTGCTTGGACGCTTAGTCCAGAAAACAGAGGCATCCCAGGAATTGCAGTTTCAGAACAGCATCATGCACTGCTGTCTCAACAGCCACAAACGCTGTACGACTGAGAACCTGCAGTGACTGTTGTTGAGTGTGTTTCTGCATATAAATTTGTTTATAGAGGACCGACAAGTGAAGTGGATTCAGAAGGTAGCATGAACTGTGTTTGCAGTTGCAGAGATGAGATGATGGTGTAAACGATGGATTCCTGTATTTGTGCCCAACAGATGTAATGCTTAATAGATCTCATTAGATCATGCTGATTTTTCGTTTTTGTTGATTTGAAGTGATTTCATCGGTTCAAAATCACTTTCTTTTTGTCCAGTCGAAGAATAGCCGCACACCAAAAGAGTTCAGTTAGTGGTTATATTGGATAACCGAACAAATATACCTTAAACGTGCTGAAAAGATGATATATGCACTACGCAGTATGCTATCCTCATCGAAGCCTCCATTTCCGTTTCTCCCTTTTCCATGAGTCATTTGCACTTGTCTTATTTGTTTCTAACCTTTATCTTCAATCTTCCTGACTCTCTTCCAATTTCTAAACAGTATGGTCAGGTGCCTTGATTACTAAGTCATTTCCTCATTCATACCTTAAATTTGAGGGAAATTTAAAACTGACATGAAGGTTGATAGCACAGGCGAGGTAAACCTGATGCCTCCATTACTATTTTATACTTTGCTTCCGACACAACGACTAGTTGATGGAATTAGAGAAACACAATGGGCGCAGGACGTTAATATTTAACACTAAACCTGATCCTAGTTGGTACCCAATCTGATAACTTGATGTGCTGCTTGTGCAACGTGCGTAATCATCTTGGTATTGCCAGGACGGCAAGGATATCGAGAGGAAATTTGGGGCCACGCTGTAGCACGCAGTCCATATATATAAATGGATAAGAGGTCATCAATTCAATTGGTTGTTTGGTTGTTCCAGAAGATGTCGAAAGAAAATGACGTCTATATGCTTAGCTCCATGGCATGTGTGCCTGCTACAGCACTTGTGTTAGGGATAGATGCACGGTAATATAACTGGAGACATGATTTAACGTGGAAAAACTCTTGCGGAAAAAAATCACGGAAACAATTCACTATAATGTTTCAAGATTACAAGTACAGGGGTTGACTTATATAGTCAAAGAGTCCTAGTTGTAAAGACTTGACTCCTAACAAAATATGGATAGAACCAATAGATATGGCAGTTAGAGATATTGAGTTATCTCCAACAAACCTCCCCTTAACTCAAAATCTATAACAAAATTATTTCGAAAAAATCACGAAGGTAATTAAGCATGAAGAATACAAGTGCGTTAAAAGTCCAAAGGACTACTGAACGAGGAAGACTGGAACAGTCAAGCCAAACACTTGTAGTGCGAAAAACCACCAAGGGTATAAAAGACTGAAACAGTCTTGTCCAAATGCTTCTGATGAAGCGAGATTGAGAAAACCACCTGTAGGTCGAGAGAAAGACTGGAACAGTCAATCCAACACAACTATAACAAAACAGACGAAGAATCTGGGTCTTCAATGATTCATAACCCCAGTAAAATCTGAGTCTGTGCAATTGACCTCCTGAAACAAATGCTCAATCATCAAACGGCATAAGCCAAGATGTCACCTGAGGTGCTGGGTAGATAATGAAGAACTCATATCATGAACTTTTGGAAAGCTCTATCTGGAACATAAAATTCAGCAAACTGCCTACTGAAAATTCATAATATAGTTGAAACTGCTCCTGAAAAAATGCCAAGATGAAGAAAAACTATCGTGCTGCTAATGGAGTAAATTGCAGTAGACCCCTCATATCGAGCAAAGACAGCAAAAAGAATGTTGTAGTATCCACGCAGAAGAAAACTCCTTGCACTTCAATACTTCATCTGAAAATGACATTGGAGCTAAAACCTTTACTAGAAAAACTCTGAAAAGTATAATGCAAACATCAGGGTGTCATCAAATTCCAAATGAACGTTGCCAAAACCTCCATAATGGACAATGTATCCAAACGGTGAATAAACACCAAGATAATGGTGATGAAACACCAAATTCCAATAAACGGTGATGAAACACCAAATGCAGTTGCCTCCTCAACTGACATATTTTCTCTCTCTCCAAAGTTGACGATGAAACGTCGAATAAATCTCCAATGATAAATTCCGCCTGAATTGCAATAGGATTCGCCAATAATATGCATAAAAGCATTAATTGCAATGAATGAAATCCGTCAATAATATGATCACAAAATAATAGGTATAAAAGCCTGAACTGTGCATTAATATATGCCAATATTCAGAATTGCAATAAAATTTCACTTTTGTTGGCACTGAAACAGTCACCGAGGTAAAAACAATTCTTTTCTCACATCGAAAATAAGATGCTGCGTTCGTGAAGCCGGAGCCAAGGCTCAATAATCTGGAGCCAAACTAAACTTCTGGAGCTGAAGGCAAAAAAATGCTCTGGAGCCGAACTGGATTATAATCAGACTAAGTTATGAGATTTGTTTCAGGTCCGATGAAGCAAAAAACCGATTGAGCTGGAAGCTTCTTCACGGGTGGTCTTCATGAGCAAATAGCACTTCTAGTCGGCAGAGTTCAAGTGCGGGTTTCTTCACGGATGGAACCAAGCTTCAAGTGCGGCCAGAAGCAGGCTTCACGAGCGAGCTGCTCTTCATGGGCACGGGCAAGCGGCCGCGCAAGGGGCCGGCGGCTAGGGATAGATGCACAACAATATAACTGGAGACATGATTTAACGTGAAAAACCTTGCGAAAAAAACCACGAAACAATCCACTATAATGTTTCAAGATTACAAGTACAGGGGATTGACTTATATAGCTAAAAAGTCATAGTTATTGAAGACTTGACTCCTAACAAACTATGGATAGAATCAATAGATATGACAGTTAGAGATATTGAGTTATCTCCAACAACTTGTTAGTTGACCAAGCTTTTCTCCTTTCGTGTTCAGCCGTACGTGGAAAAAGAAAAGACACTAAGACATGTTTGATTTGCAGCCAGCTTTGGTATAACAAATCTTAGTTAAGTATGATTTGTCGTACTTTTTATGACAACAAAATTCAGCGTTACAAGTATCGTAAAATTTAGCAAAAAAAAACTAAGTCTATAACGTGTGGAATATTGTCTAAGAAAATATGGTAAGCCATAGTTATGGTAACAAGCTAAGCATCCGTCTAAAAATTTGTAGCACGTCTAAACTTAGATATGATAAAGTTAGCTTCAAACTAAATAGACCCCGCCTCTCAATGAACCGGCAGCAGGTAATGTCGCAAGTGTGACTGCAACTTTTGCAGCAGGGGGCATCCAAGCCAATCAAAATCCATGCAACGTCAAGGAATTATTAGTCAGGCCACAGCCTCCCTTATTCTTTCTTATTGTGTTCTTGCCTGTCCATTGCGAAGAGAGGACGAACTCACCTAAAACCAAATTCATCGCTTCTTGCTGGCGATTGGGGTGCACCATCCACTAACCACGGCTACAGATGTCAGTATGTTAGTCACCGGCAAGGCAAATGCTGCCATGAGCAGTGAGCCCACGATTCGAATTTCGAAGCCAGCTTTAACCCTTTAACATGTGCAGGAATTAAGATGTGCTCAACTGATTGGCTAGAATTTGATCGACATGACGCAATTTTTGTTTACTCTAGCATTTGACAGGGTTTGGAGTTTACACATCTTTAGCTTTTTCATTGTACAAGTTCAATGTTACAGAGGGTTGTACAGTTGTACTGTTGAACGAACTCAATTCTGTAACATTACATAAATGGTTCAAGTAGCAGGACTTGAGCTTCTAGATCATATATCTTGAACACATCAAATTTCTTGACATGGAGAATTTTCTGTAAAATGTGTGCTGAATCGCTAAATGGAGATCATCCCGGTAGTCCCTTACTGCCTGAGTATTCAACATGCCATCGCCGGAGTTGATCCTTTGCTGGGGTCGCTGGCCGGGTGGTCCGCCGTAGGTGAGCTGACCCTTTCCTCACCATGGATGGAGAAAGTCAGAGAAAATATAACTTTGAGGGGAGGAAGAAGAAAGAGCAAGGGAGGAGGTGGCTTGACTAATTTGTGAACGTCGGATGGATTTTGAACGGTTTGGATGGCCCTGCTGCTAGAGTTGCAGCCACACTTGCAACAGCACCAGATCACAGTCCCTCCCTCGACTAGCGATGGAGTTGGAAGGCTGTGTGCACGCGGCCCCTTGCACACTTTTTTTCTATATTTTTTTTTACCCTCTCTTAAGTGAAATTACAAATTTAGCTCTCTTCTTGACAGTAGAAGCGTTGATAGACAACACGTATCATCTATCGCACTCTCTTACCGTAGCAGATAATCGGCATCATAGACACCGGTAGCTGAGCTCGGCAGGAGAGGGTGTTGCCGAGCCCCTCCCGTGAGCACGAGCAATGCGGCAGGTTTTGCCGAGGCCGACGTATTCGATAGGTCAACTCCCGTTGTGGCCTTGCCCCATCTACCGCGACAAACGCTGTTGCTGCTATTCCAGCTAACTACCGAGCTAGGAGAGTGCGACAAACGACACATATCACCTGCCGCTACTTACGCGATTGAGAATAAAGTCATTTTTACAATTTCGTTTAGACGAAAGCCAAATTTGCAAAACAACACATGCGAGGGGGCACGTAAGCCAAAGCTTGGCACCTTGGATACTCGTTCACAACTCCTTCCGGCAACGCAGCCGTCTTTTCAAAACCGCAGTTAGAAAGTTGAAGCGTGCTTAGGGAGATTAGTTTTGCTCTTTCCAACCATTGTCCATTAGAGCTGCTGTGTCTTTGTATCATGACGAGATGGCGTTGCTGTTGTTTTCAGCCATGGCCTGGCGGATGCGGCCGGACAGCCTAAACCGGTCGCACTTGCTCATGTGCTCTTCTATCCTCTCTCTCCTACTCCCAACATATACTTAGTAATTGTCCTTTTCAACTGCTTTGCCATGTTAAACAGTTCTTTTATGATTCAAATACAGTGTCTAAACTGTAAACTAGACGAGTGCTACTACCATTTCTTTACCTGTGCATGTGTAGTTGAAGGCTTGAAGGATCAAGTGGCCTGAATGCAAAGTAAAAGGAGGCACCAACTGGCCCTCATTTCCGTGACCGGTGCCGTCCAAATGAGCAGGTTGTGCTACTCTGACTTTCTGCTCATCTTATCTGCAGAGAGATCACGCATGCGGAGTATGTGTTTCTGAACTTCAAGTCATGGGAGCATGTGTTGCGATCTTTATGCGCTGCACTTGCACGCTATGCTTTTGCATCATTGTGTAGATCAACTCGGAGAAGATCTCGCTTTGCTTTGATCCCTGAGTGGTGGACTACCCACGATAGCATTGGCTGATCTGTTCATGGAGGTGTTAATTTTCAAGCTCGTAGGAATATTCTAGTGTAACTGGATAAGATGTACATGGGCGACCATCACTAGTGATTTAGTCATATGCTACCAGATAGCAATAATTAGCCATCCCGGCTAGTAATTAGTTTAGACTCTAGACCAATATCTATTGTCCGTACCCAACTCGACCGACCATTGACATATCCAAATCCTCTGTATCGGTATCTCCATGGCACATTAGCACATGTGTGATATTATATATTCGCTCTGATCTTTTTTCCATGAGAAAATGAAAAAGGCATCATGAGTCAAAATTGGATATTCATAAAAATTCAGTAGCCTGGAATCTGTGCAGAGGCAGTGGAAATAGCTAGTTCGGGCACTGTAACCTACTAGAGCAAACGTGGTACTATAAATGAAATCACAAAAAACCGGGGTTATAAACTTAAGAATGGATTAGTTTCAGTCTAACATAGCAGCGTTAAGATTGACGAGTAGTAATACTCCAGCGTACAAGAAAGTACTGTCTCGATCATTTAGATGTCATTTTATATTCTTACGCTTCCATTTAGTCATATCTATAGAAGACTGCATTACCGTTCTTTATTTTATCTTTGAATGATGTGTTTTACTTTAATTCATGATAATAAATGATATTGAAAATAGCTAAAAGTGAATGGTATAGAAGGCAAAAAAATCGAAATGTCGTCTTGGAATTGTAGAACGACGTGTATTTAAGAACAAAATTTGAAAGCCAACATAACATATATTCGAAAAAAAAAGGAGGGAGCATACACACTACGCAACATGTTGTGCGCATTGCAAATTTTCAACTACAGGGAAGATATTGATATAGATATGGTATTATGATAGTTACTTGAGCGCCTGAAATCAAGCGCCGTGGGCCGTGGCTAGCTTACAAGCTCTTCTTCTGTGAAGTTCTCTACCAATAGTCGAAAGGAAGCTGTCGAAAGCATCAATGTGAGCTAGAATGACGTGTCACATCAAGCAGCTAGCACACAACCACACACACACAATGATCTTGTAACCATCGCGGGCCCGAGGTTAGATTAGTTGATCTATGTATCTACATGCATGTCGACCAGACCTACCGCGAGAACGTGTTGGCCGACAATGCCAAATGCATAGATACAGTTCCATGTATTCAGAAAACACGAACATGCAATGCATGTTCACGTCCCGGCCGGTGTCTTTTGCGGCGCTGCACGCACGGACAGATTACATTTAGCCACCGGCTTGTACCAAATCAAACACGGAGGGAGATTTTTGGCTTCGCCAAATTCGTAGCCGTCGCGGGCACGTTTTGACCGAGACCCATCCATCCGTTCGCCGGCGCCAACGCGCGGGGAGAAGGCGAGGAATCCAGAGTTTTTTGTTTTTTTTTTCCTTCTACATAATTTTCTTTTAAAAGTTTAGTCTTTATCCGAATGAAATTATAAATCTGTTCTCTTTTCAATCGTGAAAAGATCTAGAGACGATATATATTACTTGCTGAAGTATGGTATCACCATATAAAAATGCGGCAGATGTCTATCGCAGTCGAGGAGAGACCAACTTTAAGATTTCGTTTAGGATAAAAGCCAAACTTACAAAAAAAAAAAAAATGATCAGGGCAAAAAGAAACCAAAGCTTCGCGAATCCATCGATCCCATCCATCTTTAGTCTTGACGCAGACGTGCATAAGGCTCGATGAGACGGTGGGTGTCTTGCGCGCCATGTATATGAAGGTAGATTTGATGTGCGATTCTTTGACCATCTTGATCTCTAGCCTTTCCTCCTGCCATTTCAGCACGAGTAAAATATGCACGTCGTAATAGTACTGGCTTAACTTGCATCTGTACTGTACGTGAGATTTGGACAACTTCTTCCCTTACTGTACGTCGTAGTAGGCTCAACTCGTCTATAGCGAGGCACAGTCCAGGACACGCCGTGCTGTCGTCGTGCCGTACTGATGATACATATCTTATCCTATTAAACATGTGGAGTCATAGACATCGCTGTCGTCAGTCTATCATCGTGGACAACACCAAAGACGAGGAGCAAGTGACCGTCGACGAGGATCTAATACACATAATTATTGGGGAAAAAGAAATATAATTTATTTATTCATGGACTAGGGGTGAAAACGGAAACGAAATTTTCGACCGTTTCGGAGAAAAACGGAAACGGGAGCGTTTTTTCGGAAACGGAAACGGAAACAGGAGAGCCATTTCCGTCGGAAACGGAAACGAAATCGAAAATTCTGTATAAGTGAAACCAAAAATTCCGTCGAAAACTTGGCCCATTTGGCCCAAAAAAAAAAAAAGGAGAACAGAGAATTTACATTTATTTTAGAATTAAAATAATTTCAGAAATACAAATGGCTTTATAGAAAATATCAAATAGAGTTAAAAAATTCCGAAAAAATTCTCAAAAAATACTTTGGAACATTTTGAACCTAGAAAAATTATTTGTAGCTTCATTTTTCATAAAAACATTAATTATATAAATCTAAAAAATAGTAAAACGACATTTATAAACTCTAGAAAATCCAGGATAAATCTCAGAAAATCATAAATGAACAATAATATGAAAATTTTAGGGCATTAAATCTTTATAGTTGGAGCAGCAAGAGGATGTCGATGATAATGATATGAAGGAGGATATAATGGTTTGATCTAGGGGACAAATAGCGAGCTTCAACTGACAAACTTGAGAAAAAACTTTCTAGTGATACCAGTGAACATAATATTATTCTTGTATCCACCTTTGTGATGGAATGAGTTATATTGTTTTTGTGGTCATGTATATTGTGATCATGTATTACGTTCTTGTGAAATTTTTCACTTTCGTTTCCGTATCCGCTCCGTTCCGTTCTGCATCCGTTTCGATCATTATTCGTTTTCGTATCCGTTTTCGGGGTTTTCGATTCCGTTTTCGTACCAGTAAAAGACGTGGAAACGGAAATGAAACGACCGTTTACCGACCGTTTTCATCCCTACCGTGGACAGCACCAAAGACGAGGAGCAAGTGACCGTCGATGAGGATCTAATACACATAATTATTGGGGAAAAAGAAATAAAATTTATTTATTCATGGAAAAAATACTGCTGGATCCGGCGTCGAGGCGATAAGGATCATTGAGATCCGTTGCCGTCTTCTTTCTCTTTGGTCGCCGCCGTTTTCTTCCTCGGGACGATCGGCGAAGTTAGTGGTGTGGTGCCATGAGACCATATCCGACGGTGACGTGACTGAAAGCCACTGGATTTGGCACTGCGGTGGCATGGGAAAGTGAGGAGGGGATTGTAGTGGAGGTGGCAGTGCGGAGAGGAAGCGTGCGTAGGAGAGCGAGAGGGGAGGAGATGACACAGGTACGGAGAGATGGCAACTGTGTCAGATGGCTCATGAAAGGAGATGAAGGGGGTGGGTTAGGCTGTTGGGATAAGATAGTTAATGATAAAATAGAATGTAGATATGATTTTTTTTATGAAAAGATGGCTTTTATGCTGGCCGATCTAACCCAAGTACAACACAGTGGATGTGCTATATAGTCCATCATATCGAGTTTTTAGACCCAATACGACCAATCATTCTAACATACCGATCCAGTTCGAAAACATCCTTATCTGCCATGCTTTAGATCATGATCGGTGGCTATGCCTAGAACCAGCCTAAAAAACGCAGCCCGTCGCCCAGGCCTAGATGAGAGAACATTTGGCCTACCAACGAAGCATAAACTTTATTTCTCCCTGATGAGACACGTTAGGAAGCTAGCAACCGCAACCAAGGTAGCATGCCCTCTAGATGCCCCCATCAACGATCAGCCTTTCTTTCTCCTTTACGGACTAATCTAAATATTCCTGTCTACGAAAATGGAAGTTTAGCAACTAGCTAGCAAGTGCTAATGTAGAAAAGATAAATGCGCGTAGAGTTAGAACAGAACGGAAACGGTTGATAAATGATCACTCTATTTCCGTTTCCACATCTTTTACCGGTAACGGAAACGAAATCAGAAACCCTGGAAACGGATACGAAAACGAATAATGACGGAAACGGATGCAGAACGGAATAGAGCGGATACGAAAACGAAAGTGAAAAATTCCACACGAACGTAGTACATGATCACAATATACATGACCGCAAAAACAATGTAACGCATTCCACCTCAAAGGTGGATATAAAAATAATGTTATGTTCACCGGTATCACTAAAAAGTTTTTTCTCAAATTTGTCAGTTGAAGGCTCGCTATTTATCCCCCAGATCAGACCATCATGTCCTCCTACATATCATTATCATCGATATCCTCTTGCTCCTCCAACTATAAAGATGTAATACCCTAAAATTTGCATATTATTGTTGAATGCTCATTTATGATTTTCTAAGATCTATCCTGGATTCTGGAGTTTATAAATATCATTTTGGTATTTTTTAAATTTATATAATTAATTTATTCATGAAAAATGAAGGAAAAATTATGGTAGAAATATTTTTCCTAGGTTCAAAATGTTCCAAAGTATTTTTAAGATTTTTTTCGGAATTTTTGAACTCTATTTGATATTTTCTATAAAACCATTTGTATTTCTAAAATTATTTTGATTCAAAAATAAATGTAAATTCTCTATTCTCCACTACAGTGTCAATTTGCAATGTTGTCGTTTGGTTGAACTTTTGTGATTGGGCCAGGTTGGAGTGAGTTAGTTTCTAGAAAGATGACAGTGGACAAGGATGTAATTAATGAGAGGATGGACCGGTCGACTACATGTGTTTGTTTGTAGTTCTACATAGTCATGGCCTGGTACATGACGTGCACGGTAACAAAATGGTGGCACAGCCACTTCATCTCAAGAGATCGAGAAACACCCTCACCTCCGTACTATCAGAATAATAACCCTACTATAGTTTGAAGAGTCCCTGAAAGGGCAGCCTGCCCACGTGTCTCCGGAGCCGACGGAGCCAAAAAAATATTTGGATGGGTCCTTTTTTATTTACAGATAGGTTCTTTTTTAGAAAAAAATTACAATCGGGTCCTTGTCTGTAAAAAAAATTATAAATAGGTCCTTCTTCCAAAAAAAGAATATATATTACGCTTTAGCCCTTTATGCGTTTTTAAGGCTTGCGCTCGGGTCCTTTTCCACAAAATAAAAATTACGTTTAAGTCCTTCTACGTTACGAATAGGTCCTTTTTTCAAAAAAAAAAAGTATATATCACACTTAGGTCCTTTATGCGTTTTAAATGCTTGCGCTTGGGTCCTTTTCCACATAATCAAAATTACGTTTAGGTCCTTCTTCGTCCAAAAAAAAACGTACGAATCCTTCTTCCCGAAAAAATCATACATTTTTTCCGCTTTTTTTTACCATTACGTTTAAGCCTTTTTTCCGAAAAAAAAACTCAACTTTCTCGTGTGGAGAGCGGCACCCGCGGCGTGGTACGCCGCGTCCAAGTTGCTAGTTAATTCTAACGGTATAACCCTCACCTCGGCTCCGGTACCTCTCCTCCGTCATCACGCCCATCCAGCCCCACCCCGCCCCGCCTCCCCTACGGAAAATATTTTCAATAGGTAGTTAAAAATGTATAAAACTCATAAATACGTATTTTATTGTTTTAAACATAAATCATCAAAGAATATAAATTTTGAGTCATTGTATGTAAGTGTTATATACTTTTTCTAGAGACATGGTATCTAAATATTATCAAACTTTTAATGTGTTATGTGTTTGCTTTCATTTGTAAGGATGACCTTCATTTTTTATTTTGATCTACGTGTATGATGAACTAATCGTATGTGTGTGATAAACTAAGTCTTATATAATTTTGTTTGCGACATGGTATTAAACTATTGTCTGAGTGAATGAAAATACTTATATGTGTTGAATTTTTAATAATGTTTTGATCAAATCAACTAGTTATGTGTTTTAGTTGATTTTTTATGTACAATCTCAGGGGTTATCATATTCCAATAAATATTCGTCGTATCCGATTCAATTCGTATTTGATCCGTATCTGTATTCGTATTCGTATCAGGACTATCCGTATCTGTATTCGTATTCGAGAAAAAAATATGAAAAAAAATATGATAAAACTATTATCCGTTCGTGATCCGTTTTCACCCTAGTTAAATTGTCTGTGTTATCACTGAGACACGTTAATTCAACTCTGGTCAGTTCACTAGTCCTTGATGGTGGTACGTTGGAGCGCTCTCTCTCTCTCTCGTAGAGTATTACTGGTCGGTCTCAAAATCCATTTATGCATGCTAATAAACTCATTCATGTACACGTCCCAGAAAGAAAAACACATGTGCATATAACTTGACAAGATCGCAAAAAACTTGTGCGTGGGCTGTAGTCTGCAGAGAGTGCGCCTCTGCATGCCGTGTGCAGCAGCTCACCACACAAGTCATTTTCTCGAGTCACATGCACATCTCACAAGATCATCCTCGTCATCGCACACGGTCCTAACGTCGAAGCAGCGAGAGGATGCATGCGATGCAACCACCGAGCCAATTCAACGCCCAACCCCTGCCCATCTATTCCACTCATTTAAAGGAGAAAGTAGACGACGGCATCGTCGTCTTACTGCAGCTTGCTGAAAACGCCGTCGGCTCCAATGTCAGCGTCAACAAAACGGACGAGGGCAGCTAGAAACTTAAAAGACTATTTGGCCATCCTGCGCACTTGTTTTTCCATCTTTAACCTTCTTTCAAATAAAATGGTAAATCTAGTTCCCCTCAACTGCAGAGCACCGGTCATTAGCTGTCGTAGTGGAGGAACACGGCAGATGACTCTATTATCTGTTGGTGCTTTCATTGTCAAGAAAGTGACTAGATTAATTTATAATTTAGTCGGAAAGGGAATCAAGGAAAAGAAGTGCACCGTGAGGCGAAGCAGCTAGCTATACTTGTCGCGTGTTCATCCCATCGCCTTACGATCTGAATCAACTTGCTACGGCAGAGTCAACAAGACGAGACGACACGTCGAGCACTCCACGTACGTCGAGTACCGCGCGCTTCACTGCTTCAGTTCACCCGCCCGGCCCGTTGTTGTACAAACTCGGGCAGATTGGCATGGGAATTGCGACGGAGGATGTAAGAATAGCAGAAGACGACGATCACCGATGGGCCGGGCAAGTAGACGCATGGTCGCCAACGATGCTTGTCTTTGGGCCAGAGCACCGGCACCGGCCAACCACCGACGGGAAATGCATGGCGACGCCCAGAGCTGAGCTCCCACCGGCCGGAATCGTCATCAGTCATGCATGGATCATCGATCCAGTGTAACCTGCATCGATCAGCATCGCCGTGAGCCGGCGGGCGCGCGTTGTAGGTTGCGGGATGTGGAAGGCTGGAAGCATATGGATGGATACCGCGAGTCAGGTCAGGTCGGGACGTAGGATACTGTGAAGTGCGTGGCATTATCCCAGCTGAAATGTGTTTCTTCAACTTCTTTGTCTCTGCATTAGCGTTCACGAAAATGGCCGCTTCTGTCTATCGGACTTTCGATCGATAGTTATGGATAGAACTGAAAGATCGAAATGGCGATCAGAGGGGTGAATGATCCCAAATAAAATTTCTCCTACTCAAAATACTTCAAACACTCTTGCAATAAAAATCTAAAGTACTCAAATATTTTCGTTCAAATTGGTGCTTCTCATATTCGCACACCCTCCAAAACCCAGAACAATTAGACAACTATGTGTACCCCTAGCTTGCATGGATAAGAACCATGAATCATATGAAGGGGTTTTTTTAATCACGATCCTGGTTGTCAAATGTCCAAACAAAAGAGGAATTAATTCAAAAGACTTCTTTTCTAAAAGAGATAAAGCTAAAATACCAAAGTCTCTTTTCAGAAAAGTTAAAGCAGATTTTCAGAAATTGTCCTCAGTTGGAACAGGTGGTTGGTGACTTTCTGTTGCTCTAAAATTTTTGGAAATTTTTGTCCTTGTGAGCAGTAGAGTCGTGAAACACTCCACCAAAAAACACCTCAGAAAGCTATGTATAATAAGAATGAAAAATCAAGCAATACAGAAGGTCAGGAACTTCGACCAGAAAGTTTGAGGCTCGGTTTTCAGTTCATAGCTCTCAAACGGTGCAACCAGTGGACTCAAGAAATCTTACACAGATGTATATATGAGTCCTGCATCTTATCCAAAAAGAATCACTTAAAAATGATTTTTATATATTTTTATAAAAATCAAATACTGACTGCTGCGTGAAGAACAAGTTCTGGACAGATTTGCAAATTGATAAAAAACTTGATCTCTAGTCTATCCAAGGGTGTAAGAAAGATGTAAAACCAAATGAACACCCTTAATACATCCTAGAAGAACAGCATTTAGAAGGAGAGGAGGCAAATCCAAATTGCATAAATGTAAATTGCAAGAATGTAAGTGCTGAATTTAATTGCGGAATTTAAGTGCATAATGTTAATTGCGTAATTTAAATGCGTAATGTAAATGCACAAAGAAAAGAAATGATTTGAGGAAACATTTCATTTCTGGAAGGAAAGATTACAAAGCCTCACATTCATGTGGGCAAAGCTCAAAGGAGCATCAAAAACCTCAAAACCTTCAAGGGAAGGAGGCTACCCTTCACCCCTATTTATACTACTCTTGGGCCACCTACCACCCTTGGATGAGTCCCTCAACCCTAGAGCACTCATCTAAGGGCTAGGATTAACCCACACACACAGCCATACAAGGGCTAACCCAAAACCCACACACATACCGGGTTTTCTTGCACGGTTTTCAAAGCATACTACCTAGACCCGCTAACCTATCAACTAGACCTCAATCCGACGGCCCTCATTGATCCACGCGGCATCTAGCTAGCATAAACTCCTTTCCTTGTCTTCTTGACTTGCCCGGACTCCGTCTCCGATCATCTTTCGGCGATCTCCCATCCGTCTGGATCTCCGACGCTCCTCGCCTAGTCCCGGTCATCCTTCGTCTCACCATGACCTAGCACCGTCGCCCTGCAACCATCAAAAACAAGGAAACTCCTCACATAGCAATGCCCACAATGATATGCAATAAACCCATCCAACTCATTACTACCGCGCCCATACGGCCGGTACTGCCACTCCTGGCAGAGACAACTCAAATTGCTTCATTTTGAAAATCAATCCAAATCAAACTCAAACTTGAGCATACCTTGCTCAAATAAAGTCAAATACTCATCACAAACATGGATGGACCTCCACATGGTCCTTCAAGAACACGACACAAACCTTATACTTTCCCCAACCGCATCTTCTTTCCCAAACCGTGTTTCATCCCGCGCTGGCCGCATCCAGGGTTCACAATTTCGTTTCGAAGCCGAAAACCGCTAACCCGGCGGTAGCGGTTTTCGCGAGAAACTGCTCGAAAACCGCGAAAAACCGAACGATTTGCAAATTCAAAATTTTGAATTTTTGTCAAATCTATGCGTGAAAACCGCGGTTTTTAGTCAAAAACCACTCGGTTTTCTCGGTTTACCGCTGTTTTTCGCGAAAAACCAGCCGACCAATTGAACGTTCTTGAAAACGGTTTTTCGAGCGGTTTTTTTTGCGAAAACCGCGGTTTTTCAACGGTTTTCGAGCGGTTTTCAACGCATAAATTTTTTCAAATTTTTTGATTTTTTTAAAATTCCATCGGTAAACCGCTCTGTTTCTATTTTCAAACCGGAGCGGTACGGTCGAAAACCACAAAAACCGAGCGGTTTACCGCGGTTTTGTTAACCTTGGCCGCATCGCCTTCTCCGCTTCTAGCCCCGCTGTAGCCACCCGGCTCCCTTCGTCTTCTCCGACAGATGCGGATTAGGGGGTGCCGACTACGCCCAAAAATTGTTGAGAGGTGATTGCGTGCTTTTCTTTTTTTACAATTGCACAAATATTAAAATATGAATGAAGGGTAGATGGTGATTATTTACCCCTTCGTTCGCTTCAAAATATGTGCAACTTGTATCAAGAGGGAAAGCATTGAAGCATTGAATTGGTTCTAATTTTGTTGGTTTGGGATTTTTAAGACCTTGAAATTAATTATACTGTATTTTTAGCAAATTTCATACGTGCATGTGTGCGTGCTAAATTTATAATCATGGTATAAGACTATAGAGTTGTACGTGTGAAGTGTGCACTCTCACTAAAAGTTTTCTAGTTCTACCACCGACGAGCTCCGACTCCACCTCTCTTCTTCTTTCTCTCCTACGACTTCCGACCCCACCCCTAACACCCCTTTCTTCTCTCTCTGAAGAGCTCCACGTGCCTGCACCACCAACCCCGTCCCTACCTCCACCACCTGCGGCGAGCAGCGCCCTCGCCACCATACCACCCTACCCCTCTTCCCTCCCGTTGCCACACCATTCCCGCCCAACCTAATATTCACTTGCTTACCCTGTTATGCTGCCCGCAGTAGCCGTCCACCACTGCCTTCCCCTAATCCCACGGCTAGTGGCATCCTCGCCGCCACCGCCAGGCCACCACCTCCCCCTTCCTCTAAACTCTAGGGTCCCGATGAACCCTCCCTAGCCTCGGTACCCTAACGCCTCACGGAAGATCCCACCGCCGTTGTCACTTGCCGTTGCCGGAGAAGGTAAGTGAATTACTGAACCCTAACCTTAACACTAATCCTTTTGTTGCCAGAAGCTGAATTTTTATTTTATTGTTTAAATTTGTGAACTTTCTCAAATTAAAAATCTTCAATCCATAAATATGGAACTCGTATTCGATAGATAGAAATTGCCCGCAAAAAATTGTAGGCCATTTGATTGGGGGCCTGTATGAGTTGCGCATGGGCTGGAATTTTGTACTTCAGTAGATGAGATTCTATTTAGACCACAGGCAAATAGCCCAGATTTTCATTAGAAAGCTGTTCTTACAGAGAGGAACGCAACACCTCGCAAAAAGAAGCTTACACTTCTAGATACTAAAACGAACAGTAGACAACTGAAAAGATGGGTAAATCAAAGCAACCAAACAACCAAAGCATAATTAATAAACGAACATAATTCAAACCATGCAGTTAACCTTCCCAGGACAGGTTGGTTGTGACTAGAAGAGCAATATTGAGCCGAGAAACTAAGGTGGATAGGTTTATTGCTAGCTCTGCATGTCTGTTATGACATCTTTCTTTTCCAGTCATCTGAACACTATCACTTTATTTTTCAGAAAATGCTACAATCTTTTGGGGGCAAAACAAGAGTACACTCAATGAATGGTTATCAAATAAAGGTCAATGACTGATTGACAGCAAAGTAGTAAAATCAAACAGAGTAGATAAAAATAGCATTTAAATGTTGAAAGATACTCAGATTGAGTGATCAAAAAACCCTTCGTCACTGTCAGAAAATGACCAGTAACTCAAAGCAACCAAAGCACATTTTTTTAAAAGAGGCCTTTCGAACATATTTCAAATTTTGCAGTTAAGCTTTTAAGTGCAACTCAGATTGGTTGAGTAGAAGCAATATTAAGCTGAGCAACTATGGTAGATAAGTTTGCTGCTTATCTGTTACATCTTTCCTTTCCAGTGATCTGCAAACATTGTTGTATAAACAAAACAAAACAAAACAAAATCTGACAACCAAAAATCAGCAGCACCAGTATTGTATACAAAAACAGGGCCTAACAACACACACACCAGCCAGATCAAACAAAGAAAAGATCTCATACCGCTCCTTTAACATGTTCTTGTATCGGCAGGAACAACCAAGTAACATCACATGAAGCAACTCATCACTCCCAAGCATAAGCTGACACTATCCAGTATCATTCACAAGTACATGGAGAGATCAATTGCACTGAAACTAATGGAAGATTAAATTTCTAACTATAACCGAAATAACAACAAAATGATGCTTGATGTTTGACGCACATTACAACTACTGAACCATCATAACATCCATACAAATAGGTAACTCAGAGTCACAATGGGTGCATTTCAATTGGCTCCGTGCGCCATCAATTAGAAATGGATCGGCACTAGATTACAATTGTAGGACCCATCACTTAGTAGATGAGTCACAGTTTGTGTATTACTAAGGCAGGTATAACAAATGAACCAGTGCAAAACTATAAATCAAACCATTTAGTAGATCTGAGCGACAACTAAGGCATGAGCAATTAAACATATAATGAGTTGTTAATATCTCAAAATCAAGACACAGCCATATCACAGATATTGATCCACACACATTTTAATTAAGGATAAAGCAGACAGCATAAACTCCTAACAGAAGCGATGATAACAAAAACTAGATAGGAAGAGACAGTACGACCAGCAGCGGATCACCTAGCCTAATCGATCTCCTGGAGCGAGGCGCCGGTGGATGCGGCGGCCCCGGCGGCAGCGGCGACGTCGTCGACCGTGAACTTGCCCTTGGCCTTGTCGGCGGCGCGTCCACTAGCCTTGCGGTCGAGGAGGGCCTTGCGGTCCTTGTCGAGCTTGAGCTTGGTGACGATGACCTTGGAGGGGTGGATGCCCACGTTGACGGTGGAGCCGTTCACCTTCTCCCTGGTGATCCGCTCGACGTGGATGACCCAGCGGCGGCGGTAGACCTGCACGACCTTGCCCTCACGGCCCTTGTAGGTGCCGCGCACCACCTGGACCTCGTCGTCCTTGCGGATCGGGACGGAGCGCACGTTGTACTTGTGGCGGAGCTCCGACGACAACGCCGCGGACATGAGCACGCGGCGGACGGAGGAGGGCGCCGTGAAGTGCGCCTTGCGGCACTTCCGGCGGGAGCTCGTGACGCGGGGGTTACGCTTCATGGCGGTGGCTAGGGTTTTGGTGGGTGAGGGAGTGTGCGGAGGCGGAGGCGGCGGTGTGGTGTGGTGGGGTGGGAGGGAATATATCGCGGGGGTGGTGCTTGGGTTTGTGTTTGAGGCCGTTTGATGGGGAGTGGACGGTACGGATTGGTTCGATGGAATGGGACGTCGGGCTTTTGGGCCAAGATTACTGGGCCCAGTCGCAGATATCACCTGATTGCAGTTAACTCAAGAACTCACTAAGTATTTATCTTTACTAGTATTATATAAATAGGAGTGGGTGTCAGTCGTTCGTCGTCCTCTTTTTCTCTCTAAAAAAAGCAAGGTACCTACATATGAGCCAGATAAAAAAGAAATCAACTATATATCTCTCTTTCCACTCACATCCGCTCTCTCTGGTTGAGCCATTACCTACTTCTCACTCTCTGTGGCAGCTCAAGAGTGCAATTTTATTTTTTTATAAAACATGACAAGATTTAATTATTTAGTTAAAAATATATTTTGGTTACAACACACACGAACACTTCACTAGTAAATAAAAAAAAGTAGGAGAAGGCAGTCGCATGCTTACTAGGCTATGCAGTCTTGATAGATCTATGGGTGGATCAAGGTGGGGTGTCAGATATGCCTCGGCACTCTAAAAAACTTCAAAATGTTGGGAGATTACCTCTTTAATATATTAAATTTGTTGATTGAATTGATTTCAAATTTAGTGTTTTGAGATTTATAAGACCATAGAACTATTTGTATTATACTTTAGCAAATTTTAAATATATGTGTTGGATTTATATTATTACGAAATCATGTAAAAACTTAACAGTGTTATGTGTACGAAGTATACACCCTTGTTGAAACAATTTCTATTTCCGTCTGGTGGCATGGCAAGCCAAACCATAACAAATCAGCAACTCCCAATCTACGATCAACTTCCAATCCAAACTCGATCCCGTGTAATTATCCGCCTGTTGCAATAGTACTGCTAGTTACATACTTCGTATATTAAGCTTGGAAGATTTTCCGGGCTCTGGCTGCGTCCACGTCACCATCGGCGCGACGTGGCCTCTCCGCGCGCGGGCTGGAGCACCGTGCGTACGGCTTGCACGTGGAGAGGCCACGTCACCTACGTGGCTCACCCGCTTGCACAACTTATATATTTTAACGGCGTTCTTAAGCAGAAACAGATGCATGGCACGGTGGTAACGTGCCTTGGCCCGCGCTGGCTAGGTCACACGTTCGAGTCCCCGTCCCCCTTCCCAGCGTGTTGCTCCGTTTTTTTTGGCGCGCGACGCGTGTGTGCTAAACGATGCCCTCCGTCCGTTCCCCTCGCAGAAATTGCCACCCCCCGCCCCGCTTTCTCGCCCTCACCCTCTCCTCCTCAGCCTTGGCCGCCGAGCTCCTGCGCCTTCCCCCTTCCGCTCTCAGCTTCTCCGGACGCGCTCAGCTTCGGTTAATTTTTTTGGCCGTGGTCGTGCCCTCACGCGGCGTGCGCCGCGAGCGCAGCAACAAACCCTAGCTCCCTCGTCGTCCAAGATGGGCGGCCAATGGCGGCACCCTAGCTCAGGCCGTAGCCGCCGCCAACTTGCCGGCGCCTTCGCCCTCCTCCTTCTGCTGTCCCACTTGCATTCTATTCTAAGACTTAGATGATACACTGGAGCTCTTTTAGTATTATCATGCTTCTTTTTATTCTCTATTGTCTATCTCTCTCTCCGTGTGCTGCACTTGTATGATGTTAGGCCAGATACCCCGGAAAAGTAATTACAGTGCAATTCTTAAAGTCTTTGTACTTAAATTTTGATTAGATTTTGCAGTGGCCACATATTTAATTCCGCAAACTATGTGCAAAGATCCTTGCACTCCAAGGGGATTTTCGTGCACGGCGGGAGCAGTTAAACCTCCTGCTAGTGTTCTTGAGTCGAAGGTGATTGCAGGCCTTCTGCTCATGCTATTGGCAACTTCTCTAAGTGTAGATCAGCAGTGCTAACACTATTGCAGAAAGGAAAAGGTAGCCATCTACTTTTATACCGCATCAAGCTCTATCCTTTTTTCTTTTCTTTGGTTAAGACTTAAGAACATATGTTCGTATCTGCAGACGAAAACTATTTACGGTAGAAAGGACTACTTGACTTTTAAGATGTAGTGTTTTGAGGAGTAAACTACTAAACTTACTATGTTGGATACACAAGAAAAGCTCTCTGTACTTTAGCTCATTCTTGTACAAGAGGCGAAAAAACCAAAAAAAGTGACTCTACTAACGACTTTCTTTGGAACACGCTGATCATATTGTGGCGTGTGCCCTTTTGCTTGCTGAGTAAACATGGTTGGTACTCAGATGTTTCAGAAAGTTGTGTTTAGTACACACAAGGCAGACAAAAGGCTAGGAGTGATAGCTTTTGTCACATTCTTTCCATGCTTAATATTTCGCCCATCTTTACTACATAAGTCATTTTGGATTTTGATCACTTAACAGTTCTTTGGGCTGCGTTCAAAGTCCTTCCTTTCTGATCTGGTGCTGGCTGGGGAGCAATTTCGCCATGGGGACTGGTCAAAGATAAAAAAAGAAGTACCGTTCTTTCAACGAGGGGGAACAGCTTCTTTTTTGCTTCTCCTCTGCACATATTGTTGCCTTGCTGCATAATACTCTCAAAATGCCAATGGATCATAAGAGGTGAAACCCTTTGTACTATTCTAATATTTACATTCTATTTTTCAAACTTTAGGATTTATAATGTTTGTTCTGTTTCAGGATTGATGTTACAAATCAACTCTGCGATATGCCTATTGACTGGGCTTTGGGTGTTTTCATTATGTAGAAGACATTAAACTGGACAGAGTACTCGAATTCATCAATTTCGTATCTAAACAACTATGACTCTTCTGGGTTGGTTTCACTTCTCTTCATTGCTACCGTGGTTGTATTTACATCATGCTCCATCCTGAAGAGAAGGCCTCATTTGAAGACAATATTCGACATGGAGAAAGACCAGTACATCATAAGTTCATAACCAGGGTTAGCCGATGAGCCTTACGCGTTGTTGTTGGGAGTTGGAGTTCCTACGATGGGGCGCCAGTGATTGTGTATGCAAATTTTCCTAAGCAGATTTTTTTTTCTCGGCAGCCGTTCTATGGTTCGACATGCTGCCTCGAAGAATTGATCCTGAGTGTAAGCAGCGCTTTACTGCAATACTTGCACCATACATACTCAATGCTGTCTTGGTCTCAAACTGTTGCTAATGTAATCACAATTTTGTACTCTGCAAATCTTCAGAAATAGTAACGTACGATGTGTCCTGTTATGTGCATTAGTAGATCAAAATGATCAATACCAGTTCTTTACACCCAAGAGCAGATCGGCTGCGAGTCTGGTCAGCAAATCTTTTTGCGTTTAGTTATTTCATGATTTTGAAGGAGTCCCAAATCACATGGATCGAGTGTACGAAATGGATCGTTGTTGACTTGGATCTTATTATTTCATAGTTTAACATTAAAAAGATCGTAATGTGCACGCACGCGTCATGTAAATAGTAAAATCGAGTACCGTAGGCCCGCTTGAATGAATACTCCGTATATTATATCCCGTAGGTTTTTGGTTCGCTCGACGCCATGTGCCGACGCGCTCGTTCCGCACTGCGCCACATCGCTCGGCCTACGCACTCACGTAGACGGCGGAACTAATTTTGTCTCTCGGGCGAACGCGTCGCACCGCATGTCGCAGCGATAGCGTGCTACGTCCGTGCCTAGATGATCGCGTGCTCGAGTCCCCAGGCACGTTCCTTTTTTAATGAAAAAGCCCTAAAAAATACAAAATTACATCCAGGTACATTCCTTTATGGGAAGGTTCTCGAAAATTCCAAAATTATTTTTTTACCCAAAAGCCTCTCAAAAATACTGAATTTATAGAATTACATCCAGGTACATTTCTTTGCTAGAGGGCCCCAAAAATTTCGAAATTAGTATTTTTACCCAAAGGTCCCTAAAAAATTAAAATTACAACTAGGTCCAATTTCCCCTAAAATGCTCCTTACATTAAATATGAAATGCGTTTTTTTCCTATAAGGAATGAGTTTACATAATTATATCCAGGTACATTTCTTTGCGGGAGGGCTCTCGAAAATTTTGAAATTAGTTTTTTTGCCCAAAGGTCTCTAAAAATGAAATTACAACTAGGTCCAATTTCCCCAAAAATGCTCCTTACATTAAATATGGAATGCGTCTTTTCCCTGCTGGGCGTGTGGCGGCTGGCGTGGCGTGCGCCGCGCCCATGCATCTAGTTTGTTACTACAATTCGAACAACTAAGTTCCTCCTGCTGCCTCGATCCTACCCTTGCATGAAGAGGAAGATGGTATGCATTCAGCGTGAGTACTATTGCTTCATCAATGCCTCGTATATTTATTGTCTATCTCATTTCACATATGCCGCTTAGCTCAGTTGATCGAAGCCTTGTTGTGCGTGTGCGAGGTCTCGAGTTCAAATATTGTGAGAGCCGAATTTTTTCCAATTTTTTTGCGTTAACTTTGCTTATTTAATTGAGCTATTAAATCATGTTGTAAATATTTGAAACTTTTTGAGAAGGTCCTGAGAGCATGTCTAACCTACCATAAAAAAGTTAGATCATGATCAAACTTGTGCGATTTTTAAACATTCTGACAATGCTGCTAATGCGATTAAAGCAACTTTGCTGATTTAATTGAGCTACTAGATTTGCAAGTTCTTGAAATTTGAAAGGTCGAAAATACGTTCGTTGATAGCCACGAAGATGATCTAGATCAAATATTGCATGATGGGGAGGGGGACTTCACGAGTGAAAGAGAGTTTCAAAAGTTCCAGCGTATGGTAGAGGACTCTACAACACCATTGTACCCGTACTGCAAGGAGGAGCACAAAAAACTGCTTATCGTGTTTACACTACTGCAGTTGAAGGCAAGCAATGGTTGG
This sequence comes from Otatea glauca, assembly GCA_036346275.1. Lineage (NCBI taxonomy): Eukaryota > Viridiplantae > Streptophyta > Magnoliopsida > Poales > Poaceae > Otatea > Otatea glauca. The sequence goes on along the minus strand of CM070733.1, from coordinate 4,418,188 downwards.
TCCAATAAGAGCTTCACTAAGCTGTTATATCTCTTAGAGGACTTACTTCTAGATGGTAACGTGTTGCCTGCAACTACGTACCAGGCAAAGCAGGTTGTCTGCCCGTTGGGACTAGAAGTATATAGAATGCACGCATGCCCAAACAATTGCATATTGTATCGCAATGAGTTTGTAGACTTGGATGCCTGTGCTGTTTGCAAAGCAAAGCGGTATAAGGCCAATGATGATGATATCGATAATGATGATGTCGGGGTGAAGCGTAAGAAGAAGAGATCCCCTCATAAGGTGGTGTGGTATTTCCCTACAATCCTCATTTGAAGCGATTGTTTGCGAACAAAAAGCAAGCTCAATTGCTGCGATGGCACGCTGAAGAGCGTAAGATGGATGGAATGCTCAGACACCCTGCTGATTCTGTGCAATAGAGGAACATCGACAAAAAATATAAGAAGCACTTTGTATATGATGTGAGGAATATAAAGTTCTGGTTGAGTACGAATGTGATGAATCCTATCGGCAACATGAGTAGTCATCATAGCACTTGCCCGGTGATTCTATGTATCTGCAACCTTCCTCCTGGACTTTGTATGAAGCGAAAGTACATTATGATGCCACTACTGATCCAAGGGGCCAGGCAACCTGGCAACGATATCGATGTGTACCTCAAACCATTGGTTGAAGATCATCTAATATTGTAGAACGATGGTGTATGAGTATGGGATGAGTATAAAAGAGAGAACTTTATCCTACGCACATTATTGTTCGTAACCATCAATGATTATCCTGCTCTTGATAACCTGTCGGGCCATACGACAAAAGGCTTCAATGGATGTGTCGGTGTTTCGAGCACCGGCGAGTGAATTTTTTAGTCAAGAGGCCGCGCGTTCCCTATCCTTGAATGGTTAGACTCAAGAACCCCAAAATGTATACTAGTTCGGGCCGAATGTCCCTACTCCAGTTTGTGTGGTGGTGCTATATTGCTTCGTGCAGATGACTGCACGGTATTACAAGTGAGAGCTAAGGATTCGAACCCGTGGGAACAAGAACAGCTTGCCCGTAAGAACCGAGAAAGGGATCCCTCCCTCCCTAAGAGGACCCTGCCTCCCTTTATACAGGCGAAGGGGGCAGGTTACACGGGGAGTTGGGAGAAGAAAGGATGAGGTGTCCTAGGCTAGGAGTCCTGGTCCTTGGTCTTGGCGATTTGATCGACGTCCACTTACCCCACGCCGGGCCGGTGGACTTATCGAGTGGCGCAGTTTTCCGTGTCATCGGGAAATTGCGCACCTACCCTCTTGTACGTCCGTCAGATGCTGACGCCTCAATACCTGGCTTCGGTGCTGCCTCGGAGGGAGCGCATCCTTACACTGCGCATGACTGGATGATAAGACTGAAACTTTGACTTTGGCAACCTCCTCGATACCTTGGGAAGGAGCCACCTGCCCTCGTGCGGTCTTTCCGAGCTGTCGTATCTGTGGGGCAAGTGGCCAACGGCCCGCGGTGGCCTGGCACTCGGTCTTTGGCGGAGATCGCCTCGGCTTGGTTGGAGCTTGTGGGGAGTCCGACCTATGGTGAGGGTCGAATGCCCTGGTTGGTTTGGTCGGGGACAAGTGTCCTTCGTGGCCCAGCGGGGGCCTTTGGCCAGAGCCGGGCTTGGGGCAGCCCGTTCGTCACTCCGGACCACTGGGGGTACCCATGGTATGAGTACTCGTCAGGATGCGTCAAGTGCTTGGATGATATAGCTAGCCGGTGGCTGAAGAACTACCGAAAAATGGCTTACAAGCGGCATCGTAGGTTCCTACGCAAAGATCACCCATACCACAATAATAAAAGAGCTTTTAACGGGACAAAGGAGACTGTCTTAGCTTCGAAGAATCATACTAGGAAACAGAAATTTGCCGGCAGTACATCTATCACGAGTTCCCGTAATAAGGCTCCTTTGAAGAAAAAGAGATCAGTATTTTTGGTCTTACCTTATTGGCAGCACTTGAAAGTTCAACACGCAATCGACGTCATGCATATAGAGAAGAACGTGTGTGACAGCTTGCTTGGAATCTTACTGGATATACCTGGCAAAACAAAAGATACACTCGAAGCACGGATGGACCTCGAAGATATGAAACTCAGGAAGGAGCTGCATCACGAAGACATAGATACAAGCAAAAAGTACCTTCCCGCAGCCTGCTACACTCTGAGCAAGAAAGAAAAAATTAGCGTGTACGAATGCTTGCACAGAGTCAAAGTTCCTTCTGGTTACTCTACCAATATAAAGAGACTAGTCTCAATAAAAGACTTAAAATTAATTAGCATGAAGTCTCACCATTGCCACATGATGATGACACAGATGCTGCCAATTGTAATTAGGGGTGTTCTTCCAGAGAAAGTCCGAGACCCAATTATAAAGTTGTGTTCATTCTTCAACTCGATTTCATAGAAGACCATTGATCTGTTAAAAATAGATAAGCTGGAGGAAGACGTAGTCCACACTCTTTGCAGGCTTGAGATGTGTTTCCCTCCATCTTTTTTTGATATTATGGTCTATCTCATTGTTCACATTGTGAAAGAGATACAGATTCTTGGTCCCGTGTTTCTACATCAGATGTACCCTTTCGAGAGGTTTATGGGGGTTATAAACAAATATGTTTGTATCCAACATCGGTCGAAAGGTTGCATTATCGATGGTTGGGGAACCGAGGATGTCATTGAGTTCTGCATCGATTATATGGATCTTAAACCGATTGGTGTTCCTATATCTCGGCATGAGGGGAGGCTACAGGGGAAGGGTCACTAGGCGAGAAATCACTCCGTACTAGCAATCTAGCTTCATTCACACAAGCACATTTCGCAGTTTTGGGACAATCAATTGTGGTGGCCCCGTATATCAACATGCACAAGAGTATGATATCCAGAACAAACCTAGGGAAGTTAGAGGTTTGGATCGCGAGAGAGCATAGAAATAACTTCGGCGATTAGTTGCGTAGACACATGATGCATATGGAGACAGAGTGCACTCAGTTGAAAGTGTTGGCTCAGTGACTGTCAACTACAATTCGGACATTCCAAGGATACGACATAAATGGTTTTGTATTTTATATAAGAGCACAAGATAAAAAGAGCACCAAGCTAAACAGCGGTATCCGTATAGATGCCTATGACAGCAATGGAAATAGGTAAATCTAATACGGATTCATAGAAGAGATTTGGGAGCTTGACTATGGACCTTTGAAGGTCCCTCTCTTTCGGTGCCCATGGGTCAGATTTTCAGGGGGCATGAACATCGACAAATACGGTATCACTAGCGTGGACCTCAAACTCGTCGGATATAAAGAAGAACCATTCGTACTTACTAATTCTGTTACACAAATCTTTTTGTAACTGACCTGACTAATAAGGAGCGCCACGTGGTTATCCAAGGAAAAAGAAGGATTATCAAAGTTGAGAATATTGTCGATGAGGAAGAGTACAACCAATTTGATGAGCTTCCTCCTTTCGGAGAGGACGTTGATCTAAGTCTCATGGAAGAGAGTGAGGAAGCTACGTACATGCGTCGCGATCATAACGAAGGTCGAATCATTGCTTAGTTGTACTAATCAAATATATGTTTTTTTGTACGAACGACATTTTTATTTTCTCATATGTAACAATTAATGTATTATATGGAGTAATGGAAATTGAGGTTATGCTCGGGACTGGTTCTCTCTGTTCTTTCGGCAAATTCTCTCTGTTCTTTGGCAGCTTGAAGAAAAGTGTGATCCAAGATTTGAGTGCAAATCTTTAACTACCTTTAAATTTGTGTGATTTTGACTGCATTTGTGTGAATTTTTGCATTTGTGTGAAATTATTTATAGTATTTGTGTGATTTTTTGAAGCATTATTTGATTTTCAAAATATTAAAACTATTAAAACAGTGAGTAATCTAGATTTTAGAACTTAGTCAAAATTAGGGGAAAATATTTATATAAAATAGTAGATGTCCTGCAATATGCCTCCAAAATTTTTCAGAAAATTTGGATCAATTTTGATAGGATTTCAAAAATCCCAAAGCACTCACCTTTCAAATGAAGTAAATTGAAAGTTTCACTTAATTGGCCGGAGACCAGCTTATCACTACCGGTTGCCTCATAACACCGGCAGTGATGTGGCTTATTACTGCCGATTGCTAGTCTCAACCGGCAGTGATAAGCACTATCACTACCGGGTGGAGTTCCACCCGGCAGTGATACTACATTATTACTGTCGGTTTGTAGAGTGAACCGGTAGTGATAAGGCCACTATCACTGCTGGCTCTCTTTCTGGCCCGACAGTGATAGACTATCACTACCGGTTGTTGTGGCAAGCCAGCAGTGATAGTCCACCCATATAAATTCGAAAGGTCGCGCCCCTCCTCTCAGTTACACTCTAACCTAGTGTCGTTGCTCTCTGCCGCCACCTCCTCACGTACGTCCGCGCCGTCGCCTTGACAGATCTAGCCGTGGGAGCACCCGCTGCCTCGGACCTCCCCGCCATTGCCTTGGACCTCCGCGTTTTCCGCTTAGGTGATCCCCATTCTGCAATGAAGTTCCCCATACCCTCTACTGGCCATCCCATGCCGCCACTCACTGCCGGCGAAGCACGGCAGTTAGCTGATGCATGTTAGTACTTGTGTATTCATGATTTTGCGAAATTAGTAGAAACATAAATATAGATCCAATTGACATGGGACCAACTGGGTTAGTTTCATAATGTCATTCTCTACATGATAAAAATATGTGGACTCGTACAATGTTTGTCGAAATTTCTAGAAATATTTAATTGTGTATGCATTGTTTAATCCATATTTAATTCATGTTAAATCCAAAAATCATGGAACCAATTTTGTTAGCTTTCTTATAACATGGTCTACCCAGTAAAATCAACTATTGGCATGAAACTATCATTCAACAGTACAGATTGTTTATCACTTGTTCATTTAGAGCTAGTCTAACATGTAAAATGTGTAGTAAATTCATATGATCTCCTAAAATACAAATCTAGTTGTGGTAGCTTTACATGATCATTCTCCACTGTCAAATATTGCCAGCACTCATGAAATGGTTACAGAACCTCCTCAAAATATTCATTGCTGTGTATTTTGTTTAGTACAAAATTAAATTATCTGACATCGTAAAATGGTGAATCTAATTTTGTTCATCTAAATTATTGATGCACTAGCTGGGAAAAATGCAGGTACCCATGAAACTGATGTTTAACATGCTTGAACTTAAATATCAAGTTTAGTCTGTTCTGATTTGTCATTTTTGCACAGATTAAATTTTAACCCAAAATGACATGAAACCAACTTCTAAAATATTAATTATATGTGCCCTCTCTAGGAAAAATAATGGTAAATATGTTATAAATCTCAAGAACTAATTTGGCACTAAATTGGGCTCAAATTCATAATAATGTTGGTTGTTGTCCTTTTTGGATAGACCTGCACTAAAATATTTATTCCATAAGCTGCAGATTTGCTATTGATATAATTCTTATTTTTTTGTGATCCTGACTTCATGCACTACACCTCCATCAATTTTCATCTGATACAGTAGTTTGATTCTTTGGGATGAATCATGTTTGAAAAGAGTAACGAGACGGAACGGAGTTGTAGTATACATTTGTTTGACTGAGATACTAGTATTATACTCGGTCAGCGAGCACCATGCACGAACTGAGTTGTCACGGTCTCATGGAGAGAGAAGAAGAGAATATATGCGTTATAATCTAATCTCATCGAAATAGGTGGTGGAGATCTTTCTCTTTTTTCCTATTAATATGAGAATTCCTTTGAATTGACAGTTCGACATCGCATGCAAGAGAATAGCTAATGTGAACGTAAACGTTTACTGCGAACGCATACATACGCCGACTAATAAATACCATTCGTAGTTTGTATATATATATGTTTTTTCTTTGATTTAGCAATAACATTTTACTAACAGCTCCAATTCATAAACCGTTATTACCAATAGCTTACTGACGACGAGAGCAACACATTGATATAAGTCTCAACGCATAAAACAGATTTTACTACCTGTATACATAGATGTTACTATCGGTATATATAGATTTTACTACTATACCAAAGGTCCAGCAGCCTGTGCTCTAGTAAAATGTTACAATGCATTTGATAAAATGATGGTAAAAACTCATTCGTATAGCGTTTATTAGCGAGACTTATATCATTATGTTGCTCTCGTCGCCAGTAAGCTATTGGTGAAAACCGTTCATACATCGGAGCTGTCCTGTCAATAAAACGTTGTAGCCAAATCAATGAATACACAGATTCATATACAAATTAGAAAACACGTTACAGAAGATATTTTTACTAGTCGGTTATACGTCACTAGTAATGTGTTTCGTAGTTTGTACATTAATCAGTTTTCTTTGATTTAGCCATAACTTTTTATTGAGAATGATCATTTACTTCCACCTATTAGTGATAACACGGATCCAATTTACAAATCGTTTTTTCACCAAGTAATGTGTTTAGTAGTTTGTACATTAATCGATTTCTTTGATTTAGCCATAACTTTTAGAGCAACACACGGTAGCGATATAAGTCTCGGTGCATAAAACAGATATTACTATCCGTATATATAGATGTTACTATTGGTATACATATATTTTACTATCATACAGTAGAAAATTGATGTAAATTTAGCAGTAAAATTTGATTTATACGATGTTTATTAGCGAGACTTATATCATGTTGTTTCTCTCGTCATTAGTAATATAATGGTGAAATTTGTTCGTGAATCGGAGCTGCGAATAGAACGTTATGGCTAAAACAAATAAAAATCAGATTCATGTATACTAGAAAACATATCTTTGCATCTCTCGATCACATATATGCATGCAAAATTTCATAGTTTGTAATGAATCTATTTTTTCTTTGATTTAGCCATAACCTTTTATTGACAGCTCTGATTAACAAACCGTTTTCACCAGTAGTTTACTGATGACGAGAGCAACACACTGATATAAGTCTCAGTGCATAAAACATAATTTGCTATCTATATATATAGATGTTACTATCGGTATGTATAGATTTTACTATCATACAGTAGTAAATAAATGTACATTTAGCAGTAAAATTTGATTTATGCGACGTTTATTAGCGAGTCTTATATCATATTGTTACTCTTGTCATCGGTAATCTAATGGTGAAATTTGTTTGTGAATCGGACATGCGAATAAAAAGTTATGGCTACAACAAAAAGAAATCAGATTCAGGTATATGTCTTTGCATCTCTCGTCACACATATGCATGTATTAATTCTGGACGATTAATATTCCAATGCTCGGTCGTGAATTCTATAGCACTAATAAGTGAAACGCTCGGCTCGATCGGACTGTAAAACCGACCAATGTGTAGAATTGTTTAAACTACACGCGGCTACAGAATAGTATATATATATATGAAGTCGAAATGGGGCACCATGGTGCATGGACACCATGATTTCAAATGAGTAAATTCAAGCCATATTCAAATATAATTTTCAAAAATTCAATTTTAGGGTATATACCTATCTATAACAATTCAAATGAAACACGTACATTTGAAAAATATACTCGAATTCAAAGATTTTGAACGAGTTTGGATCACATGCTTTGATGATTTATATATAAAATCAGCACATACCTACAATCAAACTATCATCAAAAAGGGAAACTCTAGTTTGAATTTCAGTTCAAACTTGTTTGAACTAGTTAGTAAACTGGTTAAACTCAACATCGTAAAAATTTCAAAAAATTTCGCATTAAAATACATAAGAAAAATATTCTTTTAAATCATGGTACCTAGGCACCATGGTGTCCCAAGTAATTATAGTGTGTGTGTATATATATATATATATATATATATATATAACGTATATGCAATAGCCTTGTTAATGTGATTATGTGAGCTTGTCCAAGTCAAGTGGCACAAGTTACACGTATATTCATGTACAAGCGAACATATATAAAGATAAACTGCATGTTGGGAGTTACAAGATCTGGCAAATGCACATTGACGAGTAATCTGTCTTCTAGTGTAGTCAAGGCGCACGTCGGCATACAAACTACTTACTACACCAGTAGAGGCCGAAGCAGATAAAATGTAACGAACCTATATATTTGTGTAAGCGCTAATCTACGCTTACGTGTAGCTTTACTATTTTACGCGCGAGCCGTAATCCCGTGTCGTTGAACTAGTTAATATGAACACAAACGTTTACTATGAATGTATACATGCGCGGACTAATAAATATCGTTCGTAGTTTGTACATATATATATATATATTTATTTGATTTAGCCATAATATTTTACTGACAATTCCAATTTACAAACGTTTTTACCAATAGCTTAGTGACGACGAGAGTAACACATTAATATAAGTCTCGACGCATAAAACAGATTTTACTATCTGTATACATAGATGTTACTATCGGTATATATAGATTTTACTACTATACCAGAGGTCCAGCAGCCAGTGCGCTAGTAAAATGTTACGATGTATTCGGTAAAATGGCAATAGAAACTCATTCGTGCAGCGTTTATTAGCGAGACTTATATCATTATGTTACTCTCGTCGACATTAAGCTATTGATGAAAACCGTTCGTGCATCGGAGCTGTCAATGAAAAGTTATAGCCAAATTAAAGAATACACATATTCATGTACAATCTAGAAAACACGTCACATAAGATATTTTTACTAGTCGGTCATGCGTCACTAGTAATGTGTTTCGTAGTTTATACATTAATCTGTTTTTTCTTTAATTTAGCCATAACTTTTTATTGATAGCTCCAATTCACAAATTGTTTTCACAAGTAGCTTACTGACGACGAGAGCAATACATTAATATAAGTCTCAGTGCATAAAACAGATCTTAATATCCGTATATATAGATGTTACTATCGGTATTCATATATTTTACTATCATACAGTAGTAAAGTGATGTACATTTAGCAGTAAAATTTGATTTATGCGACGTTTATTAGCGAGAGTTATATTATGTTGTTTCTCTCGTCATTATTAATCTAATGGTGAAATTTATTCGTGAATCGGAGCTATGAATAAAAAATTATGGTTAAAACAAATAAAAATCAGATTCATGTATAACTAGAAAACACATCTTTGCATCTCTCGGTCATAGACATGCATGCAAAATTTTATAGTTTGTATATGAATCTGTTTTTTCTTTGATTTAGCTATAACCTTTTATTGACAGCTCCGATTCACAAACCGTTTTCATCAGCAATTTACTGACGACGAGAGCAACACACCAATATAAGTCTCGGCGCATAAAACAGATTTTACTATCCGTATATATAGATGTTATTATCGGTATACATAGATTTTACTATCATACAGTAGTAAATTGATGTACATTTACCAGTAAAATTTGGTTTATGCGACGTTTATTGACGAGTCTTATATCATATTGTTACTCTTGTCATCAGCAATCTAATGGTGAAATTTATTTGTGAATCGGACATGCGAATAAAAAGTTATGGCTAAAACAAAAAGAAATCAGATTCATGTATATGTCTTTGCATCTCTCGGTCACACACATGCATGCATTAATTCCGAATGATTAATATTCTAATGCTCGATCGCGAATTCCATAGCATTAATTAGTGGAACGCTCGGCTCGATTGGACTATAAAACCAACCGCTTACAGAATTATTTAAACTACGTGTGGCTACAAAATAGTATATATAGTGTGTGTGTATATATATATATAGGAAGCCGAAATGGGGCACCATGGTGTATGATTTTAAATGCGCAAATTCAAGCCATATTCGAGTATAATTTTCAAAATTTTCAATTTTAGGGTATATACCCATCTATAACAATTCAAATGAAACACATACCTTTGAAAAAATATACTCGAATTCAAAGATTTTGAACGAGTTTGGATCACATGCTTTGCTGATTTATATATAAAATCAGCATATACCTACAACCAAACTATCATAAAAAAGGGAAACTATAGTTTGAATTTCAGTTCAAACTTGTTTGAACTACTTAGTAAATTAGTTAAACTCAGCATCCTAAAAATTTCAAAAAAATCGCATGAAAATACATAGGAAAAATATCCTTTTTAGATCACAGTGCCCAGTGCACCATGGTGTCCCAAGTAATTATACTATATATATATAGGAAAATGATTCCATACTCAAGGGTGTATGTACTCCCACCTCTAGTATACCGTTTAAATAATGTTGTTATACCTCTTTGTCCTTTTGAGTATACTCTAATACTGATTATAAGATACTCCAAAATGAGTTCTATGAAAAATTTCATTAAAGTCCACCATTTATAGCATAATTTGTTTATATATTTGTTTACATATGGAAAAAGGTACGTAGCAAAAAAAATAAAGTGCTCTGATGAAATTTTTTTAGCCATGTCGCATTGGAGTATATTAGAATTATTATTGGAGTATACCGAAAGTGATAAAGGTGTATAAAACGTTCATTGAAGTGGTATATTAGAGGTGAGAGTATGTACTCCTTTATATATATATATATAATATATATATATATATATATATATATATATATATATATATATATATATATATATATATATATATATATATATATATATATATATATTACACGCGCGCGCGTTAAGTACGTGCAATAGCCTTGTTAATGTGATTATGTGAGCTTGTCTAGTAGCGTGGCACGAGTTACACGTATATTCATGTACACGTGAACATATATAAGATAAACTGCATGTTGGGAGTTACAAGATCTGGCACATGCACATTGACGAGTAATCTGTCTTCTAGTCTACTCAAGGCGCATGTCGGCATACGTTATCACACAAGACTACTTACTACACCAGTAGAGGCCGATGCAGATAAAATGTAATGAGCCTATGTATTTGTGTTTGACCTCTTCTTCGACGTTTTTGAGTGCATAATCTGTAGAGCTTTTTCGAATTAAAGACCATCTGGGTTTTGTACGAAGCCCATTATGTTCAAGGGTTTTTTCTTTTTTATATATATATATATATATATATATATATGCTATTCTACAGCTGCGTGTAGAAAAGCCTATTCTACTCTCCAACCATTTAATCCGGTCCGACCGAGCTAATTTGCGCAACGAAATGGTCCGTGGCAACCAACCAGTAAATAATTAATAAATGCTACTTCTAGTTTGTACATGAATTTATCTTTCTTTGATTTAGCTATAACTTTCAAATGAGATTGATTTTTTATTTCAAATTTTACACGGTTGTAGAATCTCTACTTCTAGTTTGTACATGAATCTTTCTTTCTTTGATTTAGCCATAACTTTCAAATAAGATTGATTTTTGATTTCAATTTTTACACGGTCGTAGAATCTCACCTCTCCTACATATGGTATTTTTTGAGAATTTTTCAAAACTTGTACATATATTTTTTACGGACTTTATATGATAAACTTGTGTGTGTGTATATATATATCTTTGTGGCTACCCGCATAATTAGTCTAGGGTAACAATATTAATATCGTCATTACTATGAGATAACTACATAAATCTTGGCATATTAGCTGAACAAAACATTGAGCACACTCGATGTTTTACTAGTTAATACACCGTGTTCAGAGTGTTATAGCAGAACAATAATTAGAGACTAAAATGGGAACTTATTATAATCCATTGCTACGCAAGCTACAGGTTTAGTACATTAATTATACATAAGATTCAAGTACAACAAAAATATAATACAAAAGTACGAATTACTCCAAAAGACTAACGAAAGCTGATGCACTGCAAAACATCAACCTAGCCCTCCCGATAGTCTATCTTCTCATGGTCTTGATCCTGCGGATGACCTTCACCCCATGCCTCGTGGTCTAACCCATTGTGATCCGTGTCCCAACCTACACTTGTCCACATGAGCATTTCTCTAAACAAAGGGAGATTTAGTAAGAGTAAGTACAAAAGTACTCAATAAGCATTAATAATAAAATACACCATATGAAATTTTACCAACCTCCATCTCATAGACATCCTCCTCTCAAATCCATTTTTAGGAAAATAGGGTTTTATCAAGAAAATGTGTATTTTCAATTTTAGTTATTGAAATTGCTACTAGCACCAGTGTATGAGGCAGACTTAGCTTCCGTAGCCTCTAATCCAGGAGACAGGCATGAATTTATGATTTAACCCTATGCAGGTTTGTATCAGTTTACCCATATTGAACTCAACCTTAATTGAGAACCCATAATGTTTTTCACTACTCATATATTAGATCACCAACCCTGGTAGCTGACGAGCCGTGGTGTCCTTTACAACGTTTTCCACACCCACTCGTAGCCTACCAGTTGTATCATACTACCGCAATAGCCCTGATACTAAACTCAAGGCTTTATACATATATAACATGAAAGAATCAACCGCAACTGATTTTCGGTGTCACCTTACTGGGCCTTCCCGCGTACTTAGCTTCACACAAGTAGTTATCTAGTCTTATTCAATGTGGAGATCATAACATCCTCATGAGACAACCTTTTTTGATCATTTCCACACACTATAATTGATACGAATTATACGGCTCATTGTCCGAGTGTATTTGTTTATCCTTATATCATAGCTTATGTAGAGGGCCCCACCAGTGATACCCTTCTCACGGCACACTCTACCCACCACATATATAAATACATTCCCTATCACATCAATATCCATTACTACCTCAATAATTCGTCAACAAACCATTCCTCCAACCACTTCTGATTTATGGTTTTATTAAAACCATTTTCCCATGCATTGGTGATATCACATATAACCAAATAAATTTATCCGCAGTTATTAAAATGTGATCCAGGAATGCTTGCCTGAATTTGGATTGAAAAAGGCGTCCTTACATGGATTCTGAAAGAGATCACCGGTCGAATTGAATTGATTTCCTGAAATTACAAAATACCACATCTTAAGTGTTTATTAGATTTTTACATGTTTTACGACATCCAAACCTTTATTAAAATGTATTATTAGATTTACATCTAATGCCTCTTTTGAAATTTCAGATATTTTTAATTTAACGCCTTTTATTTAAATGCTCGATTGTTTAGATTGTTTAATTTATTGAATTTTAATTAAGGGTAATTAATTTGGATGATACACTAATTTATATTTTTCAACCCCCTTTTCTTTTCTTTACTTTTTTCTTTTCTTTCCTTTTTCTTTTTCTCTTTTTTCTCTTTTCCACTTTTTTCCTTTTCTTTTCTTTCCTCTCTTTTCCCGCCTTCTTCCTTTTCTTTTTCTTCCTCCTCTCCTGGTCCTTATTCTCCCCTCATCTTCATCCTCTCCACTCTCTTCTTTCTCTGGTTCTTACCAAATCCGGCGCCTTCTTCCTCCCCTAGCACCGACCGCTGGCACCATTGGCCTCTCCTCGCCGCTTCGGCCATCTCCCTTCTCCGACCTGGGCGCCACTGGCCTTGCACGACCGAGCCCCACACCGGCCGCAGACTTGCGCCTCACGCCGCCCCGATCGCCGCCGACCTCATGCTCCACTTCGGCCTAGCCTCCTTCGGTTTTGCATCCTCCCCCCTCCAACCTTCGGTTGGCCTAGCCCGCCCTGGCCGCCGCCTCTGTCTCCTCAGACCGCCTCTCTCGGCCCCGAGGGCCACTGCTGCCCTCACGACCGCCCCCTCGGCTTTGGCTCTTCCTCCATCCGGCCCTCTTACACGCGTGCTGGCGCCCCAGCCTCCTGGCCTTGTGCTGCCTGCCCGCGCCCATGCCCTGGCTCGGCCGACCCCGTCGCTTGCACCGATTTGGGTCTCCGCTGCACCAGCCTCTCCTCCAATGATGCCGGTCCACCGCCTTGCGGCTTCACCCCATGCAGCCTCCCCTCCTGGGTCGACTTGGGTCTCCCCTCACCCCACCTCATTCCCCCTAGGGTTTTGTATACCCAGGTCCTCCCTACATCTGGTTACCCCTTCTGTACCTCCCCCCATGTGGTTCACTAGATCCACATTGATTTGCATGGTGCTTGACATACTGTGGTTATGATCTTACATCTTATGGATGTGAATTGGTTGATGATGAAACAAGGGTTGAGTACCCAGGTTTGGAGGAGCTGCGTCGATACTCGTAACTTTCCATACGTCAGGGAGTACGAGAAAGTTGTTGGGCACGCACAGCGTAGCCCCTACGGTGACTACTCTACTGAGACCACTGGCTTTCCTACTGTCTTTAGGCTTTGCACCAATTTTTGCTCTTGTTGCTCCTATGTCTATGATATGGCAAAAATGTGAGTTACCTAGGGTTGGGGAAAGGAGAAGACATACAGGGTTGTGGATGATGCTTGTGGAGCTCCTTCTTACTCCTGTGCTTATGGTGGCCTCATGTGGTCTTGCTTGTTGTGCTTGGTGATGATGGCTTGGTGGTCTTGCTCCTCTTGGTGCTTGTCCGGGGCTTTACTTCTTGGTGGGCTCCTGATGGCTTGGTGGTTGTGATGGCTTGCTCAGGGGCTTTCTGTGCTTGTGCTCCCTGGTTGTGTTGCTCCTGGGAGCTTTCTTTGCTTGAAGGCTTTGGTGCTCTAGTGGCTTAAGGCTTGGTGGCTATAGGGATGGATTACCCCGAGGAAAATGTCCTGGGAGAGAAGTCTTAGGGAAGGATGGTTCTGGACTTTCTTATTCTTGATGCTTTGCCTTTTTACCATTTGACTTTTATCTTTTTACCATGAGATACTTGGGCTCTATTGGGCATGGCTAAGGCTACCCGATGATTACTGATTTCTTTAATGCCAGATGATGAAACCCTCGGTAGTGAGAGGTGCCGACTAACCTCGAACAGTTTTGTATCTCGATGAGCGAATCCTGAACTACTTGATGCAAAAAAAATGCCTGACGACAACTCTAAAAACTCTAATTTCTGTATTTCTTGCCTTATGATTAATGTGTATGTGTGTGAATGATTTATGATCGGTAGGGATCAAGATCAGAGAGGGCCAAACGGGCGGCCCGGCCCTATTAAAAAACGACACAACCTGTTTCAGCATGGCCTGGCCCGATTAAAAAACGACATAGCCCGTTTCGACCCAGCTACTAAACGAGCCGTGCCGTGTCGGGGAGGCGGCCCAAGCACGGCCCTTAAGGCTAACGGGCCTTGCCGTGCCAGCACGGGTCTAACGGGCCGAAACGGGCGGGTCGGCCCGTTAGCCCATTAGCGCCAGAAAAATTCAAAAAAATCAGGAAAAAATAGAAAAATAGAAAAAGTATGGAAAAATGCAAAAAAAAGTCTAAAAAAATTCAGAAAAATGGGAGAAATTTAGAATAATTAGAAAAACTCGAAGGATGTAGAAAAACTTTTTATATATATATATAAATTAAGATAAAGCTAAAATATGAGATAAATTCTAAAATAAGACAAATAATTTGAATTAAATAATGAGCTTTATTGATATTTGGTTGCCTCGTTAAAAACTTTGCTAAGTAAAAACTCAACACGAGAAAACCTTGGCAAATTAAAAAGAGTACAACCTATAGCTCGGTGATGCAGGACAAAAGTGAAGATTACAATTATTCTTCCTCATTACAATTTTCAAATGTCTCCACCAACTCAGCATTTTATGCAGTATGTTGAGCTCGTTGATCAGCTTGTTCCCAATCTTTCACAGTGAGAAGTATTTCCACCATCTCATTTGTCAGATTTGTTCTTCTCTACTCGATTTTCTTCCGGATAGGCTGAAAGAAGATATGGAAAGCACCAAATATATTATCTTGTGCTCGTGCCACCACTGCAAAATGCTGAAGTCCTCCTCTTGCTGCTCTTGGTAGTTGACAGTGTCGCTATTGAGATAGGCAGCTAGCTCCCCACCACTTGATGTGTCCACACTTGTCATTGATGTAGTCGAACTGCTTGAGGAAGAGCCACCTGCACCCCATATCTTTCCCCACGCGATTTTCTTCTTACGTGTTGTGGGTGCTGGTGGAGGTCGCTGCATGCGAACTCCAGCAAACTTCCGATCATACTTATCATAAATTTGAAAAAAGTTAGCACGAACATTTGAAAAATAACTAGAATAATCAATACCTACCGCATCACTTAGAAGTGAGAGAACATTAGAGTATCCTCGAACTTCAGCTCTAGGATCTAAAATAAAGACAAATGCATATAACATAGGAATTTCTTGCCAATATTTCAAAAAATTAGTTTTCATAGCATAAACAACTTCACGCAAGATATTATCATTTTCGTGGCTCTTTAAGTGGGTAGCAATTTCTAAAATATGATGCACAATTAAAAGAGAGGTTGCGTAATAAACTCCAGATAAAGCAACAGTAGATTAAAAAAAGTTCTATAAATGACAACAAATATTTAGCAAAATACCAATGTTGCTTTGTGAGTAGCGGTTGACCATCCCGTATATGACAGTGCGTGTTAATAAAAATAGAAAATGTGCTCTCATATGGTATGAGATTCTTAAGCATTAAGTAGAGTTCCATGTAACAGGCATATCCAAACCAAACTTACGTGGGCACACATTCATTGCAATACAATAAGTCTTAAATACTACTACTCGTTGATTAGAATAATTTAAGTAAAATATTGCAGTGCGAAAAAAAATTCAAGATACTGATCTAACCTCTTCAAACCAGATTTAACTATAAGATTAATAATTTGATAAGCACAGCATTGATGTAATAAGAAAGATTCAGCATAGGAATTAAAAAGCGGAGTAAGAATGTTCATGGTAGAAGTATTTGCAGAAGCTTTATCTAATGTTATTGCAAAAATCTTATCACTAAGACCAAAATCTTCCACAACTTTTACAATACAATCAGCAATATTCTCACCAGTGTGTGCTACATCAATTAATTTGAATCTTAGAATTCTCTTTTCTAGTTGCTAATTATCGTTTATATAATGAGCAACTACACTAAGGTAATCCTCTTTAGCTCTACCACTCCATTTATCAGATGTCAAAGACACATAAAAAGTACAGGTACTAAATTTTTATTTTAGGTTATTGCGACAATTATTATAATATTTAATAAAATCTCTAGTTGTTGTCTGTCTAGAAACTGCAGAAAACCTAAAATTATGAGCTGTCCTAATATAGCTTTCAAACGCAGCTGACTCACCAAAGTTTGAATGAAGATCTTGAGAAGCGATTAAACGGCAAAGAGATTCACGAGCTACCTCAGGATTGTAGTCCCAGTTACGTACCGTACTGTCGGGGTTGTACTACAGCTGCGTCTGTCTCAAAGCCATCCTCGTTTTTTTCTACAGCTCTCGGCATGCCTCTTTAAGTGCCCCGTTCCACCTGAAGATTTTGTAGTTAATTTATGATTACAATATTTACTAACAGCATACCTGCTCTGGACGTCGTCTGATGTCTTAAAAATCTGTTCGAAATCTTTCCAGACTCCCGATGTATTGCGTCTTGTTCTTTTTTCCCCGGTGCTTGCCGACGCAGTAGCACTTGTAGAGCCTGAAAATGGCATAGCTCCTGCAGCTTCTTGAGCTTCATATGATGCAAGAAGCTCCTCGGGTGAAATCCCGAAATTAGAAGCTGGGAACGATGGAAAATACTCGTGCTCCATAAAGCAAACTACAAGAAATAATTACGCTATTAATACTAAAATACTAACAAAATGAAAAAATAAATCACAATTATCACCTTGATTTCTTGACAGAAGCCAAAAGCCAGAAGCCGAATTTCGGATATTTGGATTTTTGGCAAACTTTTTTGAATTTTTCCAAATTACCACCAAGAGCAAAAGAATTTCCACAAGATAATGAATAAAAGAGAATACAAGATTGCTAGTGTGGAAATGGGGGGCAGCCACCTATTTATAAGAAAAAAATCAGGATTTTTTTGAATTTTTTAAGCCTCCAACGACTATAAAACAGCTATTTTTCAAATTAAACGGGCTAAACGGGCCGTGCCGGACCCTTGCCGTATCGTGCCCGTGCCGTGCCGTGCTGGCCCAAGCACGGCATGGGCGAGTGGGCCGTGCCGGCATGGCCCGTTTACGGCTGGGCCGTGCTGTCCTCGGTCGGGCCTACAGTGTTATGCCTCGGGTCGACCCGTTTGGCCATCTCTATCAAGATCAAGGATCAATGGAAGCCGTAGACTTTAGGAAGTTTGAAACTTCTTGTAATCTTCTTTTGATGTAACTTTATTTATAATGTACATTGTAATTATACATTTGTGTACCATTTGATAATAAATAAAGTTGATAATTAATTTTGTTGAGCAATTTAATTATGTGTGATTATTTTGTGTTGATGATCTTATTTGCAATGATTAAAATTCTGGGTTGTTTCACCCTTTTAATTTAAAAGAATTGGCAAAATGTCATATGCTTACCTACAAGCACCTCCACCGCCACTACATTGCAGCGGTTAGGCTAACCGTAAATTAGTGAATTTACTCGTACTCACCAACGGAGTCATTCTATCATTGAAATAAGTCACGATAAAACCTGGCACATCCAATGGAGTCATTCTATCATTGAAATAAGTCACGATAAAACCTGGCACATGATTGAGCTAGACAGGCAAAAAGAGAGAGAAAACAAAGATAATGGAAAAATAAGTTAATATTGTAATAAGAGAGTACATATTATTAATCCGTACCCATGTCCTAATAGACAAAGTATTATTAACTGTATGGAAGGTTGGCTTAAAGTCTTAATGTATTCTAATGTTAAAATAAGAGAAAAGTGTATTTGGCCCTTGAGCATAACTGTGAAGTCGCAGTTCACAATAATGGGACATTCTCTTGAAAGCTCATAAGCAGATAAGGGAGCATGACCATATAAATGCTCTACTTAGACGTGGTTTATTGGCAACCTAGTATCAGTTGTGATTTTCAAGTGAAATCTGATCACAAAAAACTGTGAATTCAAAACGTAGTTCATTCGTCAGATATGTGAGTATGAATCATGCTAATCTATGTGCAAGTTCAATCCGTACGGGACTTACACTAAAAGACTGATATATTAACAACACTTCAGTACAACGATCTTTAATATGTTTTCTGTTATTTGCTTTGAAATTGGCGGGGGATTGTTAGAAATTGGCCCATGGAAAGCCTATTTCCTTTTAATCCAAAGCATTTATTGTTTAGTATTATATTGCCTAATCAAGTGGAGAAAAGACAATTTATAAAGTGGAGTCCTTGATACTTCTTGAATAATGTGACACATGGCATGAGGTGAATATTGGCTAAATACACAAATGCACGCGTGCACATTCATGTATTTTCGTATGGCTTGTGACTTGCGACGAGCGACCCCGTCGTAGAGTGTCTCCTGGCACATTGAATCCACCTTTTATTTTGCTAAATCATGCAATTATTTGTCTATTCATTTTGCTTTAAAGAGATTTAAACATTTGTTTCAATTTAGTTTAATTGTCATAATGCCGTCAGTTATTAGTGAGCATCGTAGAGTGTCCCTGACAAATTAAATCCATATTTTGTTTAACTGAATTATGCAATTATCTTTCTATTCATTATGTTTAAATGTGATTTAAACATATGCTTTTATTTGGTTTAATTGTCATAATGCTGTCAGTTACTAGTGAGTACCGCTGCATTTAATTGGCAGAATATCGTCAATTACTAGTGAGTAACTGACACGCATATATGAAGACACTGAATTTTCGCTTCATTCTTCCTTACCCTCTCTGAATTGTTGTACTGCGGTGTTGAGAAGTTGAATCTCGACGACCTTCCTCCTCGGCGTGCACCGTAAAGGATGGTGAGCGATATCTCTAAGCCATTGCCTCAAAGATCACCTGTATAGAGAGGCAATAAGGTTTTGGGCAGCGTATCCGCGCAATTGCTCTGTTTCTTCCTCAACATCGACTAGTTCCACTACCGCGTTTGCATTGAGCTACTTTGTGTTCTCCATCAAGCCTAATTGTAAGTCGTTCATATGATCAATCGACTCTATTAATTTTTTATACTTGTGCATATTCAAAGTACAATATGTTGTCTGCTGATTTATACATTTCTAGTCTTTCGTTATATTTACCACAAAATAAAATCTAAAATAAAAATATTACGCATATTTTCAACACGTAGTTGTTGAATAAGTTACCCTTACACTTTGTAAAAAAGTACATTTAAATCCTTAAACAACAAAATCGGGTTCTTAACCCGCAAAACTTAAGAACCCACCTCAGTTTACACCTCCAGGCTGTTTGGGATGCTGGCTCCGCTAGCGTGGAGGTGGTTTACATATATATATATATATATATATATATATATATATATATATATATATATATAATTACTTGGGACACCATAGTGTCTGGGCACCATGATCTAAAAAGGATATTTTTCTTATATATTTTAATACGATTTTTTTTGAAATTTTTGGGATGCTGAGTTTAACCAATTTACTAACTAGTTCAAACAAGTTTGAACTGAAATTCAAACTATAGTTTCCCCTTTTGATGATAGTTTGGTTGTAGGTATGTGCTGATTTTATATATAAATCAGCAAAGCATGTGATCTAAACCCGTTCAAAATCTTTGAATTCTAGTATATTTTTTCAAAGATATGTGTTTCATTTGAATTGTTATAGATGGGTATATACCCTAAAACTGAAATTTTTGAAAATTATAATCGAATATGACTTGAATTTGCGCATTTGAAATCAAAGTGCCCAGGTACCATGATGCCCCATTTCGGTTTCCTATATATATATATATATATATATATATATATATATATATATTATTCTTTTAGGGATATATGCATCTTATATGATCTAAATTTGCTACGGTGGCAACCTAGTCAGCAGTAACATCATAGTCATCGTTAGTGCAACATATGGAACGACCAGTAACTTAAGCGGTTTTTATAGTTTCACGCTATCCGATCGAGGTCAGACAGTTCAGATGATTTAAAAAAAACTTTTGATAAACAGTATTGTTACAGTATCATAAACAGTGTTTTAAAACAGTAAAAATTCTTTATATTAATTTTGCCCGATTCGAACCGTTCATTTTGAAACGGAAGGTCGCGACCTGATCTCCGTCCGGTACATTCACACTGGACCAAAATCTTATGGTAGGGCAATGTAGCACAGTGATCTAATTAATGGTACCGACCACGTAGTACAGAATCACAGATTATATTGGTGTTTCAAAGGTCTAACGTTGATACTTTCATACAGAGGGCGGATTTATAGGGTATATCAGGTGGGCCGCGGTATACCCTGTAGATTTAGTCCAACCTATACATGATTCTCGTCATAATCTGTCACAGTAATTTTGCAGGATTTATAACTTTTGATCCATAGGTCCGATCGTGCTAATTATTTTTTAGTTAGATGCGTATTGGAATCTAGTTTATTCTGTTCAAATTTCAAGTCAATCCAACGGCTGGATCTCTGAGAATTCATGATTTACCAAACACATCTACTCTGTTTTATTGAATTCGAAGCAATTATTTGAGTCTGAATTGAGGTTAATTTTTTGTAGATAAAAAATTTGATTTTAGCTTCTGCGCAATCATTCACCCCCTCTGATTGCTAGTTTAGTATATTTCGATCCTACACATATACTTTATTTGACTCCTACTATAGCTGACATAGTTATATCTTTATTTATTGCTTATCTTAGTTAGTATTTTAACCGCTCAATGGACGTATTTTATTTGCAAGGTTTTTAAATTATGAAGAGGAACGGAGACATTGCATCTCTTTTTCGGAAACATGCAGCAAAGAAGGCTATTGCTGCTTCACCTCCTCCCCCGTCACAAACTGCAACATTGAGCGAGATATTTTCTTCAAAGTGGAAGAAGATAATATAATCAAGAGTTTTATGGCCACTAGAAGGCGTAGACCGAACAAGAAGAAGTAATATTATAGGTATATAAGCTTCTTTTAAATATATCATCTTGTTTTTAATTATTTTTTTACTTGTATACCGAATTGCTCAATAAATTTTAAATCGTTTACCGAATTATTATTTGATCGGCATACCCTAGGTTTAAATCCTAGATTCGTCACTGTTTCATACAGAAGAAAAGAAAGGAAACGTACGTGCCTGTGCGGAACAGAGAGATTAAGGCCTGTTTGTTTTTATTTTGATTCTGAATTCTTACTTTAAAAGTAGAATAAAAAACAAATGGTATAATTCTAGAATTCGATTCCCACGATCCAGTCCACCCATATATACTAGAATCCACAATTCACTTCATATATGCTTTTGGATTCTAGCTTTTAGAGAATCAGCTTCTCTACAACCACAATCCAGAATCAGCTTTTAAGAATTCAAAGCAAAAAACAAACATGCCCTAATTATGTTGCAGAGGGTGTTCTCTCTGTGGAGGCGAGTTTCAGCACTTCAGCGTGTTTGAGTTGAGGTCTCAAAATGGATCTGGTTTGAGCTCAACTCGAATAAGTTTGATAAGAATCCAACAATTTAAGATGCACTAATTTTTAATAATAAAAAAGCTCAAGCTCGAACTACTAAGCTCGGTAATAATTAACATACAGAAATATTTAACAAATGACTCATAAATTTATCGAGGCTTACGAGCTATTTGAACTCGGATTGTTAAAACTCGTAAGCTCGGGATCAAGCTCAAACTCGAACTAAGATTGAATCGAGTGTAAGACGAATAGAGCTCGAGCACAAGACTAGAGATTTTTTTACAGGCCTAATTCTTCGTGATGCATGTTGACCAAGCTCTTCCGGAGCATGCAGTGTGGATCCCCTTCCTTTCTTCCTACAGACAGAGTTCCCGTGCAGTTGTAATAGAATTGTAACTTAAGCTGTTATCGATCGTGAGCATTGTTCTATTGAAACAACCAAAGATTCATATTGCAGAATAGTGTTAAGCTCAAGTACATGCTAGATTTAATTGCTACAGTATTTTTAATGCAGCACTACCAAAAAAATCTAGCCCATCGTTCTTTCCTCTCCTTACCTACGACAAGTGGCTGATTCTTTACTACGTCTACCTACTGGTTGGTGAGTAGTAATTAACTAGGCAAGCTACTCTAATTTGGTCTTCGTGCAGCGGATAGGGTTCCCTGCAATCCTGGAAGCTCAGCGTTATCCGATCGGGCCATTCGGATCATCTTGCTATAGCATAGTGCTAGAGTATTGATACCGTAAAAAAAAATCAATACAGTATTTTTATACAATATCTCTAAAAATTACACGCATCACTTATGTTGCAGTCCTAAGAACTACAGTGGATATCTTTCCTCGTGCAGCTCGTGCCGGCATATAAAATAGGCACCTAAATCAATGAACGATACTTCTAGATCTGCACCCAAACGACAACGCAAAAAAGTTTAAATAAGCAATAAAAATAGCGTACCCGGCTCATGGGCCATGGCTTGGACACATCTCCCTGTTAAGAAACCCTAATAGCTCATTGAAAGGTCCATGTGGTCCCTTAGCCAAAACCCTGGATAAGCGCTATAAAAGGAGGAGGGGTCCCCCCTAATGTACAAGAATTTCATTAGCAATAAAGAATTTCCGCTTTGCTCTCCCTAAACACGTGTCTCTCTCTCTTTCTGTTCTCCACTTCATATCTGTTCGGGAACCCCGGACTATTCGATAGCGAGGTTCCTTAACACGTTATCAACACGAAGCTCTACCGGAGATCAGTTTTGAAAAGGTGAGAAGAGGTGAGAATCGGTGATTGTTTCTAATCGCTGTCGTTCTTATGCATGCATCTACCTTTTGTATCTCGTACTGTTTATCGCGTGGCATGAAGCTACGCGGATATGGCTTGAAGCTATAGTACAAGACTATTTTTACAATTGAATTTACTGTGCATGCAAGAAAACAAAATCATCATTGCTTGACTGCACAGATGCAACAGGTCGCCGTTGCCTCGGTTTGCGCTCACCGACGTCGCCGCTCGCTCGCATCCACCGCGTCGCCGCCCCAGCTCTCGGTCGACTCGAAGCGCCACCGCGCCATCGCAGGTGTCCGCCCGGCCACCGCCGCCGCCAAGACGGCTCGGCCACGGCCGCAAGAAGAAGCGCCGGCCGCGCGCCCGGCCGGCTAGGCTCCGCCGCCGCCACCGGCGCGGCCGCCGCTTTGCCGGTTGCCAAAGATGCACCGCGCGCCGCCGCCTCGGTTTCCCTTGCCCACGCGAAGCATGGTCGCCGCTTTGGCTTCCGAGCCCAGCAGCATTGTCCCCGCCACGCTGAAGCGTCGCCGCTCGATCGCCGGCTCGGTCGCCGCCAGACGCACCACGACGATGCCCGGCGGTCCCGCCCTCTCGCTCCGTCGTCGCGCCCGAGCTGCCGCCTCGTTTTTTTCTTCCGCCGCTCGCAGCGGGCCAGTGCTCTTGCTCCATAGAGCTGTCTCCCAAAAAATCGCCAATGGCGGCTGGGATTGAAACCCTAGTCGCCGGTTTTGTTGCTTTGGCCAAGCAGGCCAGGCGATCAAGGCCCAATGAAGGGAGCTGCCAAATTGGCCAAAAGCCAACGCAAGAAAGAGAATGCGCCCAAAGGCAAGGCCAGTAGCTTACTGGAAGAGAAGAAAGAAAAAAAAGGAAAAAGGAAAGAAGAAAAAGAAAAGAAAAAAGAGAAAAATTGCAGAAATTTTTGAAAAATTGCCAGAAAAGAAAGAAGATTTTTTTTGGCTCTGTTTTAATTTTCTAGCTTTATTTCTCTGCATTTATGAATATTCTTTATGAATTTTGAATCCTTTGCTTTATTTTATATAATGCAATGCATATGAATTTATTTTTCTGCACTTTATGCTTTTTGCAACCATTTTCTATCAGATTACACGCAGTAATCTAAACCAGAATTTTGAAATCATGCAGATGTCTGGCATTGTGAATCGTGAGTTTGAAGAACTGGCCCCGCACGGTCAGAACTACCTCACTTGGGCATCGGACGTGAAGATCGTTCTTGGGGGCAAGAAGCTCCGCTCCGCGATTGGTCTAGGGTCCTCGTAGGACGCAAAACCTACCGTGGCGAGCGATCAAGCTCGCATTTTCTCGTGCACCACCTCTCACCTACTCTAAAGAATGAATATATGGTCGAGGAGAGTGCACTTGAGCTTTGGTGCACTTGAGCGGTTCGAAAGCTCAAGTACACCATCTTGCCCCAAGCACGCAAGATTGGGTACGCTGAGGTTTGCGACTTGAGCGATGGCGAGTACAATTACGCTTTGCATGCAATTTGTACCAATCTCTCTATGTGGCAAGAAGATCACCGATGAAGAGAAGATTGAGAAAACTCTCTCTACCTTCCACCCTAATGCTATCCAGAGCGCACGCAGCTATCGTCGACGCATACAAGGAGTATAGCGAATCGATTGATGTAATGCAAGTTGCGTAATCGCAAGACGATGTTCTACGCAAGAACTATGTCTCGCATGACCACTGACGAGGCACCGCATCAAGTCAATGCCAACACTACAAGGTGAGAAAGCCCACTCATAGAAAGAAGGGCGGCGGTGGAAAAGAGAGACCCGGTGCCAAAGGAAAGTCCAAAGCCCCGTGAAGAGGGATGACAAAGAAAAACGCACGCCAAGCCGTATGGACAGCAGAACGGGCGTGCTTCAAGTGTGGCACTTGGGGACATTGGTCGAAGATATGTCGAGAATCCAAGGAAGCGATCAACGCATATTAGGCTAAGAAGAAGGCAAAGGAAAACGCCCCTGCAGAGGCGCACTTCGCCAACATCGGTGAAGATGATGTCATGGATGTAGACACCCCACTTGCCTCATCCTCACGAAATAGCACGGACATCGATCTCGCAGCCATGATTATGGCAAATGAAGAGAAATCTTATGCAGATGATATAGAAGCAGAAATTAATGCATATTTTACAGATTCTGTTTAATGTATTTCTTTTAGATTATGGTTGTTAGCATTTTTCTTTGAATAAAGGATTGTAAGCTCTAGAAGAGCATACTTCTTTCATGAATAAATACGCAATTTATTCTTTATTCCAATATTCTTCAATTTTGCAAGTAATATTTGGATTGTTTTTGCCTCATCGATTAGAATTATATTTCTTTTATCTAGAAATCGTGTAGCGCTCAAATGGAAGAGATATGCATTGTTGATAGTGGCACAACAAATACCATCTTAAGAGAGTCTAAGTATTTCCAGTCGATCACGAAGAACGCTGGAAAGATTACTACGATCGCAGGAAGCGACTCATATGTAATCGGCTCAGGAAGAGCCACTATTATATTGCCTATGGGTACAACTTTGGTAATTGAAGAAGCCCTTTGTACCTCGAATCAACGCGCACTCTCTTAAGCTTTAAAGACATCCGCCAATGGTTTTCACGTAGAAACAAATGAAGAAAATGGCAAAGAATACTTGTGCATTGTGAAGCACGCGGTATGTGGAAAAATGGTATTAGAAAAATGTCCCTCATATGAATCAGGTTGTACTACACGAATATTCATGCACCAAGTGTATACTTCCTTGAAAACTGCTTTTAGAAGCTCGAGTTATTTTCTTTATGGCATGGTAGATTAGGTCATCCCGGTCTTAGAATGATGAGAAATATAGTGAACAACTCACAAGGTCATGGCATTAACGTTAAAAATTTCCCGAATCATGAAGATTTTGTGTGCCTGCATGTGCCACCGGAAATTAATAACTAGACCTCTGTCATGAAAGTGCAAAGTGAAATCCCTGCATTCCTGGAACGCATCCAGGGGGATATTTGCGGTCCGATTCAGCCCCTGTCAGGGCCGTTTAGATACTTTATGGTGCTCATCGATGCTTCCTCGAAATGGTCGCATGTATGCTTGTTGTCAACAAGAAACCATGCTTTTGCTAAGCTGATCTCGCAGATCATAAGAATTAAGAATGCTTTCTCGATCATCGCGTGAAGTCCATTAGAATGGACAATGCCGAGAATTTACTTCAAAGGCATTTGATGATTATTGCACAAAGAACAGGATAGCAGTTGAGCACTCCGTACCGCACGTCCATACGCAGAATGGACTAGCAGAAGCACTAATAAAGAGGATTAAGTTTATTGCCAGACCGCTTTTGCAGAGTTGTAACTTGCCCAACACTTGTTGGGGACACGCAGTCCTGCACGCAGCAGCTCTTATCAATTTCAGACCGTCGGCCTACAACATCCATTCTCCTATGCAGCTTGTGCACGGGATCATCCCGAAGATCTTCCATCTTAGAAAATTTGGGTGTATGGTATATGTACCTATACCACCCCCTCAGCGGACTGCAATGGGCCCTCTCCGCAAGTCTGGGATATACGTTGGTTATGAGAGTGCATCCATAATCAGGTATTTGGAACCCATGACTGGAGATTTGCATACAGCCCGATTCGCTGATTGCATCTTTGACGAGGATCGTTTCCCGTCATTAGGGGGAGGAAATCAACCTTTGGATGAAAAATGCCGGGAAATCATATGGCATTCCACTGGGATCCCCGCACATGACCCCCGCACTAATGAAGCAAATCAAGAAGTCCAGAAGATAATTGATTTGCAGAATTTAGCAAATGAACTGCCTGATCATTTTTGTGATCTGAAGGGCGTGGTTAAGTCGCATGTACCCGCAAGAAATGCACCAGAGATGTAAGTTCAAGCTCTATTGGTTTTGGTGATTGGTTTAATATTAATGTTTAATCATTGTTTAATGACAAATCAAATCATTATGAGACTAACATATTTTATTAAGTGTTATTCTTATTAGTCTCATACTTGGATGGAAAATGGAAAACCTAAGGTATGCACTCGTATTCATTCTATTATATATATGCATACTTAGAATTCAAGTTAAAGTATGAACTCTTCCGTTGCTTTAGTCCAAATATGTGCATTATGTTCCTAATTCATATATACATGAATGCACACATCTAGGGGGAGTTTATAATTTAACTTGATGTTTCAATTGTATTGATCCATGTCCTCTTGTCATACAATATAAAGGATCAAGACCTTGAAACAATCTTTTGAGTATATATGACTTGTGTAGTTATATACTCATGTCAATTTAAATAAGTTTAAATTGAGTTCGATTGTCTCTCAATCAATCAAAGAATATTTCATCATGTGTTGATGGTGTTTCCTTGTTGATTAAAGACAAGCAAAAGTTCTTGAGTATAATGAAGCATTAGTTGCATCAAAGTACTCAAGACACAATTAATCATTCAATTGATTAGGTTGTGCTCAATCGATCTTGGAGGCATCCATTATGTGTTAATGGAGTGCGGTGATGATTGAGACAACCGTGTTTGTTGGACTAACATCTTCCATGAGTTGTGAAGTAGGTTAAGTCCAAGATGATGAAGAATCGGGAAGAAGAAGTCACCATGAGTTGATGAGCTTCAAGAGGTGATCCCGAAGTGAAGAGAAGGGCTAGAGAAGGTTCATCATGCGTTGATGACCAAGAAGAAGAAGAAGAGGTGATCCTGGAGAGAAGATGATTGGAAATCATAAAAGCTCCAAGTGGATCAAGTGTGGCAAAGGTATAACTAGCTAGGGCTAAGGATGTGTTCCTAGTCTTTTACCGGTCTCCGTGTTTGGGTGTGAGACCGGGTTGCTTGTTAGGTGCCGTACTATTAAGAGGGGTTGAGTCTTTTAGCTTGAGCTTCATCATGTGTTGATGAACTCGATCCGATTCACTCTAGCTCACTCTCTTGTTTGATGTTTGCATGAAGCTTACCATTTGGCATGTGTTGCAAATTGGTAAAGCTTGTGCATTGGATTTTGTATGAGCTAAGTATTTGCATGTGTTGCAAATAAGGGTGCTCATACTTGCATCTTATTTGAATCTTATTTGATTTGGTATTGCTTGGAGCTAAGTTTTGCATGTGTCGCAAAAGGAGAGAGCTCAAGCAATTTGGTTTAAAGTGCTTACATGGAGTTAGAGATTTGCATGTGTTGCAAATAGAGAACTCATGCACTTGTATTTGTTGTGGTTGCTTGCATGGAGTTAGAGATTTGCATGTGTTGCAAATAGAAAACTCATGCACTTGTATTTGTTGTGGTTGCTTGCATGGTGTTAGAGATTTGCATGTGTTGCAAATAGAGAACTCATGCACTTGTATTTGTTGTGGTTGCTTGCATGGTGTTAGAGATTTGCATGTGTTGCAAATAAAGAACTCATGCACTTGTATTTGTTGTGGTTGCTTGCATGGAGTTAGAGATTTGCATGTGTTGCAAATAGAGAACTCATGCACTTGTGTTTGTTGTGGTTGCTTGTATGGTGCTAGAGATTTGCATGTGTTGCAAATAGAGAGCTCATGTTTTGGTATTGCTTGGAGCTAGGTTTTTGCAGGTGTTGCAAAGAACAATGCTCAAGCATTAAATTGGTTTAATGTGTATTTGCAAGTTCGTTGTGCGAATAAACCGAGGTCTATGGGTCCGGAATCCCGAGAGCATGTGAGTAGGGCTTGCAACGGTGTTTGCAAGTTGACTGGTCTTGTGTTGACCTTCACATGGCTAGGGGGATTAATCTCATAGACTCGGGTTTGATTTGCTTAATACGCTTTGCAAATAGATCTTGAGTTGTTTACTGAAATGTGTTTTCGTTAGTTGGATTTGTTATTTGCAAATGTGTTTTGCAAATGAACTTTAGATTATGGGTTCCTATCCTAAAGCATGTGAATAGGGTTTGCAAATGTGTTTTGCAAATTGACTTGATCATGTGTTGATCATCACATGGCTAAGAGGATTGATCTCATAAGTTCTTGGTTTATTGGCAAATGTGTTTTGCAAATAAGTTGTGCTTATATGAGATTCTTTGGAGTATGTGATTAACATGTGCAAATGTGTTTTGCATAGTGTTGTGATCATGTGTTGATCCTCACATAGCTCAAAGAATATCTTTAATGGTTTGGAGAAAAGTTTTTGTGAAAACGGTGTTTTCTCTCTGGCCGGTCGTCTCGCCAGAAGACCGGTAGCACCGGGTCCGGTGCTACATAGATTTGCCGGTAGCACCGAAGGTCCGGTGCTACCGCCTCTCGGCCGTGTGGAAAATCCAGAGGGATGTTTTTGGCGATCAGCGGTCCGGCTACCGCCATGGTAGGCGGTAGCACCGGATGTCCGGTGCAACCGCTCCTCGGCCGTGTGGAAAATCCAGAGGAGGTGTTTTGAGTTCGCCTGAGGCCGGTGCAACGGGTTGAGGCGGTGCTACCGCCGAGCGGTCGGTAGCACCGCTCCCGCTTGCTTGGTACTACGGAAATCTCGCAACGGCTAGTTTTTAGCCGTTGGCGAGGAGCCGGTGCTCTGGGACCCGATGGGCGTAGCACCGGAATTCGGTTTTGTCGCATTTCCCCCAACGGTTAGTTTTGGCTTGGAGGCTATAAAAGGAGGCCTTGGGGGGCAAGGGCAGGAAGTTGGCTGTGTGCTAGAGCTTTTGGGTGTTTATAGGAGTTGTGTGCATGTGTTGCCTTCTCCCATTTGCTTCTTGAGCTAGGTTGAGCCTCTAATTGCATGTGTTGCAATTAGGAGAGGATTGAGAGTCTCTTGTGCATGTGTTGCACTTGAGGAGGATCCTTGTGCATGTGTTGCACTTGGTGATCACCGGAAGCACATGTGTTGTGCTTGGTGAAGTTCAAGCGAGAGGATTGACTTGTTACTCTTGGAGGTTGCCGACTCCTAGACGGCGTGGGCGTCGTCGCGGAGCTCTCAAGGTTGTGAGAAGCCCGCGAAGTTTGTGAAGGTTCGGGTTGAGCCTCTGCGAAGCGTGAAAACCACATCTAGTGGATTCGAGGTGGGTGCTCAATTCGTGGAGCCGGTCCAATGTGTTTGGGCTAACCTCAACGTGGACTAGGGGAGACCGGCAAGTCTCCGATCACCACGGTAAAAAGTATTGTGTCTCTTGTGCTTGCTTTGTTCTCTTTATTTATATTCAAGCAATTTACTTCATAGAATTAAATTGATTGATTGTTTGTCTTTAGAATTGCTTTTTGTTAGAGACATAATTAGTTAGTGCACATAGTGAGCCTAGTTGATTTAGGCTTTAATTGTCAAAACCTTAGTTTATCGCTTCCGCATTGTTATTGATAAGGTTTTGGCATAGGGGTAATTAAGGGGTGAATTGCTTTATAAAAATTAGTAGAAAGAGAAAGTTTTAATTATTTTAAAAGCCGCCTATTCACCCCCCTCTAGTCGGCATCCTCGACCTTACAAGAGAGGGTGGAAATACCAAAGAAAATAGAAGGTATCCCTCAACCTGTTCAGAGGCCTCAAAGAAAGAGAGCAGGCAATCTGGCTCCTCAAACCCAAAGTACCCGGAGACGTCTGGAGAAAACTGGGCGAGAGGACTTACCACAACCAATCACGAAAATGCCCCAAGGAAAGAAGGGGAGCCAGTTGAGACCTGGCACTGGAAAGAAGCCAACAGGAAAGGCAATTCCAGACTTGAATCTTCCACTGCAGGAAGCCGCCGGAAATAATGTGTGCGCACACATAGGCGATGAAAAGCTAAAGGAACTTGCTCCTGCGATAGGGAAAAGCAGCGAAGAGCAAGTAGAAGTGCATGAAGCACCCCATGAAGAAATGGCCATAAACTTTGTAATAACAGGAGAATCCCTGAATAGAGCAACACCCAACATTGATGCATACTTTGCAAAGAAGATTGCCTCGATCATTGATCATGATCCCGAGCCTGCATCTCTAGCAGAGTGCAAGAAAAGGCTAGATTGGGAAGAATGGAAAAAGGCAATCATCTGCAGAGTTAGTCTCTCCGAACAAGAGAGAGGTGTTTGGGCCGTATGCCGCACACCTTCCCATGTAAACCCGTAGGTCACAAATGGGTCTTTGTTCTAAGAGAAATGAAAACAACGGTTGTAAGGTATAAAGCAAGGCTTGTAGCTCAAGGTTTCACTCAACGTCCCGGAGTTGATTATGAAGAAACCTATTCTCCGGTCATGGAGGAATTACCTTTAGATATTTGATCTCAATGGCGGTCAACTTGAAGTTGAGAATGAAGCTAATGGATGTTGTCACAAAGATACCAGATGGAAACTTGGATTCGGAGATATACATGAAAGTACCTAAGGAATTCCTATCCCAACCAAGATGGAGCAAATAGAAACCTCATGCAGTGTGAAATTGGAGAAATCAACCGTATGGGTCAAGCGATCAGAAGAATGTGGTACAATCGCTGAGTGACTTTCTCTGCAAGAAAGGCTACACAAACAAAAGATTGTCTATGTGTGTTTATACAATGATTCCCGAATGGATTCTCATAATCTCCGTCTATGTAGATGACTTGAACATCATTGGGACGGATGAAGAAATTGAAGAGGCATGCTCATACTTGAAGTCTGAGTTTGAAATGAAAGATTTGGGTAAAACCAAGTTTTGTTTAGGCTTGCAGCTTGAACATGTCCAAGGAGGAATCTTGGTACATCAATCAACCTACACGCAGAAAGTGTTGAAAAGATTTGGATTTGAAAAATCATATCCTGCAAAGACTCCAATGGTCGGAAGGTCACTCCAAGCAGACCTAGACCCATACAGACCTAGAGAAGAGGGGGAGGAAGTCCTGAGAGCAGAATTCCCATATCTGAGTGCAATTGGAGCGCTCATGTACCTTGCGAATAGCACTAGACCGGACATTGCGTTCGCTGTGAATTTGCTAGCTCGGTACAGTGTAGAACCCACCAAAAGGCATTGGAAAGGGATTAAGGACATCTTCCGTTACCTCCAAGGAAGCAAAGATCTTGGTTTGTTTTTCAGAAGAAACAATGAATTGAATTTGGTTGGCTATGCCGATGCTGGGTACTTATCAGACCCGCATACTGGCAAGTCCCAAACTGGCTATGTTTTCCTATGTGGAGGAACAACAATTTCTTGGAAGTCGTCTAAGCAGACTCTTGTCTCGACGTCGACAAACCACTCGGAAATCATCGCTTTGTATGAAGCATCTCGTGAATGTGCATGGCTCAGAAGAATGGTTCACCACATCCAGAAGTCATGTGGTTTGAACATTGAGCAAACTCCCACGATAATTTATGAAGATAATGCAACTTGTGTTGCCCAAGCACATATGGGTTATGTGAAGAGCAATATCAAGAAGCATATCAACCCCAAGTTCTTCTATGCTCACGAATTGCATAAGATGAACGAGATCAAGATATTGCATACTAAGTCATGTGAAAATCTTGCAGATTTGTTCACTAAATCACTCCCAGCATCTACCTTTGAAAGGTGCGTGAAAGGAATTGGGATGATGAGACTTAGAGAAGTGCAGATTTCAGGGGGAGATATGTCACATACTCCCTCATGAATCCTGAACATGAATTATGAATACCCAACATAAATCTCGAAGATTAGCAATTGAAGTTGGGAGAATTGTACTCTTTTCCTTAGCAAGTTTTTCATGAAGTTTTCTTGCGTAAGGTTTTAACGAGGCAATTCGTGCAACATAGTAAGCGTATGCTATGTACTCTTTCTCCAAGTATTTTTCCCACTGGGTTTTTCTGGAGTTTTTGAGGCATATGCATCTCGCGGCAAAGGGCCCAAGGGGGAGTGTTAAGAAATCCTAATAGCCTATTGGAAGGCCCATGTGGTCCCTTAGCCAAAACCCTGGATGAGCGTTATAAAAGGAGGAGGGGTCCCCCCCTAATGTACAAGAATTTCATTAGCAATAAAGAATTTCCGCTTTCGCTCTCTCTAAACACGTGTCTCTCTCTCTCTATTCTTCACTTCATATCTGTTCGGAAACCCCGGACTATTCGATAGCGAGGTTCTTAACCCTCCCAACCTTTTTTTCTACGTGGATCGGGGCAGGTAAAGAATTTGATATTTCCGTCAACTTCTCACTACAGTAGCGCACTTCGATCCCGTCCCGTGAACCAACCGTACCATGAAATGAAAATGTACGATGCAATTAACTTTACCTCGGTCTTTGTTCCGCATCCTCTAGCTACAGGTAGCTGGCGTTTTGGCATATATGCCATCAAACTTTCGAATTTGCGATTTTCAGGATATTTTTTAAATATTTAAATTATATATATGAAAATCCTATAGATAGATTTATCTCGAAAAGTACTTTTATAATATTATAATTTTACTGGATTTTATAAATATATTATATTAAAAATTAATGGTCAAAACTATATTTTTATAGACATGTCGAAATCCAAAACAATAACTAATTATGACTAAAAGGGGTATCTAGATGCAATTAACTAGTACTCCACCGGTCTTTGTTTTGGTTCATCCATTTGGTTCTTGCACTATGAAGTAATCTCTCCGTTAAGTTTATAGCGTGTATTTTCTTTTAACACATAAACTAAGAAGACATTAAAAATGAATAGACTATCTCTAATTGTTATCTTGAAACACTATATTCAATGTACATAGAGAGAGAATATTAGCTAAATCTAAATATTTATTAGAGGTATAAAGGGAACATCATATTAATTTAAATTAGAAGATAAAATACACGTCATATTTATATGTATCGATAAATTTATTAAAAAATACAGACTCGGACGGAGGGAACACACGAGGTCAAGACTAAAGAACCGTGCACGAAGTGTCTGTTGTCGTTTCTGGATTGGTATGCTGACATATTTTTCCATGTACTTATCTCTTAAGAGTAGCGCTTTGAAAAAAAAAAGTTAGGTCCCTCGGTTATCTTAAGTTTAAGGGAGCCATCACTTTTATAAAAAGCTGTTTTTTTAGCTTTTTAAGCTGAAAAACGGTTACAGTTTTTTTATAAAAGATCGTTTAATAAATAGTTAATTTCTCTCAGTAATAAAATATAAAAGCAAGTCTAGCCTAACTTTCAGCTTTTGATTTTTGTTAGTTATATACAACTTTTAGATTGTGTTAAAGATCGCTTAAAAACTGAGCTGTTTAAGGGGGTTTCTAGCTTTTCAGAGAACTTTAGGCTTTAAACCCCTGGAGTAGCGCTTTGCACAAAAAAAAAAGTGGACTTCTATATATAAGTGAAGAGGTAATTAATTATTATCTACGCTTTAATAATGCTTTAGTATAGTGACGATAAAAGCACTTACAAAAAAAATCTGTCAATAAGCACGCGTAGTATTTCCATGTAGTTAGTAGTATGTATGTTCGTCGTTCTCATCGAAGCTACGAAACACGGTGTGTAGCCGTGTAGTTACTGAAATGTCAGAGTCGATCAGTAAGCACGCACGGTATTACTCCAGTACGTAGGAGTAGGAGCGACGGTCCATACACGATCAACGATCCGGCATGGAGAGACGCCGGTGTTGACTTGACTTGAGGACAAGCAACTGTCACTGCTGCAGTTTGTGTCGGTCTCTCAGTGTTGCGCATGCTTAGCCACAAACCGAAACAGAAAACGCCGTCAATTTCGTTCCATCACGAACCCGCATCAGTCAGACTGGAAATCTGAGTCAAAACGCACGCTAGTATCACGTAGCATCGAGCGGTTCATACGAGATCCATCCATGGTCCGGCAAGAGGAGGGGGAGAGACCGGCTCAGGTCACGGATACGTGTGTTCTAGATAGAGGTCTACGAGGGCTTTTGAAACTTTAACTATCAATGTATCTTAAATATTTCAATCAGATATATAGAAATTATATTAGTGGATTTGTCGCGAATTTTTTTTATAATAGTATGATTTTATTGAATTTTATAAATATATTACATAAAAATTAGTGATCAAAATTTTATCTTAAAGATTATATCAATATCTAAAACACTATATTTTTTTTATTGGAGACAGAGTTTATAGAACCAACAATACCACGCTACCACATCGCGTCCCACCTACATAGCTTGCTTGTACGGGAGATTTGATGATTTACCACGTTTTAGTTAGTGCAATTGATGATTTATTTGTCCCGTATTTTCATTGACATGCGGCTTCAGAGCTCATATATCAATGAAATATTACGAGACAAATTATCGATAGAACTAGTAAATGATTTTTCCCTGCGCACACTTGCTGCATGCCAATTGCCAAACCACAGGTAGCACAGCGCAGCCCAGCGAAGCAATCCCCGTCAATTTCCTACGCAAAATTCCGATACAATAGCCACCTGCCACGGCTCATAGATGACATTTCTACTCTTTGTACCTCAGCTCAAATTTATATCACATATATTTTAAATAATCTTATTTATAAATATATAATATATTTTATGTTACAATACATGTTAGTGTGATGTCCTCTTTATACCCTTGATAAATATCTAAATTTATTTAATATTATATATATATATTAAATACAGTGATTAGTAATAAAAAATAGAAATAATCTAGTCTTTCTCGATATTTCATATATCCACGTGCCAACAGAAAACGTGGCATGTGAACTTAACCGAGGGAGTACAGTATTTCTTCCGATGCTCTTCCCGCGAGAAGCGTAGAATAGAATAGAATAAATGCCTTTAGTTAATTATTTTCTAATTTTGCGTGTTACAGCGACACAACTCTGCTTAAATTCCTACTCCTCTCTCTCTCGCTCGTCTTGACAAACTGCTTTCACAGTTTAGGCTCCCTCTTAAACCTCAAAAACGGAGTTGGAAATGGCGACGCCTCCGGCCGGCATGGATCACATGGACTCCTCCAGTTTCGAGGCAAACCATCTGGAAGCTTCCTCGCCGCTGGCGGGAAGCGTCGGCGGCTGTGTGAATGGCGCTGCGACCAAGCTGCAGAAGGTGTACCGGAGCTACCGGACCAGGCGCAAGCTCGCCGACTCCGCCGTCGTCGTCGAGGAGCTCTGGTAACCAGATCCTACACCAACTTTTCTTTTTTCTTTTTCTTTTTTTCGTTTCCTTTTTAAAGCTTCTTCCTTCTGATTTTCCGTTTGGCCCCTTAAATTTGGTACCCCTTTCTTGGAATCTGTCGCTTGTAGTATTGCTTAATTTGCTCTGGTTCATTCGTCATGAGTTGGCTTCCATTAAAAGGTGGACCCTTTCTTGGAGATTTTGGAGTCCCAATAAATGGCTGATTGGGTTTGTGTTGATGGATACGGGTGGTAAAATCGATCTTTGAAACTGAGAGGGTTTGTGCTTGGGATTGATGAAGGTGGCAAGCGCTGGACTTCGCGCGGCTCAGCCACAGCACCGTCTCCTTCTTCGACGACCCCAAACCGGAGACCGCCGCCTCGCGCTGGAACCGCGTCGGCCTCAATGCATCCAAGGTCTCGTCCCTTTTGTTTTTCGTGCATCAGTTGCTACCACAAATCCTCAAGAAGGCGATTCTTTTTGTTTGGACTTCTCCTTTATTGATGTGCTATGTATTAGCTTGATTCATGTTTATGAGCTTGATGCAGGTGGGTCAGGGTTTATCGAGAGACGGCAAGGCTCTGAAGCTGGCTTTCCAGCACTGGATCGAGGCTGTGAGTTCAAATCGTACAAATCCACTGCATTTTTAGTAGTATAGTATTTCCTTTGGATGTTGCTGCTTTTCTTATGTAGTCATGTGTGTGAAAAGAGGATACTTTCCAGTATCAGTTGACTTGGACTTTTTATTCAGGTGTGAACTTTGATCATAAAAGGTTCACAGCCTGGCGTCGTAGAAGTTTCTGTCCCTTCCTTGCTAAAATTCCCTTTGCAGAATCATCGATCTAATCATGACAGGGATGTTCATTTGTTGCTGTATAGATCGATCCGCGGCATAGGTATGGGCACAACCTAGATTTCTACTATGATGTTTGGTGCCAAAGCCTGGCAGGCCAGCCGTTCTTCTACTGGTAAGAAATTGTCTGTGATTTGTGTATTTGCATTTTGCGAATTCTGTTATTGGAACAAATCGGCCCAATGTGTATGACAGAAAGAGATTTTCATATAGGATAAGTATGTTCAGTGTTGCACAATTGCACGGCTATACCAGAACTTTCAGCAAGTCTTTTTGCATATGTAGGCTTGATATTGGGGAAGGAAAAGATGTTGATCTTCCAGAGTGTCCGAGAGCTCTGTTGAAGAAGCAATGCATAAAATATCTTGGTCCGGTAAGATCATGTTCTGTAATAGCTGCCTATCCTTATTCGAGACTGTGTATCTTGTTGAAAATATGAGCTATGAATTATGTAGCTCGTTTCTATATCTTCTTTTTCTTCTGAAAGTACTATGAACTATGTAGCTCGTTTCTGTTAATAGAAATGGGGGAAATCTCATATTAAAAAAACTTGTTGAAAATATTTTGAGAAGAGCTGCATTACGACTCGAGAGTATTAACTTCATTCCACCCTCAATTTTGTTTCGTCAAGCCTTAAATATGATTAAATATTGCTGACATTGTACCTTTTTTTTCCTCATGTGGCTATATGAGCTACATCATGCGACATTTTTTTCTCATGTCCACGGGTTGTACTGGCCTACTTCCATTCACATCTATTTTTTTTTCAATTGTTCATGATAACTACAAGAATAACTGACACAGGCCCTTGTGTTAAAAATTCTACAAAATTGTCGCATGAAAGTTTTTATTTGAAAAAATAATGTCACATTAACTCTATATTCTGCTACAGCTATGCCTACTGGATGGCTCTAACAATTGACCGAAGTTTTGCAGCAAGAGCGTGAGCACTATGAATACATCATCACAGAGGGAAAGCTTATCCATAAACAGTCTGGAGAACCACTTGATACAAGCCAAGGTTCTAAAGGGACGAAATGGATATTTGTTATGAGTACAGCAAAAAGGCTTTATGCCAGCAAGGTAGTTTGCCAATTCTCACAAGGATTTTGCTCCCTCATTGCTGCTGAACAATGTTATATCATATTTTGGTAGTTTGGTCGCTTATTCTGTTATTCATAAGCTGATCTCTCTATCCAGAAAGAGAAAGGTGTATTCCAGCACTCCAGCTTTTTAGCAGGAGGTGCCACCATAGCTGCTGGAAGGTTTACTTCAGAAAATGGAGTTATCAAGGTATTGTTGACAAAACATGCCCTATTGAAATGTTACTAGTCACGCACAGTATTTTGCTTTCCTGATATGACTGCTTATATTGTTCCTTAATCCTGCATATCCTCCATCTGTGGCCCAAAAGATTGATTATTGTCCAAGAGTTGATCACTACATGGCCCTTCAAACCATTCTTTTGTGTTTCACGGATTTCCATGACAAATTATTTGAACATGCCTCCTTTTGTGAGGAAAGATTAGAAAATGCCCGAAGATTGGGCTGTATTTATTTATTTATTTATTTATTTATTATTTCCACACGATTCTGAAAGTTGCATAATGGACCGAACTAGAGTTTTCTAAATCTACTTTTTATTAACCCTAGTATTATCAAAGTTCCTGTGTATAATGCTTTGGCCAATATGCAAGTTATAAGGACATCAGACCATGGATTCTACTTCCTGGTTGTGTTCCTGTGCTTGTTCATTGGGTGTGTTCTTCTAATCTAATGATAGTCTGTTCTGAGTTCAGTCCGTCTGGGCCTACAGTGGCCACTACAAACCAAGTGCAGAGAACCTCAGTAACTTCATGAATTTCCTTGAAGGGAATGGAGTTGATCTGAAAGAAGTTGAGGTACAACACATTCAGACCAGTGCAACCTTAAAATACTCCTACATGTGTTGGATATAAGATGGTTTTATTTAAAGAGCTTGTTTTGCATATTCAGGTGCGTTCATCCACCAACGAAGACTACTATGAAGATCCAGTGCCTAATAACACACAGAAGTCTGCTGCTAATATCGTGGTGTCCAATCCTCCACAATTGATTCTCATTCCAAACATGATAGAAGAAGACAAGGCATCTGGGCCATCTCCACAAACTGAAGTTGATGAAGGCGACAAAGTTCCTATGGAGCAAGCCAAGCCAGCCTACCAAAGAAACTTATCAGGTGGCCTACAAAGCCCTAGAGCCACCGACGTCCCGCAGAAGGCAATTCTTGATAGGACGAAATCCAAGGGAGAGTCAAAATCCTATCAGCTTGGCCACAAGCTGTCCCTGAAATGGAGCACTGGGGCTGGTCCAAGAATTGGATGTGTGAAGGACTATCCAATGGAGCTCAGAATGCAAGCGCTGGAGATGGTAGACCTCTCACCAAGGGCATCAACTCCTTCAACCTCGAGGAGGCTACCGGCATGCCTCTCACCCACCTTACCAACATCTCCGCTCGCCCCAATGCAGGCCTCCCTGCCCCAGCGAAGTTAGAATAACTGATGAGTATGTAGCTGGTGTGCACAGCTGCAAGAGAATTTTGCAGTTAAGCTGTTGGTGTAGTGGTGTCGTCATTGTAGTTCTGCATCGCCATGCTTGGTCTAGAATGCAAAGGTCAGACATGTGGTTCGTACTTGCTGCTTTTACGATGTTGCCTGGATCAATTTATGCGTCAAATGATTTCGTGAGAGTTATATAAGTTTTTTTGACTTGTTTGAATTAGTTTAGCAATGCTCACTTGCGCTTCTGTGTGCCGAAGAATTACCTACGTCACATAATCAGAGTCAGGACAGCTTGCAGCTAATATGATAATGATAGTATGTTTGATTACGACAATCAGGAAAGATTCAGGGACAAAACCTAGAAGTCATGATTGATTTAACAGGGAAAATAAGTGCCAACTGCAGGTTGCTCCATAGCCTTTCTAAATGGACACATCATAGCTCAGTACTCAGCAATAATTAGCAATGAGTCAAATTCAGTAGCAAGCTGGTGAGACTGCTATCAATTTCTATCATATATACATCAACAGAAAAAGAAGGAATTGAATTAAGTTATAGAGTGGTAGCAAACTCAATTTTTTTTTCCAGAAGCAGCATCTTATAGGAAGAAATGGTTTGCTGAAGTAAGAGAGTTAAAACACGCTACACATTTTTCTAAGTACATCGGGGAGCACATCCGTTTACATTCATCAACATACACCTGATTATAATTTGTGAAGCAATCACACTAGTCGCTACTTAGTTACCGCTAGCGCAGCCCTTGCATCTACAGTGAACACACTCTACGATCTGTTCTTCCCTCAGATGTTTAGGAACCCTACAAACACATGTAGTTGCAAAGTTGTGGTCTCGCGTCTGGATACAGTGCAAGCAGCTGAGACGTTCATAGCCTGGCTGCAATGATTCAACGCAAAATCCCCATCAATTGGGCATTCAAATTAGACCAGAAAATACATAGCGTCCAACTGGACCGATGAAAAAAAAATTCACATCAACTATACATCTGCTCTACTTCAAGATTTATTGCTGAGAAAGGGGACTCATATCCTAATCCTACAGACTTAACTAATTTGAATACCAGCTATTAGCAAAATGAGAATTACAGTCCCCCAATCAATTGCAAATCGGTTTAATTTCCGGTCATAGGGGAATAATCTTTTATGGATTAGTTTTGGTTCCAGTTGTACTTCAGCCTACAAATCAGCGTAGCACACAACCATCTTCTGACGAGAACAAAAACGCATACCTTCTTCTACTGAGGTTACGGTCAGCATGGCCCTGGTCCAGGAAGAACTCGTTCAGCTCCTGCGAGATCTCCTCCATGTCGTAGTAAAGATCATACAAGTATCGGCTCCTCTGGTGATTGATCTTGAAGATGGGACCACAGGGCCTCGCACTTCCTCTACCCATCGTGCGGATCATTCTCAGCTGCACCAAACCGCAACAACAACAACGCATTATCATCACTGACACTCCAACAGTTCATAGACTTCTTATGAGATTGTGGATGGTCAAACTGACCTTCCCTCATCTTAGCATGAAGCTCTGAGAGGGTGAGTTTACAAGTGTAGAAACGAGAGGGAAAAGGGAAGAATCAGCCACACCCTTCTTGGGTGATTGAGGCTGTTTATATATACATCCTCTAGGGATAAGAATAGAAGGTTACAACAGATTGATCTAATCTAATCCATCTATCTATATATAGAAAGGATAAATATAGAAGGCTATGAGAGAATAACAGAAAGTTCTAACACCCCCCCTCAGTCGAAGCGGGAGGTTGACGAACGCCGAGACTGGACCGAAAATCCAGAAATAACTTGGATGGCAGTCCCTTGGTCATAATGTCTGCAAACTGAAGGGCAGAAGGAACATGAAGCACCCTGACTTGACCGAGGGAGACTTTTTCACGCACAAAGTGAATATCAATTTCAATGTGCTTGGTGCGTTTATGCTGGACAGGATTTGCCGTCATATAAATAGTACTAACATTGTCACAATAGACAACGGT
The DNA here is from genome assembly GCA_036346275.1 of Otatea glauca. Classification (NCBI taxonomy): domain Eukaryota; kingdom Viridiplantae; phylum Streptophyta; class Magnoliopsida; order Poales; family Poaceae; genus Otatea; species Otatea glauca. Next base: position 4,376,161 of record CM070733.1, on the reverse strand, counting down.
AGCCTTTTGAAGAGGTAGATGAAGCTCTTGAAGAAGTTGTCGCGTCCAACAGCATTCAGCAACTACATGAGCAACAGCACGATACTCCGCTTCAGCGCTGGATCGAGAAACAGTTGCCTGCCGTTTAGAGGACCAAGAAATGAGGTTGTCGCCAAGGTAAACACAAAAACCAGAGGTAGAACGCCGAGAATCAGGACAGCCGGCCCAATCAGCATCTGAATAAGCAACCAGATCAGAAGAGGATGAGGCGGTGAGATGCAAACCAGCATCAATGGTGCCCTTAATGTAGCGCAGTATTCGCTTGACGAGAGCAAGGTGAGGTTCTCTAGGATCATGCATGTGTAGACATGCTTGTTGAACTGCATATTGGATATCTGGGCGTGTCAAAGTGAGGTACTGAAGGGCGCCTGTAATGCTGCGATAATCGGCTGGATCAGAGACTTTTGGTCCTTCAGTGGCTGAGAGCTTGGACTGAGTGTCAACAGGTGTGATGGTTGGGTGACATCCTCATCATACCGCACGCAAGCAAGAGGTCTCAGAGCATACTGTCGCTGAGATAAGAATAAACCATCAGGTGATCTGGTCACAGAGATACCAAGAAAGTAATGAAGGTCCCCAAGGTTTGTCATGGCAAATTCAGAATGAAGAGAAGTTGTTAACCGTTGGAGGAGAACATCATCTGAGGCAGTAATGATAATATCATCCACATAGAGCAGAATATAGGCAAATTCAGTGTTAGACCGAAACACAAATAAGGATGTGTCAGAGGTAGCAGCAGTGAAACCAAGACTGGTGATGTAGGTGGAAAACCGGTGATACCAAGCACGTGGTGCCTGCTTGAGACCATAAAGGGACTTGAGCAGCTTGCACACATGCTGGGGACGACTGGGGTCAGTAAACCCTGACGGCTGCTCACAATAAACGGTCTCATTGAGATTGCCATGGAGAAACGCATTCTTCACGTTGAGTTGCCGAATAGACCACCCTTTGGATACAGCAATGCTGAGAATGATGCGAATGGTGGCAGGTTTGACGACAGGGCTGAAAGTTTCTTCATAATCAATTCCAGGCTGCTGAGAATATCCACAAACAACCCAACGGGCTTTGTGACGAGCAAGAGTCCCGTCGAAGTGGTATTTATGCCGGAAAACCCATTTGCCGGAGACAATATTGGCACCCGGAGGACGAGGAACAAGGTCCCATGTGCCGTTGTCAATAAGGGCCTGAAACTCCACTTGCATAGCTTGCCGCCATTGAGGATCCTTTAGAGCAAGCATGTAGGATTTAGGCACCGGCGAAGCATCAGGAGTTGTGATGGAGAAGCCATAACGTTGGACGGGGAGCACGATCCCGTCCTTGGCGCGTGTCCGCATGGAATGAGGACCAAGACCTGGGCGTGCTACTGGATTAGTAGCCAGCGACGAAGGCTGTGTTGAAGGAGGGGCCACCAGACGATGACGGATCGGGCGCGGGAGTAGACCAATGGATAGGAGGTCCGCGTGGGAGGCGATAATAGCAGGGCACCGTAGAAGGTGCTTCTTCTGTAGTTGTGTGCCAAGGCAGATCATTAATGTCCTGTAAAAAATTAAGATCGCATTCCAAAGGGATTGGAGATGAGGTGAGACTGCCATAGGGAAAAGTCGATTCGTCAAAAATGACATGACGAGAGATGATGATGCGACGGCGCGCTGGGTCATAGCATCGGTAACCTTTGTGGTTAGCAGGGTATCCAAGAAAAACACAAGGTACAGAACGAGGTTGAAGCTTATGGGCGGTGGTAGCGGAGATGTTTGGAAAACAGAGGCAACCGAAAACACGAAGGTGGTCGTATGAGGGCTGCATATTGAACAAGGTTTGGTATGGTGTGGCAAGTGGAAGAGCCTTGCTAGGTCTGCGGTTGAGTAAGTAGGTGGCTGCGGCGAGAGCTTCTGCCCAAAAACGAGGAGGTAATTGTACCTGAAGAAGAAGAGTGCGGACAACATCGTTGATTATGCGAATAGCGCGTTCAGCTTTTCCGTTTTGAGGAGAAGTGTAGGGGCAGGAGCATCGTAAAACAACCCCATTGGTGTCAAAAAAGGCCGTGGAGGCAGAGTTGACAAACTCTTTTCCATTGTCTGTTTGCAGGGCGCGAATGGGAACCCCAAATTGGGTACGAACAAAGGCAAAGAATGTGCAGAATGTGGACAGAACATCAGATTTATTTTGAAGGGGAAATGTCCAGAAAAAATGAGAGAAATCATCTACTATTACAAGGTAATACTGATATCCTGACATGCTTAATATTGGGGATGTCCATAAATCGCAATGGATTAAATTAAACGGACTACTGGACATGGTTGCCGAAGAGCTAAAAGGCACACGGACACTTTTGCCAAGCTGACAGGCATGACATAAAGAAGGACATGATTTTATTTTGGTGGAGCCGAGACGAGAAAGCATGTTGGTGATGTCGCGGCCAGGATGACCAAGACGACGATGCCACACCTCCGGGGAAACTGCAAGGGTGGAGAGAGCAGTGTTGCAGCCGGATGGAGTGGCAGGGAAGACGTAGAGGTCGCCCGGACTATCGCAGCGATGAAGAATCGCCTTCGTTCGGAGGTCCTTTACAGAAAAGCCGAAAGGATCAAATTCTATTGAACAAGTGTTATGTCGTGTAAACTGACGAACTGACAGAAGATTGTGAATTAAAGATGGAACGCGAAGAACACGATGTAAGTCAAAGGAAGCACCGGACTGTGAAGGAATAGTACAGGAACCAATATGAGTGACTGGAATGCGAGAACCGTTTCCGACGGTGACAAGAGAATTATTGTTGGAAAGAGGAGAAGCATGAGAGAGATTACCATCATTGGGCGTCATGTGAGCAGATGCACCTGAGTCCATTACCCAGCCGCCATTACCGAGTTGAAGGTTGTTCATTGCGAGATGAGGTGGTGCTATCCCATCTTTGGAGCGGTGGAGTAGAGGGTGGGATTGAAACGGAGGTGCAATGGTCGTGATAAATGCTTGAGGAGGACAGAACCCGTAATGCTAGGGCGCCCGGGGCGAAGGGGGTGGGCGCCCCATCGACCATAGTTGGTGTCCATTGCCGGGGCCGGATTGAAGCAAATCCATGGTCCGGATGGTGGTGGAGAGCGATAGCCGCTGCTGGAGCCGCTCTTCTTCTTCCATTGCTTGGGCTTGTACTTGGCTGACGAGGAAGAACCGTCACCACGGCTAGCACCGCGCAAGCCGCCCCCGAACAGGAATTTCGTGGCGGTGGTGAGAAGAGCGCGTCGACCGATTTTGGCTGCGCACGCAAGCGCGACTCTTCCTTAAGAAGAGATGTCCGGGCCTCGACGAAGGAAGGAAGAGGGGACGTCATGGCGACGACCGTGGCGGCATGAGCCATGGCTTTGTTGAGGCCGCGCAGGACATTGAGCACGAGCATGCGATCATCAACAGGGGCATCGGCATCGCGAAGGGCGTCGGCAAGCGTTCGCATTCCTTGCGATGGCGGTGATGGTGAGATCGCCCTGTTGAAGACCATGGAACTCGTTGAGGAGGACAATAGCACGACCTTCTTTGTTGCCACAGAAGAGGGTTTCAGCAGCAATCCAGAGTTGCCGAGCAGTCTGCTCCTTGTCGAGGATGATGTCGAGGGTGTCGGCAGAGATGGACCCGTACATGACAGAAAGCACGGCGTAATCATCAGATGCCCAAGAAGCATCGTTGGAGGCGGCAGCGCACACGCCGTCGGCGTGGTGGAGAAGACCGTGTCGGCCAAGGAGCGCCTTGAAGAAGATGTTCCACTTGGTGAAGTTGGCGGCGGTGAGATCAAGCAGAACCGGCAGCATGGTCCGGGAGGAGGAAAGACCGACGGCGGCAGAGAGAGGGAGCAGTGGAGGCACTCGCGTCGGTGGCGAGCATGGGTGAAGTCGCCGAGGAAGTGGACATGACTGGAGAGAAGTCGCCGAGGAGGAGGTGATGAAGGGAGGGGAGCGCGCGGCGAGCAGGGCGCCTGCGGAGTCCGCGAGGATGAGGAGGCCGGGTGAGGGGAGAAGGCGAAGGGAAGGATAGGATCCAATCTAACCTTCTGATACCATGTAGAAACGAGAGGGAAAAGGGAAGAATCAGCCACACCCTTCTTGGGTGATTGAGGCTGTTTATATATACATCCTCTAGGGATAAGAATAGAAGGTTACAACAGATTGATCTAATCTAATCCATCTATCTATATATAGAAAGGATAAATATAGAAGGCTATGAGAGAATAACAGAAAGTTCTAACAACAAGCTCCCACCCATCAGGGTATTTTACACCACTAGCTTTGATCTTAGGCATGGTGCTTCTTCTGCTGCATAAGGAAAGAGAATCGCAACCAAATCTATACCCCTTTATAATACACCTAAGCAAATTTTTCTACGTCCACCCTAAATAATGCATCTCATTAGAGATGCCCCAATGTTCGTGCACCCAGCAAAACGTCCCCAGAAACTTGCATTCATCAAAATGAACGTCTCAGATCTTTCCTCAGTTTTACTCACCCACATCCGATGGTCATTATTTAGTGTGTCTAATCATCCTCGTGGCCCACAAATGCACTCCTCCCCACCTACATATTTGGAAGGAGAGCGAATCAAACAAGGAAATAAATAAGGAGGATCTGCATGCAAGGAAACCAGATTTGAATTTTTTACTGGCCAAAATTGTACGTACTACATATTTGGAAGGAGGGTGAATCAAACAAGAAAATAAACAGGGAGGATCCGCATGCAAGGAAATGAGACTTGAATTTTTTATTGTCCTGGCATTATGATCGTATTTTTTTTCGAATATGACCCTTCTCGAGACTTTTTTACGGATCTAGCCCCATAGAGCCTAATTTCAGCGCACGAAGAGCGCTGAGTTTTTGTTTTCATTTTTATCTAAGGAACCAACTATGCGTGAGTCTTTGCTTAATTTTTTCAATTTTTCTCGCGGAACCAGTGGCGAGCAGCACTGTTTAATTTTATCTTTTTCCTTGCGGATCCAGTGATGGCGAGCGATTTATTTTCCATATTTTTCCGAAATCATCCTTGTGGTCCACAACAGACCTTCCCTCATCTCCAGCATCAACAAGGAAAATGAAACAAACGTCCTGGAATCAAGGAAAAGGAAACAAACGTCCTGGAAAAGGAAAGGACCATACATTACGTCTTTGGGAAAAGGAAGCGGGAGATGGGGCGTGCGTCGACGTAGCGTAGGTCTGCAATGGCTCCACGGTCGCTATCGGTGGCTTTGTCGACGCGACGAGGTTGCTGGTCAGCGACCTTGCGGCCGCCGTGCCTCGGCAAATTTATAATTTATATTTTTTTTAAAATAATTTTATTAAGTACAAAATAATCGAAAGTTTTTTTGAGAATTTTTCTAGAATTTTTTAACCTAATGTGCTGTCTTTTCAAAAATCCTTCTATATTTAAAAAAATGAAGGCAACTCACTTGTAGCTTCTTTTAGCTGCAGCCCAGACCAAAGAAGCCTCTTCTCTTCCCTCCCTCCATTAAAGCAAGAAAGAAGCTCCAAAGCTCCATCAATCCCGCACCAAATCTCCTCTTTCCATCTATGGTGTTAATTCCCCAAATTTCGTGCTCTATTGACAAAATTTCCTCCCAATCTGATTTGATCCCAAATTATGGTTTCCATAAATATGCTTGTTTCGGTGCTATAAAAGCCGGCGAGCTCTCCTCCACCCCATCGCATTGCGTAAATCCCCAAGTGTTCCTCTTGTAAAGATCGCGGATTTTGGAGGTAACCCAAGCCATCACCGTCATCTTTCCCAAATGAAATTCACCGCAACCGTGACTCCTCCCCGCAGCGTCGGTGTCGGCGATCTCGCCGCACTGATGCCGACCAACTGCGACCGTGCCGCCACCCCGCCTTCCTCCCCTTGCTCCAAGCCAGAGAGCACGCTGTGCTCTCTGTGGAAGCTGCAAAAAAAATAATCTAAGATCAGAAAATTCTTTTTTCTTTCTCTTTCTTGATTTAAAATCTTTTGGAGCCCGTTTTCGCCTATTCGACCTCCATTTAGTTCCATTTTTCTTTTTAAATTCATTTAAAATTCTAAATTTCTCTTTTATTATTAAGTGTTGTATTCATACTTATCTTCTCATTTAATTGATAAGCGGGTGTACTGCCATCGTAGCGTTAGCACAGGCACTATACTAGTTACTACTAGTAATATTTATCAAAAATTGCATACGTTGCAGCAAAATGTGAAGCAAACACATCGGTCCAATCGAGCCGTCACAATCTAGCTATGAACAGCACTTTCTACAGTACCATTGGGATGTTGTGAAAAACGCAGTACAATCTAAGTTAAAAATGGGCTGAACCAAACCGGGATTCTCTAGATCTAATTCCAATTTTTACCACGTGCAAACCTGATCTAATTCCCAGCACAAATCAAAGGCCAACACATAACCCTCACATTCTTCACAGGAATACTAAGCCAGAAGCTGGAACAGAAAGAGAAAAAAGCTACCGCTGTAACACACATGCACGCACGTCTGTGACAATTACTAAAACCAGAGGAGAAGTACCAGCATTACTTACAGCTTCTTTCGCTGCCCGGACGAGGAAGAGAAGAAATTTATGGCTCCGCCGCGGGGAAGAGGAACAAGTGGCCGGAGGAATCGGGGGCCAAGAAGAAACCAGCGCGCGTGGCGGCGTCCAACGGCGAGCGGAAATGGAAATGGGCCTGAATGGGCTTAAACAGGCCCTTATTGCACCGTGAAAGATACTGGCTTGTTCCAACGTAAGGCCCATCATGGCTAATGGGCCAGAAATATTTGCTTCCCAACCATTTCTGGCCGTTAGATTCGGTACGCGCGTTGCGCGCGCTGCTCTGTGAGTGGACCGCCGAGATTAATCGTATCGGAGATCCTAAGAGTTGATGGCACTCGTTAAATTCTCAACGGTTCAACCCTCGGCCGCCACCACTTCTCCTCGCCGCTGTTCTTGCTTCGCCGGAACCCTTGGCCGAGTTGATCTGGTAGCATTTCTGCACTTCCACCGAGTAAGCATTGAAAATTCTCGGTTTTGTTCTCGATTCATCTATGAAACGACGTTTTGTTCTTGATTCGTTATTTGTGTGCGTCGTGAAACATGTAGAATGGATTCCAGTTTGTATGTGAATTGTTCTTGTCTGCTGTGTAAAAGGGATTGTTGGCGTCAAAAACTTGATGTAGGGTTTCTGACAACAGCACACCAGATGAACACCTGGTTTAGAGCGTGCCAGTCGATTTGACCTGGAATCGACAAGGTAAAAACAATAAAATTCACTCAAGCCGATCGTTAAGATCAATCGGTTTATACTCAATCAGCTTGAAGCCGATCAAGATCAAAGTAACAAGGTAAGTCTAATTAGCCGATTAAAGCTAATCAGAGGATAAAGGCAGATCGATTCTGAAGAAGGCGATGCGCAACAAAATCGTAATAAATCGAACACAGGTCGTAATTGACGAAGATCAACAATCGGCGATGCGCAACTTTATTGATCAAGATCGATTACAAAGGCTAAATTACAAGAACTACTCCTAGTCGACAAGAAAATAGATGAAAAGTAAAAGTCGGTTGTTTGTATTGTGTTTTGATGATGTCCATGCGACTTGCTTGGCTCTTCTTTTATACCCTTCTACGATCGTGTCCTACTCCAACACGCTTCAAGGTCCGTATCCGTATCGGCCTTATCTTTAGAGGTTGTTTCCTTAAAATCTTAGTTTTACCAAACATCTCGATTCTTTCCAAACTTCTATTAGCTCCCGCATCTTTAATTTGTATTTGCTCGATTTAGACTAACTTGCGAATTTTGGTGCAAACATATGCCCCCATTTTGAGAGATGACTTGTCATCCGTCAAAAATCACAATTATCGGCTTGTGCAATCGGCTAACGCTTGATCTTCACCCATTAATCTTTGCTTTATTCGCGCCGTAAATCTCTGACATGCGGGTAGTGCGTTTTTAACCGCTCACGCCTTTTGAAATTCACTTCCCGCCTTTTCAAATTTTCACTGTCCTATAAAATGCGGCCCCCACCTCATTCATTCCTCACACGCACAAGCTCTCGAATCACCTTCAATCGGCTTGAACTTTCCGTTTAAAGTACTCTTGAGGCAATTCAACTCATTCAGCTTCCTTCATCGGCTACAATGGATCCTAGTCGGTACTTATTCGATTCCGCATACAGAATGACCAATATTTTTGGGTCCTTTGGGAAATCTAGACGTCCATACCGTAACAAACCAAGAAGTCCCTCGATTACCTCTGTCGGCTTCTGGTCATAACATAGAGGGGTGGAATAAGAGTTTCAGGGCTTGGCCGACAGCTCTCAAAGGATGGAGAAATTGGTTTATCGTAGTAGCAGCCCAAAAGAGGAGTGAATGGGAAAGAATGGGCATAGTGAGTGTATTTCACTTTCCTTAGCCGACCACAAGCCAATGAGCCCTTAGTGGCCACGGCTGTTATTTTGGTCTGACTGTTTTAATGCTTTCTTATTCCACCGTCCCATCGCCCAACTCTTTTAGATGTTGCTCATTTGTGTTGTCTTCGCGGATGGAGATCAAATATCGCCTTTAGTGGAAAACCAAAATATAGGCTCATCCAATCCAAGGGAGAGGGTTGGGCCAAATATATTGGAAATAATAACAAGGTCAATGGCTTAGTATCTGACGAGGAACATGTGGCTTTTCCAATCTTTGGCTAGACTGTTTTCTATCTGTGGTGCATCTCTTGGACCAACTCAAGTATATCAAATGATAGCGAGCAACTTGTTGAGGGTCGTCGGTGGCTTTAGGAAAAATCTTCTTGGGTCTTTGTGTACCAAATGCTTTACATAATAAGGAGTCGGCTTTATACGGGTTTTGGAAAATTCACCGTTGGTAATGTAGGTGGCCCAATGTGGTTTGTGCAAATATGGTCATCTTGTTTATTCAAAGTTCTTTTAATTTGGATTCATCCGATGATACTCCTTTTCCAAGGGAAGATATACGAAGGGCACCTATTCAATTTAGAGAATGCCGATCCTTTGGTGAAAGATTTATGATGTGCTCGAGAAATGAGACAAGGGCCTTTCTGACAAATGTGAGAAGGTTTCGCATTTTCTTGCAATTGGACACCGAAAGTTTCAAGCAGCAAGATTTCTTTAGCTACGGTGCTGCAGCCGATTTTCTTTGGCCTTCTTTTCTTCATCTGGAAGCCGATAGCTCTCTGATGCCTCAGGAGACTCTGGACTTGTATAGAATTTTTATTTCTCCATGCATATTCCATGTCGGCCTTCATACTTGAATCGGACTTTCCAAACCTTCATACGAGTTTTATCACCCTTCAGTATATGCAAGGCAGCTCGGCTTTGGCCAAGTGATACCAAGTCTGCCACTTCTAGATCGGCTTCAACCAAGAGCCAGGGTCCGCAATGCCACATCCGCGAGGCTAGTTCTGGAGTTAGCCGACGAACTCCAACTGCGCAGTCTCCCTCACTTCCATCTGAATGCTCGCCGCACAGGGGGTTTCACGACATGGTGGTCGGCTATCGCAAAGATGTTTGTATATGGAGAAGACCCTTCGACTATTGTCAAAGAATTTTTCCAAATCTGCGGAGACATCCTTAGTATCTAACAAATAATCTAGCAATGAAGCTAGCTCGTCGGGTTATACTAACTCAAGCTTAGTAGATAAGGTATCGGCTTTGAATAATCTTGCCTCATGCATCGGCCTTAATTCAATGCATTTTATAATCACACTTCCTTTCTATATATTTGCAAAGCTAAAGATGTCGGCAAGAAGATCTTTCTAGCCAATGCAGGAATGAGCAAGGCAAGAGAGCTCATCCATCGACCGCCTTACAGTTACACCTCCCACTCTGGGAGTGCATAGTCCTTCTTTGTCGGATATCGAGAAAAAGCGACCAAGTAAGCATAAATTAGCTTTGACATTTCCTCTTCCTCCTTGATTTAACCTTTATCCGATTTAAATTTCCGAGAAAAGAAAAAGGCAAAATATACCAAGGCTCCAAAGAAAGAAAGGACCCAAACCTAAAGAGCAAAGCGGCGAGAGTTCGCCTCATGTATCGGCTATTGGAAAGGTAGGTCACAACACTTTGTGCAATAACTCTTATACTCCAATGCATTGGCTTATCTTTTATTTTTCTTTAGCCAAGGACGATGAACGTCTTCTGGACGAAATCCAAGGGATCATTGCAAAGGCAGCTGGTGCTTTATCGGCTTTGGGCGCGACTCTTCCAGGATCTGGCATCCAATAACTTTATTGTTCTGTTTTGGAAAACTTGTCCTGAATCTGTCCTGAATATTCTTGTAATCTGTACTTGTTATGTTTATAATCGGCTTTTTAACCGATTTTATCTTGCTTACATCTCTAGTCTGTAATCCTTTCAGCCGATTAACAGCATCGTGTTAATCTTGGCCCTGAACATGATTTTAGTCGGTTAGGCTCCGATCCAAACGCTAGGATAATATTTCTTTAGATATTTCCCATTAATGGCTTTAGGCAGGACATGCCCTTCAAGTGTTTCCAGTAAGTACGAGTTCCCACCGACTAGTCGATTAATCTTGTATGGTCCTTCCCACGTGGCGACCATTTCCCAAATCGGTTATCTTTGGAACCAACAGTAGTATAGTTTTCCATACTAAATCGGCTTGATCGAAAGATTTAGGCAAGACCTTTTGTTGTGCGCCTTTGCTACTCGATCTTGTTCTTCTTAAGCCGATCAAGTGTAACCAACGTAACCCACCCAACTCGTCCAAGTTGTCTATCATTAAATCGTTGTAATCTTGAGCCGACAAACCATTTTGTCCGGCTATTCAATATCGACTCAATGTTGATCTCCACGGTAGAACGGCTTCCTGTCCATACACCAACTGGTAGGGTGAAAGCTTCGTTGCCCCGTGATAAGATAGCCGATAGGCCCACAATGACTCCGATAGTGTCGAGTGCCAATTCCTCGGCTTTTCATCAATCTTTCTTTTGATTAATTTAATAAGTGTTTTATTAGACGACTCGGCCTGTCCATTAGCTTTGAGCGTAATCTGGCGAGGAATTTAACAATTTGATCCCTAGACTCGTTGCATAACCTTGAAACTCGTTAGACATGAATACCGTCCCTTGATCGGTCGTGATTGTCTGTGGTATTCCAAACCGATGGACGATATGTTCATTCACGAAGCTAATCGCCTCAACGCTAGTCACCTTCTTAAGTGGTATAGCTTCAACCCATTTTGAAAAATAATCGGTTGCGGCCAAAATAAATTTATGGCCTTTACTTGAAGCAGGAAAAATTTGGCCGATTATGTCTATTCCCCAACCTCTGAATGGCCAAGGTTTGATAATTGGATGCAAAGTCGATGTTTGGTGCTAGTTATGCGTTGCCAAACTTTTGACATGTCGACATCCTTTGTAATATTTGAAGCAATCTTCTAGCATCGTTGGCCAAAAATAACTTTGTCCGCCTAAGCATCCATTTCATTTTATGTGCCGATTGATGAGAACCACAAATTCCTTCATGCACTTCACCCATCGCCACTCGGGCTTCTTGACCTCAAGGCATCTTAGCAACAAGCCTTCCATAGTCCGATAATCATTGTATCGTCCATGATAACGTATTTCAATGCTTGTTGCCGTATCCTTCGTTCCGTTGGCTTAGATGGATCAACTAGATAATCTTTTATTTGCGTCCTCCAATCAGCAATATCCGTGCACATTATTGCTTTATCTACAAGTTCGGTTTCGACTTGGCCAACATCTCTATACCGATGTTTGTTGGGCCAAAGCATTAGCTCATCGTTCAATTCTCGAGGAACATGACCGATAGAAAATGATGTAAAAGAGCTTATCATTTCTAAGCATCGTTCTAAGTATTTCGTTAGTACTTCATCTCGACATTGATATTCTCCTTTTATTTGCTGTACTACCAATAGTGAATCACCATACGCTTCAACCGCGCTCACTCCAATATTTTCCAACAACCGTAAGCCTTTGAGTAACGCCGTTCACTCGGCTCGGTTGTTTGAGCATCGGCTATTTAGCGAAATGCAAATTCAAAGCTATGCCCTCTAGGTGAAGTGAGTACAATGCCGATACCATATCCTTCCTCGCATACTGATCCATCAAAGAACAGTCGCCATGGCGCGATCAAGACTAAGTTTGCCGCTGTGTCATGTCCCGTTATAAAATCGGCTAGGGCTTGTCCTTTAAGCTGCCGCTGGCGATTCATATGATAAGTCGAACTCGACCAAGGCGTAAGCCCATTTTCCAAGTCGACCTCGCAAAATCGGAGCTGACAATATATATTTTATAACATCGGTTTTACAGATAACTTTACAAGCCGATGCTAGTATATAGTGCCTTAGCTTTGTGCATGAGAAGTACAATGATAAACATAATTTTTCGATAAAAGGGTACCTGACTTCTGCGTCTAGCAACCGTCGGCTTAAATAAAAGATAACCCTCTCTTTACCATGTACCTCTTGTGCCAAAACAGCTCCAATAGTATCTTCTTCAGCTGAGACATACAATCTGAAAGGAATACCTTTTTGAGGTGCAGCCAACACTGGAGGGTTAGATAAATACTTTTTTACTTCGTCAAAAGCCTTCTGTTGATCGGCTCCCCATATAAATTCCTCATTTTCTTTTAACTTCAGTAACGGAGTAAAAGCACGGATCCTACCAGAGAGGTTCGAAATGAACCGACGAAGGTAGTTAATTTTGCCGATCAATTTTTGTAATTCGTTTTTACATGTTGGCGGCTTGGTATTGGCTATGGCTTTGACCCTTGTTTGGCTGACTTCGATTCCTCTTTCATGCACCATGAAGCCTAAAAACTGTCCTGCTGACACGCCGAACGCACACTTGTAAGGATTCATCTTCAAACCGTGCGCTCTTATGTTCTTGAACACCCTCTCTAAGTCGGCCAGATGTTGGAAATCTTCTGTAGATTTTACCACTACATCGTCAATATAAATTTCGACAACGTGGCCGATTAAGTCGTGAAAGATCAGATTCATTGCTCGTTGATATGTTGCTCCGGCATTTTTCAAGCCGAAAGTCATTACAGTCCACTCGAATAAACCTATTGCACCGGGACATCTGAAGGCTGTCTTAGGTATATCGGCTTCTGCCATGAGTATCTGATTATACCCGGCATTGCCGTCCAAAAAGCTTATGATCTTATTTCCTGATGCCGCATCGATAAGCATATCGGCTATTGGCATAGGGTATTCATCTTTTGGCGTCGCCTTATTTAGATCTCTAAAATCGACACATACTCGAAGTTTTCCATTTTTCTTCATTACTGGAACGATGTTGGAAACCCATTCAGCATATCGGCAAGGCCTGATAAACTTTGCTTCCAATAATCGTTCTATCTCTTCTTTTATGACTTGGTACAAGGCTGGATTAAACGCTCGGATCTTTGTTTAAGCGGCCGATAGCCGATTTAATAGGTAGCCGATGTTCCACCAGTTGACGGCTTAATCCAGGCATCTCATGATACTCCCAAGCGAAACAATCTTTATAATTTCTAAGTATCTTTATTAGCTTTTCTTTGTATTTTACATCTAAGTTTGCACTGACAAAAGTTGGTCTTTTTCTATCACCGTCACCTATATCGACTTCTTCAAGCAAATCGGTAGACGTGAATCCTTGCCCCAACTTTTCTGTTTCTTCAAAGTCTTCTATGGCTTCGTGGCTATCCGTTGCTCGCCGATAGCTTTGCATTTTGTCCTATAGCGCTTTCAATGCTTTTCTTGTCCCCATCGGCGCAACACTTCGTTTGCCCGATCAAAGGTGCCAGGCTTGACACTGATCGGCATCAGTCCAGATTTGCTTACGCATATGAAATCGCAGTCGTTAAGTGCCTTGCCCGATATGCAACCAGCTTCTTCGTGTTGCCAATTCGCATCAGAGCTAGCCATGGCAATGTGAGCTGATGTATCGGCTGTGACGACTTCAACTTCTTCTCCGTTCCATTGAACTAATGCCTGGTGCATGGTCGATGGGATACAGCAATTTGCATGAATCCAATCTCGACCGAGTAGCACACTGTAGTTTCCTTTGGCATCAATTACAAAGAACGCTGTCGGTAAAGTCTTACTGCCGACAGTCAGCTCTGTGACCATGACACCTTTTGCCTCTGTGGGATCGCCTGTGAAGTCATTCAGAACCATGTTAGTTTTGATCAAGTCTTCATCAGACTTACCCAGCTTTTTGCATGTCGTGTATGGCATCAAATTCACTGTGGCACCTCCATCTACCAGCATCCTTGATATCGGCTTGCCATTTATGTACCCTTTCAGGTATAATGGTTTCAAAGCCGATGATCATCTTTGGGTTTCTCAAGATAGCATTCGTATCTACGGAACATAGCTGAGCAACTGCCTCTTTAGCCGATTCAGTTTTAACCTTGAACTCGGCCGGCAATGTGAACACCATGTTTACATCCATGGGAGGCGTGTCATCCCGAATCATGGGAGAATCCAAGTCGTCAGTCGATTCGAAATCTTCTTCGGCTTGATCTTTTCTTCTCCACTCTTTCCTGACGCATCTCATTGGACGAAGTTCATTAAACACTTCGTCTCTTTCTTTCTCGGCATCGGCTTCACGAATTTCTTGTGTCCTTAGCCTCTGAAGCCGTCGTCGTTGTGATTTGCTCAGGCCTGATGGGCACCACCTGGGTTTAGGTTCCACCGGCTTTCGTATCTGACCAGCCAAGTCTTCTTGAGTAGAACTGGTTGTGTGTGTCTTGGCTTGGCTTTGCTCTTGATTCGGTTTAGATAATCTTTCATGGACCGGCCTTCTGTGACTTCTGTCTTGCTCTCTGATCGGTCCAGATAGACTGTGTCTGGCCGATTGTGTTGGCCAATCGTCTCGAGGATAATGTTCCATCGGGCAGGTATACGGTGATGGCAACACTACTCTCCTCTCCCAAAAAATTGCCAAAGGACACCTTCTATGTACCATCTCCACGTTCTCATGCGGTACAAATTATCCGACCGTGGTGTGGTACCGTGGTCGGCTATTCATCCTTTCATATTTCTCCATTAATTGTGAGAACGTAGGACTGGCCTTTTATTGGTGCCTTAATGGAACCTTTTACGCTTTGTACCATTTGCCTATCCGGGATTCCCTTAGGTTTAATGGTCCTTGAATTTTTTCCGTCTCGATCGGCTTCTATTTATGCGGAGCCGATGGTAATCTTTAGTGTCCGGCGCCGTCCGAGCTCGATTGTATATCGCCTTGTCGATCCTTCTTACGCTCATTTTGCATCGGCTCTTTTCCTTTAGCCGAGCATTGTACCACATTAATAGGAAATGGATCGACGTCCACCGCATGGTCGGCTCATCGGCGAACTTCAACCACCATCTTCAATGGCGGATCGGATCTGTTGACGGAAGATATTGCGGTCATTAGTGTTATGTGAATAAGAATGATGCCACTTGCAATACTGCGTTTTTGATCTCGTCGGTTGATGGTATTACATGTCCCTCCCAAGAATCGTATTATTTTTCTTGCAGTAAATCAAAAATGCGATCGCACTTGGAAACGTCAAAGAGTATTTGGCCTCCGACTTGTTCCTAGTCGGCCCGACCAAGAATGTACTAAGGATTTCTTAGACCCTCTTATCCATTCGGCTATGTTTATACGCTTCCTCATCCTCCGACGAATCACTAGGACAATACTCAACCATATTAACCTTGGCCTTATCCTTCTCTTTATTATTGCTATTATTGTTCTTAAATCTGTCTTTAAATACTTTGTGATCGATAAATCGGCTTTCTTGAGCCGATGCAGTCAACAAATGGCTAAGGTCGGTGAATTCTTGTCCTCCGAATTTCTCCCTAAGTGGCGGGATCAAACCTTGAAATGCTAAATCGCCAATTGGTTGTCGTAACGTGACACTAAAACACCGATTCCTAATTTCTCTAAACCTCTTGATGTAATCTGTTACCGATTCCCCAAATTTTTGACGTACCGAACTCAGATCTGAAATTCTAAGCTCCAGACTGCCCGAAAAGAAATATTCATGGAATCGGCTTTCCAAATCGTTCCACGATGGACCGAATCGGAGGCAAACAAGTAAACCAAGTAAATGCTGCCCTGCACAAAGATAACGGAAATAATCTAATTTTCAAACCGTCGGATCAATGCTTCACCGCATTGTGCGATAAAGCGTCCAACATGCTCCAAGGTTGTGATCGAGTCATCCCCGGAGAATTTGGCGAAGTCCGGGACTCTAAAATTATGAGGGTAGGGCATACGATCTATGTAATCGGGGTACGGCTTTCTATAGCCGATCACTTTTCCTTTCGGTTGTATGCCAAACTGATCCCTCAAAACGGTACAGATCTGATCGGTCCAATCGGCATTATCGGCCACTGGCACAGCAGGCCCCTGATAATGTCGATCATAATCTGCATCCTGCCCCCCGAGTGCAAGCTCGGGTTGCCAATTACGCCGTGCCGTCGGCATTCGATTATACTGATCGTGCCGATTATGCCTAATTTGTGGTTCCGGCACCGGGATAAACGGTTCTGAATACGTTACTACCCTGTGTGGACCCAGGTTTCTAAGCAGGGTAGGCTCTTGGGGATATCTCTCGGATCCAATCGGTTGTGAAACCGATTGGGGAAAAGCGTAAAAAGGAGCCGACGGCGGTAGGTTGATGGACGAATCTAACTTAGCAGCGTCGGTATAGGCGTGGTAATGGCTCACCCCACTTGACCGAGGATCCCTAGGCAATATGACCGTGGGTTGTGTGGGCATCATCGTGGGAGGTGAGGTTATAGCCGATGGTTTAGGATCGACTGGTGTGCTCTGCGTGTTTTGTGATACTGAAAAAACGGGATAATTTGGCAGAGCTTGTAGTGGATCTAGCAAACTTCCTGACGAGGCCAACTCCTGAGCTATAGTTTTGACGCTATTCACTATCATCGGCTTAAGGGTTGTTACTAGAGCCGATGATTGGTTTATCAAGGCGTGGTGTACAGATTGATTAATCATAGCCGATAATTCGGCTTGAGCAGGTAGATATCGGCTTACTTGTTCTGTTATGCCTGCATCACCTGTATGTTGACCGCTCGGTAGGGCGGATTTTTGAGTAACGCCACGTCTTGTTTTCTGATAGCAACTTAGCATCATCTCTTCAAGAGCAGCTTTCCGAGCTTCAATTTCTTGGCGTTGTTCTGCGGACAAATCGTCCATTGTTGGGACGATTATAGCTTCTGAGTTGAGATCCGATGGCGGAATCGACTTCCCTGATGAAGACATTACGGGTCCCACCGGGCGTGCCAAGAGTGTTGGCGTCAAAAACTTGATGTAGGGTTTCACGACAACAGACACCGCATTTAACACACAGTTCAGAGCGTGCCAGTCGATTTGACCTGGAATCGACAAGGTAAAAACAATAAAATTCACTCAAGCCGATCGTTAAGATCAATCGGCTTATACTCAATCAGCTTGAAGCCGATCAAGATCAAAGTAACAAGGTAAGTCTAATTAGCCGATTAAAGCTAATCAGAGGATAAAGGCAGATCGATTCTGAAGAAGGCGATGCGCAACAAAATCAGAATAAATCGAACCTGGGTCGTAATTGACGAAGATCAACAATCGGCGATGCGCAACTTTATTGATCAAGATCGATTACAAAGGCTAAATTACAAGAACTACTCCTAGTCGACAAGAAAATAGATGAAAAGTAAAAGCTGGTTGTTTGTATTGTGTTTTGATGATGTCCTTGCAGCTTGCTTCGGCTCTTCTTTTATACCCTTCGGCCGATCGTGTCCTACTCCAACACGCTTCAAGGTCCGTATCCGTATCGGCCTTATCTTTAGAGGTTGTTTCCTTAAAAATCTTAGTTTTACCAAACATCTCAGATTCTTTCCAAACTTCTATTAGCTCCCGCATCTTTAATTTGTATTTGCCTGATTTAGATTAACTTGCCGAATTTTGGTGCAAACAGGGATGGTCCGCCTTAATTACCTGCTTTGTACATACTTAGGCCTGTGATTCATGTGTATTAGTGTTGCTGGAACAGCAGCACGGAAGCTAGATATTTGTGTCAACTATCCAATGCAAACTTTTTTTTTTTGAAAACGGACTATCCAATGCAACCTTATATTATAGACCTCGCAGAAACAATGGTAATAAGTCCGGAAAGATTCATGGATAGAAGCTTTTCTAGCAATTGGATGGCCTGGAATGCATCTTATGAACATCCACTCGCTGAAATGATTGGAACAGTTTTGTCTGTAGTTTGATTTGTGTTGCAATGAACTTTTAGCAGTCATATGAAGGACATTGAACATGAAACATTGCTGTTTTGTCTTTCAGAGTTCAGGATGAAGCACATTGCGGCTTACTATTTCTTGTCCCGCTTTCTGGGAACTCTTGCCCTTCAGCTGATGATCAGACAGGCATCCTTGAGTCAGGTATTTATTCCTCTTTGTAGTACGTTATCAGTGCTACGTATACGAGGTGTCTGCTCATTTGTGCACGATGTGGCTACTTATGCCTAGTAACATGGTTAGAAGCTCGTAGAATTTCATGTCCTCATCAAATGTCGGAGAGAGGTGCTTCCATGCCTTTCCTTTCGACAGTTGCACAAGTATTAAAACATGAATGATTGATAGGTGGTGATTACTTACCCCTTCGTTTGCTTTAAGATTTGTGCAACTTGTATTGGTAGAGAATGCATTGAAACACTGCTCGAAGAGGTTCATTAATTTGGCACATGGCTTGTAACGGATGCGTGTGTGCCTGGAATTTCTGGGTCAATTTATGTTTCTTTCAGTCTGAGAATATTTAGTGGTGTTTTTAGCACTTATACCCTCTTCCAACCAGTCTTTAACTTTGTTTGGCTGTACAAACCGATATTCATTAGTGTGGGTGGTGGTTGAGCTAGTGCCAAATATTGTTGATCAAACCTGCTTCATTTGGTGTCAGACAGTGTCACATGGTCCTCTCTACTTTTGGTCTTACTGGTTTGGTTGCCTTGGTTTCATTTGCATTAATTCTAGCAATTCAAATGTGATTAGATAATGTTGATGTGAGTACTGTTGTGCATAGTGCTGTAAAAAATGTGATTATTAATGCATAGTTGCACAATTTTAGACTTTAGCTGATTGATTTTTGCTTAAGTTAAATGTATGTCCATCAACTGCGGAACTCATAATATGAATTTGATATGTGAACGCTTATTGTGGGTAGCTATTTAATAGTATACGCTATATGATGTCATACTAGAATTTTTAGTATCGTTCCATTTGTTAAAGAGCTATTTGTTCTGAACAGTTGGAGCTGAGGCTGAGAAGGAGATAATATAATTTCTTCTTGCTTAAGTGAATGGTAGAGACATTACTGAACTGATTGCCTCTAGAAGGGAAAAGTTTGCTTCAGTACCTTGCGGTGGTGGTGGTGGTGTTGCAGCGGCTGCTCTGTTGCTTGTGGCGGTGCTGCTGCAGCTCCTGCTGCTGCTGAGGCAAAGAAAGAAGAGAAGGTGGTGAATGTCCTGTTTTACGATACCTTGCTCACAATAGTTGTTTAGGTTAACAAGGTAGTTGAAGTATTTATCCATATGTTTCTATTTTAAATGTTGATTCCTTGCCTCACAATAATCTTTTAGGTTAACAGGGAGCTTGAAGAATTTCTCGATAGGTCTCTATCATTGTTGTCAAGTCGTCACCTAGGAGCCGCCTAGGCATCCAAGCGCCGGAGGCCGCCCACCATGGCCGCTCACCTCGCCTGGACAGGGAAAGACGGACGCTTGGATGTTCCGGGTGTCGCCCGGGGCGTCCAGGCATCGCCAAGCGAGCTCGGGAGGCACGACTGTGCGCTGGGTTGGCGATAAGGGCATGGGTCGATGGGGACAGGAAAGTCGGGTTGTGTTTGCTCTGCCAGACCTAGTGCGTGGAGGGAGAAGGGAGCTCTGCCGAGGCGCTGCCACCACCTCCGCCGCCGTCGGCCGCAGATCGGTAAGATCCGGAACCCCATCCTCCAGACCTCCACTACCTCCTCCACGGCCTTTGCTTTGCATCACCTCCACCACACTCCTCTGCGCCAGCCGCCGCTTCTCTGCATCGCGCCGCCACCGAGATGACGGTGGCGAGGCATGTGACGACCCGCGTAATTAGCCCAGGGTAACGACCGTAACATTGCCTTCACTTTGAGATAATTACACGAATTTCGGCATACTAGCTAATCAAAATATCGATCACACTCAATATTTTATCAGTTAGTACACCGTGTTCAGAGCATTGCAGCAGAACAATAATTAAAGACTGAATGTAAATATATTATAAAACAAGCCACACAGGGCTATATGTCCAGTATCATAGTTATACATTAGATCAAAGTACAACAAAAATATATTACAGAGATACTAATTACACAAAATATTGATGATGTCGATGCATGGCTACTCATCCCTCTATCCCTCCTAGTAGAACTCAGCCGCCTCGTCGAACCAACCAGACGCTTGAAACCAGAGCTATTTTCTAGAAAATGCGGATTTAGCAAGAGTAAGTATAAAAGTACTTAGCAAGCATTAATAGCAAATGCAGTAAATGATTTTTTTTTCTCAATTCCAACCAGAGTCCATCTAATGATCACATTCCCTCAAAATCCAGTTTTACATAAATTAGGTTTTTGGTTTTCTTTAAGGGTTGTGTATTTTAATTATGAAAACAGCTACTAGAACTCGTATATGAGACAGACTTAAGTTCCATAGCCTTTAATCCAGAAGACAGGCATGAATTCATGATTTTAACCCTGCACAGATTCATATCATTTTTAGCCATAGCGACCCTATTTTGTGAGGCCCTAGAACGTTTATCACTAATACAACATTAGATCTCCAACCCTGGTAGCCAACGAGTAGTGGTGTTCTCGACTGTTCCCCACTTACCCTCAACGTACCAGTTGTACCATGCTACCGCAGCAGAACTGATACTCAACCATAGGCTTTAAATATAGCACCTAATCAACCACAACTGATTTTTTTGTGTCCGTCACTAGGACTCTCGGCATACCCAGCTTCATACTCCTAATTATGTACTTATTTCCTAATGTGGAGATCATAACACATTCATAGAACAACCTTTTATGACCGATTTCACTCACTATGGTTGATACTGGAATACGGCTCATTGCCCGAGTGTAGTTATTCGTCCTTATATTACAGCCTATGTAGAGGACCCCGTCGGCTATTCTCCTTCTCATCGGCGCCCTCTATCTCCATACATAGAAATACGCCACTGGCTCCATTCGTTGGATGAGCCAATTCAACATACCCATAATCATACCATTTCAACAATTCAACTCCATGCCATTTTTGCAACCGCAACCGATTTAGATTTTCATCTTAGAAGATACTTTTCCCATGCATTAATGATATCACATATATCTAAAAATATTTAAAAGCAATTTAATAAATATGATCAAAAGAAGCTTGCCTGAATTCTGGTAAATATAATCGTCCTCACACGCTTGATGCAAGTGACCTCCTACTGGATTTAACTCAACTCCTGAAATTATGAGATATTAAAATTCATAGAGCAATTAATTTATGGTGTATTTTATGGCGTCCAACCTTCTCTTAATGGGTTGAAATTAGCACAGACAGATTGCTAGCTGTAAATTAAGATTTATGAATTTGCTACATTTTTAATATGACATATTTTAAATGAAGGTGGTCTCACTGTCTATATTTTAAATTTTAGTGCTGCTTAATTTTATGCAACTTATTAAGATTCCTGAATGTAAAATTCAATTTAGTAACGGTATTATTTTCCATTTTTAGCTATTAAGGTAGCTACTAATTTCATGCAATTCCTTATCTAATTAACAGCGGTGATTGCTATATTTCTAGTTTCTCAAATTTTTACGGAAGATTCTTATTTAAATTATTGCGGTTCGCGACGGTTGCAAAATATTTTCTACTTCTCCCCTCCTTTTCTTTTCCTTCCCTTCCTTTTCTTTTTCTCTTCTCTTCTCATTCATTTTCTCCTCTCTCTAGAGCCGACTCCCTCTTCTCTCGGGTGCTTCTCCTCTCTTCCTCTCTTTTTTGCTGCTCTTCTCCCCTAGGACCAACTCCCTCCGCCTAACTCGGTTCTCAGTTTTTTTCTCCTCTCTTCTTCTTATGGACCGAGCTCCTACTGCTGGCCTCTCCCTGCTCTACTCTGCTCTACTCCCCTCCTCTTCTCCTGCTCCATCTTGACTCGGCGCTGGCCTGGCTCACGCGTCATCTGACCCTGCTCTGGCTTCGTCCCGCCGATCGCTGGCCTAGCCGCATCCGACTCCGGCTGCTTCGGCCGTAGCTCCCCTGGGCGCGCATGACTCCGACAGCCGCTCCCCCACCGGCCTATGGCCCCATGTAGGATCAAGGATAACCGACTAGAGGGGGTTGAATAGGAGGTTTCTAAATTTTTCTATTCTAATTTGCAATTAATTAAATCACTAAGCTATAGAAGCAATAATTGTAAATTTACAATTATAATCTCTAGGGATCACCAAACACTTTAGCAATTCAAGTAGAGCAATAAATAATTCTAAGCACAAATAATCTACTCAATTTTGTTAGAAATGAAATTAAGCACAAGAATGATAAAAGCAAACCACAAGAGAATGAGAGACAAGAATTTTATCCCGTGGTCTCGGAGACTTGTCGGTCTCCCCTAATCCATGTTGAGGTGACTTGAACCACTTCAAGTTGGCTCCACCCGCTTGAGCCTTCCTCGATCACTCGTGGTAGCTCTTCATCACTCTGGTTAGGCGAGCTTCTTTCCTTCACAATCGATCGGGCCTTCTCACAAGCTTCTTTGAGAAGATCACCGATACCACACGCCTCCAAGCCGTCTAGGAGGCGGCAACCTCCAAGAGTAACATGTGATGATGCTTGCTTGAGGTCGAATTGAGTGTTTAGAGGCTCAACTCTAAATGCACTACTCAATTTAGCTCCTAACTCTCACCAAATAAGAATTTAATGCCTACAAATGAGTAGGAGACTTTCTAGAGCTCAAGGATGATCAATGAGGTCCAAAACTTGCTCTAGAATGCAGGTGGGGGTATTTATAACCCCCACCAACTAAATATAGCCGTTGGCAAAAATCATCCTAAGAGGCCGATCATACCGCTTTTGGGTCGGTATGACCGCCCCTCAGTAGCCAACGGTCGCTATAGTGCATTAAATGCACTGTCTGTGACCGTTGATCACATGGCCGGTATGACCGGAGAGAGTCCGGTCATACCGCTTACTAGTATAACCAGAGGGTCCCTGGTCATACGGCTCACTCAGGCACCGAATCCACCTATTCTGGAAAAAAATAGACCGCTCCACGGCCGATCACACCGACGGCCGGTATGACCGAAGGGGGCCCGGTGTTCGATTTTACTCCAGAGAGTATGGGATGAACCCCAGGCTCGCGCAAAGCAGCCCCCTCTAGTGCTACACCCTAGACCCCTAGGGCTTTCCCTGATCTATTTGCTACTTACCCAATCTATTGGCTATGTACCCGATCTATTATCTATGCATACTACATAGCTAGCATTTCTACTACTACGGTGAGATGCACCTGATAGGTTAGGTTCTGTGGTAGAGAAGTTGATGGTGTTAGTGTTGATGGCTGCTGGTGAGGAAGATGGTTCAAGCTTCCCTTCCTAGTTTGTTGCCTTCACTTGTTTGGCTGGCTTCTCCTTTTGCTCTGATGTTGCCTTGGGCTTGGGGCTTTGTCGGGACCCGGATTTGCAAATCCGAAACCCTCTGTGTATACTGCACTAGTCCAGGATCACGCTAGTGCACACAGTGAAAACATAGATGAAATATCATTCCATACAACGAATTAACTTAGAAGAAGCAAATTATTATTGAATAAAGCAAACGACCTTATGGTTAAGGTTTATACCATTATTCCTTAAGGGCTTTAAGAAACAAATACTATTGAAGCGAAAAAGATAACTTGAGCCATTCGACATGCCACAGGCAATCGTCTGGGGAAACGCCTTCCTAATCCACGTAGTCTTCATAGAATTCCTCCTCATGATACTCATTATCTCCTTCAGCAACTGATCAACAAGGGCATAAAGCCGTGAGTACAAAAAGTACTCAGCAAGCCGTAGGGAATTGATGCAATATATGCATGCACGGCTTGACAAGGATGGCTATATGGTTCATTTGCAGAAAGCCATAACTTGAATTGAAATACAATAAATAGATTGAAAGCATATTTATGAAAAGATAAATAAATAACTGATAGATCAATGATAGACAACAAAACAATAGTGAACTCCCTGTTCACATCCCAACAATTCCATATTCCACATTTCATAAAACACTCTATACCCTGTGTGAAATTCCCGGGCTTTGTCCATGACCGCGGACGCGGCTATTCGAATAGTTTTACACTCTGCAGAAGTTGTACAACTTTACCCACAAGACATGATCATCTCTTTGTGCAATTGATCTTAACACACTTCCTTTGGTGTGTCGCAGAGATATCATGACAAAGCCTTTACAACGCACTGTCTAAACTCGGTACTGCCCGCTAAGGTTTCGCCCCTTAGGGCCCCCTCTTGTGCCTTGCGAATCTACCTGTCCATCCTGGAACCCACACCACCAACTGGCAGTACTCAAGGCTAGACATTGCAAATTAATCAGCTAGGTCTGTCCCATTCCAGACATGTGGTAGTACGGTTAGGCCCAGTTCAATGGCGCACAAGATTAAGTCCTTAAGTTATCTCAGGCAAGACATCCACATCCCAATGTGCTAGAAAGCACCCCCTTTACTGCACGATCACTTGCCCGAGGGAAAACAATTCGTTCAACCAAGACCACTTGCAACTCCCGCCATGGTACAACAAATTTTACAACAGTGGCTAACGGCTACGATTCAATATCTCATTAAGTCAAGATTAATATTATTCAATGTGTGACATGAATCCTAACATATATCTAAGCATGTCTAAGCATAGCTACGTAACCCAATGTTGGTATAATGATTATGTCCAACTAGTAATGTCCCAACCTAGGTTTAGCAATTGATACATGGCATACAATTAATCAAGGTGGCATAATGACGAGTACTCATACAATGGGTACGTACCCCAGCGGCCCGGAGTAACGAACGGGTCGACCCATGCCCGGCTCCGACCAAAGGCCTCACGGGTCCACAAAGGACACTCGACCTCGACCTAACGAGCTGCTCCAAGGTCATCCCCGACCTAACGGGGCGTCCGACTCCCGCCACAGGTCGAACTCCCCACCGGCTCCAACAAAGCTGAGGCAATCTCCGCCAAGGGCCAAGTGTTAGGCCTCCGCCGGCCATCGGCCACGTGGTCTACGGACATGACCGCTCGAAGTGACCGTGCGGGGGCAAGTGGCTCCTTCCCAAGACATCACGAAGGTTGCTAAAGTCAAGACTCCAGTCTCATCGTCCAGTCACGCACAGTATGAAGATACGCTCCCTCCCGAGGCAGCACCAAAGACGCAATATGACGTCAGCGCCCGTCAGGCCCGCAGAAGGCAGGTGCGCTGTTTCCCAATGAAGCAGCAAACTGATCTACTCGATGAGCCCACCAACCCGGTATGGGCAGAAGAGGAGGTCGACCAACCACCAAGACTGAGGGTCAGAGCTCTTAGCATAGATGTCTTCATCCTTCCCTCTCCCGACTTTCCATATAACCTGCCCCCTCCGACTACATAAAGGGAGGCAGGGTCTTCTGGAGAGGCGCGCGGACGAACGAACGGTCTCTCTCGCCCTCTTCTCTAGATCCCTCAACGAATAGGCAGTTTACGCTCTCATGTTCGAGCCCCCAGCTCCCGCTTGTAAACACTGTGCAGTCTTCTGTACCTAAAGCAATACGATAACACTACACGAACTGGAGTAGGGACATTCAGCCCTAACCAGTATACATCTTGAGCTTTTTAGTCTAACTATTCAAGGAGAGGGAGCGCGCGGCCCCTTAGACTTATAAATTTACTTGCCGGTGACTCGAAACCCCGACACATAATGTCATCTACTACCAAGAAATAAGCATTGATACCCAAAATAGCATGCAATTGTATAAAAGTAAATTACTTTTGCAAACATAGGATCAACATGATCAAAGGATTACGACTTGCCTTGCTGATCTAATGCTGAGTCTTGGTCTTCGAAGTCTTCGTTCGCTCCCTCGGAATTAGTGTCTACCGAAAAAGAAGTAACGAAACCAAATAAATACAAAACAGAGACTCAAACAAGCTCAAAATTGAAAATAAATGGCTCTGGAAGATAGATCTTGATTTTAGAAAAATTTAGAAACTTCAATCGCCTCAATCAGAGTTCGTATGAGCGAGAACGAGCTTCTGGAAAATTAAATCAGAGAAAAAGACTGAAAAATCAGAAAATCGGAATTTCCGGATTTATTTTTCTATTGGAAAATCGATTTATTACGCCACGCTGACGTCAGCAATCGATTTCCCGAATAAATAAATAAATCAGAAAATCTTTATTAGGCTGACAGGTGGGCCCTCGGTGCATGGACCGAGTCCACGGATTTGGCTCTGGTCCACGGTGGATCGGGTCTGCAGAACAAGGCGGCTGACGGAACACCAGGGCTGACGTGGCGGCAGAGGTGTCGGCTGACGCTGGCGCTGACGCGGATTGCCGCGTGTCGCGCATCTAACGACTCGACCAGATCGAACGGCCGAGAAGCGATGCCGCGGGCGGAGGCGACTCGGCGCAATCCGGGGCATCGGCTGGCGATCGGACAGTGGAGAGCGGACCTTGGAGGTCGACGGCAAGGCGGGCGGCGCCACTCACCGGAGGCGAGGAAGAAGATGCGGCGAACGACGCAACGGCGACAGATCAGACGCGCGCGGGTGCGGATCCTGAAGATGACGACGCGGGAAACTCAATGAGACACGCGGCTGCGGCGGAGAGGCACCGGCGGCGAAGAAATAGGCGGCGGAAGGTCTCAGCACGGCGGAGAACTCCGACGAGGACGCACGGAGCAACGGCGACGGCTCGGGCAGCGAGAGGCAGGGCAAAAGAAGCGGCGGTGCGAGGGGAACCTCGGGAGGCGTGCGGCGCCTTAAATAGGGTCCTCGGGAGGTGTGCCCGACCCGGACTCCGAGACGGCGGCGGACGCAGTTTCAACGCGAGCGACGCTAGGGTTTCGCAGGGCGGCGCTGGTCAGCCACCGGGTCATGGCGAGCGAGCGGGCCGGAGGGAGCGGAACGGCTGAGGCAAGGTGGGCCGGGGATGGGCCGCGCGGGAAAAAACGGAGCGGGCCAGAGAAGATTCGGCCCGAGAGGGTTTTTTTTTAAAATAAAATTCATTTTCCGATTAAGAAAAATTCCAAAAATTCCAATAAATGCAAATAAATTCAAATAAATATCAAATAAATTCAGAAAAATCCCCAAAAATACAGAAAAATTCCTTGCAGCACAATGAACCCAACTAAAACTGAGAATATTTAGTGTGATGAATAGTTTAGTCAAATTAAATCCTTTCATTAATGGAAAATCAAATTAAGCTGGGATTAATTCAAGAAAAATGCAAATGGCTTATTTTTGAATTCAAACATTCCAAAACTCAATTTTTGGGATGTTACAGGCTTCCTGTCTAGACCTCCTCTTCTTGGTCTTCTCTTCTTGCTTACCTCGGTTGGCTCCTTCTGGTTCTTGCTCTCTTAATTTGGGAGAGTGGCTATGGGGGAAGAATGGCTGTGCTCACTTGTGGGAGTGAAAAAGGGGAGATGAATGTCCTGTGCATTGGGCTAGCTCTCGGTTGGCTGCCCTTATCCTCTTTTTACTATGGCCTTTTTACCATTCTACCACTAGATTCTTTACTGGCTACTAAGGGGTATGTTGGTCATTGTTGAGCTTTGCTAAGGATACCCACCATCCTATCAGGTTTGTAACTAATTATCGAATGATGAAACCAAGTATAGGGAGAGGTGCCGATCTGGCCCCAGACGGATAAGGTATCTCGATGAACGATACCCTCGCCTGCGAATCTAACGGCAATTCTCGAAATCCGTACTTTTTATTATTCTACGTTACAGTTTACTTACGCATAATATTGGTTAATAAACAATTGACAGATTATCTGCTTGATTAGTTGCTTAATAATTTTATTGGCTTAATTTAAATCTCCAGGTAGGCTGGCGCAGAGAATGGTGGTGGAGGTGACGCAGAGCATAGCCCGGCAGCCCGCTGTTGCCGAGATTGTGCTGCACTGCTGCTGCTATGATGCTTGATGTTGCACGGTGGAGCCTTGATGCTTGATGCAGAGCAGAGCACGGTGGAGGCGTGATGCTTGATGTTGCACGCAGAGCAGAAACTAGATGTTGCTGCTGTGACGGTGATGCTTGATGCTCCTGCCCATCCAAATTTACATGGCCTTCGCCTAATCCTCGTCTAGACGCCCGCGTACGCGTCCAGGCACTAGGCTGGCACTCGTCTCGCCTTGTCACCTTGACAACCATGGTCTCTATTTTTACTGATTATTTCCTTGCCCCAAAATATGTTTCTGTTTCAACTGTTTAGGTTGACTGGGTATTCTATCAATCTGTTGGAATGCTAACGATTAGAGTCTTGGAGGAAATCTTGATCTTTAGTTAGCGTTGTCAAATCATCTAATAAAAACGATGGTGAACTAACCATCTTCCCTTTGTTGTTTTCTTTGACTTTGTGCAGGATAGGGGCTTCAGTCTATTTGATTGAGTTGGCTGAGTGCAGTTCTAACAGAACATGCATATATGGAACTGCAGAGGAATTTTAAGAGAGCTTAGGTTAATTTGGATCAAGATCTTTAAGTGTCATTTCTTTGCTGTACCCTCCAATGAGGTGAATCCTTGAATGCAAGTTTCTGCTATGTTTTTCATTGAAGTATTTGACATAAGATTTCCTTTCACATATACTATATATCATCACGTATTAACCTCTGTCTGGCTAAGTGTCTTTCATGAAGTCCTTGATTAACAAAAATCTCAATATCTGGGATTGTGGCGTTTTTGCTTATTCTTATTAGCGTTATATATGGGATGAGATGTGTTTTCATGTTGCATCCATGATTGTGGAGTTTGCATTGTGCAGTGCAGCAGCCTGCAGTGGATTAGGTTCAACCTTAACTAACTTGAGCAGCAGCAGCCCTTGTCCCCAGGGAATTCCTTATGTGATCATTTGTTACCGTCGGACCTGCTCTACTTTTGCAGTACATACCTGCCATCACAAACGCATGCATACCTGGCTACATGCAGATCCCAGAAAAGCTAGACCTAATTTCGCCTGCTCGTCATCCCTGTTCTTATGCACTGTCGTATGTACTTGATGCTTGACTTCTGATTTTATTTTAATCGGTTAACGTTGAAAAAACAGCTGCTCGATGCTGGCTGTTTTGCAAGACATCTGTGTTTGTGGCGTATGGCTGAAGTTTTCACTTGAGATTTATACCAAGAAAAGTGGTGGAAGGACAGTCTGCTCCTTTCGGTTAAGTGTATGGTTCTTTCCGTTGTTGGTTGACTTGCACTTGATGGCGCGTAGCATGATCATTGTAACTGCAGTCTGTGTACCCTTTACCTCTTTACAACTGCCGTTGCTTTAGCCCAGCTATCTACTCCACTTTCGCTGTATATAGCAGCATCTTTACTTGTCTGCCGCAGAGCTCTCCTCTCCTCTCCTCTCCTGCCTGCCTCTTTTCCATTACAGCCTGAAAGATTAGAGCAAAGCTACCGCAGATACGTGCTCGACGATCGTGCACCGTTGCATCTAGAAGTACGTGTCGACTGCGAGTCTGGTGAATGGTGTGGTGATACTACGCTGCAAAGCGAAGCGCACGAGCGCGGTGGGATGGGAAAGCATCCGCGCGGGCAGAATTCCCGGGCAATGAGCGCCCTCGTCTCCTTTTCCACCTCTCGTGTCCCCCCGGCTGCCACCCAAAGCCCAGACCCAATCCACCCTCCGAACTCAGAAGCTTTGGACTCTTTGGATCCTTCACAATTTTTTTTTCATCTATCATCTCCTCCCAAACAAAATTATAAATATAACCCCTTCCCGACCACGGAAGCATCGGTAGCCGATATATGTCACCTAGCACTGTAGCACCTCTCGTCAATAGAGCACGTCCACAGAACCCGTCGTAGCAGACGAGCTACCACGGTACGGGTACCTGAGCTCGGTAGGGTATGGTACCGCAGTGCTCAAGCTCGACGGGAAGGTAGGGCCCACCGTCTGCCACACTTGTCATGAAGCTGTCACTGTAATACCGACCAACCATCGCGGTGTGAGAGCACGGTAGGTGATATATGTTATTTGTTAGTGTTTCCGCGGTGAAGGAGGTTAAATTTGTAATTTCGTTCGAAAATAAGGCAAAGATAAAAAAAAAACAAATGTGCAGTGGGAAATACACGGAGGCTTCTCCGAACTCATACCCCCAGCAGCCAGCACTCCATATCATTAGCCATGTCCTCTCCTTACCATCTCATTATTCCATTTCCATCACAAAAACGCACATAAATTATTCTCATCTTTTCAAGGAAAAGATTGGAGAGATCAGAAATGCCATTACATCCTACTAGAAAATAATGCACATAATACAACTCTCTACTATATAATATATATTATAGCCCTGCACTGATGTTGTACGATTGCGCTGAGACTGGGAACCAACCTGGCATGCAGTGGCGGCCAGGTTAAGTCAGAGTAGAAAGGAACAGCAGTAAGTTCTTGGAACGGTGTGTCCGTTGTCGCTCGCCATGGCGCGAGCGCTCTCGGTGACACGCAGCCGGCAACTGTTTGACGCGACAACGCAGCGCCTGCCGCCTGCTCCCCCGGCCCCGTCGGTTCATCCCCACCACGTGCGC
The DNA here is from genome assembly GCA_036346275.1 of Otatea glauca. Classification (NCBI taxonomy): domain Eukaryota; kingdom Viridiplantae; phylum Streptophyta; class Magnoliopsida; order Poales; family Poaceae; genus Otatea; species Otatea glauca. The sequence goes on along the minus strand of CM070733.1, from coordinate 4,345,297 downwards.
CGGGTCGGACAAGAGGCGGTTGGGTCCCGGCACGGCAATGGCAGCTTCTTCTTGCACGTACACGGGAGCTTCCTTGGCTTGTCTAGTAGTACTCCACGGGCGTGCCGGGACAACTGTCGTCCGACATGTCATCGTTGGCGCTGTTGCCGGCACCAGCGGCGGCGGTCGCTTTGCTGAACGGCGGGGGCACGTACGGCGGCGTGGCGCACCGGAGCAGCGCCCAGTTCACGCCGTTGAAGAACGGGTGCCGCTTGATGGCCGCCGCGCCCACCGTAGCCCCGAGCCTCCTCGTCGGGTCCTTGGCCAGGAGCGCGGTGACCAGGTCCTTGGCGGCAGACGACACGGACGGCTCCTTGGGGAACTCGAGGGCGCGTGCGACGATGTTCGCCAGGGTCATCTCGTTGTCGTAGCCCTTGAACGGCGTCACGCCGTAGAGCAGCTCGAAGATGAAGATTCCCAGCGTCCACCAGTCGACTGAGCTGCCGTGTCCCTCGCCGGAGACGATCTCCGGGGCGAGGTACTCGTGCGTCCCGACGAACGACATTGACCGGAGCTCCACCGGCTCGGCCACAAACTCCAGGTCGAGCCCACCGGTGGGGAAGCTACTGTTACCACCACTTGAGGGCTTCTTGCGGCGCCGGCGCCGGCGGCCACGGCCGGGGAATAGCTGGAAGCACGACACGGCGGGGACAATGCAGGATGGGATGATGCACGATGAGGACGTCGAGGAGTGGCCGGTGAGGGAGATGGGGTCCGAGATGACGTGCGCCGGCGTCGGGGCCGTGGGGTCGCACTTGAGGGAGAGGTCAAAGTCGGTGAGCATGATGTGGCCGTCGGCGCGGACGAGGACGTTCTCCGGCTTGAGGTCCCGGTACACGATGTCCATCATGTGGATGTACTCCAACGCGGCCACAACCTCCGCCGCGTAGAACCTGCCGCAGTAAACAATAGTGTCATCGTCATCGTTTAGCAGCTTATACCTTCTCGCTCTAAAATAATATCATTAATTTAGCAACTGTTACTATCATATACGTAATCAGATCTGTAAACAAACAAGCCGACCATGCAAGATACACGTAAAAGAGATGCATTTCATTGCAAATGCTACATCAAAATCGAGTGCTGGGTCAGCATTAATTCATCTACTAGCGGTTAGAAGTTAGAACTACTTGCAAGTGTTACTATTTGCGATCGTACAAAAACAAGTTATTGCATACTACAAAAGTACAGAAGTGCTTCAAGTGCATCCATTGACTTTATTGGCATGTAGCCAAAAGAACCTACACATATGTGATAACGACAGTCTCACCTGTATCTGAATCTGTACATGTACTGATGCTGCTGGCATGGTGGCTGCCACTGTGCACTCCAGTACCAAGCAAAAGTCACAAGGAGCAGAGGAAAAAAGCAACAGACAGTACTCGAATTAGTGCATCATTGATGCTGGGAGTTTTGCACGTTGGAAGCATAGTTTAACGTAAGAAAGGAATGCACCTCATGTGTGCACTCAATTGATAATTCCTTGGGTTAATTAGAATAATCCTTACAACAAGTACCCTATGCTGATCTCGGCTGAATACATTCATAATAGCCATAGGCCGAGGGGTGTGTGTTTCAGAGCTGTGATTCTTACCCATCACATGGAGGTTAATAAAAGCCTCCTTGACCAGCGGCATCTGTATCCATGAGAGCAATCTAAAGTCATGTTCTCCAAGCGGTTCTTGCGCCGTAGTACAAGGGCTTGGCTTGTGTCTCACCGGTATTAGCACAACCAACTTTACCAATTACCATGTGTCGATGCCAATGTAGTTGGTCGTAGGCAGGTATGCGTGTACCATCGCAATTCACAACGCCGTTGCATTGCAAGCTAGGACTAGTATAACTAGCCCCACAAAATGAGGATTTATTCTTTTGGGTTGGAATCCACATCAGACAACGCTGTATTTGGAGTTGTACGACGTGGACTTCTTAAATGAGGTGCATAGAGCGGCGCCAAAAGCTTATATAGCCATATTTTGTCGCTGGTCCGTGAATTCATGGCTTGCTTCTTTCTTTTTTTGTTTCCACAAAGTTTAAGCAAAGACACTACTAACTAATTGGCAGACATTTGTACTGTCAACAACTTCAACATTTGTTAGTCTATAGATCTAATGTTACTAGTATTTTTGTTAGTTGATCTAACCTAATTTCTATATTTAAAAATGCAAAAAAAAAACTTGCCAATTCCCCAGCAATAGTCACCGGTGATACACCGGCAGCTTGTGTACGTTGACTACAACTCTACAAGTGAATGCTATGGCTGGACTACTGATATAGTGCTGTATCCTTAGTTCCTTACTCAATGAATATAGCCACATGATGCTGTAATGGAGCAAACGTAGCCAGTAATGCTACCATTGTTTCCTATCTGTACAGTTTAGTGAAGTGGATGTATTTTGCCTTTTAATCTCGGGTGTGGCCTACATCTTGATATTCCACAGGGAAACACGGTGGAGATTAATGATCTTTTATGTTTATTCCGGAAGGAAATAACATCACTATCCGTGCATAGTGGGATCGAAAATAATATTGGCTGGCAGTAGAGATAGGGCAAGAAAAAGATCGTAGTTGTGTGACGCAGGAGGTGTATTCCTAACTGCCTGAAAGGAGCAAACCTGCAAACGCATATGACAAGCAAAGCTTTACTTTCTTATGGGCAGGCTTTGGTTCAGGGGGCTGTAGATATCCACATGCAAACACCTCCTGACTAGTGATTGGAAGGTGATATGGGCATAAGACTGTGTGGCTCACTGCGTGCATCTGCGTGGCTTCAGTGATCAGTGTGGCTCAAATCAAGGAACTGTATTGTGACAGTGAAAGTTGAGGGCAACACGTGATGCCCAATCCTACTCCTAATTAAGCCCTACCACATGAATGCATTTCCAGGAAGAACAGAGAAAACGATGTCGAATGCGAGTCTCATGGCTTCATTTGCAAAATGTTCTCATCCTCATATGTTGTCACAATCAAATATTGTTCTTGAAGTTTTCTGGTCTCATTTGAGTTAAGGATGCATCCAAAAAGCAGCAAGCTGATATTATGCAGTATGTTTTCAGGATGTAAGCCATTCCGACTAAACCTGTACGATATAAAATGGACGCTGTAAACCCCTGAATCGCGAACCGAATTCATTGATTTTGAACCGGTTTAGAGTATGGATTAATATTGAAAAAGTGACGAATCACGAACATAAATCCCGTACCACAACTCAAAGGAACCGCCTTTCTCGTAACTGTGCACGACTAACAGAAGACACATGGGGCCAAACCATGCACAGAACAACTGAGCTGCATCCACTAGATCCTTAAAATATATACTATACATAAAGGAAGCAGTAAAGAAACACCCAAAAAAGCGGAAAGGCCAATAAACAAAGCCAACTAGAACGCAGGAAACCAGCCACATTCTTCTCCAAAAAGCCTATGATCACTAGCTTAGTAGACACTTCACGGTTGACGCCCAAAATCTCATCAATACTTGCAAGTGTCGTAAAATTACATGTACTAATTGTACATCAAAGATGAATTGTTTCATCATTTTGCAAAGACTGGTTACTTAACACTCTAAAACCGCTTAATGTGGAGGTATACATGATGAATGCGTATGGAAACAAGGTGGTATTTTGGAGGAATACACGATGAATGCATATGGAAACAAGGTGGTAATCGAGGAAGCGATGTCACTTACCTGACGGTGGCCTCAGAGAATCGGCGGTGCGGCTGGCGCTGGCGGAGGACGTGGAGGTCGCCGCCGGGGCAGAACTCGGTGAGGAGGCAGGACCAGCGGTCGCCCTCGGCGACGCCGTAGAGGCGCGGGAGGAAGGGGTGGTCGACGGCCTCGAGGATCTCGCGCTCCGTGCGCGCGCGCCCCTCCTTGTTCCTCCCCTCGAGCTCCTTCCTGTCCATCACCTTGGCTGCCACGAGGGCGCTCGCGGTGCTGTCCCCCTTCCCCTTGACCTCGGCCAGGTAGACGCTGCCGATGTCCCCCGCGCCGAGTCGCCGCACGAAGCGGATGTCGGAGAGCGCGACGGTGCCAAGGCGCGGGACGGTGGAGCGTGGGGGGAGTGGGCCGGAGGAGGAGGTGGAGCAGGAGGCGGTGGCGGTGGAGGCGGAGCGGGAGCGCTCGGAGGAGCCGAAGCTAAGGCTCTGAAGCTCTTCCGCGGCCATGTCGGCCTCGCCGTCGAGAGGCATGGCTACGGCGGCGACTCACGGCGAGAGATGGGGGACAGGGGGAGGGAAGCTGGGTTGCGAGATGGAATCGGAGACAGGGGAGGGGGAGAATGGTGATGGGTTTTTAATTTGAAGAGGATGGGAGCGAGGTCGACGGATGGCGATGGGCCGGGCCGGAAACCCCGTGGGGGAGACAGCGCAGATTTTTTTTAATAATTCATACTATACCACTTTAAAGGTTGTTACACCAAAAAATAAGACTCATTGTCTCAATAATATATACAAATGCCAACGAATATAGTGAAATAATATAAATTATTCTATTTTTTATTTTATGTTTATATATATTTTTTAGGTTTGGAATTCTAGGGCTACGTTCTTTGGGTGAGATTTTGTTGCTGTACCAGTACTACTAGCTGAATGGACGTATGTGCGTTGCTATGGATTTAAAAAGATAATAAATACTTAGTCATGTTGCTATAGATATTCAATGCAAATGTTACGTCCCTATATTCAGAAAACAGAATCTTACCTAAAGAAAATAATACATATATGACGCAAAAAATTTCATGCCATTCAAACCAGGATGGTCGTCAAAGATAACGTTTTGCCATAAACAACATACACAATACAGGTTGCTATAGATTTTTAACTTCTTTCTTTTATATATCTTTGACGTTTGGAACTCCGGGGCCCTGTTCTCCGGATGAGATTTTGTTCTTGTACCATTTATTCCATAGATGCATCATACGTTGAACATTCTACGGCGATCCCGATTACAACTTGATCTTGTAGGGTCCTTACCGAAGATTGCCGTTGCTTTCCTTGCATTGGCGAGTTTGACCTAATGGCTAGCCTAGTGATTCAAGGCTGGAAAAAGGATGACTTGCCGTGCAGTAAGCTTGACCCATGTTGCTTCGATTCGAATATTCAGGCCTAATGTATTGATTTCGGGATTGGACGTTTCTGCTTGGAATTACATAAATATTAGTAGCACATCATTAAGAGCCACTCCAGAACTGCATTACAGCAGTAAGGTGACTGGAGGAGAAGAGCTGAAGCCATTTTGAATCGATGGGCCAACTCTGATGTGTATGCATGCGAGGGGATCAAGATGAAGCTGCGAGCTTCTTCCGGTTGCAGACTTGCAGTGCCAGCCCTTTTTATGGATGAGTACTCTGATGAATCTCAAGCGATCCAAGGGCGGATCTAGAAAAATAAGTTACCGGAGCCATTGAGATCATTACGCACTAACTTTACTTAAGTTTATAGAATAACCTCTTGTATATACACTGGATTGTGCATAAGATCATCGGTGTCACATGCCCCAGGCCAATATTAGGATGGACGTGTCTCGTTGGTATAGCAGTATGATACAGGAGGTCACAGTTTCAGCCAGGCATGTATTCCTCCTTTTTTCCAGGGTATTCAAACTTCAGAGACATCTTCAAGTCATAGGACCGCATGAGTACATAGAGGATCAGACAGAAGCCGTCCGCATTTCCCTCGGTGAGACATTGATAACAGCCAAATGTTCATGGACAAGTGTGCTCATTGTCCGTGAAAAATTAAGGCTGGGCCCCTCAAGGACCGGGTGGGGGTCAGGGCAGGGCAGGGCAGGCCGGGTGAGAGAGCATTTGTGCTGGTAGACGAGACCATCAGTCACCCCACAACAATGACAATGAGCATATTATTTGTGATTGAAAAGCTAATGCTTCTAGTTGCTAGAATCCATGTTTCCTTCCGCAAGAGCAGAGACATGCAGATACGCAGTGGACGTCACTGCAAGTTGGTTGCACCCTGTTTCTGTGTAAAGTTGCAGCACTTGAAGCCTGCAGTACCAAGTAGTAACAGCCAGCGCTCGAAAGTTCAAACCAGCTTTGGCAACAGGGGAGAGAGCGAAACAGCAGAGTCTTTCAGAACAAATGCAAAGCCAACGAAGATATCTTTCAATCCATCAAAGATAAAGCCGCAATCTGGATTATTACGGGAACAGTTCACCTAAAAAAACCTTGTGGACCGACAAACTTGACTTCTTCCCCACCTCCCTTTTCTTCTCTTTTTTTTCTCTTTTCCTCTTTTCATGTAACCTTCTTTGGCGAGTATCCTGCGCCATGTACTCTGCTAGTCTTTTCTATCTAATATAAATCACAACCTACTGTCCTTCAAACAAAAAAAAAGTTCAAACCAGCGTTTACCATGGAAGGGGATGTATCATGTATGCGACTCCGCGAGCCCAACTGCCCAGACGTTCATTCCCCCATGATCAGCTAACCGTGCAACTCAGGCCGAAATGGCCCAAAACGCAAAATAAGTCTATTGGCTGATTGGATCCAATCGGCTGATCCCACTACTCAGACCAGGGCAATTTCACCGTGGCCCAAAATGAACAAGGAGAAAGAAGAAATCAACTCAAACAGGACGAAAGGATGGCTAAAGGAGGAAGGGAACCTAAGCCTCCGCCTGCTCCCTTCCCGCCGCATGTCACCCCAGATTCATCCGAGAGCACTTGCGGACGGTGCCAAGCATGAAAACGCACACGTTCTTACGTAAGCCCGGCCGCCCAGCTTGTCAACCAGGTGCAGATCGACGAGAGCACTTCTAAGTTGCAGGGTTGAGTTAGCACGACAAAATAACTGAATCTAATTCTCCAAAAGTGCTTCTTACCCTAACATGCAGTTTAGTTTATTTGGTTCCGTTACACTTTTTTTTCCATCTTTGATTCTTGTTGGAATGAAATTGCAAACCTAGATCCTTTTCGAACCGCTGAAGCACCGGTAGGCAATACGTTCTCCCGTACCGCGGCAGATCGTTGTTACCACAACACCTCTCATCACTGCAGTACGTCCGGAGAGCCTACTGAGGTAGGCGAGGTATCATAGTACCCGAGCTCGGTAGGTACCTGCCGCGGTTGCCAGTGCGCGAAGGTGGGGCCCACCATCTGTCGCGCTTGTCGGGGAGCTGTCGCGGTGTACGGAGCGGCTACAATGCCGATAACATGTTGTGGTAGGGGAGCGCCGTAGATAAAGCGTGTCTCTTGTCGGTGTTTCTACGGTCGAAAAAAAAAACTAAATTTGTAATTTTGTTCGGACGGAAGCTACTGATGAAAAAAAAAATGCGGGAAGACCAAATAAACCCAAGCTTCTTGTAAGTTCTAATGAAGATTCTCATCTCATTTCTCTCTCGTGGCAGATCGCCGCCGCCTCTCCGTGAGGTGAGCATATACTAAAGCAGAACAAGAATCAAAGCTGGCCGGCCCATTCTGCAAATCGAGAAATTTCATATTCACCTCGCCCTCGAAACTCACGCGCCGCTGACTTCCCCTGCACTCACTCAGAATCTCAGATCGACCAAAACGAAAGCGTTGCTGCCGACTCGCTGGCACGTCCCAAAATTAACCCTCCTCCTCTTCAGCAACGTACTTCAAACACCGCCATGGTGCCCAACTGCCCACAACCATATACTAGTGCATCTCAACTTCTCTCTCAGGGCACAAAGTCATAACGCGAGGATCGAGAGAAGCCTGCTCACGTCGTGCCCACACACAGACGCGTCTGTTCCTATGGCGGTGGCCGGCGGGGGGAGGCAGGCGCGGGGCAAGCAGATGCAGCGGACCATCAACAACGTCAAGATCACCCTCATCTGTGGCTTTATCACCCTCCTTGTCCTCCGCGGTACCGTCCGCATCGACCTCCAACCCTATGGTGGTGGCTCTGGCTCAGACGCCGCAGCAGTCGACGCCATGGTCGTCGAGGACATCGAGCGCATCCTCGGCGAGATCCGCTCCGATTCCGACCCTGACGACGACGACCAACTCGTCGCCCTCGACACGTCAACCAACACGACCCAGCACTCCGGCGTTAACGCCGCGTCGACGAACTACACCCTCGGCCCCAGGATCACGCGCTGGAACGCCAAGCGCCGGCAGTGGCTGTCCCAGAACCCGGGGTACCCGTCCCGCGACGCGCGCGGCAACCCGAGGATCCTGCTCGTCACCGGCTCCCCGCCTGCGCCGTGCGACAACCCCATCGGCGACCACTACCTGCTCAAGTCCACCAAGAACAAGATCGACTACTGCCGCCTCCACGGCATCGAGATCGTGCACAGCATGGCGCACCTCGACCGCGAGCTCGCCGGGTACTGGGCCAAGCTCCCGCTGCTGCGCCGCCTGATGCTGTCGCACCCGGAGTTGGAGTGGGTGTGGTGGATGGACAGCGACGCGCTCTTCACGGACATGGCCTTCGAGCTCCCCCTCTCGCGCTACGAGGGCCACAACCTCGTCATCCACGGCTACCCGGACCTCCTCTTCGAGCAGCGCTCCTGGGTCGCCCTCAACACCGGCAGCTTCCTGCTCCGTAACTGCCAGTGGTCGCTCGAGCTGCTCGACGCATGGGCGCTAATGGGGCCGAAAGGGCACGTCCGCAACGAGGCCGGGAAGCTGCTGACGGCGAGCCTGAAGGGGCGGCCGGCGTTCGAGGCGGACGACCAGTCAGCGCTGATACATTTGCTACTGACGGAGAAGGAGAGGTGGATGGAGAAGGTGTACGTGGAGAACGAGTACTACCTGCACGGCTTCTGGGCGGGGCTGGTGGACAAGTACGAGGAGATGATGGAGAAGCACCACCCGGGGCTTGGCGACGACCGATGGCCGTTCGTGACGCACTTCGTCGGGTGCAAGCCCTGCGGCAGCTACGGGGACTACCCGCCGGAGCGGTGCCTCAGCAGCATGGAGCGCGCCTTCAACTTCGCCGACAACCAGGTGCTCAGACTGTACGGCTTCCGGCACCGGTCGCTGCTGAGCCCCAAGGTCAGGCGCGTCGCCAACCGGACGGCGAGCCCGCTCAAGGCCAAAGAGACGGCTCTCAAGATGGACGCCAAGATTGAGATTTGAGAGCCCGGTCCCGAGCAAGAACGAGCGATTTTTGCTGTTAGAATTCTCAGTTAGGCACAGGGAGGTACGACTAACGAGAGATGTCGCATTTTTTGTTGCGTTTTGAATGGATTATTACTATTGGTTTCAAATTTTGCAGCATTGGTTTCAAATTTTGCAGCAGTGCACAAGGGAAGGAGCATATAGTAATACTAACACAGTTTGTTGCAGCAAGAGACCTGCTCATGTTTATTTGTTGGTTATTTGGCTTCAGGACAAAATGAAACAGGATAAGAGAGAACGGACATTTTCTTGTTTCGAAAGTTCTGAACTTGTAATCACCATAACTCAAAAAATTTAATTGTTTGGTTCTATTTGCACCAAAATTTGGTAAGATGTGATCAAGTTATCAGGCTAAGGACCGATATCTTGGCTGATATCAAATATGGAAAAAAAAAGGTCTAAGTATGGATTGTAACCAATATTTATCTAAAACAAAAGGAATACTCTCCGAGTTAAGGTCGATTCGGATTGTGGCAAGTAGCATATTGGAGGGGGATATGATCGGCCAACAGCTATAAAAGATGGTCAAAGGCAAGCAAGAAAAATAACACAATCAATCAAACAACTCGCATTACTTTTATTTACTTTCTGTCGACTAGAAGTAACCTCTGTAATTTAGATTCTACCTTGTAATCTTATTTGATCAATAAAGTTGCGCATCGTCGATTGTTGATCACTTTCAATTACGTCAATCAGATTTGATTTTCTCCGATCTTGTTGCGCATCGCCTTTTTCAAAAAAGATCTACCTCTTATCGTCTAATTAACCGATTAAGGCTAATTAGACTTATCGTTACCCTAGATTTGATCGGCTTTCTAGCTGGTTAGGTCTTTGCCGATTGTTTCGCTAGATCGGGTTTAAGTGTATTATATATTTATCTTACCGTTGTAGGATCAAATCGGTTGGCACGCCTCGAAACTCAGAACCCGGTGTTCGTCCGGTGTGTTATAGCCGATAGACCCTTCTTCACGTTTTTTAGCGCCAACAGGTTCCTTTCACTTTTAGACTCAATCTGCCAATGATCGGGATGCCGTTGCCCTTTTGTGCAAAGAGATCTTCAAACCATGCAGTGATTTGCGATCTGTCAATTATTCTGAAAAAAAACTCTACTCCTTAGATTGGCTCTGCATCTCAGTTGTATCCGTTAGGACTACAAATGCAGCAACAATAACATGTTGTCTCAGGCATCATATTCATATTGTATGTAAGGATTCTGAATATCTATGGAGTGGAACATAACACTGTAAACATCTATATCCCTCATTTCAGTGGTTATATATTTGGACGATTAAAGACTTATTTGTCAAGACTAACCATGTTTGAAGATTTTAAAGTGCGTTAGTGCTTACTTTGACATATTAGAAGATTTTAGTATCCATAGATCCCCAAAAGGTATAATTGAAGGCAAAAAATTAAGATTAATGACCTTCAGACTAGAAATGATCCGGTGAGTCAAGTTTGGATAATTTTAGTAATATATTTTGTTTTTGTTTTGGCTGTACTATTAAGGGGGCCTAGGCTAGTAGATTTAGCTTGGTAAGGTTAGGGTAACTAGTTGTGATGCACACTAAGTCTTTCTAACACATCTATTCTGAGGAAGACAAAAAAATCAAATGAGGATGTCAAAATTAGATTTGGTGTGAAATTTGAAAACTTTGTTAGAAAATATCAGTTGGAATTGGATTATCTCGGTTGGTCGGACCATCAGTCGGATTAATTCAATAGAGAACTGTAAGGTCGAGGATGCCGACTAGAGGGGGGTGAATAGGTGATATTAAAAAATTCTTCTCTAATTAACAATCGCCTTTGTTGATCATTTCCCTGCGGCTTGCTGAGTACTTTTTGTACTCACGGCTATACGCCTTTGTTGATCAGTTGCTAAGGAAGGACCAGAAAATAATGAATATCATGAAGAGGAATATTATGAAGACTATGTGGATTAGGAAGGCGTTTCCCCAGACGATTGCCTGCGGCATGTCGAATGGCCTAAGTTATTTTGTTTTCGCTGCAATAGTTTATTTGTTTCTTAAGCCTTTAAGGTATAGTGGTGTAAATTTTGACCATAAGGTCCGCTGCTTTATTTAATAATAATTTGCTCCTTTCTTAGTTAATTCATTGTATGGAATGATATTTCATCTATGTTTCCACTGTGTGCACTAGCGTGATCCTGAACTAGTGCAGTATACACAGAGGGTTTCGGATTTACAAATCCAGGTCTCGACAGCCAAGGCTGGAGCCCCTAGGCGTCTTTGTATGCCACTACAGTGGGCTTATGTATGCCACTAGTGTGGACTTGTGCACCGAGGCATATGGCCTGCGAGGTGCATGCGCTGAGGCCAGAGCCTTCCCAGACGTCTTTTGCATTCCACGATGATGGGCTTATTTATGCCACTGGTGTGGGCTTGTACACCGAGGCATGTGGCCTGCGAGGTGTGCACGCCGAGGCCGGAGCCCCTAGGCATCTTTGCATGCCACCATGATTGGGCTTATGTATGCCACCAGTGTGGGCTTGTGCACCGAAGCATATGGCCAGTGAGGTGCATGCGCCAAGGCCAGAGCCCTCCTAAATGTCTTTGCATGCCATAATGATGGGCTTATATATGCCATTGGTGTGGACTTGTGCACCGAGTCACATGGCCTGCGAGGTGTGCGCGTTGAGGCCAAAGCCCTTTAGGTGTCTTTGCATGTCATGATGGTGGGCTTATTATGCCACCAACGCGAGCTTGTGCATTGAGGCATGTGGCATGTGAGGTGCGTGCGCCGAGGTCGGAGCCCCTTAGGCGTCTTTGCATGCCACCATGGTGGGCTTAAGTATGCCACCAGTGTAGGCTTGTACATCGAGGCATATGCCCTGCGAGGTGCATGTGCCGAGGCTGGAGCCCTCCCAGGTGTCTTTGCATGCCACGATGGTGGGCTTATATATGCCACGGTGTGGGCTTGTGCACCGAGGCATGTGTCCTGCGAGGTGTGCGTCGAGGCAAGAGCCCCGTAGGCGTCTTTGCATTCCACCATGGTGGGCTTATGTATACCACCAGTGTGGGCTTGTGCACCGAAGCATATGCCTACAAGGTGCGCGCTCCGAAGCCAGACCCTCATACCACGATGGTGGGCATATATGCCACATGTGTGAGCTTGTGCACCGAGGCACGTGGCCTGTGAGGTGCGCGCGCCGAGGCCGGAGCCCTCCTAGACATCTTTGCATGCAACGATGGTGGGCTTATATATGCCACCAGAGTGGGCTTGGAGGCATGTGGCATGCGAGGTGCGCGCGCCGAGGCTGGAGCCCCCTAGGTGTCTTTGCATGCCACCATGGTGGGCTTATGTTTGCCACCAATGTGGGCTTGTGAACCGAGGCATATGGCTTGCGAGGTGCGTGCGCCGAGGCCGGAGCCCTCTAGGTGTCTTTGCATGCCACCATAGTGGGCTTATGTATGCCACCAGTGTGGGCTTGTGCACCGAGGCATATAGCCTGCGAGGTGCATACGTCGAGGCCGAAACCCTCCTAGATGTCTTTGCATGCCACGATGGTGGGATTATATGTGCCACTGGTGCACCGTAGCACATGGCCTGCGAGGTGCGTGCGCCGAGGTCGGAGCCCTTCTAGGCATCTTTGCATGCCACGATGGTGGGCTTATGGGCCTGTTTGGGGAGCTGTAGCTTTTCTGAAAAGCTGTTTTTTGGCTTTCTGAGCTGAAAAGCGGCTGTAATTTTTTATAAGAGATCATTTAATAAATAGCTAATTTTCCTTGTCAATAAGCTGTAAAAGCAGGTCCAACTTAGCTTTCAACTTTTGACTTTTGTTAGCTATATATGGCTTTTGGCTTATGTCAAAAACCACTTAAAAGCCGAGTTGTTTTGGAGGGGGGCTTCCTGGCTTTTTAGAAGCTGAAGCTGACTTTAAGCCCCCCTAAATAGGGCCGGCGTGGGCTTGTGCACCGAGGCACGTGGCCTGCGAGGTGTGCTCATCGAGGTTGGAGCCTATCTAGGTGTATTTGCATGCTACGATGGTGGGCTTATATATGCCACTGGTGTGGGCATATATATGCCACCGGTGTGGGCTTGTGCACTGAGGCACGTGGCCTGCGAGGTGCGTGCGCCAAGGTCGGAGCCTTCAAGGCGAGGGACTCCCTAATTACCGAGAGATAGCCCTCGGGGTGAGAAACTCTAGTTGTCGAGGCCTAGCCTTCGGTGTAGGGGAATCCCTGGTCGCTGAGGCCTGGCCTTCGAGGCAGCGGAATGTCCCGATGGGTCGTGGAGCATGAGGTGAGATGTAGTTTTTTCATTGAATACTTGCACGGGGGCTTTCGAGCGTGCACCAAGGTGCGGAGCCATGCACTGTGGTTTTTAGTGTATATACCGAGCTCTTGCGTGGGGTGTCAAGGTGTATGCCAGGGCGCTTAGGCCATGCGTGGCGTTTTTTTAACCCCGTAGCTACTGCCTTGTAGGAGTGGATAACAAGCCAACTTGGCTCGACTCGACTCGGTCAAACTAGTTAAGATAACGAGCCAACTCAACTCGACTCGTTAACTTAACGAGCTCAAATCTCAACTCGACTCAACTCGTTAAAAGCTCGAGTTGGCTCGTTAAGCTCGTTACAAATGTGAGCACTAGAGCATGCATTGGAAAAGAAATACAGCAAAATGTCGAACTAAATAGACTTGCAAAATGTTCCAGCAAGCTCAAAGATCAGGCAAGTGGCTATACAAACCTTGAAGTTTTATTTCAACTTAAAGCCATGTTTATTTTAATACAGGACCTGAACCTTGAAGTTCTGAAGCCTGAACCTGAACCTGGACCGGCTATCTTCCATGAAGTAGTCCAGGTTCAAAATGAGACTTCAAGGTTTAATATCTTCAAGGTTCAGAACTTCAAGGCTCAAGCTATACAAACCTGAACCTGGACTTCTAGTTTGAATAGCCATGGAAAACATTCTTTACTACACACATTAACTTAATTTTGCTTTTATATATACCAGGCTTCAGAACTTCGTCAGAAAATTGAAAATTGAATAGCCATGTGAATCTACTTGTAACTTGTAGATGATGGACAACCATAAAGATGAGCTTGACAAAACAAAGGAAGAATACAACAAATTAAAGAAAGCCATGGATGAACTGAGAGCTCTAGGACCAGCTCGCTGACCATCTCCATCTGCATCTCTGAAAGCATCTAGGCACCCGATATGTTTTGGTTTTGATAATTAATGACAACGTTGCTATATGATCTAATATTTTTGTTGAGGATATTGTAAGTAGGTAAACTCCAAAAAGAATGATCATGGAAATACCAAGGAAAGCTCAAGCAGATCAAGCATGTGTCAAGATTATGTTAAGGTATTTTTTTATATATATAAGGCTTTCTTTTTTAGTCCTTTAACGATCTTGGAGTTTGGAAGAAAGATCGGTTTATTAGATTTAGGGCCGTACTATTAAGAGGGATCTTGATGATTATCTTGATGTCAATTAGGGTTTAAAGGCTCAAATGCATATTCATATAAGTTGCTCAATATTAGACAAGTTCCATCTTTGAAATACCCTGATTTATTTTAAGTATCTGGAATCCCGGTGCTACCGCTTATGGCAGCGCGGTGCTACCGGGTGTGCGGTAGCACCGGCTCAAAAGCCCGGTGTGAAAATTCCAGAGAAGGGCCTTTGGGCGCATTTCTGGCCCGGTGCTACCGCCCATGGCAGCCCGGTGCTACCGGGATCACGGTAGCACCGGACTTTAGCCCGGCGTGAAAATCACAGAGGGTGAGTTTTTGGGTGAGTTGGTGGCCCGGTGCTACCATTTATAGTGGCCGGTGCTACGGACCATCGGTAGCACCGGACCTTAACCCGGTGTAAAAATTCGGAGAAGCACCTTTCTTGAACTTTTGGAAGCCCGGTGCTACCGCACATAGTGGACCGGTGCTACCGAACCTTCGGTAGCACCGGATCTCATTCCGGTGCTATATTTCCAGAGAGGTGTGTTTACTGAAAGAAAAGAAATAGAGCCGGTGCTACGGCCTAGTTGGGCGGTAGCACCGGACTTCTATAACGGTCTCGCAAGTGCATTAAATGCCTTTTTCTAGCCGTTGAAGCGAGCCGGTGCTACTGGTCCTACATGGCGGTAGCACCGGAAAAACAAATTTTCTGCAGATTCGAGCTCCAACGGCTAGAAAGTTTGGTGGAGGCTATAAATACCTCCCACCGCATTCTAGAGCATCTCTTGGTCCTCATTGATGATATTTGAGCTCTAGCAAGTGTTCTCCACTCTTGTGTGCATTCAATTTCTATTTGTGAGTGTGAGAAGCAAATTTGGGTTGCATTTAGTGTTTTGAGCCTTTAGACACCGACATTCGACCTCAAGCTAGCGTCAAGGTTCATTACTCTTGGAGGTTGCCGCCTCCTAGACGGCTTGGTGGCGATTGTGCACGGTGAGCTTCTCAACGGAGATTGTGAGAAGCCCCGGCAAGTTGTGAAGGCCGGAGTTCGCCTACCCGGAGCGGGGAAGAACTACCTTAGTGATCGAGGAAGGCTCAAGCGAGTGGAGCCGGCAGACGTGGATCAAGTCACCTCAACGTGGAGTAAGGGAGACCGCAAGTCTCCGAGACCACGGGTTAAAATTTCTTGTCTCCTATTTTATTGTGCTTGGTATTCTTGTTTGTTGGAAATCCATTTGATCAATACCATATTCTTCTTAGTTTTTGTGCTCATAAGTATACTTGCTTCACTTGCATTGTCATAGCTTTTTGAACCTTGCTAGAGACTTTAGTGCGTTCTTCATATTCTTATCTAATATTTGTAGTGTTGTTTGTATTTTCTAAATTGAGTCGAGAAAATTTAGAAACCTCCTATTCACCCCCCCTCTAGTCGGTTATCCTTGATCCTACAAGTGGTATCAGAGCCTGGACTCTCTTTTGGGGCTTCACCGCCTAGAGAGTAAGGATGGCTAGCGACGGGGTGTCGATAGGCAAAGCGGCATTTTTTGATGGTACAAATTATGCTTATTGGAAAATTCGTATGACCGTTTATCTTAAGGCCATGAGTCCAAGCATATGGAGAATTGTAGTTGAGGGTTTCACTCCGGGGGTTAATCCCACACTCACAAATGACCAAGAGGAGCGAAACACTCATCTCAATGCTCAAGCTATGAATGCTCTTTTTGGAGCCTTGAACGCGGATGAGTTCAATCGAGTGAGCAATCTTGAAACCGCTCATGAGATTTGGACGACCCTCTCCGAAATTCATGAGGGGACATCCTCGGTCAAGGAAGCCAAACTGCATATGCTTCGAATCAAATACGAGAGTTTTATTATGTTGCCTCATGAAAACATCAATGAGATGTATTCACAATTGAACAACATAGTAAATGAGCTCAAGGGCCTTGGAGCATCACTAACCGATTTTGACATTGTTCGTAAGATGCTTAGGGCTCTTCCGGAAAAATATGAGACTTTGGTGACGTTGTTTCTCAACTCACCGGAGTTGCCAAGAATGACGCCAACGGGACTTCTTGGAAATCTCATAACCAACGAGCTTTACAAGAAGGACAAGGAAGAGCTTTTAGAGCAAAGCTCTTCGAAGAAGAAGAACATCGCCTTCAAGGCAAAGGCGGAGTCAAGTGATGAAATGCTTAATGACTCCGATGATGATGAAGACACCGAGGAGGAAATGGCCCTTCTCGTAAGAAGAATGAGAAAATTCATGAAGAGGCGCTCAAGTGGAAGTGGTCCTCAAAAATTCAAGAAGGGACAATACTCTAGTACCAACCGATATGCAAATATTCGGTGCTATGAGTGTGATGAAAAGGGACATATTGCCTCAAAATGTCCAAAGAAAAGGGATGACAAAGACAAGTCTCCTTCAAAGAAGAAATTCTTTCATGGGAAGAAGAAGCTCTTCAAGAAGTTAAACAAGGATGGCAAAGGTGAGGCTTACATTGGAGAATGGAACTCCGAGGAAGAATATTCGGACTCTGACTCTTCCGAAGACGACACACCTCCAAAGAAGAAGGGTCTTGCCGGTATTGCTATTAAGGAGACTTCATCACCTCTCGACACTCCTTTGTGTCTTATGGCAAAAGGAGATTTTAAGGTAATCTCAAATGTTGATGAACCCTCCTATGATGAATTAATGGATATGCTTGAGGATTTGAATGAGTATCTTGGCAAAGAAAAGTCTAAACATAAGGCCTTGAGAAAAGAATATCTCTCTCTCAAAGACTCTTATGAGGAGCTAAAGGAAGCTCATGAGACTCTTCTTGCTAAAGATCATTCAAAATCTCAAAATGATATAGGAATTAGTTGCAAAATTACTAATGATGTATCTTGCTTAGAAATTGATTCATGTAGTATATCAAAAATTAGCATATCTACTTCTTGTGATGATTTAATTGATACGCCATCAATGTCATGCTCTAGTTCTTCTTCATGTCATGAAAACCTAGTAGTAGAAAATAATGAACTTAAGGAACAAGTAAACAAACTTAGCAAAAGTCTTGATAGATGTTTTAAAGGCAAAGACACTTTAAATAAAATCTTGAATTGTCAAAGATGCTCCTACAATAAAGAAGGACTAGGATATATTCCTAAGAAGGGCAAAAAGATTAATAGCAAAGCTCCTCACTTTGTTAAATCAAACGGGAAGTTTTGTTACAAATGTCATGAGATAGGGCATCTATCAATTAATTGCCTCTTAGATAAAATAACTAAGAGTAATATTTATGACTCTTGCTATGTGCTTAAGAAAGATAGCTTTGGTAAAATAATTGCTAAATTTGTTGGTACTCCCATACTTGGTCGTAAAAAGAATGCCATTTGGGTGCCCAAAGCCTTGGTTACTAACCTCCAAGGACCCAAACAAATTTGGGTACCTAAAAGAACTTGATTCTCTTTTGTAGGTGAACTACAAGACCGGAGGACGGCATTGGGTGTTGGATAGTGGATGCACTCAACATATGACCGGTGACCGGAAGATGTTCACCACCTTTGAAGTAGGAAATGGGCAAAACGACAAGATCACTTTTGGTGACAATAGCAAAGGAAAGGTATTGGGTTTAGGCAAAATTGCTATCTCAAATGATCTTTCTATTTCAAATGTTTCCTTGGTAGAAACCTTAAATTTTAATTTGTTATCGGTTGCTCAAATTTGTGATCTAGGTCTTACTTGCATGTTTTCTAAAAATGGTGTAGTGATTTCTAAAGAAAATGATAATTCTTTGGTGTTCAAAGGCTTTAGATTTGGAAATTTGTATTTGGTTGATTTCACCTCAAATGAGTCATGCCTTCAAACTTGTTTAATTGCAAAGACATCCCTAGGATGGTTATGGCATAGAAGACTAGCTCATGTTGGGATGATCCAACTCAAAAAGCTTTTCAAAAATGATTTAGTTGTGGGCTTGAAAGATGTGAAGTTTGAGAAAAATAGGCTTTGTAGTGCTTGTCAAGCCGGAAAACAAGTTGCTAGTTCTCATCCTTCAAAAAGTATCATGTCCACATCTAGACCATTAGAGCTCTTACATATGGATTTGTTTGGCCCAACAACCTATAAGAGCATTGGAGGAAATTCTTATTGCTTAGTCATTGTTGATGATTTTTCAAGATATACGTGGGTTTTCTTTTTAGATGATAAATCCGAAACCTCCGGTATCTTTAAAAACTTTGCAAAAAGGGCTCAAAATGAATTTGATTTTAAAATTAAGAAGATTCGTAGTGACAACGGTTCCGAGTTCAAAAATACAAGAATTGAAGATTATTGTGATGAATTTGGAATAAAGCACGAACTTTCCGCTACTTACACTCCGGAGCAAAATGGAGTTGTGGAATGGAAAAATCGAACATTAATTGAAATGGCAAGAACTATGCTAGATGAATATGGCACCTTCGATAGTTTTTGGGCGGAAGCCATTAATACCGCTTGCCATGCAACTAATAGGCTTTATTTGCATCGTCTCTTGAAAAAGACCTCTTATGAGCTTCTTATTGGAAGAAGACCAAATATTTCTTATTTTCGAGTTTTTGGTTGTAAATGCTATATCTTGAAAAAGGGTGTTCGACTTTCAAAATTCCAAAGTCGTTGTGATGAAGGTTTCTTGCTTGGATACTCCTCAAATAGCAAAGCTTATCGTGTATTCAACAAAAATAAAGGTTTTGTAGAAGAAACTTGTGATGTTGAGTTTGATGAAACTAATGGCTCTCAAGAAGAGCAAGAAAATTTGAATGATGTAGGTGAAGAAGGTCTAAGAGAAGCAATGAAGAACATGACACTTGGAGACATAAAACCAAAGGAGGATAAACAAGATCCACCCTCATCCACTAAAGTTGAACCCACTACTTCCGCTCCATCAAGCCAAGTTCAACCTATTGATGTGGATGAAAAGGAAAATGATCAATCAACACAAGCTCTACCTCAAAGAATTCATCATGGGCTCTCCAAAGATCATCCAATAGATCAAATATTGGGTGATGTTAGTAAGGGTGTTCAAACTCGATCTCGTGTTGTTTCGTTTTGCAAACATTATTCCTTTGTATCTTCTATCGAACCTACTCATATAGATGAAGCTCTAGATGATCCGGATTAGGTAAATTCAATGCATGAAGAACTAAATAACTTTGCCCAAATGATGTTTGGACCTTAGTGGAAAGACCCAAGGATCACAATGTAATAGGCACAAAATGGGTTTTCCAAACAAGCAAGATGAAAATGGTATTGTGGTTAGAAATAAGGCCCGGTTAGTAGCTCAAGGTTTTTCTCAAATCGAAGGTTTGGACTTTGGTGAAACCTTTGCTCCGTGGCTAGATTAGAAGCCATTAGAATTCTACTTGCTTTTGCATCTTGCTTTGATATTAAATTATTTCAAATGGATGTAAAAGTGCTTTTTAAATGGAGAAATCTCCGAATTGGTTTTGTTGAACAACCTCCGGTTTTGAAAGCCCTAAATATCCTAACCATGTTTACAAACTCTCTAAAGCGCTATATGGTCTCAAACAAGCTCCTAGAGCATGGTATGAGCGACTTAGAGATTTTCTACTCTCAAAGGGTTTAAAATTGGGAAGGTTGATACAACACTTTTACAAAAATCATTGATGAAGAATTCTTTGTATGCCAAATCTATGTTGATGATATTATATTTGGCTCTACTAACAAAGAATTTTGCAAAGAATTTGGTGACATGATGTCTAGGAGTTTGAGATGTCAATGATTGGAGAATTAAGCTTCTTCCTTGGACTTCAAATCAAGCAACTCAAGAATGGAACCTTCGTGAGTCAAACCAAATACGTGAAGGACTTGCTAAAAGATTTGGCATGGAAGATTCGAAGCCCATCAAGACTCCAATGGCTTCCAACGGGCATCTTGACCTAAACGAGGGAGGTAAACCGGTAGACCTAAAACTTTATCGCTCTATGATTGGTAGTCTACTTTATCTCACCGCATCTAGGCCCGATATTATGTTTAGTGTATGCATGTGTGCTCGCTTTCAAGCTTCCCCTAAAGAATGTCATTTAATAGCCGTTAAGAGAGTTCTAAGATATTTAAAGCATTCCTCAAATATAGGGTTATGGTATCCCAAAGGTGGTAATTTTGATTTAATTGGATATTCGGACTCGGATTATGCGGGTTGCAAAGTGGATAGAAAAAGCACCTCCGGAAATTATCAATTTCTAGGTAGATCTCTTATTTCTTGGTTCTCAAAGAAACAAAATTCCGTAGCTCTATCCACCGTCGAAGCCGAATACATATCCGACGGTAGTTGTTGTGCTCAATTATTATGGATGAGGCAAACTTTGATGGATTATGGAATAGATTTTAAAAATGTGCCTCTTTTATGTGATAACGAAAGTGCCGTTAAGATAGCCAACAACCCGGTCCAACACTCAAGAACTAAACATATAG
The DNA here is from genome assembly GCA_036346275.1 of Otatea glauca. NCBI lineage: Eukaryota > Viridiplantae > Streptophyta > Magnoliopsida > Poales > Poaceae > Otatea > Otatea glauca. Next base: position 4,324,283 of record CM070733.1, on the reverse strand, counting down.
AAATCCGTCATCACTTCTTGAGAGATCATGTTAGTAAAGGAGATATAGTAATTAGTCATATTAGAACCGAAGATCAATTAGCGGATATCCTAACCAAGCCTTTAGATGAAGCTCGGTTCTGTAAATTGAGGAATGAATTAAATGTCATAGACTTTTCTAATGTGGTTTAAGTTTTTCCTAAAATTTTGCTTAAAGATTGATTGGTGAATTCTTTTGTTGCTTTGTTGAAGATCTCTCAAATACTTTTAATGTAGCACTTATCGAGGGGGAGCTCTTTATATGTTTCTCATACCTTAAATATCAAATAATGTGTTTTGTATAAGGGTTGAATCTAAATTAAGCCATAAATCTTGAAAATCTATAAAATTTGGATTCAATTATATCTTACAAAATACATATTGAAGTTGTATTGAAAACTTTGAACTCTTTGAATCTTTATCTCTGCTCTGTCTGCTTTCCCGGTAGCACCGCTCATACAAGAGCGGTAGCACCGGAGACCGGTGCAACCGGAAAATCCGCGGTAGCACCGGATTTATCGGGTTCAGGGGGTTAAGTCAGGTGCGGTGCAACCGTTGCTCTCCATATCCTTCGCACCTCTCTCCTCTTCTCTCTCTCTCCCTCTCTCTTCCACTTGAAATTCCCCACAAAATCCTTCAATCTCATCCGAAGAAATCAAGATTCCCTTCAACCATTTTGTTCCTCACTTGATCCTCCATCAAAGGTATCATCTTTTGTTCAAAAATCATCAATTTTTCATGCCCTAGCATCTTTTTTCATTACTTCTTAGGGTTTTGTGAGAAAATAGCAAAATGTGTAGGAGTTTGTTGAAATTTGTGGTTGAAACGTGTTAGATGAAGGATATGCATTCTATTACTTGGCATTTCCTAAATCAAACATGTCAAAATCATAAATTTTGGACATACTTACCCTAACCTGCATCTGACCGGTGCTACCGGTCTCTGTGCGGTAGCACCGCCCCTGGTCCGGTGCTACCGGTTTTGCATAAGCGGTAGCACCGAATTTGCAGACAACTGCTTACAATTTGCTGTTTCTTTACAAAACTTTAAGCTTCTGGGGCATATCCTTGATCTTAATCCTTGAATATCTCTTTTGTATCTAGCAATCATGCCTAAGACTCGTGGCTCCGGGTCTTACATTAAAATCGCTGCAAATCGAGGGCGAGCTCCTTCTTCACCCCCCTCTCAAGATTCAGTCAGCCAAGATGATGTTCCAATAGCTTCAAGACATCGAGAAGTTCGACAGAAGGTTAGACAAGAGACTGGTGACAACTTCAAGAAGTCCAAGGGCAAACAACATGTGTCAGAGACTGAAGAAGCTAGTGACTCTATGGATATAGATAAATCTCAGAGTGGAGAAGAAACCGAAGAAGAAGAAAATCTTGATGACTTCGATCCTTCGGCAAATTTGAAGACAATCAAAGGTGACACATATTTCTCCTTGAGAACAAAGAAATCAATATCTCATTGCCTAGGACTGCCACGAGGATAAATTCGAACCTTATTTCAAAGAAAAGTCTTTTATGAGATTTACAAAGAAAAGGAATTTGCTGATCATAAGTGGATTAATTGGGATCATATCAGAAAAATTCCTTTGTTTGTGGGAGTGCCAGAATTGTTCCATGGGGCAGGCTTGTCTGACTTGGTGAGCAAGCAGTGTGACTACAATGAAGATCTAATAAGACAATTTTATGCTACATTGCATGTGTCTGAATCATATGAGAGCATTACTTGGATGACAGATGCCGCAGTGTACATAGTCACCAAGAATGAAATTGAGGAAGCTTGGGGCATTCACCACAGTGGGTATCCCAGAGTGCACAGTGACAGAGTGATTCCCCTCGCCAGGAAATTTGATTTTTATGATCCTTCAGCTTCAGTCAAGCGTCTAGGAAAAATGGCGCATCTTCTTCCGTCTGCTAGTTTAATAAACAGAATAGTCAGAGTAACCATTCATCCCAAGAGCGGGAATTATGATGAAATCAGAGGGTATGCCTGGAATATTATGAGCAAAATCATGAACAAGCATAAATTTGATGTAGTGGATTTCATGATCGGAGAGATGGCTTCTTCTGGCTGTGACAAAGGTAAAAGAATCTACTTTGCTCCATTCATTATGATGATAATAAAGAGAGTGGTTGGTTTTAGAGGAGGATGTGGCGGTGTCCACAAGCCTTACAGATCTCGCGAGGCAGCACCTCAGGCAATCTCTCAGAGAGGTCAGTCATCCTCTCATCAGCCACAGACTCAGGAGACCCCAGTTGCCTCAGAAATTCCTCCAGCTCAGCATGATCAATTCCTTGACAGTCTGAGGAGTGACCTCATGAGCAGCCTGGCTAGCATGAGAACTGACATGATGAGTGGGTTTGCTAGGATGGAGGAGGCTCAGGCTCAAACACGACAGATGGTTGAGGAGGTTCGAGGGCGGCTAGACTCAGTGCACACTTCGATCTCAGAGCTTCGCTCTTCTCTTCCTGTTATCTATCAGCGTTCCGGATCTCGTGCACCTCCATCTACTTCGCTTCCTCCTGCTCCTTCAGCCCCTTGAGTTTTCTTTTGGTATTTGATGCCAAAGGGGGAGAAGTGAAAGTGAACTGAAGACATTCTAGAATCTTATGTTTTATGTTTTGGTTGATACCTTTGTTGCTATGTGATGCTAAACTTGATACTATGTGTTTGTCTTGAACTTGTCATGGTTAATATTTGTAATATATTGATTATATCCTCATTTATTTATCCACGGGCTCAAATTATTAAACAAAACTCTGTCAAAATTTTGTGTAAATGAACAAACCATCTACTTAAAATTAGCGTGCACATTTTTAGGGGGAGTATTTCTTAATAATATATATCATGGTTGATACTCCCTTCCTGCTTCGAAAGGCAATTTGGTTCCTAATCTCTTGAAACAAAAATTTCCTTTTGTTTACCAAAAAACAATTTCAACTATCACTATGGGTTGTCATCAATTACCAAAAAGGGGGAGATTGAAAGCATCTAGGCACCCGATATGTTTTGGTTTTGATAATTAATGACAACGTTGCTATATGATCTAATGTTTTTGTTGAGGATATTGTAAGTAGGTAAACTCCAAAAAGAATGATCATGGAAATACCAAGAAAAGCTCAAGCAGATCAAGCATGTGTCAAGATTATGTTAAGGTATTTTTTTATATATATAAGGCTTTCTTTTTTAGTCCTTTAACGATCTTGGAGTTTGGAAGAAAGATCGATTTATTAGATTTAGGGCCGTACTATTAAGAGGGATCTTGATGATTATCTTGATATCAATTAGGGTTTAAAGGCTCAAATGCATATTCATATAAGTTGCTCAATATTAGACAAGTTCCATCTTTGAAATACCCTGATTTATTTTAAGTATCTGGAATCCCGGTGCTACCGCTTATGGCAGCGCGGTTCTACCGGGTGTGCGGTAGCACCAGCTCAAAAGCCCGGTGTGAAAATTCCAGAGAAGGGCCTTTGGGCGCATTTCTGGCCCGGTGCTACCGCCCAAGGCAGCCCGGTGCTACCGGGATCATGGTAGCACCGAACTTTAGCCCGGCTGAAAATCACAGAGGGTGAGTTTTTGGGTGAGTTGGTGGCCCGGTGCTACCGCCCATAGTGGCCCGGTGCTACCGGACCATCGGTAGCACCGGACCTTAACCGGGTGTAAAAATTCCTGAGAAGCACCTTTCTTGAACTTTTGGAAGCCCGGTGCTACCGCACATAGTGGACCGGTGCTACTGGACCTTCGGTAGCAGCGGATCTCAGTCCGGTGCTATATTTCCAGAGAGGTGTGTTTCTGCTGAAATTAAAAGAAATAGAGTCTGGTGCTACCGGCCCTAGTTGGGCGGTAGCACCGGACTTCCTGTAACGGTCTCTGGCAAGTGCATTAAATGCACTGTTCTAGCCGTTGAAGCAGAGCCCGGTGCTACCGGTCCTACATGGGCGGTAGCACCGGAAAAACAGATTTTCTGCGGATTCGAGCTCCAATGGCTAGAAAGTTTGGTGGAGGCTATAAATACCTCCCCACCTGCATTCTAGAGCATCTCTTGGTCCTCATTGATGATATTTGAGCTCTAGCAAGTGTTCTCCACTCTTGTGTACATTCAATTTCTATTTGTGAGTGTGAGAAGCAAATTTGGGTTGCATTTAGTGTTTTGAGCCTTTAGACACCGACATTCGACCTCAAGCTAGCGTCAAGGTTCATTACTCTTGGAGGTTGCCGCCTCCTAGATGGCTTGGTGGCGATTGTGCACGGTGAGCTTCTCAATGGAGATTGTGAGAAGCCCCGGCAAGTTGTGAAGGCCGGAGTTCGCCTACCCGGAGCGGGGAAGACCTACCTTAGTGATCGAGGAAGGCTCAAGCGAGTGGAGCCGGCTTGACGTGGATCAAGTCACCTCAACGTGGAGTAGGGGAGACCGGCAAGTCTCCGAGACCACGGGTTAAAATTTCTTGTCTCCTATTTTATTGTGCTTGGTATTCTTGTTTGTTGGAAATCCATTTGATCAATACCATATTCTTCTTAGTTTTTGTGCTCATAAGTATACTTGCTTCACTTGCATTGTCATAGCTTTTTGAACCTTGCTAGAGACTTTAGTGCGTTCTTCATATTCTTATCTAATATTTGTAGTGTTGTTTGTATTTTCTAAATTGAGTCGAGAAAATTTAGAAACCTCCTATTCACCCCCCCCTCTAGTCGGTTATCCTTGATCCTACAATCTCTTCTGAACCTGTTTTGTAGTCTTCATGTCAGCTTAAACCTCAATTAATTACATGAGCAAGAAGCTCTAAGTCTGAAACCCTTAGCTCATGTTGAGCAAACATTTCGGGTGTTGAAGTGTTGAAAGTTGGGACAATGCTAATATGTGCAGCTGCAGTTAAACAGCTTGAGTTTATCGAACAATAAATTGGTTTATACATTTTCAAAAACTGGGTGGATCAAATATAATCATATTTATAGAGAAAACAATAAGATTAAGCTTCCTATTCATGGATTTGTTATGACAAAAATGTTTCTTAATACTCCGCTTAACTAGCATTTTATAGCTTAATGCATCAAATAAAGTTGTGAAATTTCTTCATAGGCACCATTTTACCATCAACTAGATGACTCTGAAGGGGGTCTAGGTATCCACTTTCAGCCATGTACTTGATGTTCTTGAACGCTTCTCCGTGTTCTTCAGACAGCTCACGGCTTTCTGGGGCAATTGGATCGTTAGAATCATTAAACTTCATTGTGGTGAGAATTAGAATACTTCCGGCAGTTGACCCTATATTCTCCAACAATAACTGTGACTTCGAAAGCTCTAGCAAGAAAGAGATGGCCGCATGTCTTTCATCAGTAGTATTACTTGACAGTAGCTTTATTGTCCTGGCAATGGCTTTAGTTTTTCCAATGATATCCTGTATGTCATTGTTACGGTTCCAACCAGAACCGCTGCAATGCGATGATCAGAAGGTGAAGTTGAGGGATTGGGAAGAAGAACTCAGGGAGGAAGAGAAGGAGTAGGAAGCAAGAAAGGGGAGTTCATTCTCATTAGCCACACAATCCGTCCCCAACACTTAGCTTTTACAGACCGTTTGTTACGACTCAGCATTTCAAAGTTACATGGGCTAGCTTTCCTGCGGCCCAACAAGCCATCGCCGACTACCCCGGTACTCCTCAGATACTAGGTCGTTACACTCCCCCCTCCTGAGACCCGGCTTGACTCTAAGCCGAGGGCAAGGAAAATTGTTGTCGGCTGCTCACTGAAAATTCCCAAGTAGCGAATTCTTCCGGTAGTCCCTGCCACTTGATAAGCTCTTGAACCACTGGAACCCCACCTCGTTGAACCACTCGACGCCCCAAACTCCCTGCTGGCATGAGGACAACTGAAGACTCTGCTCCAATGCAGGCAATGTCAGTGCTACTACGAGTAGTAGGAGGTATGTATTTCTTCAACTGTGAAACATGTATGACTGGGTGAATCTTGCTGCTGGGTGGAAGATCCAACTTGTAAGCAACAGTTCCCACTTTCTGAATTACCTTATAAGGTCCATAGAACCGAAATGCAAGTTTCTGATTACGCCGAGCTGCCATGGATGTCTGGATATACGGTTGTAGCTTTAAATACACCAATTCACCTACCTCGAATGACCTTTCAGATCGATGCTTGTCGGCTTGAAATTTCATCCGTTTGGTTAATAATTCTCGCTCTTTAAGCCAGTCTTCCAATTCAGGTATTGTACAAGCATCTGCTCTGGAGATACCAAAATGGCGAGGAGGATGACCATATAACACTTCGAATGGAGTTCGCCCTAACGCCGAATGGTAATTAGTATTGTACCAAAATTCTGCAAGAGGCAACCATTTAGCCCACTGTGATGGCCTTGAATGCACTGCACACCGCAGATAACTTTCCAAACACTGGTTTAAGCGCTCGGTTTGACCGTCAGATTGAGGGTGATAAGATGAACTCATATGCAATAAGGTGTCAGTCATCTTGAAAAGTTCTTGCCAAACCTTGCTAGTAAAAATCCGATCACGATCAGAAATAAGCACTTGAGGCATACCATGCAACTTGTAGATATGATTAAGGTATTCATGAGCGACCTGAAAGGCTGTAAATGGATGTTGTAGTGGAATAAAATGACCATATTTCGAAAATTTGTCAATAACCACCAGAATAGCATTAAACTTGTTAGAAGGAGGAAGGCCCTCAATAAAGTCAAGGCTGACTACCGACCAGGCCTGAGAAGGAATTGGTAGCGGCTGTAGCAACCCGGGCAATTTCACATGTTCTGTTTTAGCCTGTTGGCATACCTCACACCCTTGAACAAAGGCACGAATGGTTTTCTTCATATTCGGCCAAGCGAATAAATTCTTGATTCTGTGATAGGTACCTTGAACTCTGGAATGTCCTCCAATGCCACTATGATGTAGTGCTTGCATAGCATGATCTTGAGCTAAGGTATTGTTCCCAATCACACCCTACCCTTGTACCGAATGATACCGTTTTGCAGCTGAAAATCTTTCAAGTCTGCTCCTAGAAGACTCAGTTCTGTCAATATCTTCTGTGCTTCAGGGTCGTCTTGATAGCCGTTGGCCAGATTACCCATCCAAGCTGGTGTGCTACAAGAAATGGCTGCAAGGGCTAGATCTTCTTGTCGCCTGGAAAGTGCATCTGCTGCCTCATTGGAGATGCCTCGTTTGTACTGGATTGTATAATTAAGGCCAACTAGCTTGACGAAGGCCTTCTGTTGAACCCCTGTATGCAACCGCTGATCGACCAAATGCAGTAGGCTCTGTTGATCTGTGCGAATGGTAAACTGAGAATGTTGGAGATACTGGCGCCATTTGTCCACTGCTAAGATAATGGCTAAACACTCCTTCTCGTAAGTGGACAATGCCTGATTCTGAATACTCAGCCCTTTACTAAGATATGCAATGGGGTGGCCCTCCTGCATTAAGACCGCTCCAATACCATACTTGCACGCGTCAGTTTCAACGACAAAGGGCTTCTCAAAATCAGGCAATGCCAATACTGGAGCCTTCACCAGAGCTTGCTTCAGCGCGTCAAATGCCAGTTGCGCACCTGGATGCCAATGAAAGGACATTCCCTTTTTAAGAAGATCCGTGAGTGGTCTACTCAGATGTCCATAATGTTGGATGAATTTCCGATAATAGCCCGTAAGACCTAAAAATCCTTGTAACTCTTTAAAATTTTGAGGAATTGGCCACTGTACCACTGCTTGAACTTTGGAAGGATCTGTGGACACCCCTTGAGGTCCAATTACATGGCCCAAATACTCGAGTTGTTGTTGAGCAAAAGAACACTTGGACAATTTGACAAAAAACTGATGCTGCTGCAGCAATTGAAAGACTTCCGAAAGCATTCTGATATGTTCATCCAAGGTGGCAGTATAAATGAGAATATCATCCATGAAAACCAATATCCCATTCCGCAAATAGGGCGCAAAAACTTCATTCATAATACTCTGAAATGTTGCCGGAGCGTTTGTGAGGCCAAATGGCATAACTAAGAACTCATACAACCCTTGATGTGTTCGGAATGCCGTTTTGTATTCATCACCTGCAGCAATCCGAATTTGATGATACCCCGAATGCAAATCTAGCTTCGTAAACCACTGTGCGCCAGCCAATTCATCTAATAATTCATCGATGATAGGTAGGGGATGTTTGTTCTTCACTGTAACCGTATTTAATTGGCGATAATCCACGCAAAGACGCCAGGTGCCATCTTTCTTTTTTACCAACAGAACTGGGGATGCAAATGGACTAGTGCTCCGTCGAATAATGCCTGACTGAAGCATTCGACTCACTTGATGTTCAACTTCATCCTTCTGTTGCGGTGAATATCTGTATGGACGAATACTGACTGGTTGCGCTCCTTGGACCATAGGGATGTCATGGTCGTTGAAGCGCTGAGCAGGCAAGCCATGTGGTTCCTGAAACAACTGAGCAAACGCTTGCACAAGTTGCTGAATTGGAGCTGGCACCACTTGTTGTTCAGAAGTGAACTTGTCCGCTATTGCCGTTTCTGCAACAGTATGGACTATTTGGTCATTAGTTGCCGGTTGTACCAAGACACAATGTGAGAGAGTTTGGCGTTTGATTAGCCCCTGCAACTTTCGGACGCCCACCTGTTCACAGTGTTCTGTAGCATCTCTGACTCCTTGCAAACATATTTTCTAACCGTTGTATTTGAACCTGAGGATCTTTCGTCGCCAATCGATCCACATAGGGCTATGAGCCTCAAGCCAGTCAGAGCCCAAAATCACGTCGTAGCTTCCTAATGGAATGACCTTGGCTTCATGAGTGAAAGTATGTCCCTGAAGAAACCATTCCAACTGTGGAATACACTGAGAGCAACAAAGAATTCCTCCATCAGCGACCACATAACGCACTTCTTCAATGCGTTGAAGTGGAAGATGTAATTGCTGTGTCAATGTCTCACTGATAAATGAGCTGATAGCCCCGGAATCCACTAAAATGAGTATGTCCTTTTTGCCCAACTTTGCTGACAACCTGAGTGTATGCCGTCTGCGGGGTGCAGGGCTTGGAGTGTCCGAAACTGCCATGAGAGCTCCAGAGGGTTCTTCATCAGATTGACTGCTTGCATCATCAGAATTAGCTTCCACCTGCAGGGCTTCGAGCAGCTCCTCAATAACGTGCAAAGATATGCGATCTGGGCATTTATGCCCTATTATGCTCCATTTCTCTCCACATGTGAAACACAATCCATTCGCTCTACGGTGCGCCTTAAGAGAAGCCAATTTAGGTTCTGTTTTGATATTCTCCGACTTGGTGAAATCATCCATCCTCTTAGGATCCTCCAACTTTCCTCCTTGTTTTGGCCTGTCTGCAGCAGAATGGAACTTGCTCTGAGTTCGCAAGTATTCCTTGGGATCCGTTCGTCCCGAATAGCGCCTATGTCCATCTCCTTGTTCTTCTTCCTGCAACAGAGCCAAAGCACTAGCAGTATCGACGTCGGGTGGACGATGAAGCCAAATTGCAGTCCGTATATTAGGCTGTAACCCTTCTAAGTATTCATGCACAAAAAAGGTTTCATCAAGTGTAGGATTGTACAACCACAAGTTATGCCTAGTCTGCTCAAAACGATCAGTATATTCTACTACCGATGTAGTCTGCTTTAAATTCTTTAATTGCCTCCTATAGAATTGATACTTATCCCTAGTGAATTTATCGTTCACTAAGTGACATAATTCTCCCCAATCTTCTATTCTTCCTTTAGCTTCAGCTTTCTGAAGCCACAGAGCCGCTGAACCAAGGAAATTCAAAGCAGCAAACCGAGTTTTCAAGCATTCATGGACCCCAAATAATTCAAAGTATGTTTCACAACGTTCCGCCACAACCTTGGATTTTCACCATCAAATTTTGGAAACTCTATTTTCGAGGTCGAATTGAGCCCCGTGCGGTTGAACACATGAGTTTGATAGCGATTTTCAACCCGCCCTTCTTCATTTCCCAGAACGACATGATTTGGGGCAAGAAACATACCCTTGACCGGGGTGGGTTGAGGGGTTTTGAGAATTCCCCCAACACTGCCCCGGTGATGCGAATCTTCGCGGCGGCCATTAGGCCCAGAGGTCAGATCTCCCATGGTTGATGATGATGTCAACCCAGTGTTCCCCAGCGTCGTCTCTGTGGAAAAACGATGCTGATCCGGCCCCATCGTTGGGTTCCGAAATCCTCCCGCGCTGGTCTTCACCTCCAGCAGCTCCAGGCGATCTTGCAACTTTCCTTGATTCTCTTTAACCTCATCCAGTGACCCTTGGAACGATCTGAATTGATCGGAAAGTTCCTTGAGCATCATCGCAGTCGCCTCCCCTTGAGCCTCTACCGACGCCATGGACTACGCTATCTTCTCTTCAAATGGATTCGGTTTTCTCTTCGGCGCCAGAGTGGGCAGAAGAGTAGCTCTGATACCAATTTGTTACGGTTCCAACCAGAACCGCTGCAATGCGATGATCAGAAGGTGAAGTTGAGGGATTGGGAAGAAGAACTCAGGGAGGAAGAGGAGTAGGAAGCAAGAAAGGGGAGTTCATTCTCATTAGCCACACAATCCGTCCCCAACACTTAGCTTTTACAGACCGTTTGTTACGACTCAGCATTTCAAAGTTACATGGGCTAGCTTTCCTGCGGCCCAACAAGCCATCGTCGACTACCCCGGTACTCCTCAGATACTAGGTCGTTACAGTCATTAAGCAAGTTTAAACCTTCATCATAATATGTTGATCAGTTCCGTATACTGTTCTAAATTGCAGATGAGCTACTTTAGGCAAGAAAATTTCCTACTTACCTTTCCTCCTTCATCCTGAACTAACAAGCACAGAAGCTCCAGTGCATCGCACCGAATCTGTGCATTGTGGTTGTCCAACAGCTGTGCTAGGAACTTGGTGACCCCAATCTTATGCATCTGCTCCCTGTTCTTGCGGTGGAGCGAGCAAGGGGAGGGGAGGCGGTGGCGGGAGCAAGGGCGAGGGCCGAGGGGAGGCGGCGGCGGGAGCAAGGGCGAGGGCCGAGGGGAGGCGGCGGTGGCGTGAACAAGGGGAGGTGGAGGCTCGACTGTCGAGCCGAGGGGAACGGGGAGCGGATTGGGATTAGGGAAAGGGGAGTCCGTGGAAAACTGGAACGGGGAGCCGAGTCAGGTCCGTTGACTCGTTAAACTCGTTAGCTCGCTCGTTTAACTCGCTAGCTCACTCGTTTAACTCGTTATCTTAACGAGTTTAAAGTCCTGCTCAGCTCGACTCGTTAAGGAACGAGTTCAAACCGAGTTTTCGAGTACTTGTTAAACTTGTGAGTTTCGAGTTTTTTTTCCACCCCTACTGTCTTGCTTCTGGTGGAGCTATAAGCAATCCTGAGCAAATACTATACACGCGTATTTATGGCAACTTAAGAGCTAAGAAGCATGGAAGCACCTCTCTAGTAATAATCAGTCACTATTAATTTACTCAACTGCACTATGACAAAAAGAGATAGCAAATGCACCTTCCCGAGATCGTTAGAACTGCCGATCTTAAATTTCGGGTCGGCTGCGAGCTAGACGAAAGGAATAAATATAACCGCTCCTACATCCCAACAAACCAATCAAGCCGGCACTTGGTAAGCACCTGGAGGCTTAGAGCTAGGGATGAAAACGGAAACGGAATTTCCGACCGTTCCGGAGAAAAACGGAAACGCCTTTTTTCGGAAACGAAAACGGAAATTTTTTATCACAAACGAAAACAGAAACATAAATAGAAACGGGAGAACCGAAATGGAAACGGAAACGAAAATTTCATAAAAGTGAAATCGGAAATTCTGTCAAAAACTTGGCCCAAAAAAGAGAACGGAGAATTTACATTTATTTCCGAATTAAAATAATTTCATAAATACAAATAGCTTTATAGAAAATATCAAATAGAGTTTAAAAATTCCGAAAAAATTCTCAAAAATACTTTGGAACATTTTGAACCTAGGAAAATTATTTCTAACATAATTTTGGTTTCATTTTTCATGAATAAATTAATTATATAAATCTAAAAATAGCAAAATGGCATTTATAAACTGAAAGTGCATCTAGGCACTTATGTTATTTTGGTGATTAATGAAAAACACTCATAATGACAATCTATGCAATTAAGTAAATGCTTAACTTAGTGCTTAACAAATGACAAACCTCTAATACGATTATATTACTATGAGACTAATTTGTTATTACCTAGTTGAGTATCAGTCTCATCTTTTAGAGGAAAATCAAATAGGAAGGTTAAGCAAAGATAAGGTATGCAATTTTGGTATCTATTCTATATTTGTTATTGCATTCCTTTAGTGCAAATGCATAGTGAACTCCAAGTAGCATGTTGATTTTATATATGCACATTGGTTCATGTCATATTTATGTGTGCATATATATTCATTTGAGTTCATTATGGTATGCATGTATTAACTAGAGTTAAACTTCATATTGCTATAGATTGACTTGGTGCATGCATGTTTTATTTGTATATCTTCTCATGCAATTCTCTTAGTGAAGTTTATCTAGTGTTGGATCACATATTTACTCTTACTCCAAATATTATTTGCACATGTACAATTCGTGTATATTCTATCATGTGCTTCATTTAAGTAAAGTCTATGATCCTTGCCATGATTTAATTGATTCATCATATTGGCAATTATCTCTCTAGTGCATATAGATCAATTACATATTCATCATGATGTACTTAGTAGAGAACATTTCTTATGTCAAGTGTTTTCATTTATGTTGTGCTTCTTTTATGAAACACTTGTTGTAATCAATTGCTCACAAATATCAACTTGTTCATATCTCTTGAGCTTTTGGGACTAATGTCTTTCATGAGTAGTTTGGAAAGAATTAGGTCCCGTCTGTGTATGATGACCAATGTATCTTGGAGGATGATCATTAAGCCGAGGTCAACAAGACGGCGGTGTCACCAAGAGCTGAGGACTAAGTCAAAGATTGACTTGGCGTGGAGATCGTCAGAGAGGATGATCAAGTCAAGGTTGATAGGACGAGAGTCTCATGAGGTGAATCGAGTCGAGTTGGACAAGGCGAAGATGTCATCAATTATATGGTGAAGGTCTTCATGCATCGACATCAAGAAAGAAGACGGCAAGTGATTATTTCTAGACTTATATTATCTTTGATTTAATTTGAGTCTAAGGATTGCCGTACTATTAAGAGGGATGCGATGTCGAATGACTTTTAGATGTGTCAAGTGCTCAAGTGATCCATCCTTGTGAATCTTAGAAAGAGAGTGGTGTTGGTGGTGCTGAAAAGTGAGGGTTGTAGGTCTCCCTTGGATTCTTTGTGATATCTGTGGTTATCCTTTGAGTTTTGGATAGTGAGATCTTGTTGGTTGTGTAGCCCTCGTTCTTAGCTTTTGATAGAGTCCAAAATCACTGAAATCGGAGTCCGGAGTGAAAAGTTATGCTCGTTTTCGTCGGGCTGGCCAGTGTAATCCGGAGTATCCGGATATTCAATCCGGACATTCCGGGTTGACACCCTCGGTGGCTGTTCTCAGATAATCCGGAGTATCCGGGGTTTTTTCCGGAGTATCCGGGTTGTGCCCAGCTGTTTCCAACGGCTAGTTTTTTTGGGACCTCTATTTAAAGCCCCCTTCTTCCTCTCTTCAAAGAGGCTTTTACCCTGTAGATTAGAGGTGCTATACCCTTGTTCTTGAGCCCCAAAACACCTCTTTACCCTTAGATCTAAGTGATCCCCTTGGTGAGAAGGGTTGGGAAGAGTTTGAGGAGTGAGGTGCTAGGTTGAGTGAGATTTGAGTTGTTTGAGCACTTGATTTCATCTCCAAGCTTGTTCTTCGTGAGCATTTGTTACTCTTGGAGGTTGAGGACTCCTAGACGGCTAGGAGGTCGCCTACGAGCCACCGGAGCTTTGTGTGGTTGGCCGTGGGAAGTTTGTGAAGGTCGGTTCCGCCTCCGTAAGGGAAGGAATCAAAGGAGTGAAGACCGGCGAGTGCATTTGTGCAACACCGAGGAAGAGGGTTGAAAGAGACCCGGCTCAAGTGTGACCGAGCCGCCTCAACGGAGACGTAGGATCCCCTCAAGGATCCGAACTTCGGGTGAAAAATCATCGTCTCCAAGTTTGCTTCTTTCTCTTGCTTTAGTATTTGTTTTTGAATCTTGAAATTGCCCGATCTACTCTATTGTTGTGTTTGGCTCTAGATCTTCATCATCTCCATGTACCTGATAGCATTTAGATCTTTTGTATTCAAGTAGATTGTTGAAAAATTACAGGGATTTAAAATCTCATTTCGAGGTCTTAAATCCGGAGTATCCGGACTTCTGAACCCGGATAGTCCGGACATTTCGGAGTATCCGGAGATAAGTCCCGGACACTCCGGTCTGAGTCCCTCGGATCCAATCCGGAGTATCCGGACTTCTGAACCCGGATAGTCCGGACATTTCGGAGTATACGGAGATAAGTCCCGGACACTCCGGTCTGAGTCCCTCGGATCCAATCCGGAGTATTCGGACTCCTGAACCCGGACAGTCCGGACATTTCGGAGTATGCGGATAAAAATCCCGGACACTCCGGACTTAGACCCTCGGGAGATTTTATTTAGCTGCAAATTTTTTATTCTGCTGCATTTAGTTACAAAGTTTTTAATTCGCCTATTCACCCCCCCCCCTCTAGGCGACATCCCCTGTCCTTTCAATTGGTATCAGAGCAAGATCTCTCCTTTATTAGACTTAACCGTCTAGAGAGTAAAGGATGTCGACTAGAGGATTAGTGCATTCACATGATTCACTTGTACTAGATGGCACAAATTATGCTTCATGGAAATTAATTATGACTTCTCATTTTAAATCCATGAGCCTCCAAATATGGTGGATCGTAGATGTCGGCTTTTTCTCTCCATTGAATTAAGTTGCTCGAACTGAAGGAGAGAGGAAATGCCTACATCTCGACGCTCAAGCTACTAATGTTTTTTTTTGTGTTGTGAGCGATGAAATCCTTGATAGAATATGCAATCTCAAGAGCGCTCATGAAATGTGGATAAAGCTTCAAGAACTATTTGAATCATCCACTTCTATTGAGGATTGCACTAAGGAAGAGATGTCGGGAGATGAAGCATCAAGCTCCACCTCAAGCTCAAGTGATGAAGAACCGACATCTCCATCAACCTCAACCTCCGCCTCAAGTGACGATGAAGATGCTCTTCCATCACAAATCCGTTGCTTCATGGCGAAAGGTAAGAATGAGGTAAGTGACGATGATGACGATGATGAGCTCACTTATAATGAACTTATGAATTTGCTTGAGGAGCTCAATAAATGTCTTGGAAAGGAGAAAAAGAAATATAAAATTTTGAAGCTTGAACATGAATCACTTCAAAATGATTATAAATGCTTCAAGAAAATCATGAATCCCTCCTTCTCAAAGAAATTCATAAGCCTAAGGTGGATATAGGAATCTCATGTGATTTAATTGATGAAATGTCTTGCTTAAATGTTAATCCTAATATTTCATCAAAATTTGACATATCCACCTCTTGCAATGATTTACCTTGTTGCTCAAATTCAAATGTTTCCACTTCCTCTATGCATGTTGAGACTAATCTTGTAGAGGAAAACAATGAGCTCAAGGCCAAAGTCATTAGATTAGAAAATGACTTGAGGAAGTGCATCAAGGGAAAAGCCGTTCTCGACGAGATCTTGAGCAAGCCAAGGCGCCTCAAGATAGCGGGGACTCGGCTACATCTCCAAGAGGGAGACTAGCAAGACAAGGCACAACGAAAGACATTCGAAGATCATCAAGTGCTTTGCTTGCAACAAGAAGGGACACTTCGCCTTCGTGTGCCCTAATAAAGTGGAGATCAAGCCACAACCATTAACAATGGGGCAAACCGACAAAGAGCAAGTCAAGAAAAAGAGACGCTCAAAGCCTACTTGCTACAATTGTCGGAAAAAGGGACACATCGGTAAGGATTGTCCCAAAGGTATTACTCCTAAGCCTATTATTGTCAATGATCATTATTTGCTTATGAAGGACAAAAATGGCAATGTGTTTGCCAAGTTTGTCGATTCTCCCAAGTATTTGCAAAATTATGATATTCAATTGCTTAGGAGAAATGAATCTAGAAATGTGTTTGCTCAAAATGCTGGACTTCCTAAGACCAAGAAAAATCATGTTGATCATGTGCTTAGGAAAAATAACAATAGAAAACCATTTGCTAGATTTGCTAGATCCTCTAAGCCAATGCATAATTTCAATTATCATATGCTTAGAAGAGATCAAACTAGAAATGGTTTTGCAAAATATCATTGCCCTCCTAAGCCTTTTCATAAAAATGCCAATCATTTGCCTAGGAGGAATAATTATTGCAAACCTATTTCTAATTATGTTAGTCAATCCAATAATATCCAAATTAGGACCATTTGGGTTCCAAAATCTATTTTGACTAACATTCTTGGACCCAACAAAAATTGGGTACCAAAAAGCGCCTAAAAGAATTGTAGGTGCTTGGAGATGCATTGGAAGTTTTCGCTTATCAAGAGAATGATTCCATCATGTGCAAAAAGAAGCCAAGCTTGAAGACATTCACTTCAATCATAAACCAATGCCATCTCGGGTAACAAGTATTTAAATTGATTCTTATAGCTTATAGCCTTGTGTAGGTTATATTGCATTATTCATGAAAATCAATTTAGATTGTTTGATTATATGCTTGCTCATGCTTATTAGTTGTTTTGATTGCAATCTTGAGCAAGTTTGGGTAAGTGGCACATTAAGGGGGAGTGCTAAATCATAACCATGTATATTACATCCCTACATGTGCCCATATTTATATAAGTGCAAATATATATTTTCAAAATCAAGCCATTTAGCCAAAAGTCAAAATTTTGTATATCATTAGTATTCTTGTGAAAAACTAGTTGCAAAATGTATACAAATATATTTGAAACGTTTTTCAAAGGTTTTGGCTTCACAAAATCTATTTTGAAAAGAAAATGAGTTTCATGATCAAAATCTAGATAGTAGTATATTGTTTTGGATTTAAACTTATAATTTTCATAGAATTAAATGTAAAATGAATTTGAAAGTAATTCCAAAACGAAAATCCTAGAGTTGGTCATTCTTAACAATTCTTGTGTTCAAAAGACTTTCAAAAGACCAACCTAGCGAAAGTTATTCGATTTTGAAACTCGCCGAAAAACTATATTTGACCCATAATAGTCATACTATTGCACTTAGTGAGTTTCTCCGTTTGGACCGGATCTTGTGTAGTATCTTGGTTCAAAATGGTATCTTAGACTCATACACAAAATTCAAATCTCAATATCTCATCTTATTCTTCATTTGAATCTTGTGTTGAAATATTTGGCTTTGTTTTACAAATAGCTATTTCAAAAGGACCATTTTGGTCAAAAGTCAAATCTTATGTTTAAAAGGTCCAAAATTGTAAAAAGCTTTGTAAAAGTATTCTAATATGTATTTCAAATGTTTTACAAGCTTTCAAAATGAAAATTCTATATTGAAATCAAAATTGTCCAAAATTCTTGGTTTGAACTAAAATAGCTTATTTAAGCATATTGCTCAAATCTTAGCATTCAAGTTGGATTTCATTATAAATATTGGCTAGAAACCATCTTGATAATCAATTCTAAGCCATGGAAATTGAAATTGCATGAAATCCAAATTGAGTTGTATTTTGAGGCTTTTTATGAAAAACTATTTCCTATTTAACGTGCTTCAAAAAGAGATAAAAGCGAAATGTTTGTTTGAAATGCAAAATCTTATGAAAATAGTCTTCTAAAATGTTTTCAAATGTATTTCAAATGTTTTCAAGTATCTAACCCTTGGTTAGAAGCTAAAAGTCAAACTTTGGCCTAAAAAGGATCTTTGTGATCTTGCTTTTGCATTTAACTTCAAATTTTTCTAATGCAAAATCTATTTGGAGTTTGAAAAAATGGTCAATACAAAACTCATAGGGTTGGTCATTTTAAGCATTTCTTTAGTTCAAAGTTTTTCCAAACGACCAACCGTTCAAAAGTTATAGCTATTTGAATTTGGCCAAAATCATCCATTTCACCCAAAATGATCCATTGTTGCATTTTGTGGATTTCGCTATTTGAATTGGATTTCTTTGTATATCTTGGATTGAAATGGTATTTCTTACTCATACAAAGCTATGAAAGTTCAAATCTCCATAAATTTCAATCCGGAATGCATTTTGAGCATTTGGTGAAAATTCAATTTCTTTTCAAACCTACAAAGCGCATTTTGTCATATCTTTTGAACGAAAATTCCTTTTAATGAAATTCTTCCTGGAAAACCTTCTAAATAGTCCAATGTTTATTTCTGGAAAGTTTCAAACCATTTGGACTCAATTTGAAAAAGTTTTGACTTTTCTTCTCTTTGAGTAAAAATCATGCCTACAAAGCAAAATTTGGCATATCTTTTGATTGGAGACTCCTTTTTGGAAAATTCTTTTTGGAAAAGTTTCTTGGGAGTCTAAATAATGTTTATGCTTAATTTCAAATAATTTCAACTTAATTTGAAATAGTTATGCCTTTTTCTCTCTTTTGATCTTATTTGGCATACTCTCGCATTAAGTTGGATTTTACGATTTGAATGGATTTGATTATGCAAATAGGCTTATAAACATCTCTCTAAATCATATGAAGCCATATAAGTGCATATTACCATTCAAAACTCATTTGGTTCCATTTTGAGGATTTGGTGAAAATCTTAATCCTTTATGTGTTTCAAATGCAAATTTCACCACATTTCTCAAAGTAAAATTTATTTATTGAAAATATTTGTTGGAAAACCTTCTCTCACATATGGAGTTCATATATGAAAATTCTCAAATTTATTTGAACTCATTTGCAAGATTGTTGACTTTATTTGACTTAGTGTCAAAACTAAACCTCCAATACTTCTAATGACCTATTTTTGATTGGAGAGTGATATTTGAGAAAATCCTTTTGGAAAAAGTCTCTTGGATGTTCATGGATCATTTCCGCAAAATCTTATGGCTATTGGACTTCATTTGATCAAGATTTGATCCAAATTCAAAATGATTGATTTTAGGGATGAAGTGAACAACCCGGAGTATCCGGGTAATCTATCCGGAGTATCCGGATTATCCGGACACTCCGGATCAAAAACACCGGAGTATCCGGGTTGTACTGCTCGGCCCAAATTATTAAATTGCTATCTATACTTTCTTGCAATATCTTGTTCATCCTATTTTTGGGGTTTCTCCTTTGCTCAAATCAATATTCGGTCTTCATAGCCCTCGAAGAGGATTTCGAGTCGGATCTGTTCCGCGTTGATGATTTTTGCATTTGAGCAATGGTTTAAAAGCTATAATCGATTTTGTGCTGCTATTTGCGTCTGTTGAGACTTTAAGAGTTTTAAATTGGAATCTTGGCAAGCCTTTCAAGATGAAAACTAAGTGAACTTATTCATTGCTCCAAGCTTCTAAGTGGAGCATATCTATTTAAGTTTTCATTCCAATGAAAGTGCATCTTTTGGCTAAGTTCTTTTGGAAATTGGATTTAATTGTATCTTAGCCTCAAAATGTTTTCTCTCTTGCATAACTTCGAGTTTATTATGGAAAAGAGAAAATTTCCCTTGTAAGCTCAAGAGTGAGTTTGAATGTGTTTTACTCATTGTCTCTCTTACAAGTGGATGTCAAGATTAAATTTGAATGAGTTTCAAATATTTTCATTATAAAGTGATGTAATAAAATCTTTAATTGATATCTTGAATTGTTTTAAATTGCATGCAAAGAGTATTATCTTGTATATCATCTATATCGTGCATGTTGTACTTAGACATTATCAAACTAACTTGGGTCAAATTAAAAGATATTTGTTCCCAGAAATCGTGTGCTTGTCTATTGATGTTCAAGGTATTGGAAAAGGGTCATCTTCGACGGTGGGATGAAGGAAATGGAGAGGAGCTCCATAGTACGAGGATCTAAGACCGGCGCGGTGATCATGACCAATTCGAACATGCGGTGGACAAGAATCGACAAAGGGACGTGTTTCTTTTCTGACCATATTCAATAATGTCTGTGCACACCATTATGCTAAATTGTGTTATTCTAAATGGTGTTGTATTTTTCAATTGGTATGATTAATTGGTATCTTTCAAGAGGTATCCTCTAATCCTAAATTGTTTTGAAGTGTCATCTAACTTGCATTCGGCATTATCAAGAACTAAAAGGTACATATGGGTGACACATTGCAAAGAGGTATGCCCTTGATAAGTTTATGAAATTCTTGATCATGAAAGTGCATCTTACTTATACAATTTTGATTCATGATCTTGTATACATCTTGTGATCATATAAGCAATTCCTTCTTGTGTAATCTTCTTTATATGATCTTGATGGTTAGAATTTAATTTGATCATGAGCATGTGCTTAAATTATATAAATTTGCTATATGATCTTGATGTTTAAAGAATATGTGAAATCATATTCGTGTGTCATGTTTAAGCATCACTTATATCCTAAGAATCATGACTTCTTTAATTTGGTATAACTAGAAAATCTATTACCTAAATCTTGGAAATAATTGGTATCATATCTTGCCTAGATTTAGGGAGCTTAATATTATTGTCCTATTACTAGCTCCTTATTTTTATTTTATTTCTCCTAATCTTTTTATTGAGTGTGCAATCAAAGGGAGAACAGATTTTATTGAATAAACAATAAGAATCTTTTAAGCACCTTTTGGGATTAATGACAAAGGGGAGAATTTATGGATTTATCAATTGTCCCTAATCGATTGACAAAAGGGATGATTTGTAAGTATGATCTCTTATTGTATCTTTATGCTTGTTTTAATGCTAAAATATCTTAATATTATCATTTGGTGCAATTGATAATAGGTTTGTCATAAATCACCAAAAAGGGGGAGATTGAAAGTGCATCTAGGCACTTATGTTATTTTGGTGATTAATGACAAACACTCATAATGACAATCTATGCAATTAAGTAAATGCTTAACTTAGTGCTTAACAAATGACAAACCTCTAATATGATTATATTACTATGAGACTAACTTGTTATTGCCTAGTTGAGTATCAGTCTCATCTTTTAGAGGAAAATCAAATAGGAAGGTTAAGCAAAGATAAGGTATGCAATTTTGGTATCTATTCTATATTTGTTATTGCATTCCTTTAGTGCAAATGCATAGTGAACTCCAAGTAGCATGTTGATTTTATATATGCACATTGGTTCATGTCATATTTATTTGTGCATATATATTCATTTGAGTTCATTATGGTATGCATGTATTAACTAGAGTTAAACTTCATATTGCTATAGATTGACTTGGTGCATGCATGTTTTATTTGTATATCTTCTCATGCAATTCTCTTAGTGAAGTTTATCTAGTGTTGGATCACATATTTACTCTTACTCCAAATATTATTTGCACATGTACAATTCGTGTATATTCTATCATGTGCTTCATTTAAGTAAAGTCTGTGATCCTTGCCATGATTTAATTGATTCATCATATTGGCAATTATCTCTCTAGTGCATATAGATCAATTACATATTCATCATGATGTACTTAGTAGAGAACATTTCTTATGTCAAGTGTTTTCATTTATGTTGTGCTTCTTTTTATGAAACACTTGTTGTAATCAATTGCTCACAAAT
The DNA here is from genome assembly GCA_036346275.1 of Otatea glauca. NCBI lineage: Eukaryota > Viridiplantae > Streptophyta > Magnoliopsida > Poales > Poaceae > Otatea > Otatea glauca. Next base: position 4,302,586 of record CM070733.1, on the reverse strand, counting down.
ATCAACTTGTTCATATCTACTGAGCTTTTGGGACTAATGTCTTTCATGAGTAGTTTGGAAAGAATTAGGTCCCGTCTGTGTATGATGACCAATGTATCTTGGAGGATGATCATTAAGCCGAGGTCAACAAGACGGCGGTGTCACCAAGAGCTGAGGACTAAGTCAAAGATTGACTTGGCGTGGAGATCGTCAGAGAGGATGATCAAGTCAAGGTTGATAGGACGAGAGTCTCATGAGGTGAATCGAGTCGAGTTGGACAAGGCGAAGATGTCATCAATTATATGGTGAAGGTCTTCATGCATCGACATCAAGAAAGAAGACGGCAAGTGATTATTTCTAGACTTATATTATCTTTGATTTAATTTGAGTCTAAGGATTGCCGTACTATTAAGAGGGATGCGATGTCGAATGACTTTTAGATGTGTCAAGTGCTCAAGTGATCCATCCTTGTGAATCTTAGAAAGAGAGTGGTGTTGGTGGTGCCGAAAAGTGAGGGTTGTAGGTCTCCCTTGGATTCTTTGTGATATCTGTGGTTATCCTTTGAGTTTTGGATAGTGAGATCTTGTTGGTTGTGTAGCCCTCGTTCTTAGCTTTTGATAGAGTCCAAAATCACTGAAATCGGAGTCCGGAGTGAAAAGTTATGCTCGTTTTCGTCGGGCTGGCCAGTGTAATCCGGAGTATCCGGATATTCAATCCGGACATTCCGGGTTGACACCCTCGTGGTGTTCTCGATAATCCGAGTATCCGGGTTTTTTCCGAGTATCCGGTTGTGCCCATTGTTTCCAACGGCTAGTTTTTTGGGACCTCTATTTAAAGCCCCTTCTTCCTCTCTTCAAAGAGGCTTTTACCCTGTAGATTAGAGGTGCTATACCCTTGTTCTTGAGCCCCAAAACACCTCTTTACCCTTAGATCTAAGTGATCCCCTTGGTGAGAAGGGTTGGGAAGAGTTTGAGGAGTGAGGTGCTAGGTTGAGTGAGATTTGAGTTGTTTGAGCACTTGATTTCATCTCCAAGCTTGTTCTTCGTGAGCATTTGTTACTCTTGGAGGTTGAGGACTCCTAGACGGCTAGGAGGTCGCCTACGAGCCACCGGAGCTTTGTGTGGTTGGCCGTGGGAAGTTTGTGAAGGTCGGTTCCGCCTCCGTAAGGGAAGGAATCAAAGGAGTGAAGACCGGCGAGTGCATTTGTGCAACACCGGGAGGAAGAGGGTTGAAAGAGACCCCGGCTCAAGTGTGACCGAGCCGCCTCAGCGGAGACGTAGGATCCCCTCAAGGATCCGAACTTCGGGTGAAAAATCATCGTCTCCAAGTTTGCTTCTTTCTCTTGCTTTAGTATTTGTTTTTGAATCTTGAAATTGCTCGATCTACTCTATTTTTGTGTTTGGCTCTAGATCTTCATCATCTCCATGTACCTGATAGCATTTAGATCTTTTGTATTCAAGTAGATTGTTGAAAAATTGCAGGGATTTAAAATCTCATTTCGAGGTCTTAAATCCGGAGTATCCGGACTTCTGAACCCGGATAGTCCGGACATTTCGGAGTATCCGGAGATAAGTCCCGGACACTCCGGTCTGAGTCCCTCGGATCCAATCCGGAGTATCCGGACTTCTGAACCCGGATAGTCCGGACATTTCGGAGTATCCGGAGATAAGTCCCGACACTCGGTCCGAGTCCTCGGATCCAATCCGAGTATCCGGACTCGAACCCGACGATCTGGACATTTCGAGTATCCGGATAAAAATCCCGGACACTCCGGACTTAGACCCTCGGGAGATTTTATTTAGCTGCAAATTTTTTATTCCGCTGCATTTAGTTACAAAGTTTTTAATTCGCCTATTCACCCCCCTCTAGGCGACATCCCCTGTCCTTTCATAAACTCCAAAAAATCCAAGATAAATGTTAGAAAATCATAAATAAACATTGAACAATAATATGCAAATTTTAGGTGTTACACCTTTATAGTTGGAGGAGCAAGAGGATGTTGATGATAATAATATGGAGGAGGACATGATAGTCTGATCTGAGAGACAAATAGTGAGCTTTCAGGTGACAAAATTGAGAAAAAACTTTCTAGTGATACCGGTGAACATAACATTGTTCTTGTATCCACCTTGGAGGTGAAATGAATTACATTGTTTTTGCGGTCATGTATATTGTGATCATACTATGTTCTTGTGAAATTTTTCACTTTCGTTTTCGTATCCGCTCCGCATCCGTTTCCGTATCCATTTTCGGGGTTTTCGATTTCGTTTCCGTTACCGGTAAAAGATGTGAAAACAGAAACGGTACGACTATTTACTGACCATTTTTGTTATGTTTTCATCCTTACTTTGAGCTAACCATGCGAGGGGGGTATGGGACCGTATGGAGTTCGAATCCTAGCCATAGCATTTTGCAAACTATTTTTGCTGGCGAATTTAAGAGGGGCAATGCATCGTTTACCTGTTCTGTTGCATTGGGCCTTCGGAGCGGAACAGCTGAGCTATGCCGACACCTTGGGCCCTCACATGAGCTGGTTGAGCCAGCGCCAGCGGAGCCAGTTGAACTTGACGGAGCCAGACGGACGCGGAGGAGCAGGGCCAGACGCGGAGCCTCGAGCCACGGAGCCACACGCCCTTCACCTTCGCCGAAGCAGTCCAAGCCGCGCGGAGCCAGTCGAAGCCCGCCGAGCCAGGAGCCGAGCTAAGCCAAGGGAGGAGCCAGGAACGAAGGCAGCCAAATGCCCCCTTCTCACGAGCTCCTTCGCACGCACCCCCTTCGCATGCCGAAGTGACAGCCCCGCCGAGGCAAGCCGAGGCCTAGCGAAGCCGAGCCTGTCTCGCCGGAGCCCAGAACTGGCAGACGCTGCATGACGAAGGGGGAAGTCAAACGCTCTTGACGAAGCCCCGAAGGCCGACGAAGACCCGGTGGAGCACTGCTGAGCAACTCCCTAAGCAGCACAGCCTCTTACTCCTCTCTCTCTCTCTCCAGTGTAGTTTTTCGTATGGTTGTAGTATCGGAGCTAAGCAGTGGGTATTCTCATATCTTTTGTCATAAGAGGGCCGAGTGAGAGAGGAGTCGAGCCAAAATGAGTGTAAGAAAAATGGGAGCCAGCCCCATGCCCTTCCCTTGGGGCCTTATATAGAAGTAAAGGTATACATTACCAAAAATGCCTCTCAATTATGTAGCATAGAAAGGGTATTTTGGTACATTCCTTTCTAATATAATATAAAAATTGATACATATACATTTGTACGTATTTCGTAGGACCTCTAGATATCCCTGAGACCCTGACGCCCCTAAGGGTTGGGCACCCTTACAATAGTTGTAACACTTCAATTATATTTATTTATTACTCCTTTGTATTTATACATAAATTTATGGAGTTTTTTTTTGCAATATTTTTGTAAGAATATGAATGTATATAAATGATAAGAATATCATTTGCCTTTCTTTGTATTTTATGTGCCGATAGAAGTTGCAAAGAAACTAAATTGATTGTTTGAGTTGCAAGAAAAGTTCAAATGACCAGATCATTTTGGGTGTTTGGTGCAGATTTATAAAATGCAAACAAGAAACTAGAAGTAGGAGCTGTAAACGGGCCCATAGAAAGTCCCCAGACAACAATCTACAACGTTCATCTCTTGTAGATCTCAGATTTCAGTACTTGCCAACGCCGAAGCTAGGACATCATGGGCCGATGGGCCTTCAAGATACAAAAATATTGATACATTTTTATGGGTTTCTGTCTTCGGTAACTCCTTCAGAAATGCCGGTAAAAGAACCGTTTTTCTCCACATATCATGTTTTGCTTTTCTTGTGTTTAATGTGGTGAAATTCCATCTATCGGGGATGTAGCTCAGATGATAGAATACTCGCTTAGCATGCGAGAGGTACGGGGATAGATACCCCGTATCTCCATTAATTTTGTTGTTGTTTTTTTCTTCCCTAGTGTCTTCGGAAAGATTTTAGAATTCAAATGTTAAAGCCTGATGAGAGATGCTCATTTGTTTTCCACGCTAGCTCGGCATCCCATCATGTACGGATAGGTGCTGGGTATGCATCTGTAGCTTCAAAATTTTGAAAAACATCAAGATCATCGTTTTATTATGTCAAATTTGTTGATTAAATTGATTCTCATTTTAGTGTTTTCGAATTTATAAGACCTAACAACTAGTTATATTATACTCTTAGTAAATTTCGAATATATATATTAAATTTATAATATTACAAAATTATAATACAAGATCACAGAGTTACATAGGTGAAATATACCTTACAAATTTTCAAAGTCCGCCACTGCATCGAATCTACTCCTAGTGGGAGATTCTTTCGTCTTCCTCTGTGCGCATTCAAGGTGGCATGATATCTTCCTTGTTTCTGCAACTCCATCGTTTTCGTATGCATCCTATCTGCTAGTGCGCGCCCGCTGGTATCACGGCCCCGCCCGTTGCAGCCATGAGGGAAGGCTAAAAATTTAACAGCCGATCGGCGCAGGCGGCGGCGGCGGTTGACGCCGCGTCAGTCCCCACCGAGACATAAAATCCACCGTCCGTTCATCTCGTCAGAGCTCCACCACCGCAGAGACGCATTTGGTGGGTGCGCATTGCTACAAATGGAAACGCAACCCAACGGTGAGTGCGCAGTACAAGCAGAGCTCATTTAACTGAGAGAGAGAGAGAGAGAGAGAGAGAGGCCGCGCTCCACTCCCATCCGCCGCCGCCGCCGCCGCCGCCGCCGAGGGGCTCGGAGATAGCCGCGATGGCGTCCGGCGTGCCGAAGAGCATGGTGCTCACGCTGCTGGGCTTCTGCGTCAGCGTCCTCTTCATCGTCTTCGTCTGCTCCCGCCTCGTCTGCGCCCTCATCCGCCGCCGCCGCTCCCGCCGCTCCCCGCTCCCCCGCTTCCCGCCCCTCCCGGCTAGCTACTCCTTCGCCATCCAGGTGGACCGCCAGGGCCAGCCCGCGGCGGGCGGCGGGCTCGACCCCGCCACCGTCGCCGCCTTCCCCACCCGCGCCTTCTCCGCCAGTGGTCCCCGCGGCTCGGCCTCCTCCGACTCCGCGGACGCCGTCACACAGTAAGTGCTTCTCGACCGATCGCGATTCATTGCCACTGAGTAGTCAATTGACGGTTCCAATCTGTGCCTTCACGGTGCCTTACCACTGTAGCATGCCTTGCGTGCCATCTAAGCTTGGAATTTACCGTGTGGCGGTGCTGCCGCTTAGCGCGCTGTCGAGTTGGCGATCGCATTGGGGAGGACTTGGTACAGTTGGTCGGTCGCTAGGATCGAAGTGTAGTTACAGTTCGAATGGAATTTTCGGGCTCGATCGCACACATTTTAGCTGCTATGATTAGGTTGATTGTTGTGAAGGTGCCGTCAGATAAGTGGGGGAAGGGGATCTCTCTCCCATGATAAATAAGATTAGAAATTCGATGTTTAAGCAGATGTCATTATCAATGTTTAGTTGGACTGTTCTGGATACTAGTTCTGTGTTCTCTTCCGAGTACTGGATCTTCGCATACGTGGTAAATGCTTTTGTTCAGCGTAGTTGTGTGATTCTGGGGTTGGATCTGGGATTATGACATGCTTCAGTTCGTTAGTGTTGAATGTTTTTAGACCGGAGACCCCAAAACAGGGACCGGCTTTAATTGAAAGCCGAAACGTCAGATTCTTACACTACTGGGAATACCAGTTTTACACAACACAGCACAGAAATTAATCGGACAACTAACAAACATTTAAGCATTCAACTAAGCGACAACACCAAATATTGCAAGGATTCGCTACTAGAAAGATTCCTTTCATTGTTGTCAACTCCACTGCTTAGCTTGCCTTCCCCTTGCTCTTGCATCGTCTCCAGACTGTTCTTCAAATCAGACACCATCATTTCCAGCTCTGCTTGAACACCTTGGCACTCCAATTTGATCCACACTTCCAATTTCTGTGATAAAGTTGTTCGGCAGAAGGTATCTTATCATGATCCAGTATCCACAAAAAAATTCTGACCTTCAATGGAATTCCTATTCCCCAAATCTTTTTAGCTCTCTCATCTTCTACCCCACCAAAAGTTAAACATCTATATAGAGATCTGGTAGTAAATAAACCTTTTCTATCTAGAACCCACATGACAATATCTCTTTCTTCTGTAAGCCTTACCGCAGACAGTAGCGCTTGAAGAGACAGACATTCCTGCACTTCTCCAAAACTTCTTCTGAAACTCAAATTCCATTCCCCCTCATTATATATATCATTTATCGTCATCTCTTGTTCACAGCATTGAAACAGCTTCTTGTATGTAATTCTCAATGATCATTTCCCACACCATGTCATGCCAAAGCAAAACTCCTCTACCATTTCCTACTTGGTATTCAGTTCCTCTATCAAACCATCTCTTGGCCTTGTGCAATCCTTTCTCAAACTGTGAATTCTTTCCATCTCCACTTTGATTAAAACTCTTCCCTTGCACATATTTTTTCCTCAGCAACTCACAGTATAGGCATCGATCTCCACTCTCCAATCTGTATGTATATCCATTTACTTAGAAGGTGGATATTCATAATTCTGCAGTCAGTGAAACCCAAACCTCCATATTCTATTGGTCGACATAGTGCTGACCATTTTACCATATGATACATCTTTTTAGAACTTAATCCTTGCCAATAAAATCTTGATCAAATTGCATCTATCTTCTGCTGAACCCCCTCAGGCAAGAGATAAAATCCCATGGTGTACACTGGCATGCTGCTTAAACATGAATCATCATAATAGACTTGCCCCCTGAGGAACGATGAGCACATTTCCAAGTACCAAGCCTCTTTTCAATTTTTTGTGCTACAAAACTCAATTCAGCTACTAATAACTTGTTGTCACTAATGGGTACCCCTAGGTATTTCATTGGCATTTGTCCTACTTGACAGTTAAAGAGATTAGTAACTCTTTGTTGTTCATCATCATCATCAACTCCAGAAACAAAGATCTCACTTTTTTGGTAATTAATTTTCAAGCCTGACATGCATCCAAAGCAATATAGGATGAATTTTGTATTTATAATTGATTCCTCATCATTTGCCAAGAACAGCACTGTATCGTCAGCATATTGTAAATTTCTAGCTAAAGTTAACATGGTTGCCAGAGCATCTCCTACCAAATTAAAGAGCAGAGGTGACAGTGGATCACCCTGTCATGGACCTTTATATGCTCTGAAATATTCACCTCTTTCTCCATTCAAATTGATACAAACTCTACCTCCAACCACAAACTCTTTCATCCAATTAATCCGGAGCTCATCAAATCCTTTCAGTCTCATTACTTCAAACAGAAAACTCCACTGCACTTTATCGTAGGCTTTTTCAAAGTCTAACTTGAGAACTATGCCAGATTGATTGTTGATTCTCAGCTCGTGCAGCACCTCATGAAGAATAACTATTCCATCCAAAATACATCTCTTTGGTATGAAAGCAGTTTGTGAATTGCTGATCTCTTTTTGGGCCACTTTAGTCAATCTATTGGCTTCCACTTTAGCCAAAATCTTGAAACTCACATTTATAAGAAAAATTGGCCTGTACTATTTGATTGTATTGCCGTCTTTCAGTTTAGGAATTAAAGTTATGACTCCATAATTCAACCTATGTAATGCCAGTTCACCTTTATGCAAATTGTCCAACATCCCCTTTAATAGACCTTTTACTTGTGGCCAAAAACATTTGTAAAAGTCCACAGGGAAGCCATCTGGACCTGGAGCAATATTGGTTTTCATCTCCTTAAGTACCTGTTCCAACTGTTCCATTGTGAAAGGTTGCACCAATGTATCCCTCTCCTCCTCTGTTAGCCTACTTGATTCAGGCCATTGTTCTCTTTCAATTTAATGTCATCTCTGCTTTCAGGCCCAAATAGCTCTTTATAGTATTTCGTTATATGTTCCTTTGATTCTCCAGGATCATTTATTGTTCTGTGTCCAGGGAGAAAATGGAACGCTTTCTCTTTCTGCCATTTACCACCCCATGAAAATAGTTAGTATTTGCATCTCAGTCTACTAACAATTTTTTTCCACACCTTTTCTGCCAAAACAACTCTTAATCAGCATATATTGTCTCCAACTTTTCTTCCAATTTATATCTGAGTGCCCACTCAATATTAGTTAGTGCCATCTGTTCTGATCTCTCGTCCAATTCCTGTAAATTTTTGGTCAGTTTTTCTTTCCTTCTTTTTGTTTCAGCTCCCAAATTATTCGACCAACCTCTCAAGAACTGTCTCAAACCTCTAATCACAGTTTGCCAGTGCTCTAAAGAATCTGCATCCTGTCTAGATGGCCATTTCCTCATCACCATCTCTTTAAAATTTTCTTGTTTCAACCAACTAGGCTCAACTCTAAACCGTTTTGTTCTATTCCTGGCCATTTCACCTGTGTCAAGTGTCAACTAATATAGGGGTGTGGTCAGACCCAACTCTCATCAAACTCGACTGTTGTGAACCAGAACTCTATCAATAGCACTTCTTATTGGATTCTCTTGCTTATTTGTCCAGGTATATTTACTGCCTCCTTTGTGTAGTTCTCTTCATTCACTATGTGCAATGAAGTCATTGAATCTCTCCATATTCTGTATATCTAAATTTGAAGTCGATTTCTCTACATTGTGTCTGATTAGGTTAAAATCTTCTCCCACTATATCTGGTTCTGTAATCTGTACACTCTATCTTGTTATGCAATTCTATCTAAAACTCTTATTTTCTCCCATGCTTGACTGGGCCATAAATATTAATGACTTCCCTTCTCATCTCATCTTTTTTATTTTTGACTGTCAAATTGATGAAGAACTCACCCTCATCAGTTTCCATTATCTCCACCACCTCTTGATTGATCCCCATCAACATCTCCCATGAATGGCCCCTAGCTGGGCTCCAGTGCCAAATAAAATCGCCTCTCACATTTAGTTGTCCCAACTCTTTCTCATCAAATTCTGCCTTGATGGTTACCTGCAAACACACAATATCTGCTTCCTGCTTGATAATCAACTCTTTCTACTGACCTCTTCTTCCTGGATTTCTCAGTCCTCTGGCATTCCAGTAAAGAAGTTTCATGATTTACGTTTCTTCTTTCCCCCTTTTCTTCCTTTTTTCAGCACTCAACCTCTTAATAGAATCTTTACCTGCAGACATCTTTATATAATTCGAAATCAACTCCACCTCATTCATTCCTCAGTGTCAACATCAGTGCCATTATCATCCTCCGGCATTTCCTGTCCCTCAATCTTATCTAACACATTATCATCCTCCGGCATTTCCTGTCACTCAATCTTATCTAACACAGTCACAGATTCCTTGTCTGCTTTCATGTTCTCTTTCCTGAGTTTTGCTTCAGTCAACAAAGCTTGGGCCAACTCTTTAGCCCTATTAGTTTTAACGTTTCTGTCTAAATTTTCCTCATTTTGTCCTAACACAATTCCACTAGCCCAGGTTACATCAGAAAGCACATCTTTATCTACTGAATTGAAAATAGCAAAAGAATTAGTTTGTGTACCTGAGATGTAGTTCTTCTTTGATGCTCTCATCTCTGCTTTCTGTTGGATCGGCATACCATCACCATAAATTCTTTCTTCCTCGTAGCAACTACTGGTGCTTCCTTCTTTTTCTTGATATGTTTGAAATTGGCTTCTTCTTCATCTAACCTTATCACCTCTTCTGTATCCCGTTCCTTCTCCCTGTAGTGATTACCATAGTAAGACAAGCTTTGTCATTGTTGTTCATGTTTACATCTCCCCCCTTCATCTGTCCATTCTGATTTTCATCTCATCCATGTTAAACTGTTCTATTTATTAGTGAAGCTTTGCCACGTTCCATTCTTTTCTCCAGATTGGGTTGTTGCCCAAGGCCCTCAGTTGGCTGGTATAATGCTAACTGCATGTGTTCATCTCTTTCCAAGTTAACTGTGTACTCCACCTCAGCATCTTTATGGTTTGGATCATATATCTACTCAGTCTTATCTGTCACCTCTACCACCTTACCTGCCACTGCAGTTATCATCTCTAAGTTCTCTTTGCCTTTATCTGTCAACTCTTCTCTCTGATTCCTGTTCCGGATTTTCCTTGCTCATCATCAACCTATCTTGATTATTGTCATCTACAGAATTTACTTTACAACTCTAGTTTTATGGTGTATAACTGCCTCAGCTAACTGTTTGCCTTTGGTTCTCACTCCTGGTGGATCAGATTTAGATCCTTTTTCTTTCTGTCCACCTTCCTTACGTAAGTTCTGCCAGTCATCATTTTGACTAGATTCATCCTCCTCTTCCTCATGTTTATCATTCTTGTCATCAGGTTTGTCCCCATATGTGAGTGGTTTAGGAGCTTCTGTTACAGCTACTCCTTCTGGTTCCCATCTAATTATATATATCCCACTCCATTGATGAAGATTGCAGTTTCACCTCTGATTTGTGTTGGATCCTTGCAGGCAACTCTCACCTTGACAGGGCCCTTTCTGCTCAAACTTGTTTTGTCAATTTCCTCAGGATCCCCTACCAGATACGCAAACTCTTTAACTGCTGCTTTTGTCCTAGCAAAGGGAGGAATACCATGTGCTTTCACTCAGACAGCACATAATTCCTCAAAGGCATCCTCTGTAAGGTTTGTTTAAACTACACTTGCCTTAATAGGGAAACATTCAAAGTCAAAACTCCTAAACTTGGTCAACTCCCTTCTAGCTTCCTTTGTTGGGAAAGTCACTAAGAATTCAGATTCATTCAATTGCTTTACTTTCCAAGCCCAGACAATCTAAGAATACAAGGAGTAAACTTTGCAAACTACAATTTTATGGTACAAACTATTAGAAAACTACAGGTTTTAGTTTCTATATCACAAAACTATAGATTTTAAGAGAACTTGTGTCACAAAATTACAGGTTTTAGAATTAACTGTTTCTTGTAACAGGTCTGACGGTGTGGGCTCACATGGAAGCATCACGCGTGAGTGAAACGGGAAATAGGGGCACGTGAGGTTGCCATGTGGGCCCACACTGTCAGACCTGTTACAAGAAACGGTCAATTCTAAAACTGCTTTCTCCTTTATTCAGATCTCCCTTCTGGTCCCCTCCCGTATTTTGGACGGCGCTCCTGTTGCGCATCTGAGGCTTGTTTTGGTGGATCTTCTCTTTAAAAGCTTCACCTCTTCCTCAGCTCCTGCCCGAATCCCTTGATGAATCTACGTGGAATCTGGGTGGACTGTCTCGCCAACTCCTGAATCCTTCTCCTCTACCAGCCTGACGCGGATTGTTATGATCCAGCTGCAATCTATTCCTCAACTCGCGTTCACCAATCTCTTGGACCTTTCTCTCATCCCAGTATTCCTTATCTCTATCTCCAAACCTTCTCTTCGGTGGCCGCCATGACTCACTCTTCACTGGATATTGCGGTTGCCGATCCATCGGACCAGATTGAAGAGCTTCTGCAAATGATCTAGAACCTACAACTCTGTTTGGGATTTTGTGTATTCGCTTTTCTCTGTATCCAAATCTCAATTTCAGAGAGACTTGTGAGAAACCCTACCTCTGGCTGCAACTCGAATCCTTTCTGAATCCACAACCACCTCTGCTCTCTGCGAGACCAGGAGTGGTTGTAGAAATCCTCTATGCAGGTGCCATATGGATGACTCGATTTGGGTTGTACTGTAGATTTGGGCTTGGGCCCAACCCCTTCACAATTCTCCTCATTCGAAATTTCGAGCTCTCACCATGACCGCCTCTCTCCTCCATCCACCCTCGATTTGTCAGAATTGATGTAACGATGCTGCAACCCTGCCCCGGATCCCCTCTCCAATCTTAGAGAACTTGCCGTTTGAACCACAACGAGGAATCCGCTATCTGTGATTTTCTGCTCCAACCCTTCTGATCTCCGATATCTCTCGCTGACACATATCCAAGGGTAAATAGGAACTCACAATCGAGAAGCAATTAGGGAAATTTTGGTGGGAATCAGGGCTGATTTCGCAGGGGATTTCCCTGTGTCTCGAAACGCTTGCTCATTTTTTTCCCTCACAGGAGCTCTCCATCTCCAGATGCGCCAGATGGAGTATCGGTAAATATTGAATGTGGAAGTTGGTTAAACGGTGCATCTTTTTGTGGTCTACTGGTTTTCATCATATGGAAGTGCATGCTTTCTGTGATTATAGTGACTGAACTAAATTTGGGAGAAATAATGATTGGCTCTCACTCACCATTATTTAATCTCTACTTATTGCCTAAAAAATATTAGGTTAGATGTTTCCCCAACATTTTCCATCTTAATCTTTGTCAAGTGTGTGCTTGCTTCTAATCAATGACAATGCTGTGTGTATCCGATCAGGGTAAGGTACATCCATAGATGAATGTTACAGAAAACTCATGAACATGTAGCACACCACATTGGGAGTAGATATTTTAGTACCAAAGAAGATATAAATTTTAGTACCAAAGAAGTTGTCCTTGTGGATGTTGGTGCCCAAGAGAAACAGTGCGACTTCTTTAGTACTGGAGTCTTATTGATGTGTTCAACTGGAGATCGACTATTGAACCATGAGGTCCCGGAGCTTGCATTGTTTCTGAACAGCTAAGACCACTCCGATCAATCACATCAAAATGGAGTACAAATGTTTAACTGCTCCTGAACACGATGGTATAGAGGAATGATGGGGAACTATCACTAAGTAGGTAAATCCTCACCTGTGCTTGATGAGAGCGAAGCTGGTTGTCTGATGCACTTGATTGTTAGCTGAAGAAGTTACTAAATTGTGCTCAAACCTAATTGTATGGATCACTTTGTGTCCATAATCACATAAAGCACGAGTTTGAAAATTTGACATCGTAAACATTAAACACTAGATATTTCATCCCATGTTTTTCATCTGAATGCCTCTTTTTATATAAACAAGTTGCTATTAGACATATGTTCCTTCAAATTTTAGTGCTCTGCTGAGATTTCAGTAAAAGAATAACAGTTCATCATATGATAATGTGGAAGGAAAAACAACATAATGATGTCAAAGATGCTTGTGTTGATCATAGTGATGCTGTTTGCTTTCTTGTGGATGTCTTATATTAAACAAGAGTAGCTATGTCTGACATCTTTTTATTGCGTCTGAAGTAAAAATGGTGCAACACTGTGCTGTTAACTCTGCTGATATATTCTGAAGTGCCTTTCTGTTTTGTGTTGATGTTTTTCAGCAGTTGTCCCTGATCACACTAAACCTAGATTCTGAACTGTCTGCATTATCATTGGCAGGTGTGTTGTTTGTCTTGCAGAATACGAAGATAAAGACGTACTCCGCATTCTTCCTTACTGTGGCCACAATTTCCATGTGGCTTGCATAGATATTTGGCTAAAGCATCACTCAACATGCCCAGTTTGTAGAATTTCATTGTGCGACTACCCTGATAACGAGCACATCGTACCTCCTGTACCAAGTGCGGTGATAATACCTCCCTGTTCTCCTGAAGCATCAAGATCAGATCCATGCCGTTGCCTATTTGTCAGCTCAGGGCATTCGCCAAGGACATCAGCGGTTCTTAGAAATGAACCTGACCAGGCGAATCAGATAGTGCGTGGTCCATCCGTGGATGGAGGAAACAACCTGACATTATCTGAGGTTAACTCTCCTGGTGGAAATAACAACCAAACAGTAAAATAGGACATGGAGAGTCCTCGTATTCTTGACAGGTCGTGATCTATCCAGCTAGAACCCACCCTGCTAGTTGCTGCTTGGAATTTCCTTTGTGCAGTCTTCAGGGTGAATTTCTTTTGTGCTTGGAAACATCTACACGTGTGGTCTGTGGATGGATGGCTGTTATAGGTTAGCTTTCGGGGGTTTGTGTAAATATGAGAAATCATTTGGGTTTCCTGTTAGAAAACCACATTTATTTGTTAATCACACTCAAAACAGTTCATTGTATTCAATAGCTTATCCCACTAATGATAGCCCACGGAGGAATTGTTGTTACAACAACAGTACATCTGTCAAAAGGGAATACCTGTCAATGCCCTCAGCAAACAGGATGGAGGAGAGAATCTGGATTAGTTCACTGATCAGAGCATTTGGAACGAGCATGATGCTTGTACTGCATACTAACTAATCAGCAAAATGCACTTGTCTCACTCATGCAGCCATGCGAAAATTCTTCATGAACAGCATCAAGATTAGCTGCCATCCTGTTTGCATCTACTTGAAAGCGCCTAGTCGGAGATCGCACAGTGCTATTCGTATGTCTGCTGCAGCACCATGTGGTCCCAATGTCCATTTTTGTCATGTTTGATGATTGATCCCACCATGGTTAAGTGAGCCAATCCAGTTAATCTGAATCTGAGGATAACTGATCAAGCATGATCTATACTGGTGGGAGCCAGCACAATGCTAAATAATTCTGTTCCAAGATCATAAGAATCAAGTCAAGATGACGATCTCTCTTCTGAAAGCAGATCCTGGAGGGTCCTCCTGCGGCAGAAGAACAGCCTATGGTTGCCCACGCACAGGTGTCGTCGTCAGTCGGGTGGTCCACTCATGACCTGTGCTAGATCTAACTGTGTGCTCAAAGCAAGCAGCTAAAGCAGCATGGTTTGCCTCCCCCTCCTGTAACTCTGCTGGAATGATTCACTCAAGTGTACTGCCAAGAAAAGCCGTAGTAAGCTTTACAGTGATTCCTGTCGGTGGTGGTGGCCCTCACCGGAGCAGAGCTCCATCTGTCCTTAAAATGGCGTGATTATCGCACTCTCTGCAAAGCCACCGGGGGAGGGAACTTTGCGCTTTTCGAGTTTCAGCCATGGCGGAAGTCAAGCACCTGTGCCTGGTGAAGTTCAAGGAGGGCGTCGTGGTGGATGACATTCTGCGAGAGCTGACCAAGCTTGCTGCAGAGATTGACTCGGTGAAATCCTTCGAGTGGTATACATCAGTGCGCTGTCTTTGCGCTTCCTTTTCTACTTCAAAACTAAGTTCAGTAGAGTTTATGGCAAGTAAGGTGAGACTAAGTAGAAGTTTGAATGTTGTTTAACTTTCGAGCACGCAGATGCCCAACTTCTTCAGAGACACTTCATTTTACTGAAAAGATGTTTCTGCATTGGGTCTCCAATAGATCCATGACCAGTATCAGCCAAGAGAACTGTTGTTTTTTTCGATAATGGAGATAAATACATCTCCGGTCTCTACCCACTATGGAGTAGACAACCGTAAAAATGGTTACCAAAGTGCAACCGTAAAGATGGCCTAGCTATTGCAACGCGGTCATCAGATCCATATTAGATGGCTAAAACCAACTTATTTTGGGTGGTCTTCTTTTTTGCAGGGGAAAAGACGTGCTGAACCAGGAGGCGTTGACGCAGGGCTTCACCCACGTCTTCTCGATTACTTTTGCGAGCGCTGAAGATCTGGCGAGCTACATGAGCCATGAGAAGCACGCTGCGTTCGCAGGCACGTTCATGGCCGCACTCGACAAGGTCGTCGTCATCGATTTCGCCGTCGTCGTCGCCAAGCCACAGCCGGCTTGATCTACTCCGGTATCTGTCAAGCGCCTGTCAGCCATTGCATGGTCCCTTTTCAGGTATTCATCTATATGCGGTCGTGATGTACCTAAGTCTCCTCCTTATTGCTATTTCTGCTACCTCAGTGTTGAGCTGGTGTAGCTGTAATGCGCGCAGCTCTATGCCGTGCATTCCGTTCAAGGCTGTTTAGTTCTCCTTGGAATAAATTTCGGTGATCTTTCTGGTTGCTGTTACTTCTCCCTTTTTCTCTTCGGTCTTAATGATGGATTGATGGATTCCTAAACGGTTTTATGGCTCAGCCGTGCTTATTACTTTAGCTTAAACTTTGGCAAGAGCAGGTTTGCCGCGATTAAGTTTGGTAGTTACTCGGTACATTAGTAAACAGTGAGATGTCTCGGTACCTTCATGTGAAGGAATTTACATTGGCATTTAAATTCCGTCCGAACAGGAGCGGTGCTACTATCTTTCTTTCTTTTCCTTTCGGGACATGTTGCCATGTTAATCTTTCTGGCCTTCATAGGAAGCAACTGCAGATTTCTCATAATATACTCACGTATGGAAGGAAGGAAATTTGACGAGCCTTTTCTTGTTGGTTGTTCCCTTCCGGTCGGGCTAAGCTCCAGTCTGTAGAACTTGATTGTACTTGCTTTCTAGCTTAATGCAAAGACACGCTTTTGCGTATTCTCTAAAGAAAGTCTCTCTTATACAAGGATGACAAGAAATGGAGATTTTGCAGTGATCATCTAGAGTTTTCTTGTGTCTTTTGATGTGCTTATTGCTCAGTTGATGCTTGGTAATAAGATAATGGCCATCCTACATATGATATATACTGTCACAATCATGACCAAAAATCCTTGGTCCATAAATATTTGAATGACATGAGATGACGAGTGTGAGATAATATACAGGAATAAATCCAATTTACAACCTTGAACTCTGGACTTGTTCAATTTTCAACCGTGAACTCAAAAACAGTTCAAATCGGGACTTCGAATTGACGATTTAGTGCTAAGGTTACATTTTAGACGGTTTTGATAGTTTGAGGTTGTAAATTGGGCGTTTAAGGTTGAAAATCGAAAAGTTCAGAGTTCAGGGTTGTAAATTGGACTTATTCCTTACATATATGCCACTAATTGAGAGATGTGTACTATAATCTATTATCTACAGATATCATAGGCGGTGATTTGATAGTTCTTTCCAATGAACCATTCTCGCAGCGATAGAAATGTGTAACCAGTAAGACTGGCGACTTGTAGAATTGGAACAGACAGCAGAGAGAATGAAAACATACTTCAGTGTGTGATCAGTTGAAAGAGTGAGCCCGTTTGCTTTCAGCTTCTCAACAGTCACCAATCACCATCATACCCATATAAACAGGAGGTTTACGAGACTTTCAGGCTTAAACCTTATCAGACAGTTTCCTCAATGCTCACAGTAATCAAAATTTTCAGATCTGCAGCAGTGAAGAATCAATTGATAGACCTGCTACTTTAAGGTAAACGTCGAGATCACAAAATCGCTGAAACAGTACGAACTCTGTCCCAGCAATTCAGCATACCATTATCATCATACATCTAAAAACCAGGCCACCATTCATCAACCTAAACGTGGCATTGCTTGAAAGCAATGTGTAATAAATCGTGAAAGCAATGATGGATTTAGCAACCTCCAATCAAGTCACCGCTCACAACCTAAGATAAGGCCGGCCTGCCGGAGTTGAGTTAGTCCATTCCATTAACCGGTGCCGAGAACTATGCTTGTCTCTACTAATATAAAATGGGATAGCGGAGTTGAGTTGGTCCATTCCATTAACCGTTACCGAGAACGATGCTTGTCTCTACTAATATGACAGGGAATTTTATACGTCGTTCTGCCCCTCTCACCGAGCAGCATGCTCCTCCCGTCCAAATAAAATAAAATAAAAAACTAGAAAACCATGACTCCTCGAGGCCCCAAGCCCCCAACTTCCCATGCCTCCCGGGCCCCCAACTTCCCACTACCAATCTTATATGCTTCCCCTTTCTCTAATGGATCCCATTCCTCTCATGCTCTCCTCTCCCCACACCAATGGTGATGGAACTGATATGATGCATGGAGTCCTGGGGCAGGACCAGGGGCATGACTGCCCCTGGACATGGGTGTCGCCTCTCCCCATGTCATTGTGGTTTTGGCCCCCACAGCATGTGCCCGCTTAGCTGTTCAACCGGTGCCGCTAGCGGGCGCATATTCTTAGCGAGGAGTTTGAGGCTTTGAGCTCCTCCGCCGCCTGTTGGAAAGTGATCAAGATTTTCCATTGTTGCCTTGCCATGTTATGGAAGAAAAGAAGAGATTGGAAAGTGTCGGGGTTTCGAGTCACCGGCAAGTAAATTTGTAAGTCTAAGGGGCCGCGCACTCCCTCTCCTTGAATGGTTAGACCTAAAGGCCCAGGATGTATACTGGTTCGGGCTGAATGTCCCTACTCCAGTTCGCGTGGTGTTTATCGTATTGCTTTAGGTGCAGAAGACTGCACAGTGTTTACAAGCGGGAGCTGAGAGTTCGAGCACGAGAGCGTACGCTGTCTATTCGTAAAGGCCAAAAGAAGGGAGCCTGAGAGACCGTCCAAGAGAGCGTCCTCTTCTGGAAGACCCTGCCTCCCTTTATATAGTCGGAGGGGGCAGGCTACATGGAAAGTCGAGAGAGGGAAGGATGAAGATCTCTACGTTAGCTCTGACCCTTGGTCTCGGTTGTTGGTCGACCCCCTCTTCTGCCCATACCGGGTTGGTGGGCTCATCGAGTAGATCAGTCTGCTGCTTCATTGGGAAACAGCAGACCGCTTCTTCTCTGCGGTCCGACGGCACCGACGCCATATTGCGTCTTTGGTGCCGCGGAAGGAGCGTATCTCCGCATCAGGCGTGACCGGACGATGAGACTGGAGCCTTGACTTTAGCAGCCTTCGTGCTGTCTTGGGAAGGAGCCACTTGCCCTCGCACGGTCACTTCGAGTGGTTGTGTCCGCAGACCACGTGGTCGATGGCCGGCGGAGGCCTGACACCTGGACCTTGGCGGTGATCGCCTCAGCTTTGGCGGAGCCGGTGGGGAGTCCGACCTATGGCGGGGGTCGGACGCCCCGTTAGGCCGGGGACGACCTTGGAGCAGCTCGTTAGGTCGGGGTCGAATGTCTTTTGTAGACCGACGAGGCCTTTGGTCGGAGCCGGGCATGGGATGGCCCGTTCGTTACTCTGGGCCGCTGGGGTACCCAATGTATGAGTACTCGTCAGAAAGTAACCCAGCCTTTCCATTGTAGCCTTACTATTTGTAACGCAAGTATCATATTGCAAAGGGAAGTAGAGATCACGAAGCAATCAACAATAGGATCAAATTGATTTATTCTTTTTAAGTTATTCCATAGATAGGTCTATGTGTATACTATAAATACTAGCCTCAAAGGTTGAAATGAATAACATAAGAGAAAATTGCCCCAAAACTTCTGTGTTCGATTGCGTGTATTTTTTTATTTGTTATTTGCATGTAGTTGTTCCTAGAGAGGAAACCAACAAGTGGTATCAGAGCTTGAGAAGCATGCCGAAGCAGTTGCCAAGGCACTTGCAATCTGAATGGCCGACTCGACTTCTCAATGCGGGAGCTTCGTCGTTAACTTAACTCCTTGGCAAAGGTACTGTCGACGGGGTGATGGTGAAAAAGGATAGCAGCATCTCACTGCAATATCCGTTGCTCACACGGAGCAACTATGCCGCATGGTTGATGAAGATGCATGTCAACCTATAAGCACAAGGCGTGTGGGATGCCATGATGAACGATGACGTCGACGACCGGAAGGATAGGGTTGCTCTTGTCCCCATCTATCAAAGCGTAATGCAGGACGTGCTCCTAACGTTGGCTGAGAAGGACTCTGCCAAGGATGTGTGGGAGACGCTCAGGACGATACACATCGGCGCATATCGTATCAAGGAGGCAAAGATCAAAACCTTGAGGAGTGACTTCGAGGTGATTCGTATGAAGGAAAGTGAGTTGGTGGATGATATCACCATGAAGCTGACGATGATTGCCAATGGCATTCGAGTATTGGGCGAGCAGGTGGAGGAGACCACCATCGTCCACAAATTTCTTCGAGTGGTTCCAACGAATTTTTTACCGATCGTATGTCGATCGAGCAATTTAGCTACATAAAGACCATGTCTGTTGAGGAGCTAGTCGGCCGCCTCAAAGCCTTTGAGGAGAGGATTCGAAGCTACAACGACAAGGAGGAGCAGCAACATCTGTTTCTCACGCACTCGTAGTGGATGACACGCATAAAGAAGAATAGGGGAGGGGAATCTTCCTCTGGCTCGAAGGGACGCAACGGTAATGGTAGCAATAGTCGTGGCTGCGGAAAAGGACGCGGTAATGGCCGCGGGCGTGACAAGGGTGGCCATGACAACACCCACCATCTAGCGATGCTAACCAAAGTTCTAGAGGTGGCAAGGATAAATGTAAGATCAATTACTTTAACTGTAATATTTACAGTCACTATGCATCTAAGTGCCATAAACCTCACCGTGATCGGGATGAGGAAGCTAATCTCACCCGAGCACATGACGACAACCTCCCTACTCCTTTCCATGTGCGCAGGAAGCACGTGACATGGTGCTGATAAACGAGGAAAAGGTGACACCAAGGCTACGCATCGATGACAAGGCGCATCTCGTGTCGGTCTATGTTCAATGAGCTACATGAAAGCGTCTACGGATAGGTCCAATTTGGTGATGGATCCACATTAGAGATTAAGGGGAAGGGGTCAATCCTTCTCCAGTGCAAAAATAGATAACAACATGTACTCTCTGAGGTGTACTACATATTGAGCCTTTGCAATAATATTGTAAGCCTTGGGAGCTTGCAGAAGACCCAAAAATAGGCTGTACAAGATTTAGATGGAGACAAGAAACCCGGTATGTCTCACGGCCAGTTTGGAGGGTCCTACACGGTGATGGCATGCGCGGTTAGGGCATGTAAACTTCCATACCCTAAAGTAGATGACAGAGAAGGAGATGGTGCTAGGGTTACCAAAGATCGACCATCCAATGCAACTGTATGAAGGCTGCTTGGTGGGCAATCAAGCTAGAAACCTGTTCTCTTCACAGGCGCACCATCGAGTGGAAAAACTGCTGGAACATGTACATGTGAATTTATGTGGGCCCATAACTCCACATGCACCTACTGATAACAAGTACTTCATACTTTTTGTTGATGATTTTAGCATATACCTGTGGGTGCATATATTGAAGTCCAAGAATGAGGCTCTTAGTGCACTCAAGAAGTACAAAGCGCTCATCTAGAATGAGCGTGAGCTCAAACTCAAGGTCATCAGATCAGACTGTGGTGAAGAGTTTCTGTCATGCGAGTTCAGTGCATTTTGCGATACCGAAGGGATAGCACGGCACTTCATGGCACCATACTCACAACAACAGAATGGTGTTGTGGAATGGCATAACTGTACCATGTTGTCCATGTCAAGGAGCTTACTTAAGAGCAAGCATGCACCTACAATATTGTGGGTGGAGGTTGTACGTCATGTGGTGTATCTCCTTAACCGCGTATCAACCAAGGACCTAGATAGAGTCACGTCGTATGAAGCCTGGACTAAAAAGAAGCCATGTATCGAGCGCTTGTGAGTGTTCGGGTGCATCGCACACACCAAGGTGGTAAAGTCACACTCAAAAAAACTTGACGATCGTAGCACTGCATTAGTGTACCTAGGTGTGGATCCTGGTAACAAGACTCACTGACTTTATGATCTTTGTCAAGAGAACCTTCACATCAGTCGCGATGTGGTGTTTGAGGAAGGAAAGGAATTGTCATGGAATGATGACATCACCGACAATGTAACTAACATTTCTTGGACGACGTTTACTATCTCTAACAATACAAGTGTTGATGAGGCGGGCCTAAATGAGGGGCAGCAGGAGGCTGCTCCACACGACCCAGTAGCATCGGGATTACTGGGCTTGACACCATTTGGCTCGCCAAACGTGACGATATCAAACACTATCACTGGCATGGAGGAGCTAGAAAGCACGGGTACTATGACACCCATGGGTACATCAGCAGCCACAGGAGGTGGAACAGGCATGGGTCTATCTAGCCTGCATCAGCAGATGACGAGAGTGGGCCTCGCAGATATCGGAATCTCGATGACATCTACGCAGCAACCGAGGAGATAGAGGGCATGGATGAGCTGTACCTCCTAGTTGTAGAAGAGTCGTCGTGTTATCGTGAAGCTGCACGAGAACAACAGTGGTAGCAGGTGACGAAGAGCGAGCTTGATGCCTTTGAGAAGAATAAGACTTGAAAATCTCACCGAGTTGCCACCTGGTCATAAACCCATTGGGCTTAAGTGGGTGTACAAACTGAAGGACTTACATGGCAACATCGTGAGGTACAAAGCGAGGCTGGTTGCCAGGAGATGTGCAGCGACATGGGATCGACTTTGATGAGGTGTTCGCTCCTGTGACATGACTCGAGAAAGTGAGACTTTTGCTTACCCTTGCAGCGCAAAGTGGATGGGAAGTCCATCACTTGGACATCAAGTCAGCATTCCTGAATGGTGATCTCTAGGAAGGGGTGTACGTTGCTCAGCCGAAGGATTCATCAAAGAGGGTGAGGTGCACAAGGATATAAGCTCTCAAATGCGCTTTACGGGCTATGTCAAACTCCGAGGGCGTGGAGCATTCGATTGGACAAAAGTATCAAAAATCTAGGGTTCGTGAAGTATCCACAAGAACAAACCGTCTACAAGAGGTGTAATGAAGAAGAGATACTTGTTGTTGGTGTATATGTAGATGACCTCATTGTCATCGGCACAAGTTGTCGGGACCGGATTTCCAAATCCGAACCCTCTGTGTATAATCTGTGCTAGTCCAGAAAAAGCTAACACACACAGCGGAAACAGTGATGACAACATATCCATATTACGATTCAAATATTATTAATTAAGCAAAGAGGTATCAGCCTTATGGCCAATATTACAAGTAAACAGCCTCTTGGCTTGAGCTCAATAAGAAGCAGCGAAATGAAATAGCAGCAGCAGGATAAGCCCATCCATTTGCCCAACAGGTAATCGACTGGGGTACGCGTCCTAGAAATCCAGATCACCTTCGTCATAACCACAAGCAAAGAAATCGTAGTCACCTTCAGCTTCTGCATACTCCTCTGTGGAATGTGGGGATGTTGCAAGGGTGAGTACAAAATGTACTCCGCAAGTCTTGGAAACATAATGCATTATAACGATATGCAAGGCTAAACAATTGAAGGCATAGCAATGTTTAACTTTAAATATTAATAGTAATTTCCTAAAGCATTATTTGATCAAAATGTAATTGAATAATAATTGAATTTGATATGATAACTATAATATGTTCTATCTACCTGACTGGCTTCATCTGCCAAACTATAACCCGAGAGTTCCATTTGCTCATGGATTCTCAAACCATCATTTTCATTTAAAACAAAACCATAAAATCTACAATGTGCAAGCGTACCTCGCCTGCCCTTGACCGTGGGCATGGCTACTTAAGTAGTTTTAACTCTGCAGAGTGTGTACAACTTTACCCACAAGACATGATCGTCTCTTGTTGCCATGCAATTAACACACTTCCTTTGGTGTGTCGGCAGAGAGATCATGACAAGGCCTTTACAATATACAACCCCACTATTAACCTCGCCCGCTAGGTTTCACCGTCGATGGGTTCTAGCTGCCTAGTCGAAAGTCCCCTCTTGCGCCTGTCTACATCTGGCATCCACCAACTGGCGAAGCTAATAATGAGACGCACAAATTAATTAGCCAGGTCGTACCCATATGGACTTGTGGTTGTACGGTAGTGCTTGGTCCATGATAACACATGCTTCGGTCCTTAATTGATTAGGGCGGAACATTCACATTCCAAGGTCTCGTGCTTCTTGCACCCGCCAAACATCCATCCGCCCTGGTCTAAACCATATTTTCCACTTTATTTTGTTTAAATAACAGCAACAACACCAATTGCCGCGACTTCAAAATAAGTTTAAACAATGATTGAAATGATTCCCAAAATGGCATAATACCGAAATGTTTAAACTGGACTAAGCAATTCTACCGTTCCATGCTACTCCACTGGTTATCACCAAATAAAATAGCTGAATATTATCTAGGGTGACAAAGGTTCGACATGATCAATACCAATGAGGGTATAACAAAATTTGGTATTTAACTATACCCTAAAACTAGATTTAAAGTACATTGCATAAAGTAAGCATGCATAATTTAAAAACAACATATGCATTTTGTAAACTTGGGTTCAACATGTTCAAGGAAGACTTGCCTTTGCTGCCTCCTGCTGGTTCTACCTCCGACTATTGATTTGACTAAGCTTCGACTACGTCGTCTACACGCGAAACAAGAATAAATAAATCAAATAAATTTAAAAATTAAAAAGGATGGTACTAAAAGATAGATCTTGAATCTAGCTGAATTTAGAAATTTTAATCAGTGGAATCGAAGCTCGAACGAAGGAGAATGGGCTCTTGAAAGATCCTCGGATCAGAAAATCAGAGAAAATAAAAAAGGGTGACATGTGGCGTAATATGATTGGCTGGAATTTTTAGGAAATGGAAAAAGAAAAGAAAAGCCGACTGACACGTGGGGCCCATATTTCAGTGGCTTGGTCCACGATAGACCGAGAGCACCGAGGGGATCTGGGGGTGACGTGACAGACTGGCCGACGTGGGGTGCCACAGGTGCAAGCGGGGATGACGTGGTGGACCACGTGGCCACTAGGGCTGACGTGGCATGCCACTTGGCAGCCATGGGACGAAGACATGGCCGTCACGCGGTGGTTGACGCGGCGCGGTGCAGGAGCCGAGGCGGCGCTGACTGAACGGGGTGCGTGGCGATGCAGAGCTGAGGTGGCTGGCACGCGGTGACACGTGGCGATGACGGGGCACCAACGCGGCACAGGCAGCGAAGGGCGGAGCGGCTCGGCGGCGGCGCGGGCACGCCAGAGCCAAAGAAGAAGATGCAGCCGAGGGCAAAACGCGACGGATCGGGGGCGGGATCTGGGGCAAACAGAAGAGGGTGGCGCGGGGAACCCGATGGGACCTGCGGATGCGGCGAAGGAGTCTCACCGATGGTGGCAAACAGCGGCGAAGAAGAGCCTGAAGCCGACGGCTCTTGGACGGCGATTTTATGGCGACTCCGAGCGAGAAACGATGAAACGGGAGAGGGGAAAAGGGCGGCAGCTTATATAGGCGTGGATCCCCACGGTTTCAGCGCGGATACGGCGGCAACGACCGCGAAAATCGCTGCGGCGGTTGCGGAGGCGGGCGCAACGGCGGCGGTTGCGGAGCTCACACGGGGACGAACTGGCAGACGCTGACAGGTGGGCCCCGCGCGTCATCAGGCACGACGCAGAGACGGGCTAGGCTGGGCTGCGAAGCGGAGGTGGGCCGGGGAGGCGAGGCGGGCCAGGAGAGGGAGATGGACCGGCGCGACGGGGAGAAAGAAGTGGGCCGGGCCGAGGGAAAAGGGAGAATGGGCCGGGCGCAAGGAAAAAGAAACGGGCCGCGCGGGAGAAAAGGAAAAAGGAAAGAATTTTCTTTTAAGAAAATTCCAGAAAGTTCGAAAAAGCCAAAATAAATGGCAAATAAATTAGAAAAAATTCCAAAAAAATCTCAAAAATACTTTTAAGCATTTGAAACTCAGATAAATTATTTTGAACTCATTGAAACTTATGATTTTGATTCAAATAATTTGCTAGCACTAAAAGAAAATTTTAAATTCACCAAAATTTTAAAAAGGGCTCAAAAATGGAATGTTACACTAGTGCGCGTGAAATTAAGCAATTCAAACACCATATGAAGAGGAAGTTCGATATGTGTGATCTTGGGTTGCTTGCATACTACCTCAGGATTGAGATAGAGCAGAAGCCGAGCTACATCACCCTCAAGCAGATGACATATGCAAAGAAGATCTTGTTACAAGCTAGGATGAACGAGTGCAATCCAACAAATTTGTTCTTGTAGTACTACAAGAACTGCAAATGCAAATGCAAATGTTAAAGTATCCCATGGAGCCGAAGCTTAAGCTCGGGAACGATGGAGATGGAGTCCGAGTTGATGTGACCAAGTACAGGAGCATCATTGGAAGTCTGAGATACTTGACTCACACTCGGCCAGACATCGCGTATACAGTTGGGATGGTGGGCCGGTAGATGGAGAGGCCTACTCAGCTACACATGCAAGTCGTGAAACAGATCCTTAGATAAGTGAAGGGGACAACCAACTTTGGTCTAGTGTATTCCAGAGGAGGAGGTTCGGTAAAGATTGCAACCTACAACGATAGCAACTTGGCAGGCGATGTAGATGATAAGAAAAGCACAAGCGGCATGGCGTTCTACTTCAATGGGAATATAGTCGTTTGGGCATCTCAAAAACCGAAAAGCATCGCCCTATCGACATGTGAAGCTGAATTTATGACTGCCATGGTAGCGGCATGTCAAGGCATATAATTGGAAAGCGTTCTAAATGAGGTAACGAGAGAAGCCCTAAGTCCAGTTGTCTTGTATGTTGAAAACAAATCATCAATCACATTGATGAAGAATCCAGTGTTTCATAAGAGAAGCAAACACATTAATACCCTGTTTCACTTTGTCAGAGAGTGCGTGGAGAAGGGACTGATTGTTGTCAAGAATATATGCACAGGGGAGCAGCGTGCGGATATCCTCACAAAGGCACTAGCTTGAGTCAAGTTCGCAGAGATGCGTGATTTACTAGGTGTCAAAGAACTTGTGCAACTAAGTCTAGATTAGGGAGGAGATTATTGAAAAGTAATCAAGACTTTCCATTGTTGCCTTACCATGTTATAGAAGAAAAGAAGAGATTGGAAAGTAATCCAGACTTTTCATTGTAGGCTTGCTATTCGTAAGGCAAGTATCATGTTGTAAGGACAAGTAGAGATCATGATACAATCAGCAATCAGATCAAATCAATTTATTCCTTTTTAAGTTATTCCAAAGATAGGTCTACGTGCGTACAATAAATAATAGCCTCAAAGGTTGAGATGAATAACACAAGAGAAAATTGCCCTAAAACTTGTGTGTTCGCTTGCGTGTGTTTTTTGATCTATTATTTGCATGGAGCTATTCCTACAGAAGGAACCAACACCGCCAGCTCCACGAGATCTGTGCACCGTTTGCAACGACACCATCACCGAGCTCCAGGAGCCGCTCTGCGCCATGGTCCTCGTCGAGTGCGTTTCAAGGTCCGCTAACACACCCTTTCGTTCTTCCTCTATCTCTCACTTGACGCGGCATGCACATGAAGGAGGGGGTGGAGCGAGGCGGAGGACGCTGGCAGTGATGTCCACGCTACTATGGTGCACATATGATGAGGCGACGAATCGAGGTGAAGGTGAGTTTCTTCCCTTTGTTCCACTTCCCAATCCACAACCGCTGCCGCCTCCTCCTTCTCTACCACCACCTTTTCCCTACCCATCGCGCGACTTCCCCACAACGCTTCCATCACACCTGTTCTCTCCCGTTTTGTCCGCCATACTCGCACGTGCCCTTTTCTCGCCCACCCTCAACGAAAATGTCATGCCATCGTGGTGGCAGATTGACAACCTAAGATAATCCATGCAATGTCCACTTTGGTTTCGTCGTTCCAAGGTTTAGTGTTGTACTTTCTTTAAGTTATAATCTCTCACATTGATGCTGCTAATACAATTATGGTCATAAAATTGTGTTCTATACATAACCATGCACCATTCACAGGATATATATCTTATATACTCTTTAGGAAGTTTATGAATTTAACATGTTGCATGTAGATAGTGTGTCTCTTTTCCTTTCTGAAGATTTTTTTATTAAGATGAAAACAGTGCCCCACTAATGTGGGATTTGAGGATAAACATAGCTCTGGATGTTGCTAGAGCTTTTGAGTACCTACATGACGGGGTAGGTTGTTGAACCGCATAATTGGAAGCAAGATACATGATGAAATGCAAGGAGATACCTTGATCTGGTTTAATTTTAGTGCAGGCTGTTCCTCCAGTAGTTTTTTCACCTTGACATCAAATCACCGAACATAATGTTGGATCATTCGATGCATGCTAGGGTATATTAAACATCTCTGCTATTCGTCATATTATCTATCACATGTTAAGCACTGGTATTTATCAACTCAGCAACCAATTAGCTAAAACACTATAAGTGGTCTCTTTTCTGTTTCTACTACGATCTGAAATAAACCTTAATTTACACTATCGATATTTTGTTTGCACTTGATGCTGAATACAGCCATATACTTATGGTAGCATCAAGACATTGTTTATGTGGTTGTATGTTGTGGTCATTTGTTCCTTCTCAGGTAGAGATTTGATTTGAAGTTAAATAATAAATTGTTGATGCATTCCGCTACAATGATATTCTTGTGTCCTATTATGTACTAACTAAGATGTTTTCTTTGTATCCATGTTAGACAAGAAACATCATCAACTATTAAATGTGCACTTCTCTTGAAATATGTGTATAAGAGTTTCAATGATCATTGTATTATTTAGGTCACATTAGATAATATGTATCATCCTCTTTTAGACCTTAGTTGCAACGCACGGGTACCTTACTAGTATTAGTTAAAGAGATAGTCGAGTGGTTTTTGGACCCAAATCACTCAAATTCGTAACCGTCTGATCTTGGTCTAGCTTCCGTCAGATCGTGATATGTGCCCCTTAAACCTAACAACAGCCTGTCTCGTTTTTTTTCTGCTTCCTCTCATGCCGCCACCATAGGCTTCTTCCTCCTCATCCTCTCTGTTCCTTTCTTGAGATCCTGATGTTCTCGGCCAGCCATGTCTCTACTTTCCTCTCCGGCGAGCTCCGCACACCTCGACTACCTTCCCCACCCTGCTCGACGGCCCACCTACCACCGCAGCTACCACCACTACCATCGGCGCCGCGGCTACCCTCCCTGCTACCACTAGCCGCTTCCACCACCCACGGTTGGCAATGTCCACGCCGCCTCGCCTCGCCATCACCTCTTCTCCGCCACTACCACCCCTACCCCACCCACACTAACTCATCTCACTTTGTCGCCTTGCTACCAGCTGCCGCCGCCCACTACCCTCCTACATGCCTGCGGCCAGTGGCACCATCGCTGCCTTTTTCTGCTGCCTTGTCGCTTCCATCACTTGCTACCGTGCCTCCGCTGCCCCCTCCCTCCCTCTAAAGTCTGGACTCTAGTGAACCCGAGTCCTAACCCCGCGGTGGCAGGAGATGGCAGCGTCGGAGTAGAGGATGTCGAGCTTGCCGAACCACGAATCTTCAAGCCGATCCAAAGGTTATAAATTCGACTGATTTTGCAACCGTTAGTTAAATCAGATTAATTCAGAAAAAAGAGTAAAAGATACTTCCAAAGTTATTTCATGATCAGATGTACGCAACATGGAAATGTGTCCAAAACAAGAAACTAAACTTATGTTTGAGAATGTATAGTTGCACACTATTGTAGCAAGTATACGTGGGAAAAAAAGAGGACACAAAAGAAGTGGCAAATTCGTTGTTCCCATCTAATCGTCTAGGCCGATTTATCTAGTCTAGACAACCGGTTAATCGATGATTAGACGCTAGGCGCCGATCTAGCCCCGAATAGCATCTAGTGGCTCGGTGAACACCGAAATTTGTGGCAATGTACCAACATGGTTGCTTGGCAGACAGACAGTGTAGAGATGATGACGGAGACATTAGCTCACATGTGGAGTAGCAGATATCACTATCAGAAAAAAAAATCCAATGCAGTCCCTTTATAACTGCAACTTTAGCAGTTGTACATGAACCGCTTGGCAAACACTATAGCTGAACACTATTGCATGATATGGACTGTTCGTTGCCTCGATCGGAGATTGCTTAAGTTACCGTCCTCGTAGGATATTATACTGGAACCCTTTCTATCGGTATCAGCCTCTCTCTTCCCACTTCTACCGGCAATTTGGGATCGAATGGAAGAATAGAACAAAATCCAGAGAAAAAAACATAACAACAGATGGATGCATAATCTAAGACATTCTCTCGTGAGAAGCAGCAGCAGAAAAGGCGAAGCTCTCGAGAGTTGTACTGGTAGAGAGGGGAAGCAAACAACAAACAGTACCTCCTCTACTTGTATGCTGGGACAGCTGGGGCCAAGGTGAGATCAACAAATCCATTACATTTACACCTATATTAAACTGTACGATGTAGAAGAGCATGTTCCACACCCAGCGATACAGTCGTGCGACGACAAATTACTACTGGGTAGTGCTACTTGTGCGCTGATACCACAGTCAGAATTCGACTCAGATTCGATAAAAAAAAATTGACACAAAAAATGCTATATGAAATCAAACACAGGTGTTAAAATTCAACTCGGATTCGAGATGTTCAATTGGGCAAAATGTTTTAGATACGGTTGTCTCAGTAACACTACTACTGGGACGGCAATAATACCGTAGAAATAACATGACTTATGATTGGCACGGTGGAATTAGGTTATGTTTACTGCAGAACGACCTATGCATAATAACGATAGGCTGATACTATCTGTAAACTTGTGGTGGATCTCAGGAATCAGCACTAGAGAGCTGAAATTTGCAGCATAATAGTATACAGATGAACTATGCAAGGAATTTCATGGTACAGTGCAAGAAATTTACGCAGACATTGTCATACCGATTGCATTACATAGTATAGATAGACAGTGGCAGTATCAAATGGGGCAAGAATCACTTGTATCACTGTTACTGCTGCATTGCATAAGAACAGTAAAGACTAAAGCCAATGGAGAGGTAAACATTGATTTCTATTGTACAACAAGCAGAAACCTGCATCCCAAATCATATATACACCACCTCATACAACACAGTAGAATCAAAATAAACTAAAATGTTTTCTTCTTGTTGTTTGCTACCTGTACGGGCACACATAACTAAAAAAAATTCAGAGAAGAGAAAAAAAAGAAATTCGTTGTCTCGTTGTAATCCCTTTTCTACACTTCCCTCTTTTATTTTTGGTGTAGATTTAACCCTCTCGTGAACATATTTACAAAATTAATCATATTCTCGACTACGAAAGAGCTGAAAGGTGACACGTCTAATCTCTCATACCGCGGAAGGAGCCTCCCGCGCTCCCCGGCTGCGGCACCGGCCCTCCTCCCGCGCTGCACGGCTACGGAAGCTGCTGGTCCCGTACTAGTCGGCTTGCTCTCGCGGCTCGCTGGCTTCCGCGCTTCTCTCAGGCACGAGAGCACCTTTCACGGTGAAAAGTGAGTTAAATCTGCAAATGATTTCATAGAGGTGCTAGATTTGCATGTGTACAAAAAGGATGATTTCTTGTTTCTTCCAAACTTATTTATCCCTCAAAATGAAAATCTAGATTCTAAACTGTAAACACCACACCAAGTCACCAACCATTGCTTTCTTGGTTTGCTTAATAATTCTACCAATTCCATGTAGCCAGAGTAGTGAGCAAATGAGACCTCATCGATCAAGAGTCAAGACCATCAAGGCCGGCTCTTGAAGGCTTGCACGGCGAGGGAGAAGCCCGGCGCGGCGGCCTCCTCCTCCTCCTCCTCCAGCCATAGCCGGCTCTCGAGCGCGCTGCGCGCCCGGAGCAGCACCACCGCGCAGCCCGGCGGCTCCCGGAACGACCAGCCGTGGAGGTCCCACATGATGTCGACGGGCGCCCCGTCGACGAACACTGTCTGGTTGCCCCTGAAGTTCCACCGCAGCCGCCGCGCCTGCATGGCCCGCTTGCCGTCGATGCTGACCCACAGCTCCTCCCCTCCTCCGGAGCTCGCCGCGTAGCCGACGCTGACCTCGTGCTCGGGGCCGCCCTCGGCGAAGCGGACGCGCGCGGTGTGCATTGCCGCCGGGTGGGACATCACGACGCGCTCCCTGCGCGCGAGCGGGAGGACGCGGGCCTTGGGGATCCGGCCTTCGAACTTGGTCTTGACGAACTCGGCGGCCAGGTCGCCCACGGCGAGGACGACCTCGGCGTTGGCGACGGCGACGAAGTAGTACCCGGAGAGCGGCTCCGGGGAGGCGGCGGGGTCGTAGCGCGCGGCGGTGAGGTTCCAGAAGAGGGCGAGCGGAGGAGGGTACCCGGGGTCGTCGTCGGACGGGATGGAGCGGGTGCCCCTGCGCCTTCGGAGGAGGAGCGCGGGGGCGGAGGCGGAGGGGGCGAAGGAGAGGGTGGGGCCGAGCGGGGAGTGAGCCCAGGTGAGGCGGAGGAGGAGTGGCCGGGAGCTGGAGGAGAGTGGGGTGGCACGGTAGGAGGCGGTGACGGAGAGCGTGGAGGGGGTTGAGGAATTGGAGGAGGCGGAGGTGAGTGTGGAGGAGTGGGTGGTGCAGGCGACGCGGACGGCGCCGGCGCAGGAGGCGAAGTCGCGCACGGAGGAGGGCAGCAGGAGGCTGGACGCGCTCACCATTGCTGATCCTCTCCTAATCTCTCGCAGGCGAGGAATGGCCGATCGGTGCTGTGATCCTAATCGCAGAAGCGAAGAGGAGTTTAAGACGACGGAGAGGGGAGGTCGTGGTGGGTTAACGGGCTAATGGGCCGGCTCCAACTCATAATAGCTAGCGACCCGGCGGCGAGAGAGGAGGTGCGGAAGCTTCTGCTTTAAGTCTACCCGAAAGAGTGCTGACCGTCCGACGAAGAACCGAGGGAACGTGAACCGTCCGATCATACAGAGGAAAGACCTCTTCAAGCCTGACCTTGTGAGGTGGTGACTGGTGAGGACTTGTTCATGAACGTGAACTGAGCCGTAGCAGCGGCCCAGAAATTTTACAAGTGTTGGGTCATGGGAATATATATTTAGTATGCCTATTAGTACTTCGACACAAAGTGATTATACCGAGTTGGTTAACTGCTTTCCTCTCGAACGTTTGGTGGTGTTGGTGTAATGTTACTGAGACGATCTTGTTTCTTAGATTTTAATAAGTTGCGCATTTTATTTTTACTACCAGTTAGACGCTCTACTTATACCAGAACTTGCTCTATCAATCACCATTACGATCAAAGTCGAATCGCGAACCCTTTGTTGTTTCTTGTATTTTATTGACTGGTGCATTTTTTTTCTCTTTGTAGTTTGCTTAGTGTAGAAGTTATTGAGTTATTGTTTCTTTGTTGTTTATTAGGATTCGAATAACTTGCATATTTTATTATAAAAATGATAGCATTTTTCAATTGTATTTTAAAAACTTTAAGACCAACAAGATCACTAATTTATTATTATATGTTCCCACACTTTCCATATTTATCAATTTTTCAAAATAAATATTGTATTTGATAACACAACTAACTTCTCCATTATTTGTCTAAATTATTTCAAGATGTTAATAATTTATAGTACTTTGATTTTTACCATTGAGAACCTTGACTTTTTCATTAAACAATTTCCTGTTAACTCTGAACACCCATAGTGGAAATGCTAGGTTCGCCGCTGGTACAAGATCACATCTTTAATAGACCAAATTGGTTGATTGAATTAGTTCTGATTTTAGTGGCTTGGGACTTTTTAAGACATTAGAGCTATTTGTATTGTATTTTTAGCAAATTTCAAATACATGTGTTGGATTTAGGATGTTACGAAATCATCGTATAAAACTATAGAGTTATACTTGTGAAACGTGCACCTCCAACAAAAGTTTTCTAGTTCCGTCACTGTCGTAGCTCAACGGCCGAGGCTGCCGTCAAGCGGCATGCTCGCCTGGGTTCGATTTTTGGGATTGAATTCGATGCATTTTACAGGAATATCGGATATACACACGTGCATGTTTACACGCTTAAAAGGTCGGAGTCACTAATTAATTCCTTAATGAGTAAGAGACATGCATGCATGGTGTGTGTCCTCTTTTTTCTTTTCTATAAAAAAGAGTTGTTCATGAATGCCATCTTCTCTTTAAGATCCAGAGATATTCTAGAGCTACCATCCTACCACTCGACTCCTTGGATGAACTTGTGGTGTTTTTTGGTTACTTTCTGGTTGTCTGTGCCTTTTGAGTTTTTGGACAGATGACCCTCTTCGGTTTGGGGAGCAGGCCATGCATGTCGCCATCCGGGTGCATTCACGAGTAGTAGAGAGGCGACCAGGAGCGTACGGAACATGGGAGAACTGTTCAGGCAAGGGGCAGCAGCAATGCAGAATGCAATGCAACCGAAATACCGAAAGCTCTTTGTTACCTTGGCCTGCTCTCCCCTTCACCAGATCATTAGTCGCATGAGACCGAGGAAGGGTTCACGAAACCGTTTCGCGGGCGGTTTTCGCGAAGTCGGCGGTACCGGTTTTCGCGGTAAATCGCTTGAAAACTGTGAAAAACCGAACGGTTTGCAAATTTGAAAATTTTGAAATTTGGTCAAATGAGATCGTGAAAACCGCGGTTTTTCGCGAAAAACCGCTCGGTTTTCGCGAAAAACCGAGCGGTTTTTGGAGAAAACCGCCAAAAACCGTCCGAGGTTGGAAAATTGGGGAAAAATCGAAAAAAAATTGGGAAAAAATGCAAAAAAATATTGTAAAATTTGTAGAAATACAGGGAAGGTTAAAATTGAGTAAAAATATAATAAATATATAAATAAGGTATGTGAAAACGTGAAAAATTCCAGAATGAACTCTCCTAAATTTGGAAAAAAATCGACATGGCCTTTGCTATATTTTAGAGAATTAGAAGTTGTAAGTTATGTATTTAGCAATAATATATCAATAAATAATCTTTTATTGCAATACTACAATCACATAAGTGCAAAAATCAGCATTTACATAACTACAAAGCAAAATCATTTGCAATTTCACTACCATTTACTTATCAACACCATTTACATTATAATGCATTTAAATTGAAGTTGTGGAGTAAGTATAAGCATACCTTCGTCACTCTTCCATTGTCGCAAAAATGACATGTTCGACCTACATGAACGGAACATCGAAATCCGATGACAGAAGGAAAAATAGTTAAAATATAAGAACAAATTGAAAAAATTGCAAACAAAAATTTAAAAATGTACAAAAAATCCCAATTAATCTATAAAACACCTAAGAGAAATTTTTATAATTTTTTAAATCATTTATTTCTTCTAAAAAATCTAAAACAGAAATTAATGAAAAGGAACAAATACACTGTCAGATTTTTATAAATAGTAAAATGATTTATTATATTCTAAACTTTTACTGAAAATATAAATAATTCCAAAGGATCATTTAATAAAATTTTCATAAATATTATACTTCATTTATTTCCCATATAAAATCAAAAACAGAAGAGCATATACAATGATAATAGCACTTTCAGAATTTTAAAAACATACACATATCTGATCATCATCTCAAAATTTTACATAATCATTTTGATGACGTTATAACATCACAAAAAAAGTTTAAGAAATATTAGACTTCATTTTGTGCCCCTAGAAAATAAAAAACTGAAGAGCATATATTGTGACAGTATCACTGAATTTTTAAAAAATGTACATATCTGATAATAATCTAAAAATTTTAAAGAATCATTAGTATTACCTCAGAAACTCACAAAAAAAATTTAAAATTTTTTTGACACTTTTTACTAAATTTCTTCAATTTTTTTTGAATTTACTGTTCATGTGGCCGGTTTTCCGAGCGGGTTTAATTACCGAACCGGCTCGGTACGGCCGGTTTTCGCAAAAACCGAGCGGTTTTCGACGGTTTTTTGAACCCTGGACCGAGGCATGCTGGGTGAAGGATCGAGATGCACCGAGAAAAAGTTAAATCGGTGCAAACTAACATCTCGAGCTAATTTTTGTTTCTGTTTTTACTAATTCTGAAAATTAATAAAATAATAATTAAACCGGAAGAATCAATCTAGGATAATGGATCTAAGACCGTAAAAGAAAACAAGATTAAACAAGCAAACTAAAAAGCAATCATACAGAAACTTGAAGAACAAGAACCGAATCTATACTGATTTATTCCTCAAATCAAAACTACAGAGCAGACACAAGAATCCCCTTATATGAAAATAGAACCCTCAAGTAATCTCTCAATCTTTTTTTTCAACTCCTTCTTTCTTGCTTTCTTCCCTGCGTTGCATTGTCGCAGCAGTTCTTCGCTTGTCAGCCACCAGGAGCAATTAAGCCATCGCCTAGCTTTTCTGCGCAACCAGGAGAGTCGCTCTTTTCTTGCGCCGCCTCCTCGGGAGCTCTTCGCTGCTGCCGCGAGGAACACGAATGTAGTCCTCGTCATATTTCTAGCCCCATATCAAATATTTTTGGCAAATTTGACTACTTGTAAATGTAAATATAAAAATAGTTTTACCTCCGACCGCAGAAGCACTGGAAGGTGACACGCGGCAAGTCACCGAAGCTGATGTGCTTCCAGAGCATGGTAAGTGCTTCCACGGTGCGGAAGCTCGGAAGGTGACACGTGTTACCTTTCGGCGCTTTCGTAGTTGGAGATAGGGCTATTTTGTAATTGCGTTCATAAAGAGGTCAGATTTGAAAAAAATTACAAACAAAGCCAGAAAAGTGATGATTTTCGAAACGTATGCCCATACGTTGCGCCCTTTTATTCTGCACTACCGCTGCCTAGAGGTAATCCTTCTGTTGTACATAACTTGCCTCTCTGCAACCGCACAGAATATCCTTTCATAATGCACAGCCAAAACTCTTGCATATATACACACTTGGCCCAAGTACACATGGCTTGTTCTAATATATGCATACATGCACGCGCACGGACTGTTCTCGTATAGCTCACTCGCCTATACAGTCTGCTGGCCGCTACATTGTGTCGTCCGTCCGTGTGGACATCTTCATGTCTGTCTTGCTGCACCTACATGACTCGCGTGCTGCTCCTAGGCTAAGCGTCTCCTGCGCGGATTCTCCCCGACCTAGAGTTTGCATGCGTCGTGCATGCCTATGCTGCGTTTCCACACCTGCGTTGCATCTTTTGTTACAAATAAAAAATAACCCAACATAGTACTTTGGTCTACCTCAAATAAATTATTCCATCGCAAATATTGTTGCCAAATTAATCATCACACATATATATAGTAAATATAATTAAAAAATCTCCCCCTTGATGAGTAATTTGACAACACGCAAATAATTCATAATTTTCATCATTCAGTAACTCTATCTAGACATATGCAAATTGTATTATCTCAGTTTAGCTTAATGACAAAATTGTCTTATTTAAAGCACATTGTAGCATACTAGTTCTCCCTCTTTGGCAAAACACACATCAAGATAAAACAAATTCCATATGAGTAATGGAACAGTAGAATATGGAATTAAATTTATGCTCTCATAAGATATTTTGTGCAATCAAGTTTAATAAAAAATAATAACACCGGTGAACAACTAGTCCAATAGTGAACAGTAAAAATTTAACTAAATATACTTAGAGGTCTTCCATTAGAGCACACCTCGTTTCAACTTACTTATCAATGTAAGCATCTCATTCACACATAAGCAAAAGTCAGGACTACACAATACAACTTTGTGTACCATAAGCAAGAACTTTTTTTTTCAAGATCTTAGAAAGCTATACAGACTTATAATACTCCATACGATCAATCACCTTACAGATATTTGTCTAATATGCCCAAAAAGTTACAACTGCATACTTGATATCTCATATACCATTTTTCTTTTCTTTTTTCACATAGCACCTTGTGGCATCTATTTTTTTTGGAAGCACTTGAGTCGACTATTTTGAAGTTCATATCTAGTGTGCAATGATAAGCAATCTCCAGGGAGTAGTCTGGGCATTCAAACTATCCTCATGTTCATATCTTTGTGTGCAATGATAAACAATCTCGTAGGAGCAGTTTGAGAATAATTCAAATGAATTTATTTTAGAATTAATTTAATTTCAGGCATACGTCGACTCCTACCATAGAATTAGATTTAAATAGAAATATTCTTCATTTAGCATAGTCCACTAAATCTCAAATACTACTGAATACTCATGATTTTATTAGTTATGTAATTTTATTAAGTCTCCAATACTGCTCAGTAGAGAAAAAGAATACTCAACAATAAATAACTAAGGAACTTAGTAATGACCCAATGGAGACTATATAGTCTAAATCAACTTTCCACAAACAACTGTTAAGAGCAGAAATTGACAAACATTTAAGTATATCTAAACATTTTTACATAAATATTGCCCATTATACCTCTAATACTTAAATCTATTTTAACATAAATGCACATTCTCCCTCTCAATTATTGCATTTACGGTACATTATTTGAATAAATGATACCCAATTCTCCTCTTAATCTTGCAAGCTCAGAATATGCCAAATGCTTAGTAAAAACATTTTTAGATGACCATGCAACAAGTGAATTTCTAAATAAATTACATACTCCACAGGTACTAATTCTATCAATTTTATCACAATCAAAACAAGCATCAGAATAACAAAAAAGTTCAAAAGGAAAGTCATGAGAGTACCATATGCCAAAAGAACATATACCTTTAAGATATCGTAGTATCGTCTTGACGCTTGCAAGTGAGACTCAATTGGGGCACTTTGATACCTAGCACACTACGATGACAATGATTCTTGTTGTTGGTGTAGGCTCATGATCACTTTCTGCCATCTACAAACCTATACTTTGTAAAACAGTTCTAGCATAAGGGTTAAACTCATCAAAAGTAACATTATATGACTCCTCGAGTCGGTTAGTATTAACATTAAACACATTACCACCATTCTTCACACTTTTTAGACTTGAAAACTATTTTTTATCTCCTGTCATGTGTCTTGAGCAACCTAAATTAATTAGCCATTGGTTTTCAAGCCCTTTATCTTTATTATAAAATGAGAGAATATGTTTAGGTACCCATACTTTTGATACATTGCTGTTTTTATAAGAATTCTTGAGAACCTACAATGTTTTAGCACTATTTGACTCAACCGGGCTTCTAGTTCGATAAATATTGTACATAGTTGTGATGCCTAAAGTTGCTTGCTATTTTTTAAGCTTATAAAAGTCAAACTTAATATTTTTCTTTTTCTGAAAGTTTATTTCTTTATCAACATAATGAAGGTTAGGGCATGAAAAACAATTTCTAGTGATATGACCTCTCGTGTCACAATTGTAGAACTTCATATCTTGATAATTATTCCAAATTTTTTGGCCTAAAAGACCATAACAATTCATTGAAATATGTCCAAAATTTTCAAAAATAGAACATTTTTTCACAATGCTATTTTGATTTTTTTATAGAAACACTTCCATGAAAATCATGCATTTTTGGAATGACCTTTGATGTGCTTGGTTGTGAGATAGAATTTTTATCAAAGCCTAAGCCTTCCTTCTTAAATGACCATTTGATGTATCTAGGATGTAATTCAAGTTCTTCTTACCATTTATCATTTTTCCAAAGTCATTTTCAAGTAATTGTTTTGTTAAGCAAGATCAAGATATCTACTACATAAAAAAGTATAAGGACGTTTTTCGATGCAAGCATCTTGATTTTAATTTCACAGAAATCTTTACATGAAAATTGTTTACTTAATATTTTAATTTCATTTTTCAAGTTAGAACATTTTTCAGTCGACTGGATTTTCAAAGAATCAATTTCTTTCTACAAATTAGTACAATTATCACAAGGTAAAGACTTAGATTTTCACAAAGCATTCTCACTCTTATATAATTCACATACATCACATATAATGTTTTCAAGCTGAATTTTCGTAGCTTCACATGATTTGCACAATTTTTCAAATTTCTTTATTTTTTCAATTCTACACAAGAATGACAATTATTACTTATTTTACTAGTGGAAGAAAGAAGCCTATCATACTCCAATTTTAATGCTTTAAATTTCTTAATCATGGCTTTTTAAATTATGTCTTGTGTAAAAAGACTTTATAAATTTCATATTTTGTTATCTCATTTTCATCATCAATGTCTTCATCATCATCATCCTCATTGCATATCTCCTTTCCTACAACGTAAAGATCAACAATATCATCATCACTCCCAAGAGATGCCAATGTATTATCCTTATCACTGTTACTTGAGAGATCAAGCTCCTCCGCCATATTCAAGAATTACTTATGAAGTACTTGCTTCATCTTCTTACCTGGAAATGTACTTTTGCAAAAAGAGCTGTACTTTTGTTAGCAAGCTTGAGAAAATAACTTCTAAAATGACCAAATTCATCACACTTGAAGCATTGTATGTCACTATGATCACGTATTCCTTTTCGAAAACCTTTTTCATACTTTTTTGAAAATTTTGTTCTTAAGGCTTGCTTACTCTTTTAGACAAAAGTGAAAGTTCATCAAAACCCATGTTATCAATATCCTTTTATTTTTTAGCAGTGGCTAAAGAAATAGGAGTATCATTAGAAGCATCATTATTAAATTAACTAATGCTCATCACATATGTCATCAAAGAACCAATTAAAGAATCTAATTTCAAAGAGCTCAATTCCTTAATACTCATTTATTGGTGTGACTTTAACATGCCAAATTTCTGATCTAGAGACCTAATCAATTTTCTACATTGATCTTCCTGTGAGAGAATTTTTCATAGTGCAAAAGGCTTATTTAATTACCAATTCATTAAATCGAGTACCAAATTCCTTTATTGTTTTCACAGGGTTCGTCTTAAATAATTTATACTTCAGTGTGTATAAATTTATCTTAGCATTTTAATCTCATTTGTCCCTTCATGAATTATCTTTAAAGAATTCTAAATTTCATAAGCAGTGGTCAAAGTAGAAATTCTATTAAACTCATCCCTAGACAAGACCATAAAATAAACTCTTGGATTTTTGATTAAAGGTATATCGATCCTTTTTTTCTTTAGTAGCTATTCTTTTAGGTTTTTCATATTTAGTAGCTACTATTTCCCATAAATCATATCCTTTGAGATTTTAATAATGATTCCATGCACACTTTCCAATAAGGATAATCGTCACCAATAAAAATAGGAGGTTTACTCATAGATGGATCTAAGACCATGAAAGAAAACTAGATCAAACAAACAAACTAGAAAGAAATCATATTAAAACATTGAAGAACAAGAACTAGTAGATCGAAATCCATACTCACTGATTTATTCCTCAAATTAGAAATGCAGAACATGCACAATGATCCTTTTACATGAAAGCAACTCTTAAATAATGTCTCAATTTTTCTCAATTTTTCTTCTCTTGTTTTTCTTCTCTTTCTTTCTTGCGTTGCACTATCACAGTAGTTCTTCGCTCACTAGTAAAGGTAGGCATTGTGCCGTGCCGGGTTGGCCTGGCACGGGCCCGTCGCGCTTTGTGCCTGAATCGTGCCGTGTCGTGACGACCCATCGTGCCCGCCGTGCCAAGCCGGGCAGCCCAAGCACGACTCATTTGCGCTTCATGCCATGCTGGCCCAGGCCCGGCCCATTTGCACTATTACAACGAGAGGATGGTGGAGGCAAGGGAGCGTGGTGTCTGGGGAGGCAGGGACAGTGGCATAGCAAGAAAGACAAAGGATAGATTGCCACGACGTGGGTGATAGTGCAGCACAACTAGTCGAGTGTTAGTCGCATCATTTGAAATTTACTGAAAACATTTAGCATTCATTTAAAAAAGAATGTAGGCACCCAGGCGACGGTTCACAATTCGAGCTTCATTCTCGAGCTACACCGGGCGCCCCTTCTCCTCCACCTGATGTAGCGGGGTAGTTCTCCCTTTGTGTGCTTCATGCCAAAAGGGAGAGAGTCCTTAGGTGGTTAGGAGTGAGGTTAGAGAGGAGTAGGGCCTTCTTTTTGTTGGTCCATGTATGTGATGCTTCTTAATACAAAGACTTGTATCTTGAAGAAGTTGCTCTTTCTCGCCCATCGCTCTCAATCATCCTCAACTCTCTCCCCTCTCTCGCCAGTCTCTCTCAATCTCTCTAGGCTCTCTCTCGCCTATTGCTTCCTCTCTCAGCTCTCTCCCTCTCTCTCACTCGTCTCTCTCAATCTCTCTCTTGTCTATTACTCCCTCTCTCTCAATCGCTCTCACCCGTCGCCCAGCTCTCTCTCAATGACCAGCTAAACGACAGGACTGAAAAATGACCAACACGAGCTACCAATTTCCATGGCAATGCCACGGTGTTTGTACAAAGTGCATAGTTCTCGACTTCTAGTGTGCATGCAACCAGAGAATGTGGATTCATGCGTAGTTTCTAACTTTGTTATTAGATAGAAATGCGGAAAATATAATCAAATCGTCTCTTCTTTGGTTTGCACTACCTCATCTAGTTAATTGATGATTGAATCATAGGGGCATGACCTGATGGCTCGGCTCCGTCCCTTTTTTCTCTTTACTTTTTTCCCTTTTTCCTTTTCCCTTTTTCTTCCTTCCTCTTTTCCTCTTTCTTTTCTCCCCTCAGCTCCCAAATCCCCGCACCTTCCTCTCTCTCTTACCCCCACTCAGCAGCCGCCCCTCTCCCTCATACTCCTCTCTCACACTCTCCTCCCTTTCCTTGCCCCAAACTGTTGTCGACCTCTCCCTACGCCACCACCGGCCCCTGGCCTTCCCCCGATCCTCTCCTATCTCATGCACCGTCGATTTCTTCTCCCTCTCCCTTGCGCGTCTACGCTTCTTCCCAGCGCCACCCCCTTCGCTCTTCGCGCCACCCGGATCGGCCATATTTGGTGGTCCCCAACACCGCCAGCCATCTCCCCGACTCCTTTCGATGCGGTCACCCTCTTCAGGCGCTGCCTTTTCTCTCGGACCCCATGGCTCAACATGCCGACGCCGTCGGCCCCCAGCTTTTCCCAAGCGGCGTCGCCCCCTTCTCAAGCGCCACGCGTCGCCTCCCTTAGTTCTCGGCTCCCCTCTTCTCCTTCTAATCACACCCCCCACTCAATCGCGCCACATCTGCCCTAACTCGTGCCGCCCTTGGGTCTGCCAAATCCGGTGCATGAGCGTGGTTGGCAGGCATAGGGCGACGGTGATGACCATGTGTGACGCGAGCACAAGGCGATGGCCACATAGTATGCTCTCTCCTGTCGCGTGCCCTACTATGGGCAGCGGGCCCTGCCACC
The DNA here is from genome assembly GCA_036346275.1 of Otatea glauca. Classification (NCBI taxonomy): domain Eukaryota; kingdom Viridiplantae; phylum Streptophyta; class Magnoliopsida; order Poales; family Poaceae; genus Otatea; species Otatea glauca. Next base: position 4,260,082 of record CM070733.1, on the reverse strand, counting down.
GATCGTGTGCCTTGCTGCGTGCCGACTTGCCTCCTGCGGGCCGCGTTGGCCCGAGCACAGCCCATCTCACTGTGCCGTGTCGGATCGCCCACCGTGCCCGATTGGCAGGCTCGACACAGCTCAGGCAACCGTACCGTGCCTGCACGACCCATTCGCAACAGTATAGTGCAGCCGTGGGCTAGACGTGCCTCGTGTCGGCCCAAAATAGCATGGCTCAGTGCCCACCTCTACTCACCAGCCACTAGGAGCAATTAAACCATCGCCTTGCTTTTTCTCCGCTCCCTCTTTATTCCTACACAACTAGGAGAGTCACTTCCTTCTCTTTTTTTGTGCCACCTCCTCGGGAGCTCTTCGCTGCTGCCACTAGAAACATAAAACCTACACCCATTCACGATGCCCTTTTATTCTTCACTACCGCCGAGTGGAGTTAATCTTGTTGTCATAGGTAACTTGCTTGTCTGCAGCTGCATGGCACATCCTTTTATAATGCACAACCAAAACTCTTAACCCTAATCACATGCATGCATGTATACACACTTGGCCCAAGTACACAACCTGTTCCAATACATGCATACATACAATAAAATACGTGCACTTGCACGTCCCACTCGTCGCTCTTGCATGTCTCGCTCAAATTGATGTGGACATTTGTTTTGTTTGAGAAAGAGTTGCACTGGGAGCATTCACTACTACATAAATGATCATCTCGGTCAGTCCTTTTTTGTTATCTTGGTTGGTTTTGATGGTGATACAAAGTCCTTAGACAGTGATGACGACTGGCTATCACGGTTGGTTTTCGTCCGATAGTGATATAGCGTCATCTGGGTCGGTTCCGATAAAGATGTTCGTATTATCTCTATCGGTTTCGAGTGTAGAATCGATATAGATAATTAAGGAATCTCTATCGGTTCCACACTCAAAACCAATAGAGACGTCCTCATGATCTCTATCAGTTCTGAGTATGGAACCGATAGGGATTCCTGCATTATCCCAATCAGTTCCACGCTCGGAACCGATAGAGATCACACGTCTCTATCGGTTCTGAGCATGGAAACGATAGAGATAAATCCACCCTGCAAGCCCAAGCTATTTTCCTAGAACAGCACCAGATATACACACAGTACATATATCACATTCACAGTATATATAAAACAAACATACTTAACAGGAGTACACATATCACATTCACAATATATAATATTGCTTACATAGACTAATAGGAGTACACATATCACACATATCATATTCGCAGTATATAACATTGTTTACATAGACTAGTAGGAGCCTGTCGGGTCTCTAAACCTACCGTCCTTCGCTATAACTTCTACCCAGTACCATGTGCATATGTGGTCTCGTACTCCGTTGAAATATTTGTTTTATAGGCTCTTGAGGGTGATGTCGAGCTGCTGCAAAATAGAAAGTAGTGCACTAATTAAGTTTTAAAATTTGTATGTAAAAGGCTAAGTGTATTACACATGTATATACCGTAGGAAAAAGGTGTGCATCGTTGACTAGGATCATCATGTGATGCATGACGTAGAAGCTGCGTAGTTCGTCACACCCTGTTGATGACACTATGAACAAAGAAAATCAAATTAGAAGAGGAAGAATAGATATCAGAAAGAATCCTATGCTAGGCACTTGTAACTTGAAACGCTTCCACTCCAATTGGTCGCTTCGTTTGTCGTTGTGTCTCTCTCCTTTGACAATTTAAGACAAGAAAACTCTACATACATTGAAAAGATGCCATTGTGGCAAAAAAAAATAAACGTAGTTAAATACAGAAAGTGTTAGATTAGAGAAATGTACTTACCTCTGCAAAATAGGCTTGATCACATAGTCCATCAGTCTCTTCTCCAGCGAGTTAAATGTGTAGACTTTGTTTCACTCGGGACGATCACGAGTAGAACCCAATGGTTCCTTATTAAATAGTATGTAGTGAAAGAAAATAGGTTTATATACGATTTAAGTGCGTACAAGTAATTGAATGATAAAGTAATTAGAGTAGTACATACCTTTCGTTGTACGGGATGAGAATGTAGTCCTTTTTTGCCTCAGCAAGCAATGCCTGCTTGAGGTAGTCAGCAATGAACTCCGACTGATGCTCTGCCAAGGTCGTAGCAACCATCTCGGGCTCAACGAACCCAACAAGGTGATGTTGCATCGTGGCTCATTGCCTCATCATCCTGCAAACCAAATCAATTGTTAAAAAACGTAATCAAAATCCTATAACAGGGCTTATGTTATATGGTGTGATACTCACAGCGTCCAGGTTCGTATAGTAGAAATATCGATGGCTTTCTGTTGTACAAAAAAAACAAATCCTCAAAACTCATTGGGAATGTCCCATGCTCCTAGTGGTGGAAATGTCCCCCTCGATACCTCACATCGAAATCGGTGTGAGGCTTGGCCCTATCTGCCTCATCGGCCTTATCAATGTACCATCCATAGAGCAAGCGAGTGGAAAAGGGTAGATCATTCAATTGGTTGTTTAGGACAAAGGGATTTCCATGTATGTACCCCTTATATTTTTCAGGTTGCTTTGTAGCCTTTGTCAACTTTGCCTTTTTGGCAAAAGGAGTCTCCGAGGTTTTATGTGGTTCTTTGGTCGGCATCCTAGTCCTTCTGTACACCAACTTTGCACTGTTCGTAGGAGTCGACTTGGATAGAGGAGGCACCATGGTAGTGAGAGCAGGTACCGGTATGATAGACCCTCTATGGTTCGTCGATGACGTAGGAACTTACAAAGCACATGCATGTGTAAGTAGGTATATGTGTTGCAGTACTGGAATGATCGAGAAGACGTGAGAGATTTTTACCTTGAGCAGTACGACACTCATCGTGGGCCACTTGATAAACGACATCCATACTTGCTCGAGAGTGGTGATATCTTCATTCGGTGGGAACTCCAGCACATAAGACAGTAAGTCATCAAGAATATAGTCCACCTGTACCCTTATGTAGCCCATCCCCAAAGGGTCACCATGCACCATATCAGTCTCTTTGCATGGAAATGCAACCCTGTGTCCAGCCACAATCGAAAATCTGTCTTTGAGCATGATGAGTTGGTACTTGGCATATGCTTGCAAAAAGTGCACAACTTGATCAGAAATATTGTTTAGCTTACTCTTGTACCTTTAAGTCAGAAACAATTATTACCTTCAGCTGGGGACCGGATTGACGGGGGTTTTCTTCGTCCTCGCTAAAACCTAGTTGCATGCCCGCTCCTCACATATCTCGGAGTAAGGCATCGCCGTCCCGGAGAGGGTACACTCCTCGGCTAGTCGCGCCCACTCTTCCTTCTTCCCTTCATAGCCGGCGAAACCGAGGTGATACGCCTGTGTGTTCTGTCTTTGGATAGCGATATTTTTCTCTCTTAGATCCTCCGCCTGGGGTATACTTTTCATCGTTTTAAACTCCTCCCAAACATCCCGAGTCACAAACAGATACATCTCAGAGGGAGTATGGCCTTTCAGCACGTACTCGGTTATCATGATAACCCTGAAGTGCCTCAAAGAGGCACCTAGTCTTTTCAAGGCGTACCACCTCGCTTCCGCTTCATGCACAACCAAGGAGAGAGATTGTAGATATACAATAGAATTGATCAAGTGCTATGACGACTGCTTATATTACCAAACGGATTCATTCCATCAGTACTCAATCCAAATCTTATGTTCCTCATCTCGACACCAAACTCCTCATGTTTCCGATCAATGTTTCTTCATTGAGCCAACTCAGCGGGGTATTTCAGCTTGCCATCTTCCTTTCGAGATTCATAATACCAACACAACAAGTTTTCCTCTTTAGAATTTGCAAACAACCGCTTCAAATAGGGAATGATGGGTAAATACCACAATACCTTGCCCCTTTGTTTACCTCTTCACCGTCGTCGGCTCAGCTCTTACGCTTCTTATCATTATGCTTCTCCTTTTGTTTTTATCAGGGTACACTATAAACTGGATAAGCGTACAATTCCTTATGCGTGTTACGTTATAAGGTGCAATCATTCGGACATGCATGTATCATTTCTATTTTCATTCACATAGGACATAGTAAGGTCTTTGCTTCGTAAATGCTTGTTGTCAACTCGTTTCCCTCTGAAAGCACATCCGATAGAATAACTAAAAGTGCATTGAAACTTGTATCTGTCCAACGGTATTTTACCTTCAGTTCAAATAATGCAAGGACCAAACCCAACTTGGTGTATTCCGCTTTGCAACCTGAGAACAACGGTTTGGCATCGTCTTCCATTAAGGTTTTAAAATTTTCAAATTCTCTTTACATGTAATTTCTCTCCACATCCTACAACAATTGATCTAAATTGTCCTCCTCAAACATATCACGCTGCAAATTGTGATCGGGTTCCAGCATGTCTTCGTTGCATACCGGACAAGTAGTACTTTTTCTCTCTATGATGGATCCAACATGTGTAATTTCTCACGAAGCCACGTTGAATCAAGTGGTCTTCAATTTGAGCTGAGTTATTAAATCTCCTGAGATTGGTGCAATCAAAGTAAGGACAATATATAAGTTTACACCCCTCTTCACCATGTCTTCTTCGGTAATTTTTTTGAACTCCTTAACACTTCTCTGAAATTAAACACTCACATGACTTTTCTAATTCATCCATTCTTCACTGCACATTTGCAATTAAACTACGAACACGAAATTAAGAAAAAAAAACTAGAGCTACAGCTAGCTATTACAAATATTGAGACATTATTTAATTACCTTTGCAAACTAGTGCATGGGTTCCAAGATATATAATTTACTCCCTATACCTTCTTCCCTAGTTACGAGCTTTCAATTCCTTTGTTAGGAGATATACATTTACAACATCAACAATGGTATTGAATTACCTAGTGCAAAATTGAAGGGATTTGAAGGAATTCTCACCTCTTGAAGAAAACTACAAATGAGGGTAAATTGTGGGAAAATCTTCTCAAACTAGGGCTTCAACTTTACCCCCTTAACACCCATCCCTGAGGATATTATAATTTCTCACCCCAATTATTGTTTCCAACCATAGAGAATGTTGTGTTTTTTGGGGCGGCGGCGGGTTTGTTTTACCTCTACAATAATAATTAACAAAGGAGGATTCAGCCCGAATGTTAAGCACATCACGGTCAGTTCCGAGATCTAAACCGATCATGATAACCATCGTCATCACTATCGGTTCTTACATCAGAACCGATAGTGATATATATAAAACCGATAGTGATGTTTTGAATCATATTTATAACCCACGCCGAATTATCTATCACTATCGGTTTTTTTCCTGAAAAGTTGGGAACCAACCCAGATAAAGAGATAGTGTTGTATCATTATGTAGTAGTGATTGGAAGTAAGGTTTGTGCCTTCGGCGGATCAAGTTGTTGACATTTTTACCAAGACATTGCCAAAGCAGACTTTTGATCATCTGTTATATAGTTTAAATCTGATGTTTGGTAGTCAAATTGAGGGGGACTGATGAAGAAGCAATCTCTATCTCTACCGTGCTTGACGTATACAAGTTAGATTCAAACTAACTTATCTATGTTGTCCGTTAGACAGTGTGTCGTATCTCATATGGCCGGTAATTTGTTGTTCTGTAAGTTGATGTGTAGATCACATTGTACACATTGTCTAACTATAAATATAAAGCCTGAACACCTGAGAGGTTAATTCGGCCAACACCAAACTTTTCACATGAGTCGCGTGAGACTAAGACCATGTTTGGAACGGAGGAATTTCGTAGTATTTGTGCTACTTCCTATGAAATTCCCGTAAAATTCTTCTGTTCTGAACAGAGCCTAACTCATGGTCAGCAAGACTACGAATCTAATACGTGGACTCCGATCCTGTGGGTTCAGGAATTCGCAAAGTCAAAAAGTTTGAGGCCAAATGGTTTGCGAGAGTACAACGTGTCTCAAATCCTGAATTCTGAGATGTCAAATGGTCTGAGAGATTCTTGGCGCCCAAAAAAAAAAATTCTGGCGGCTTTGAGCTTTCTTTGCTTGGTTTTTCACTGCTAACTCACAACACCTCTGGCTGTGCAAACCATGTACAACAATCTATAGTCTGTTCTGTTGATGGAATGTAGGTTTAGGTGGACATAGTTTCAACAAAATAAATTGATCAAAATAAAAAGAATGAATGTGACATCAGGGTGAAGTGTTGGATCAAGCTGATCAGTGTGGAGACTGGAGAGGGACCTATATGTTTCCAAAAAAGAAGATGTGGGGAGGGATCAATGGGTCGTGCATGCTTCACTCATGGTCCCATGACATGTATGATGAACAAAAAGGATGGGTACACACTAGTACGGCCATCCATCAAAGCAAATGCCAACACCAACGACCCCAAGATCTCAAATCCAGTGGAATACAAGGGCAAGTTTGTCACCTTTTTACCTACAAATTTTAATCATAATCAAAATGTTTCACCTCCCAATTATTGATGGTTAACTAGTGAACAAACAACACCAAGGAAAGCGAGATGAAAGAATAGAAAAGAAGCAAAAACTTGCTACCTTGGCTCTTGGCTATTGTGTCCATTTTTCTTGAAAGCTGCTCACATCGCTATTGTTAGGTGATTCAACATTTAGGGTGCGTTTGGTTGGGTGAACGAGGATGAACAGGATGAGATGATACAAAATGGATGGGATAATTCTGGAAAAGATGGTATGGGGAGGGTGTTTGGTTGTCTGAATGGAATGATATATGATTTTGTTTAGTTGCTTGGATAGAATGGTACGGGGTGGTACGAGATGATGTTTGTAGGATCGAAATATACTGATCTAGCAATCAGAGGGGGGTGAATGATTGCGCGGAAGTTAAAATAAAATTTTTGTGATTTTTGAAACACCCCAAACAAACTTAGATCGCTTAATTTGTATTCAACAGAAACCTTATTGCGTCGGACCAAACTTTTACTTGTACTCCGGATCAAACTTCGTGCCAGACCAAATTTTCACATGTACTACGGACCCAATTTCGTGCTAGACCAAATTTTCACATGTACTACGGACCAAATTTCTACTGTAGCAAAACCAAATCAATACACTCCGGACCAAACGAGACAGACTGATATATGTTCACTAAAACTAAGATTTCTGAAGATCTAACCGTTAGATTGATATGAAATTTTAACTGTAGAAACTAGATTCAATTCCGAAGCTAACACAAAAAGAATTAACTCAATCGGACTTATGGATCTGGAGTTATATTCTTTGAAAGACGACTAAAACGAAAACCGATCTAACAACGACGGACCAAATCAAACTAGCTACGGACCAAATCAAACTAGTTACGGACCAAACTCAAACAATGCGATTAATCGAAGATCCCACCGTTGGATTAGTGTGAAATTTTAACTGAAGAAACTAGATTCAATTATGAATCTAACCCAACAAGAATCAACTCGATCGGATCTACGAATCAAAAGTTATTAACCTCGCAAGCATGCTGTGACAGATTATGACGAGAACAGACCAAACCCCAATTTCATGATAAATCACAATCTACAAAAGATTAACCAATGAAATTTTTAGGAACTCTAAGTTGATACTCTAGGAAAGTTTTGTATAGATCAAATCAATATTAAACTTGTTGAAACAAGAAATACAATGAATCAATCTATAAAAACAAAACCGGGAAAACAAACCAGAAACAAGCACCGAAGCAAATCCCGTACGAACAGCGATCCACGGTTTCTCAGAGTAATGAAATACTATAGCACGATGTTTACTGTAGCCACGCGAGCACTGTAGCACCGATTTCCTTTGCTCGAGTGTCGCCGCCGATACTTCTGGACAGAGGAAAAAATCAACTGTAGGGGAACTTTTCAGCCGTAAAGAAATCGATCTTTATTTCTTTTTGTCTTAGTCTAGTTACAGCACTCCAAACAAAAGAGTACAAACCCTAAAACCTCATCGCTCCCGATAAACAGGAGACACCTCCCCTTATTTATACTGAGCAAACATAAAGGGATTGAATACAACTCTACTTCCAACATGAAAAGAGTTTGTATACATCTCAACCTGGCCCAACATAGCCAAAAACATCTCTTGCACGTATGTACAGCCCACATGCTATAAATACGTGACTAACCAGTCTCTATGTGCATGTTCTCTAGCCCGAACGTTCCGCATGACATCCTTGACCACCAAGACCTCGATTCCTCTCTCAATCTAGTCCCGAACCTCGCCCTCCATGAACCTAGTTCCGGTCCCGTCATCGACCACGTTCGCCCTCGAGCAACACCTGCACATGAATAAACAAGAAACAATTCCGAGCACAAGTCCACGACTTGACTCAACATTAGTCCATGCAAACACTCACACGAGCACATTGCATCAAGCAAAACCAATATCATGCTATCACCAGCATATCAAATAATCATCAGATATAGCACATGCAAACACCACACATGCCATAATCACAACCACTTTGTAAAGCCAATTTCATTACTAAGCCAATTTTTCAGCACATGATTTCACAATGTTTGGTTGGATGAATGAGATTAGTATGGTAAACTTTACCACTAGTGGTACGGGATGGTATAGGATGGTTCAACCAATTTGGATGTACGGGATGGTACAGCATATTTGAGGAATATTTCTAGAATCTGTACCACTTCGTCCCGTACAATATGGTTCCATACACTTAACTAAACACATATATCAAAATCTATTCTGTATCATCCTATCCCGTTCATCCTCGTTCACCCAACCAAACGCACCCTTAAGGTATCAACTGTGTACTGATCGCTATTAAGTTGCAAAACTCCAACAAACACATGGCAGACAAAATGTGTCGCACGGAAATGCAACCGTAATATCAAAAATTTGCCCTACTCTTGCTAATTCATTTTGTTAACTAACATATAGAATGTGCCAGATTAGGTAATAGGCAGCAGTAATGGGACACACCTGCTGCAGCTGCAGACTAGATCTGAACAAGCTCATGGCCAATTGGCCATCAAATAATGAAACGATCTGCCCCGAGGAGAATGTGAAATAAGGCCAAAAATGCTCAATTAAAATCTATACCCTTTTATAATACATCTAAGCAAATTTTTCTACGTCCACCCTAAATAATGCACCTCATTAGAGATGGCTCAATGTTCGTGCACCCAAAGAAAACGTCCCGTAAACTTGCATTCATCAAAATGAACGTCTCGAGATCTTTCCTCAGCTTTACTCACCCACATCCGATGGTCATTATTTAGTGTGTCTAATCATCCCTGTGGCCCACAACAGACCTTCCCCACCTACATATTTGGAAGGAGAGCGAATCAAACAAGGAAATAAATAAAGAGGATCCGCATGCAAGGAAACCAGATTTGAATTTTTTACTAGCCAAAATTGTACGTACTACATATTTGGAAGGAGGGTGAATCAAACAAGGAAATAAACAGGGAGGATCCGCATGCAAGGAAATAAGATTTGAATTTTTTATTGTCCTGGCATTGTGATTGTATTTTTTTCCGAATATAACCCTTCTCGAGACTTTTTTACGGATCTAGCCCCATAGAGCCTAATTTCAGCCAAGACTGAGAGCGCTTTGAATTTTGTTTTTATTTTTATCTAAGGAACCAACCGTCTGTGAGTGCTACTTAATTTTTTCAATTTTTTCATGGAACCAAAGCAATGCAAGCACTGCTTAATTTTTATCTTTTTCCTTGCGGATTCAATGGTGGCGTAGCCAGTTTATTTTTCCATATTTTTCCGAAATCATCTATGTGGCTCACAATGCACCTTCCTCACCTCCAAAGATCAACAAGGAAAAGGAAACAAATGTCCGGAATCAAGGAAAAGGAAACAAACGTCTGAAAAAGGAAAGGATCATACATTACGTCTTGGGAAAAGGAAACCGAGATGGGGCAACAACGGAACGCGCAGTGCGCAATGGCTCCAAGGTCGCCATCGGTGGCTTTGCTTGACGCGGCGAGGTTGCTTTGTCAACAACCTCACGGCATACCGTGCCTCGGCAAATTTATAATTTATTTATTTTTAAATAATTTTATTAAGTACAAAATAATCGAAAGTTTTTTTGAGTATTTTTCTAGAATTTTTTAACCTAATGTGCTATCTTTTCAAAAATCCTTCTATATTTTAAAAAAATGAAGGCAACTCACCTGTAGCTTCTTTTAGTCTGCACCCTGCACTGCAGAAGCTTCTTCTCTTCCCTCCTCCATTAAAGCAAGAAAGAAGCTCCAAAGCTCCATCAATCCCGCACTAAATCTCCTCTTTCCATCTATAGTGTTAATTCCCCAAATTTCGTGCTCTATTACCAAAATTTCCTCCCAATCTGATTTGATCCCAAATTATGGTTTCCATAAATATGCTTGTTTCGGTGCTATAAAAGCCGGCGAGCTCTCCTCCACTCCATCGCATTACGTAAATCCCCAAGTGCTCCCTCTTGTAAAGATCGCCGGATTTTGGAGGTAACCCAAGCCATCACCATCATCTTTCCCGGTGAAATTCACCACAACCGTGACTCCTCCTCATGGGGCGCGGTGCGGCGACGATCTCGCCGCACTGCTGCCAACCCATCATGACCGCCGCCACCCCTCGCCTTCCCTCCCCTTGCCTCGTTAAGCACGAGAGCACACTGTGCTCTCTGTGGAAGTCGCAAAAAATCTAAGATCGTAAAATTCTTTTTCTTTCTCTTTCTTGATTTAAAATCTTTTGGAAGCCCGTTTTCGCCTATTCGACCTCCATTTAGTTCCGTTTTTCTTTCTAAATTCATTTGAAATTCTAAATTTCTCTTTTATTATTAAGTGTTGTATTCATACTTATCTTCTCATTTAATTGATAAACGGGTGTACTGTCGTCGTAGCGTTAGCACAGGCACTATACTAGTATAGTAAATTGAGTCACGGGGCAATCTGCTATGAGAAGTGATTCATGCATCGGCAAAACCAGGCATTGTACAGGGTTTCTTTTTCTCTCGTTAAACTAGAACTAGTCGATAACGCATTTTTTATAAATGGAGCAAACACAAGAAGACAAAAGAGGCCTTTCTGTTTCTAGCCTACTATGGAACCAGCTGACAAGATAATATTGCGCAGTTGGGGAGAAGATATATTACTCTAACTGACAGCAGGAAGGCAGTAGAGGATATAGGTTACAAAGCCTTCTATGCTCTTAGCAAACTTTAAGGAAGAGAAACATCAGCAATGCATGCAAATTCAGATTTCTAAATGAAGGCATACCGCAGACACTAAGAAGAATTGGAAATGAACTTGTCTTCTACGCTGGTGTAGCTGGAATGGCCCCATCCTAGCTTCAAGTTGCAACTGCTCATAATAATATAAGAGCCCTTTTACTTACACTAAATTCAATATGAATCGTTCATTCTTTTCGATCCAATAGATTAGATTAGCTAAAATTTATTTATACTTTCTCTCATAGTAGAAATACTCTTAACAAATCAACAGTTAGATCTGATTTATGAGCTCTTTTACGGTGCATAATATTAAATATTAGCCGTCCATTCTATTTAATCTAACCGATCAAATTAGTTAAGATTTAGGTATACTTCCTATGGTAGTAATGGTAATAGAAATCATATCAGGGCTAGTAGTGTAGGAGGGAGCGTTGGAATTAGGCCACGAGGTAGCCGCCGGCCCACCTCGCTGGGGAGGAGCAGCATGTCGTAGTCCGCCACCGCGATGTGCTGCAGCGTGGACTTCGTCCATGCTGTCTGGCCCAGGTCGCCTACCCATCAAAGCATGAATACCATGAGACATGCGAAGGTCACCGTAAGGATCGGGTGTTAAATTGGCAGTAATTAAGGTGAATTACCGACAACGACAAAGTTGAAGGGGAGGGTGGACGGCGGAGTCTGGAAGGAGAACTTGCGCGACGGAGGGTACAAGGGCAGCGCCGTTGGGAAAAAATAGGGCAGCGACAAAATATCCTTGAGGAATAGACAGTTAGATCTGATTTCTACTACCACTATTTACCACCCATGTTATCTACTGTAAAATTTCTCTGATTTATACTACCCATCATATACTATCAGTATAATGCACAATGCACAGTAAAATTTCTTTAATATAAACCTGCCGATCGACACAAGAAGTTTACATCATGAGCCCACTTGGTCCTAGTTTAGCATGGAACGGCTTGATGTTGGAGAATCCTTCTACAGCAACATAATTCTGTACCGAGTGAGCGAGTGACAGAGACTGGCATTGTTTGGAACTCGGTACTGCTCAACAGATAAGCTGTACTGCTCATATTACTAAGTACATGTTTAAGGCTTTCGTCATTACAACTCCTCTCTCTTTTGTGGAAACCACTAATGTAGGATGACTTCAAATTAGTAGCCTAGAGCACGATATGCTTCATCTTCAACAGTTTTCAGTACCTCCAATAAGGTTAGGACCTTTCTGGAAACAAGAATTGGTCCCCAAATGCGGCACTGCATGGCTAAAATTTTTCTTTGCGTGTCAATTGCCCTAAATCACTAGGAAAATATAGTATTACGCTCATCACAGATAGACCATGTAGTGGTTTACCCATGTTTGTGATAAGTATTTGATTGTATTTGAGCTTGTGGTGCCGAGGTTTGAGTTTAAAATAAATTTGCTTTGATTTTAAGCAATTTGATTAAAGTGGTTGTGACCTTGAGTGGTCGTGGCCTTAAGTGGTCAAGCCTTGGCTAGTCGGTGTCTTGACTGGTCAGAGTCTTAAGTGGTTGGGCTTAAGGTGGTCACAACCTATACGATCCAAGGAGAGATTATTTGATATTTGACTAGTTAGTGATTTTTGTCATATTAATGTTGCATGATGGTGAGTGTATCATTTCGAATCATGTGATGATTTAATTGCATATGTTGTCGGATATTGCTATGTGATGTGTTTGCTTGTTGGTGATGATTGCATGACTTCGAAGTTAGGTCATGGTGAGGTGGAGAAGATCAACACTAGGCTATGAGAGCTGAAATCTAGACGGTCAAAGTGACGCCGGAAGATGACTGAGGTTGAGGAGTTGCTGCAAGTCGAGATGAAAAGTGGATGGAGGAGATGCTAACTTAAGCCCTACTTAAGCGAAGGAGGATCATTGGATCAAGGGTTCGTGCGTGTAGTAGCAATTAAGTTAGTGGCGTTTTGAGAAGAGTGCAAGTGTGTGTCAAAATCTATTATATTGTTGGATTTCGGGTTAGCCCATGTATGAGTGAGGGAGTTAATCCCAGCCATTGATGAGGTTCCTTATGGACTAAAGAAGCTATCCAAAGATGGAGATTGCTCCCAATAAGCTATACATAGATGGGTAGAGGGATGCCTCTTTCCAAAAGTTTTAGGTTTTGTGTTAAGGATTTTGGTTTTCTTATACTCTCCTGAGCTTTGCCCACCTGGTTGTAAGGCTTTGTAACCATTCCTTCATGAAGAAATAAAAATCATTTTCGTGCTTAAGTTCATGCTCATTTGGTTGTCCTTCCCTCTTAAGTTTTGATCTCTCTTTGATTTCTCTCTTGTTCTTGTGTTGCCAAGGATGAATGATTGTTGGATGAATCTTCTATATATCATATCCCAATCATCTAGGCAAGTTGTAACTCCCTCTTGTAAGTTTTTGTAAGAAACCGATCTTTTACTTGAGAAAAAAAGATTTTTGGTAGATCGTGTTCTTGCTCATTTAAGAGTTGTTTTCTTGTTGTTCTTGCTTGCTGTGACATGTAGGAGACCATCTGAGGACATTTTGATCACCAAATCCCCCCGAGCAAGCTCAGGATGAAGTTTTTGGTTTTTGCCCCGTTTTGGTGCAATCTTCCTTAGATTGGGAAAATGTTGGAACTTTGACGTTAATCTTTGTGATTTAAGGTTGGAATATGTTCTCATTCAACTTGCTAATATGGGGGTGCTTTCACTTCTTTTCTTGGTAGCCTAGCTCCTAAAGCTATTTCAGTTCCTGCCCATAATTCAGCACATAATCTGACATCCATAGAAAGGTGTATACAAAGTTTCACGAGTTTGGATCATCCAATCAAAAGATACATTAATACTTGGATTTGAACTCATGCTGTTTTCACTATTCACCCTGATTTTATGGTTCATCTGATCGGTTGCTGATTTTACTGTTCATCCTCCTAGCTCCTGATTTTTACTGTCCATCGGCATTGTTCGTCCGACTAGTTGGCATGTATTGCTCATCGTACTGTTCATCCGACCAGTTGCTGATTGCACTGTTCATCTGACCAGTTCGAATGTACTGCTCATCAAACCAGTTCAATTGCACTGTTCATCCGACCAGTTTATTTGTACTGTTCATCCAATCCATTCTCTTAGCTAGAGAAGTGGTTTGAATCTTCAAGAGGGAATTTTATTTGGCTCCTATTCACCTCCTCTCTAGTCGCATTTTTCGAGCCTTCAATCACATGCATAATTACTGTGCACAGCTGTAGTTCCATAGGCAAGCTCGGACATAAAAAGACATCCTAGCAATATGTTGAATCTTCAGTAAAGTATGAGCCTGTGAGGTTAAACTGATGCCTAGGTTTGGACCACTTCGATCTGTTCCTTCATATAACAGAGAGTAAATTTCCTTTCCAATGTTCTTGCACACTAATTAAACTAATAAACTGACATCAGAACCTAAGCATGCATCGGTAAGCCATGATGCTTCAGAGTTAAATGTTAATTATACAACCTAGAGGAAGCTAGCATATGTGCAGATAAGCATTCCCTATTTAATCTTGTATCTGGTGGACAAAGGATGAGATTTGGATGTTTGCCTACAAAAAAGACATTAGTTGGCAACGAAAAGGACTCAGTAGGTATATATGTTTATGAGTTCTGCGAAAGCATGTATACATGGTCCAGCACTATAAATGATGGGAATAAGATAGTTCTCCCGTTGATTTAATTTACTTGCAAGAATTCAGTTCCACTCTAAAAAATTTTGAGAGCTACTAGCACCCGACGTACGATGAGAGCCTTCCCATCGTATGCTCCCTCTAGCCGTCAGATATCACTAAAAAACCGATCTCAATAGTTCCATTTGTTGCAATAAAAATCTTTGCTCCCTGTGCAGTAAAAACAAAATCAACAAACACGAAAATGTGCCCCACCAAAACCTTGCTCATCTGGCCACTGGTCGCTGCGACACTCTATCTTTGCCGATCTAGGGAACGCAGAGGGGGAGGAGTATGGCTGCGACGACTGCTAGCTCTAGTCGTCAAAGACGAGCCATTGAAGGAGAAAAAGCTAGGATGTGAAAAAAATGGGGATTGGAAGGTGTCGCCTCATTGTATGCAGCTTGTGGGAGTGTGGCGACGCTGGATCGATCTGATTTGTATAGATCCGGTTGTGTGTCTGAGAGAGAGAGCCTTAGTCCCACCAAATCCGGAGGAGCTCCGTCCGCGGCGGCGACAAATCAGGCGAACTCCGGCCTCTCTATGGAAAGGAGAACCTCCACGTGAGCTCCAACCATAGCTGATGTCCTTCCTTGACCGGGGGGGGGGGGGATGTGGGTTCACTTTGTGTAGGTCATGTTTGGTATCTGAGACAAGCTTATGGAGTGGTATCAGTGTGTTCGTATAAGCTACGGCAGTAGCTCATACAAATGATGGCCACCCCGTGACTCTTTGTATCGATCCACCGGCGTGATTTCCCTTGTGGATTATGGCAGAAGGGGTTTTTGCATCCGGATCACGGCCATGTTGTCACGGCAAGAGCGTCATACTTATTAGCGAGGCTGAGTGCGGCTGTGTGGGCCGGCGTCGGGGCTAGGCCCATGTAACAAACGTGTGGATGAGAGTTTCAGGCTTAGCAGTATATAAGCTAAGTTGTTAGGTTGTAAAGGGGGAACTGGCTTGTGCCCCAAACTTTCTCCCGTCTGCTTCTTCTTTCTATGGAATCTCTCCTCCCCAAATCACTGAGAACTCCCAAATCACCAGTAAGTGCGTAACACATGTATTGGATGTAGGCATCGTAGCTGTTGGATAGGTGTACGACGGTCGATGGCCCTTCTGATGCAAAGCTTCTTATTGAGACTAGTATAATGCCTCTCTTTCGGTTTTCTTTTCCCAGCATATAATATATAGTCTTTTCTTTTTCTAAAACGTTTGTTTCCTTTTCCTTAATTTCAGGATATTTGTTTCCTTTTCCTTGAGATGATGCTGGAGGTAGGGGAGATCCGCTGTAGCCATGCGGGGATGAGTTAGACACATTAAACAATGGCCATCGGATGTGGGTGAGTAAAGCTGAGGAAAGATCTGAGAGGTTAATTTTGATGGAGGCAAGTTTCTGCGGACGTTTCGCTGGGTGTATGAAGGTTAGACCATCTCTAGTAGGGTGCATTATTTGGGGTGGACGTACGAAAGAGTATTTAGGTGCATTATAAAGGGGTATAGATGGGTAGAAAAAAAAGAGAGTGAGGCGTCCGATGGATCGTCCGCCTGGACGGAAGTATTTCCGAAAAAATAAACACAGCCAGATAGAGTGAAAAATAAGGAGTCTAGGACAAATCGAAGTCCCTAGACAACCAATACAGTGGCTTTTAACAAGTAAAATATAATACCCGTATACCAGAAAGATAATAGTGCCCTCTTTGTGGAATTGTCCCTGTCATCATTATATAACCTTTTTCGTGTGATAGGACTACCGTCTGCTCTTCGCAACAACCACCAGAATCAACATTGGAAATGACCGCATGACTGACTTCTGGACCTCCAGATGGCTGTATGGTGCAGCGCCATCCTAGGTAGCGTCATGCCTATACAAACACTCTAGGAGGAAGTCAAGATCAGTGGCGAACGCCTTGTGCAACAACAACTAGATACGAGACATATGCCATCGTCTCACCCCGCGGCTCATACAGGAATATGTCCGTCTATGGTCCAGAATTCAATTGGTGCCTCTCCGACCAGATGAGAATGATGTCGTTACATGGATGCACACCCCAAATGGCATCTACTCAGCTAGATCGGCGTACCACACGCAGTTCAATGGAAGCATTCAAAAATCATTCACGGCCACAATCTGGTCGGCATGGGCACCACTGCGCTCTAAGGTCTTCCTTTGGCTTGCGCAGCTGAACCGCCTATGGACAGCACAGCGCTTGCAGATCAGAGGATGGCCTAACTAGTATTTCTGCCCAATGTGCTGTTGGAGTCTAGAAACGGTTTACCACTTCTTCGTCGACTGCCCCCAAGTTCGATAACTGTGGTCATCCGTTGCACATTGGGTTCGCATACCGTCACTCTAGCCAAATCAATGGTATCCTACTGTGCATCTAGAACAATAGAACCTCCGGTTGCTAGACTGCCCACCGGCCCTTCGGAAAGGTGTCAAAACCCTAATTATCGTGACATGTTGGCAATGGTGGAAAGAGCGTAATAGCAAAGTTTTTCGTGCAAAATGTGCAACCAGTGAACAAATCGTGCAATCGATCAAAGATGAGGCTTCCATCTGGATTTTCACGGGAGCGAAGCATCACAAAAATTTGTTAGACCGATAGCTCTAGTCACCTCGCTTTTTTTCGAGTGTAGTCTCCTACACATTGTAATCCCTAAAAACTTTGTTCCTTTTCCACCCTTCTAATATATTCACAACTCTGCTGTTTTTCAAAAATAAAAACTTCCCTGAAGGAAATCTGCAATGACTAAGATGCTCAAAGGAACTAAGGAAACTAAAGATACATGATCACTGATTTCTCACTGATATCTAGCAAGTCTACAACATAGACAGTTTCCAATCCAATAAATTGAATGAACTGGCAAGCTTCATGTAGCTACATAGTCTCAAGCAATGTGGAGTTCAACGGAATTTAGATTTTTATACATCGGACTGTATGCACTTTGACCGCCTCAGATGCAAGCAATAATACTCAGGACAGTCAGATACAGGTTCTTAGAAATGACGAACAATATTTGGGTTATTCCATTATATCTCCCATATCTATGTTTTATGCCATACAATTGTAAAGTAGTTTACATAATGCTTTTGTTTAGAAGTGACTGAACTAGGTATGGGTCCTACCCAACAAAAGCCAAAAAACAAAGGCTGGTAAAATACATAATTGCCGGAAAGAAAGTGGTTCTAACTAGATAATTCAGTGGGTAGAAAGGGTGCAATGTTTATAATGCACACATTGCAGAGAGAGTGACCTGAAATAAGAAATACTGGACTGTAGAAAGTACAAACATGCTGCTCCATGCTCTTCTGTGTATCTTTAACGATGAAATTAAGAGACACTTCGCAATTTCTCT
Source organism: Otatea glauca (assembly GCA_036346275.1). Classification (NCBI taxonomy): domain Eukaryota; kingdom Viridiplantae; phylum Streptophyta; class Magnoliopsida; order Poales; family Poaceae; genus Otatea; species Otatea glauca. The sequence continues at coordinate 4,241,881 of CM070733.1, read as the reverse complement.
ACAAACATAAGTAGCCCAAACAAATAAGGATGGGAGCAACATGAATACGAAACACAAGTTCGTGAACTCCGTGCAGTTTATCCATCAACGCCTGTTTTTCCCATCATTTAGAGCTTTAGACCTCAAATACAAAAGGTTGCCCGTAACAAACTGTGATTAAGAGTCAAACAGAAACTTCACAGGAACTTCTTTGAACGAATTAATCGAACTCAGTCACTGACGACCGAGCACGAATGAACTCTCCAGGATCGTCAATGGCTTCCCATACCAGTCTCCACTGCAACACTGGAAGCTGAATCCTCAGCGAACATGAGCTCCACCCTGTCTCCATGGAGAGTCCCAATCTGTGCCTTCCTCTTGCTTCTCCTCTCCCTCCACTTCACTACAGCACCTCCAGATAATTCCTTATTTGAGCTCTCACCTATATCCCTTCTACACAAATCAGAAATTGTCTTCCCATTGGCCTGATGATCAGATGATCTCCTGTCCCAGGCAGAAAACGCGACGGGGCAGACCCAACAAACGGCAAGAACAAGGAGGAAAACATAGACAGAGAAGGACACCCATACACACATTGTCCATTTCAAGCTGCGCGCCAGTTCCTTTGCCCATGGAAGGCTTGTCTGCACGAAGATCTCCGCCTTGTACACTTGGGGCAAATCCACTGTCATGGCTCTTGGCTGCAGCAGAACTCTGAGGAGCCCTGTTTTCTTATGACGGCCATGACCTTCCCTGTAGTGCAATAGCTTGAGTTTTGCAGCCTGGCTCTCGCTGCGTATGCCCATGGTGAGTGGCACACACATAAGTGCGGTTTGCGCAAGCCGAACTGGAGAACTCTTGTACCTTAGCATATAGGGCTGGGTAGTTGATGCTATGGTGTTTCCACTTGGAGAGATCGCCTCTGCCTTAATCTACGAGAAGTGAAAGCGAGTTTTAAAGAGATAGCCGAAGTAGTAAAGACATTGGTTAGTTCCAAAAAATTTGGATTAAGATTGAAGCTTAGAAGCATGAATACCTGGAACACGCCGACCTCACGATTGTGGTAGGAATCCGGTAGCAGCAACGCCATGGACACCGTCACAGAGTGCCCCGCCGGCAGAGCCGTGCCTCGCGCTCCGCCAAGGGCCACCGCGGCGCTCGGCTGCGCCTCGGTATAGTCAAAATACAGCGGCTGGTGCACGGTCACCGGTTCCTCAACCCAGTGCTTGACAAGAACCAAGCCGAGCAGCACCGACAAGACGAACGCGGAAACGAGGGCCGCAAAGGTGCACGCCGCGGCGAGCGTGCCAAACGCGGCGCGCCGGACGAGAGAGTAGACAGCTGCTGGAACGGCGCGCAAATCGCCGATAAGTACTGCTATTGGGAACACAAGGCTGAGGATGGCTGAGGCGATTTGCTCGCCAAGGAAGGCGGCCAGCCGGATGAGCCAGCCTGCCGGGACGGCAAGGATGAGGATCGTATCGGCGGGCTCTCCGGCGGCTGGGTCTCTTGTTGGCTGGCCCTGGCCGGTGCCGAGTCCATTGCCGGAGGCTGCGTCCGGCGAGAAGGGGTAGCGGTGGTGGTATTTGGATGTGTGGTGTAGTCGTGAATCCATTAGAGAAGCTGCAGGGTAGGACACTGAGCAAACTCGCCAGAGGTTCGACGGTAGCTGTAGCCTGTGGTGCTGCTCGAAGGTGAAGAGCTACACGTGGCAGGAGAAAGACACCTGTCATGGTCATGACTGTGAGCACCTTCCTCCATGCATATGCAGATCGCTGATAGCAATCGTCTTTGTCACCTTCTCATCTCGGTCCATGAATGCATATCACTTTCTTCAACTGATAACCACTAAAGAGCTGCAGAAACCATGCGAACAGATATATCCAAATTATCCATGCTTCATGCTTGGTGTCATAGAGATGCAAGCTTCAAATTATACTGTTTGATCTACATCACTATATGGTGCTTGCTCACCAGTCGCCGCAAAGAGGTTCACACAAGAGCACAGTAGCGCATTAATGATGGACCATTAGGACATTAACATAATATTAAAAAAACAGAAAAACTGCCGAATTAGCATCCCAGATTTTATCCGAACTAGAATTCATGTGAGCTACTCAAACCGAAATAATCTATTGTTCCCTCGTTCTCTCTTTCTCTCTCTACCACGATAATCTCCACTTACGTGCCACCGTGGGCGGTGGATATCATCGTCAAGCCCACCAACTAGGGACGAGCAGGGGCATAGTCGTAGGGAGATGGCATGGTGGGCGCCCATGGGCTCTCCCCCCCCCATCCAACAAATTCCACCTCCACCTCTTTGCCCAATTCACAGTCATCACATGTGGATGTGACAGTATGAGCCATGGAGGCATACGTAGCAAGGCTCATGCACTGCATGAGTGAGCTTATAGACTATGGCGCCGTGGGCAAGCGAGCACGTCGATGAGCAACAAGCCAACAGGTAGGCATGCAAGGCGACAGATGGCGATTGAGCAACTAATGCAACAAGGGGCAGGCATAGCAGCGACCGATGCCCATGGGCATTGTGGATGGGAAGCATGCGGTCAGCCTAGCGAAGCCATTGGGTAAGACAATTTTTAAAAATCTTGGTTGAATTTTTGAAGAGAGGTGCTTCAATCCTTTTCTTTTTTACAGTTGCACAGATATTAAAGCATGAATGAAGGGTAGATGAAGATTACTTACCCCTTCGCTTGCTTCAAGATTTGTGCAACTTATATTAGAAGGGAAAGCATTGAAGCGCTGCTCATTTTTGAAATCTCTGCAACACTTTAGTAGATGTGTTCTGAAACATGGCAAAAACTCATCTGAACATTGAAAACTCCTATGTAAATTGGCTAAAATTTTGTTTTGAAACTATCTAAAAGTAACTTCTGAGACTCACATTTGAAAACTTTTTTGAAATATCTAGTTTGATATATGAAACTTGGTGAAACAAAGTTTCTGTTTTGAAACTCGATCCAATCTCATATTTGAAACTCAAAGATTTAGTATCTAAAATCTAAACTAACGTGGAAATCGAGGTTTTAGGTTTTGAAAATTGGCGAAACTTGCCAAAACATTGATGAAACATTCCCAAACTTCTTGAATCCCACTGAAAGTTCTCCAAAACATGCTGAAATAGGTATGAATTTTGCTTGACTTTTTCCTGAAACATGGATGAAACTTCATGATGTTTTACTTCTGAAACTTTGATGTTTAAATTTTAGTTTGAAACATTCTACTATGACCTCCTAATGGGATATCGTTGTGACATCTTTCGCTGTAATTTTAAAACTTTTATGTTCGAAATTTTACTTAAATCTTCATGAAATTTGCTTAAAATTCTCTAAAACTCGTTTGAAAATTATACTGTTTGATCTACATCACTACATGGTGCTTACTCACCGGTCGCCGCAAAGAGGTTCACACAAGAGCACAGTAGCGCATTAATGATGGGCCATTGCCCATTGGGCATTAACATAATATAAAAGAAAAGAAAAAATACCGACTTGGCAGCTCAGATTTTATCCAAACTAGGGCCTGTTTAGTAGAACTTTAGATCCCAGCTTCACCTGAGATCTGAAACTTGTAGGTTAAAATAAAGTGAATTAAGTTTAAATTTTGGGTCTAAAATTTGAAAAGATGATCCATCTAAACACTTTTAATATACTCACAGATCTAGCTCCACGGATCTGGTGGAGTTAAGAATACCCAGCTCCACCAGATCCACGGATCTGACAGAGCTGGAGCCCTACCAAACACACCCTAGAGTTCACATGAGCCACTTAAACCGAAATAATCTATTGTTCACTCGTTTTCTCTTTTTCTCTCTCTACAAGCATTTACAAGCATGAATTTCGTGTAAGGGTGGTACACAATAACACGGAAGAGGTTACCTCCAAGAAAGTCAGAATTCTTCATTTTCTGTTGTTCTTGTAATGGGTATTGACCATCTTCCTAGATGGGCTGTGTAATTTGTTCATCTGATAACACCTGTTCCTTTTGGTCCATCAGGCAAATCTATCACACTGATGCTGCCATAGTCTAGATGAAAAGTGATATGTACTCCATTGTTAAATTAAGGCACAGGCAAATTAGTGCTAGGTGAACGGCAGGAATAGGATGGCCTACGGCCACAAGAACTCCATCAGATATAGCATCATCTGGCTACTCATTTAGCAAGGCTTCCAATGCATTCTTTGATTGAGCCCATAATCGCTCTAGTGTTCTGTATTCCATGCGGCCCAAAAATGCAAAAAAAAAAAGGTCATAAAAAGCTCCCAAGTAACCAGCCAGTATGCACATGACATCAGACAGCTTTAACAAAACATATGGTCTGCGTTCATAGTAATTTTGAACTCTAGATGTCTCAATTACATGATGCAAATGCGAATTGTCAAGATATATAAAAGACCTTCAAATCATCTATGCGCTAGTAAAGCTAGTGTGATGCTTATCATAAACCCTAGAAATCGGAAATGGTCTAACCTTTTGTTTCGTTTGAAAGGCGTAATCAACTTCGAGTTCTAACAATTTCTTCATTTCTACATAGCGAGGCACGCGGTCAGCACCTAAGCAATCTGCAGCCTCTTGGACCTGCAAATAACTCCATGAGATCAGATTGAACACACTACTACAGAACAGCTAATCCTTGCCGGCATATCACTGCCGATTAGGACTGAGCCGGCAGTGATAACGTATCTCTGCCGGTTCGAAAGTTAAGTTAGGGGGAGAACTTATCACCGCCGGTTCATGCAACCAACCGCAAGAAAAGCAAGATATCACCGCCGGTTTGAGACAACAACCGCAGAGATATATCACCGCCGGTCGTTCTTAAACGGCAGGATACTTGCATTTTCACCGCCGGTTAAAGCGAGGACCGGCAGTGATATTATCTTCCCGCAATATGTTTTTCGCATTCGAGCTTATCACTGCGGTTCTGCGCAGACCGCAGCAGATAAGTCTTTATATAATCGAGACCCTCGCCTCCCGACCGATCGAGCAAAGATAGAGAGGCGCCTGCCTTTGCTCGATTTGTAGATTGCAACGATCTGCTGCCGAAAAATTTGTTAAAATTTGTATTGTGCTTCTTTTCGAGGTTAGTAATTTGATCTCTATTTTTGTAAATAATAAAAAATTGCCACGTGGATTTTTACATAATGAAAAAAGGTGTATTTTCAAATGTTGAAATAATAAAAACTTGTTAGATGGATATTTACCTAATAAAAAAATGTTGATATATTTTAATGTACTGAAAGTGTATCTTAAGTACTTACAATTTTTTCCAAATTTGTAAATAATAAGGAATTGCAAGATGGATATTGACGCAATGAAAAAGATTGATATATTTTGATATAGTCTAAATATATCCTAACTATTTACAATTATTTTCATTTTTACAATACTAAAAATTGCTATATGGATATTTACATAACGGAAAAAGGTTGATGTATTTTAATATAGTCAAAATTGCTACATATGTTTTTAAATCTAATTGTTTACAATTATTTGTTATTTGCAATTATATGCGTATGTAATGTTTGATTTAATTAATTGTAGATGGACCAAGGTGGATGTATGACACGGACCGTTGTGGGGCGAGTTTTTAATGGTGTGAGTTATTTTCTAAACGTGGCGCGGCGCTGAGTCGAAGAATCATGGACTACATGTGCTGTCCATGCGTTGATCGCAAAATCGGAAGTCGTTTTCTACCATAGAGTCGATACGCGCACACTTGCTTCAAGAGGTTTCAAGGTCGGCTATACCGTTGGACCAAGCACGCGAAGATGAGATTGTACATGAAGGGCAACACATTATTGAAGATGACGGAGACAACGGTATGACGGCAGCTTGAAGATACGCTTGTCGGCGACCACGACGAAGATCCGATCAAATGTTGCGTGATGGGAGGGAGACTTCACGAGTGAAAGAGAGTTTCAAAGGTTCCAACATATGGTACAGACTCCACGACACCATTGTACCCAGCCGCAAGGAGGAGCACAAAAATTGCGGATCGTGCTTACACTCATCGCAGCTTGAAGGCAAGCAATGGTTGGTCCGATAAGAGCTTCACCGAGCTCTTATGTCTCTTGGGGATTTGCTTCCGAGGGTAACGTGTTGCCTACAAGCACGCACGCCAAGCAGTTGTTTGCCCGCTGGGATTGGAAGTACAAAGGATACACGCATGTCCAAACGATTGCATGTTGTATCGCAATGAGTTTGCGGACTTGATGGTCGTGGCTGCTTGCAAAGCAAAGCGGTATAAGGGCAACAATGATGACATCGATAATGAAGATGTCGGGTGAAGCGTAAGAAGATGAGATCTCCCGTAAGGTGGTGTGGTATTTTCCTATAATTCCCGTCTCAATCGATTGTTTGCGAACAAAAGGCATGCCCAATTGCTACGATGGCACGCCAAGAGCGTAAGAACGATGGAATGCTCGGACACTCACGACTCGTGCAATGGAGGAACATCGACGTAAAATATAAGAAGCACTTTGCATATGATGTAAGGAATATAAGGTTCGGTTGAGTACGGATGGGATGAATCCTTTCGTGAACATGAGCAATCGTCATAGCACTTGATCGGTAACTCTATGTATCTACAACCTTCCTCCTTGGCTTTGTATGAAGCGGAAGTACATTATGATGCCACTATCGATCCAAGGGCCTGTGCAACCCGCAACGATATCGATGTGTACCTCAAACCATTGGTTGAAGATCTTCTAATCTTGTGGAACGATGGAGTACGGGTATGGGATGAGTATAAAAGAGAGAACTTTATCCTACGCGCATTGTTGTTCGTAACCATCAATGATTACCCCGCCTTGGTAACTGGTCGACAGACGACAAAAGGCTTCAATGGATGCGCCCAATGCTTAGATGGTACAAATAGTCGGTGGTCAAGAACTGTCGAAAAATGTCTTACATGCGGCATCGTAGGTTCCTCCGCAAGGATCACCCATACCGCAATAATAAGAAAGCTTTTGATGGGACAAAGGAGACCGCTTTAGCTCAAGAATCACACCGAGAGAGATATTTGCAGCTGTAAGGGATCTTAAAATTATCCACGAAAGGGAGCAGCAAGACATCTATCCCGAGTTCCGTGATAAGGCTCCTTTGTGGAAAAAGAGATCGAGATTTTGGGTCCTACTTCATCGGCAAGATTTAGAAGTGCGACACGCAATCGACGCCATGCACATAGAGAAGAACGTGTGTGACAACTTGCTTGGTATCTTATCGGATATACCGCAAAACAAAAGATACTCTCAAGCACGGATGGACCTTGAAGATATGAAACTCGTGAAGGAGCCGCATCACGAGACATGGATACAGGGAAAAAGTACCTTCCCGCACCGCTACACTCGAGCAAGAAAGAAAAATTAGCCTGTGCGAATGCTTGCACGGAGTGAACGTTCCGTCCGGATACTCGCCAACATAAAGAGACTAGTCTCAATGAAAGACTTAAAATTAATTGGTATGAAGTCTCACGATTGCCACGTGATGATGACGCAGATGCTTCCAATTGCGCTTAGGGTGTTCTCGCAGAGAAAGTCCGAGACCCAATTGTGAAGTTGTGTTCATTCTTCAACGCGATTTCACGTAAGGCCATCGATCCATTGAAACTAGATAAGCTACAGAAGACGTGGTCCACACTCTCTGCGCAGCTCGAGATGTGTTTCCCTCCATCTTTTTTGATATTATGGTCCATCTCATTGTTCACATCGTGAAAGAGATACTGATTCTAGGTCCCGTGTTTCTACATCGATGTATCCTTTTGAGAGGTTCATGGGGTCATAAAGAAATATATTCAGAATCGACATCGGTAGGAAGGTTGCATTGCAGATGGTTGGGGAACCGAGGAGGTCATTGAGTTCTGCGCTGATTACATGGATCTCAAACCGATTGGTGTGCCTACATCACGACATGAGGGTAGGCTACAGGAAAAGGGACATCAAGCAGAAATCACTCCGCACAAACAATCTAGCTTCATTCACACAAGCACATTTCGCAGCCTGGGACAATCGGTTGTGGTGGCCCGTATGTCAACATGCACATGAGCATACTATCTAGAACAAACCCAACGAAGTCGAGGGTTGGATCGCGAGAGCATAGACATAACTCGGCGATTGGTTGCGTAGGCACATGATGCATACGGAGACAGAGTGCGCTCGATTGAAAGTGTTGGCTCAAGGACCGCCCACTACAATTCTGGACATTCCAAGGATACGATATAAATGGTTTTACTTTTTATACAAGAGCACAAGATAAAAAGAGCACCAACCAAAACAGCAGTATCCGACAGATGCCTCACGACAAAGAACGGAGATAGGAAAACCTACTACGGATTCATAGAAGAGATTTGGGAGCTTGATTACGGACCTTTGAAGGTCCCTCTCTTCGGTGCCAATGGGTAAGACTTCCAAGGGGCATGAACATCGACAAGCACGGTATCACTACCGTGGACCTAAACTGGTCTGATACAGAGAAGAACCATTCGTACTTGCTAATTGTGTTACACAAATTTTTTTGTATCCGATCCAATAACAAGGAGCGCCACGTGGTTATTCAAGGAAAAGAAGGATTGTCGGGTTGAGAATGTTGTCGACGAGGAAGAGTACAACCAATTCGATGAGCTTCCTCCTTTTGGAGAGGACGTTGACCTCGGTCTCATGGAAGAGAGTGAGGACGAAGTTACATACATACGCCGCGATCATGACGAAGGTCGAATCGTAGCTTAGTTGTCCTAATTAAATACATTTTATTTTCTGATATGTAACAATTAATGTATTCTTTTGTCATATGTATCAATTTGTGTGAATTCAACTTCATCTGTGTGTTTTTTTTGTATTTGTGTGAATTTTTGAAGCGATGGTTGGTCTTCCTTGAAAATTTCGAGAAAATTTGGATAAAAATTGATAGGATTTCAAAACAACAAAGAATTTGAATTTTTTATTTTGAAATATTAAAACTATGAAAACAGTGAGCACTCTGGATTTTTATAATTTTACAACTTTGTCAAAACTTAGGAAAATATTTAAATCAAATATTACATATCCTCAAGAATTCTCCAAAAATTTGGATAAAAATTGATAGGATTTAAAAACTCCCAAAGCAATCATCCTTTGAAAACTTTGACATAATTGATGGAGCTTATCAACGCGGTTGTATCATTGCCGGCAAGAAGTGCTTTATCACCGCCGGTTTGTAGTATTAACCCGATAAGTGATAATCAAGTATTATCGCGGTTTTTGTTTTGAACCGCAGTGATAAATACTTTCACCGCCGGTGTAGAAACAACCGTAGTGATAATGTATTATCACCGCCGGGTTGATATTGAACCGCAGTGATAAGTTTTTTCACCGCCGAGTTGAGATTGAACCGCAGTGATAAATACTTCCACCGCCGGGTTGAGCTTGAACCGGCAAGTGATAATTCAACTATCACCGCCGGTTCTCTTTATTATCCTAAGTGATAGTTTATCACCGCCGTTTTTGTGTTGACCCAGAGTGATACTCTAACCCTATAAATTCAACGCCGCGCCACTCAAATTTCATTTCCCCTTCAACCGACGCCGCCACTTCGCCTCCTCGCGCGCCTCGCGCCGCCCCACATCTCCCGGCCGTCGCCGACCTCACCGCCTCGACCACAACGCCTCATGCCGCTCGAACCTCACCGACCCGCCGCCGCCGCGATCAAGATCGCCTCTCGCCGTCGCCCGCCGTTCTTTGCTTCGGTAATGACCCGCCGCGCCTCACTGCATATGTTTATTGCTATATGTTTGATTTGTGCCGAGAGACAATTGGAGTAAGCTTTCATGTCTCCTTTTCCCGACCTTCATTTGTGCAAATTATCGTGATTTCTCGGTGTAATAATGGACAATGCAAATACTACTAGTCCTATGGATGAATGAGATGCTTCTTGTTTATCTTTGCCCTGTCTTGCAAAGAAAATTTTTGTTAATACTTTGTACTTTCACATTGTGTGATGTGGCTCACCCTTTGGGGACCAAGGAAGATGTGGTGCTCAAGACTATCAGATTATGTCAGTCAGACGCGTATGTATGCTCCGTCCTTCGTGAAGGTAGAGGCAATGCGGATCCGCTATCATTTGCAAGCTTCCTCATGCGGCTACAAGAATTTGATGTAATTTTTGGCGGATCAACGAGCCAAGAAATAGATAGAAAACCTCTAATAACCGCAAAACTTTGTTATAGAAAATTAGCCGTAAGTGCTAGTAGTAGCAAATGTTTTTCTTATCTAAACTTCAGAGTAGCGTATGATAATTGGTAATACTAGTGTCGTATGTTAGAAAACATGACATAAGAGAGGCAGACGTTGGCCGTCCGACGGGTTGGCGTTCGCGAGAGTATTGATATATGTTTATTGCTATATGTTTGATATGTGTATGTGTCCTTCAAGGATGTTTGTGTATACAGATAAAAAATATATGTGTGTACATGTTCTTTAAAGATGTGTATTATTGAGTACTCCTTTCAATAAACATGCCATGTAGCTTTCTATTTAGTAGAATTGCTTGATTTAGTTTGGAATTTGGGGCAGCAGTACAATTATAAAGAGTCTGTAATGACATAATTATAAAGAAAAATGAAAGAGAGCAACACTTCAACTGACCATTCTCAATTTCAAGTAGTTCTCTACAATATTAATGTAAAGATGTACATGTGTATGTATCCTCGGGATATGTAAACATCCTTTCACGGATTAACTTTAATGTCAATCCTCGCTTGTATGTGTATTTCAAAAGTGACCTTGTTAATTGGAAATTTTCAACAAACTTGCTAGGAATGGCCTCCGACGAAGGACAAGTGCCGAGGGAGTTGGGCCTCAAATATGGACGAAGGAGGAAGGGGTAGCCCAATAATAGCCCAACGTCCTATCTCAACTCGCAGGATCCAAACCATGGACCAACTCGACGATACTCACGTAGCGAGGTAAAGTTTTAGTACACCGTGGTTCCCAAAACATGGTAGGCCCAGCATTTACTAATAATTTAGAAGATCAATTTGTAGGCTCAAGCGCCCGATCAACGAAGGCGCCGCAAGTCGTGGTCCGAACAAGATGCCTAAGGGAATTTTTAACATAGTGGAGCTCTCGGCAATGGGAACTGCTATACCGAGTCATCATTGGGGCCAGACAGACACGCCTCGGGGTTATTGCTAGGGATGATGTGCCCATCACCTATAGATCATGGATTGGCCATGAGGTGACCAATGGGTGGTACCTAATGAGTCAAGAACTCTTTATGGGACAAGTCGAAACAAGTTTTCCAGTTCCCCAAGGGATCGAGTGGGTTGCAAAGAAACGAGCACTCAGATCATGTGCCTCGCGTGGAAGAATTGGAAGACAACGCTAAACAAGAATTATGTGAAAAGAATGAAACGCCAATTTTGACACGCACTCCAAAGTTAAGGGAGTTCGGGATGAATTTGTGGCGTATAAGAGGTCCAAGAAGCTCACATAGTAAGTGAAAGGAACAAAGCAAACGCGATAAGAATATTCACCTCACGCACTAGGAGCAGGAGGGTACGTGAAGAAAATACCGAAGATGGGATCGGTCCGAACAAGAAATGACCCGCAAGGGTATAATTCCTGCAACGGCCGCCTTAAGCGAAAGATCGAAGCACTGGTTGCTTGGGAGGGGTGCTTCTATCTCCGATGATGGCAGCTTAAGCTTCAGAACCGATAGAGAGCAGGAAGTGTTGCGCAGAATCACAGATGCTCACTCGCAGTCTTCCCAAGGATCTTTCGCGCCACGAAGGGAGAATGACGAGCTAACCATAGCCCTTGGTAACAAGGAGCATCCAGGTCGCACTAGAGGAGTTGGTTTGGTCACGTGGAAAGAAGCCTTCCCCGCAGACGCATGGATGTACAAACGTTCAAAGAGATTAAGAGAAGATCAACCGAACGCCGATAAAAGATGCTGCCACGAGCGCTAGAGGAACAAAGATCGAACTAGATAAGGCCGTGGAGCAAGCCGCATGTAAAGCTCTCACCACGATCGCCACCCGTGAAAGCCCCGAGCTCCTCGGTCCCGGTGCTCGTAAGAGCAAACGGCCCACTGGATTCCCAAGAGCATTGATCGCGTTTTCGTGGATGACATCAAAGAACCGACACCGCAAGCTACATTTGGCCGCACATGGCATTAGCATAAAGGTGGCCGAGGGCGTGGCTTGGCCATGCCAGAGTCACGGACTTTGCACCGCCGCCGATACCGCAGGATTCGCCAGGTCGGCGTGGGCGGTGTCGTCCGTCAATACCAAAAATGGAGGTAGAGATCTCGGCGAGGATGGGAACAAAAGCTAGAGAAAACGTGAATGGCTTCTCGCGTGGCGCAAGAGCTTGATTAAGTTTGGCTCGGATGATGAGGGCGACGACGATGATGATCACCGCACTCTCCACACGAGACCTCCCGCCTTCTCGCCGCCAACCAGAAAAAAGTCCAACTCCTCCGCCGCACCAACCGAAAAGGCCCGACTCCTCCGCCAAAATCAGAAAAGAATCGAACAACGGAACATCTCGGCAATCGGCACCGCCCTCGAAGAAATCTCAACCATCTGTGAACCCAGACAACCACAAAAGAAACTATCACCGACATGACCGAGGAAGAGCGGAAAATCATGTAAGCGCTGCGTAGCATCTCACTTTAAAAAGGTGCCATCAAGTAAGAAGACTAAAGTTGATGCCGACGGCAAAAGTTTTTCTTGAGTATGGCAAAAGTGCAAAAGACGGCAAAGCTCAACCTTGCAAAATATCGGACTACGAGCGCATATCCGTAAAGCAAGATTTGCAGCGGCTAGTGCCGACATCGCTAAAGCGGATGCTCAAGCGGATGATGTTCAAGTAGATGCTCCGCGTAAGGTCTCGTGGAAGTTTGTTATGGGAAAATCGCCGGTTGAACCAAATCATTTCGACAACCTTACAACTCAATCGCAGCGCGGCCCATCGCTGGTACATGCAAAGATCCAACGATGGTATGGAGGCGCTCCCGATACACGAGCAAGATTTTCACAATGGGGATAACATCCGCCGGGTTCTTTTCACGGAGTCAGATATGTTGTACCAAAGAAGATGCTCGGACGTGAACATACTTAGACTATGGACTTTGTAAGTCCATCAAGATATCGTTGAGCATTTGCATCGCTTAATTGCATCTCTAACTTCTTTCTTATGTAGAATGGAGGCACGTATATGTAGAAGAAATAACAATGACAATCTAGCATTCCTAGATCCGGGCTCACAACGAGAAACTTGTGAACGATAATCCACATTCGTTGAAGACTATTTATTTAATACTTTTTGAAGCTGCAATACAAAACCTCCGTACTTTTACCCTATAACTTCAAGCACGTATCTCCGACTTCTAATATCGCTTTACTATTTTTGCGTAACACGACGATGTGGGAGTAATTAACTACGTTGACATATATGTGCGAGTTTCACGGGTCCTCCTCGTCATCCAGCTTAGATGCTAGCGTGATTTTTGTCTTGGACTCGGAGAAAACAAACTAACTGCACTCAAGACCTTTGGGACATGCCAATGTAAACTCGATCGCTATGCTATTACTCTAGCAAAATTCCATTCTATTGCATTCAAGTTTAATTACTACTCAAAATCATTCACAGGGCTTTCGCAGACGGCATCGCAAGAAAAGTGTTCTGTATCGTCCATACCGGAAAATTTTTGAAATAATAAATGACTTCCCATGCATGAAGCAGAACCCTAAACAATTTATGTGCATTCTATGTATGTACAAATATGCATTCAATTGTCACGAGAGTGTCGGCTATAACGAAGCCATGGTACGTAATTGCACTTTGATGCCCTTTTTATTTAACAAATATCATCATTAAGTAACTTCCTTTTTGTTCAAAACAGCGCCCAAATCGAGAACCAATAAGTTATTGTCGATGTAAATTATAGCAATTCAAGAACAGATCGCGGATTCATTCATGATGAGATCATCAATCTAAACGGCGAGTTCCACGAGTAGCCTCATCGCCTCATTCCTACGGCCTAGACGCGTGACATGTCTACTTCGACTCATTGTAAAATCAAAGCAACGGGATGACATGTAGTCGAGCTACATTGTAAAAGCAAATTATGTGATGCGTAATTTAATATATTTGAATTATGATTTTAACGATGCTTAGTCGATACATGCATATATTTGAATTATGATTTGAACGATGCTTTATATACTAACATATGGACATCAGTAAACAATTATATAAATATATATATATATATATTGCATTGCAAAAATATGCAAGATTGTCACTCGCGGTTCTTGGAGAAAACCGGCGTGATATGTATATATCATCGTCGGATTATGGTACAACTCGGCAAAGGTTAGTACAATATCCTCGCGGTTGTAGATATAACCGCGGTGATAATCCTTATCACCGCGGATTTTGGTTTGATCCGCAGTGATAGTCCTTATCACCGCCGATTTTGGTTTGATCCTGCAAGCGATAGTTCAATATCACGCGCCAGGTAGAACCGCAGGATAATCTTATCACCGCCGGTTCTGGCCGCCAGTGATAATCCTCGAGTATCATCGCCAACCAATCACGCCGCGCCAATGACCGGCAGTGATGGGGTTTTGGAACCGGCAGTGATGTGCTGTTCTGTAGTAGTGACATGTGAAAAACAGGTAGGAATAAAACATAACACAATTAACTGAACTTCACGTTTAGTTCAGATTATAGTCACCTCGCGTATAGTAGTTGTAGTATCAACAGCTGAAACTTGTGGACTAAAGAGAATACTGTTCACCTCTGTTAGGGATTGATGCACGGCAAAATATTAGAGACAAAGATTTAACGTAGAAAAACTTTTGCGGAAAAAAATCACGAGAAGCAATTCACTATAATGTTCCAAAGATTACAAGTACAGGGGGTTGATTTATATAGCCAAAGAGTCCTAGTTGTAAACGATTTAGACTAACAACCTATTTAGATAGAACCAAAAAAATATGACAGTTAGAGATATTGAATTATCTCCAACAAAACCTCCCCTTAACTCAAAATCTATAACAAAATTGTTTCCGAAAAACCCTGAAGAGTAATAAAGCATTGAATACAAGTGCGTTAAAAGTTCAAAGGACTAATAAACGAGAAAAACTAGAACAGTTAAGCCAAACACTTGTAGTGTGAAAAATCACAAAAGGTATAAAAGACTGGAACAGTCTTATCCAAACGCTTCTAATGAAGCAAGATTGAGTAAACCACCAGTAGGTTAAGAGAAATACTGGAACAGTAAATCCAAACATGCAGTTATAACAAAGCAGATGAAGAATCTGGGTCTTCAACAATTCATAACCCCAGTAAAGTCTGAGTCTGTGCAACTGACCTTCTGAAATAAACACTCAATCATTAAACGGTATAAGCCAAAATATCACCTGTGGTGCTTGATAGATAGCGAAGAACACATAACATGGACTTTTGACATGCTCCATCTGAAACATAAAATTCGGCAAACTGCCTACTAAAAATCCGTAACATAGTTGAAACTGCTCAAAAAATGTCAATATGAAGAAAAACTTCTCGTGCCATCAATGGAGTATAAATTGTAGTAGACCTCTCATATCGAGCAAAGACAACAAAACAACATTGTAGTATCCACCTAGAAACAAACTCCTTCTTGCAATTTAAACCTTTATCTTAAACTGAAATTGGAGCAAAACCTTCACTAGAAAAACTCCGAAGAGTATAATGTTACCATCAGGGTGTTATCGAATTCCAAATGAACGTTGCCAAAACCTCTATAATAGTCAACATATCCAAACGGTGAATAAAACACCGAAATAATGGTGCTGAAACACCTTGTTCCAATTAACGGAGATGAAACACCAAATTCAATGAAACACCAAATTCAATTATCTCCTCAACTGACATTGATTTTTTCTCCAAAGCTGACGATGAAACGTCGAATAAATTGCCAAGAACCCACCAATGATAAATCAACGACGAAACATCGAATAAACCTCCAGTGATAAATTCCGTCTGAATTGCAATAAAATCGCCAATAATAATCATGAAAGCCTAAATTTGCGCATAATATCCCGCCAATAATGAGCACAAAATAATAGGCATAAAAATCTGAACTGTGTATGAATATTGGCCAAATAATCAGAATTGCAGTAAAATCACTTTTGTTGTCACTGGAACAGTCACCGGGGTAAAAAACAATTCTTTCCCTCATACTCACATATTGAAGAATAGTTCTCATCTGAATATGCCATATAAAAACTGATCTTGTTATTGAACTTCTCAATGTCAAATTTAGTGGATGACATAGTAGAGAATACAATTGCAGTAAAAAAATGGTAGACTATAAAAAGAAACTTCCTGGTGCGCTCTGGGTGCATGTAGCAATTTTACTGCAGGTGCACTTGGGTGCGTGTAGCAATTTTCTGCTGGAAATAAAAAAACCGGACTGCTGTTCTGGAAGCCAGACTGAGAAGCCGGAGCTACGGTTGATCCAAGAAGCTGGAGTTGAAGCTAACAACAGAAAGAAAACCGGATCCAAGAGCTAGAAGCCGGAAGCCAGAGCCGCTTCATGAAGCCGGAACCAATAAGAATCAAATAACGGTTTCCAGTTCCAGATACTCCGTATATTAAGAGCTGCAAGTTTTCCGGCGCGCCGCCGTCCACGCCCTTCTTCGAGCGACGTGGATCGCGTGCTTCTCGCGCCGCTCGCGTGAACAGCTGGTCGGGCGCCGTTAAGACGGCGCGCAAACCGCCGAGCCACGCCGCCCACTTGATTAATGGTTTGCCAGCTTAAGTAGCTAATCGCAGTGTTTTGACTCAAACGCCATGCCAGCGCGAGCCAGAGAGCGTCGCGCTTTGTCGGGCCGAGATCGCGAGTTCGACTCCGCCCGAGCGCTCCCGCCTCCGAATTTCTCCGTCCGACGCGTGGCGCCAGCGTTTGCACTTCGGCTGAGCGCACGCCTGCCGCGCGCGTGTCGCGTTTTTTTGCAAAAAGACCCTCGAAATTTTTCAAAATTACATGATAGTCCTTTTTTTGGTAGAAAGCCCAAAAATTTGCGGAGTTTGCGAGGAGCCCCTTAAAACTTCTGGATTTTCGCGGGACAGTTCCTGAACTTTTAAGAAATTACGTATTAATTTATTTTTATCTATTTTAATTTTTTTTTACGAAAAGCCTTTTTTTAGAAATCCCGGATTTTGCGAAAGGACCCCTTTTTACGTCTTCTATTTTAATCTATTTTAGGTCCTCCTCTTTGCGGAAAGACCCTCGAGGTTTAGGTTCTTGCGGGATGAGCGACCTAAGCTTTGTAAAATTGCGGTTTTGCCTCTCTTTTTTCCAGATTTTACCTTGTTTTTTTTGTTCTTTTTCGCCCAATTTTTTACATGCAGTTCTTTTTACGTTATCTATTTTAATCTATTTTAGGTCCTCCTCTTTGCATAAAGACCCTCGAGGTTTCGGTTCTTGCGGGATGAGCGACCTAAGTTTTGTAAAATTGCGTTTTTGCCTTTTTTTCAGATTTTACCTTGTTTTTTTGTTCATTTTTTACGTGCAGTTTGAATTATCTTAAATTTTACGTTCAGTTCGGTTCTCTGCGATAGTGCGCTCCAAAATATCTTTATATTTTTTCTAAGATTCTTTTCTTCGACTAAGATCCAAGATCTACACGGCGCGGCGTGCCGCCGCGTAAGCCTAGCTAGTTTGTTTCAAGTCCGATCGGTTCTCTTGTTTCCTTCGCAACTCACAAGTTCTCTACACGGGCAAGGGCAAGCACACTGAAGAACTTGCATCGTGCACAGGGACTTGAAGCCGGACCAAACAAAAAACTCAGTAGAGCTTTCGGATGCCAATGAAGTCCGATTGGACTGGTGCTTCTCTCCAGTGGCGGAGCCAGGATTTTTCTACGCCTCGGGCCGAAAATAACTGATTATTACTACTATTAAAGACTACAAACATTTAGATACGACAAAAGAACATGACAAATACACAATTAAAAATAAATTTGAATTCCATACTTAATATTTCAATTAAATATATAAAATGTGTCAAAACAATATAGTATAATGGATTGATAGAAAAGTTAATACATAATTAAGGAAGATTTGATGCATCTAAGATTATCATATTTAGCTTCGACCTCTTCATCATGTATTTAGCAATTAGCAACATCACATGAATGATCAAGCTCACCAAATCATGACAGCTTTCCTTCAAGAGTATATATTTGCCATGCTCTCTCTATAGCATCTGAATTGTATGCAAATATGTCAATGATCAATCAACATTCTAAAATTAAAATGCAACTAGTACTTATCTAAGATTTGAATGGTTTTCACTACTATATACCTGCATAGAGCATGAGTTTCACTTTTGTCCAGAGGAGCTAGATGATCACATAAACAGAGGACCTGAAAAAAGCAACCATGGAACAAACATTCATCACACAATTAGAAAATCAATGTTCAACTACAGTAGTACAATTTGGCCAATCACAGAGACCATAAATTCACCAATCATCAATTCACAGTTTCACCAATCAGTCAAAATCATCACTGTTCAACTTATCAACTAGAAATTCACGATTTCACTTTCACCAATCACCATTCACCAGAGAGGCAGTCAGGCAGAGATGAGAGACCACAGAGGCCACTAGCCAAACTCCAACTACCGACTTGCCGAGTGCCGAGGAGAGGACCAGATGACGCGGCCGCGAGGGATTGGGGTCGACGGCCGGCGGGCGGTGCTAGGGACGGTAGAGGGCCGAGCGACGGTCGGTCGTGCCGCCATCGCCCGTCGACCGGTCGACGCCTTAGCGAGATTCGCGGATCGCGACGCCATGAAAGCAAAGCAGCCAAGCACCGAGCAGCCGAACGCCGCCAGCGGTGCAATGGTGGGTCGAGGTCGAGAGCGCGAATGGCCGGGGCGAGGCGGCGGCGGCGCTTAGCTCAACGGCAATGGCGCCGCGAAGCAGCCGAGCAAAGGCTCCGTCGGCGGGCAGCGGAGTGCCGGTCGGGCGGCGGCCGGCCGGCGGAGCGGGCGGGCGGGCGACGCGACCTCAGATCGAGCGGCGGCGTGGCTCGCGTGAGTGTGTCTCGCTCGCCGCTGCGTGATGACCTCGCTCGATTGCCACGCCCCGGTCAAGCTTGGCACGATGTAAGGCACGGGCTCTTGGGCGGTGGCGCCTCGGGCCCAAATGAAATATATACGATGTTTTCATCATTATTTGGCTAGGCCTCGCCCAGCCCCATCGCCCGAGGCCCAGCTTCTCTCGGCTGCTTCTTTCTGATTTCTTCACAGGCGAGCACCACGGGCGGCAGATGAGCCCGGGCGCCAAGCAGCCGGGGCTTCGGGAGGAGCGGCCGGCGCGGAGTGCGCCGAAATACCGGCGGGCTGGCGCGATGGCCGCGCGCGAAGGCGGGCGGCGCGGTGGCCGCAAAGAAGGCGCTGACCGGGGCGCATCGAGGCGGCTGGGCAGGTCCGAGGCGGCCGCGGAGGAAGCGACGCTGGAGTGTGCGAGTGCCCTGCCATGTGGGTGCCGCCGAGGAGATGAACAGCCGAAGATGAGCGGCCGACGCGGGCCGGCGCGGAGGTCGGCGACGGGAGCCAAGGCGCGGAGGACGCTAGAGGCCGAGCGGCGCAGCGGCGGGGCTGGTACCGAGGCGGCACAGGCTGTGCGCCGTGGGCGAGACGTCGAAAGGCGCGGCGTCAAGGCGGACCGGCGAACAGCGGAGGACGGTGCGCGCGCCGATGTACTGCGCGAACTTGAAGACGGCGCTGGAGGCTCGGGCGAAGCCGAGGTAGACAGACCGGCGGCGGGCTCTGGTACCACTCGTTAAGATAGACGCACGATAAAATATTAGAGATTTAACATGAAAAAAATTTTAAGGGAAAAATCATGAGAAACAATTCACTATAATATTCTAAAGATTACAAATACAAAGGGTTGGTTTACATAATCAAAGAGTTTTAGTTGTAGACAATTTAAACTAACAATCTATTTGAATAGAATTCAAAGATATGGTGGTCAGAAATATTGAGTTATCTCCGACAATCTCAGCTCTAGAGGTAGTTCAGCAGTCTTCTCAGACTGAAAGTAGTCAAAAATGAGCTGAGTTGTTGTATTGGAAATAAATTGGCGATGTAAGAAACAAAGTGAATTACCTGTATGATCCCAAGCATGTTCAGCGGTGCATACCGCATTCCAGCTCAACTAATCTGGAATTCAAAGCAATGAAAATTATATACATAATCCCATTTCAAAAAAATGTATAGATAACTCAAAAACTACAAATGGTTTACTGTGTGGTTCTCTGGATTCTCTAATTCTTAGGGAAATTTAAGTTACAAAGTTTTCATGCCATAGGTTACAATAGATTAGATTGGATTGGTTCACTCGATTTTCCTAAGCTAACTTCAGGGATTACAAAATCAAATCCTAGAATAATTGTTGGTGTGATTCATAGAACAAGTGCAAATTTGTCTATGCACACGTGCACACACAATGGGATTCCATACCTCAGGATTGCTCTGTGTAGGTGTAGTCCTAGACAGGCCAAAATGATCCTCGTGCTCGTCTTTCTTCCGCCAGAACTTCCCACAGCAACAAGAGAATTCGGGGTCTTTACCAAATACAAACATGAGGGGAAGATCAAATCCCATGTTTTATTTGTTCGATTGCTTCATTTCTGTTTGTCCTGAAAGTTCTTTAATCTAGAAGTTGACATAAAGTGGCAATGTCTCGCACTAAAAAACAGGCAAGGAGTAGAGGTCCATTCTGAAAGAATACCTTTACTCGTAAGAAGCAAAAAGCAATGATCCAAACGAAGTTACAGTCACCTGATTTAAGCGGTCAAGGCATACAAATGGAATCCGAAAGTGCTCTGTGAGAAGTCCTAAACACAAACACCAAGGTCCAAACATCACATACCCTCAGTATTAGAACATGTATAATATAAAAACAACTAATACAACAAATTATTTATAATAATTTCTCGTATAATTAATAAATTGTCTATACGATGGTACACTTCAAGAGTCTCCACTAGCCTGTCGGATGAAATCCAACACACTAGCGCCACACGGCCACAGTTGCTTTGGAGCAGAATCCGAAAGTACTCTGTGCCAACTGCCAAGTCCTAAACACAAACGCCGGGATCCAAACATCAATGGCGATCATACCCTCCGCATTACAAAATTCACATCAAAACTTAGCAGCACCTGACCTACCCAATGAAGTGGCAACAAGCACCTGGTTCACTGCATTGTGCGCAACAACAAGCGCCGACTTGCCCTCGTGTGCGAGGATCCTCTCCCAGCAGCTCTGAACACGGTTACAGGGGCGTAGCCACCAGGGGGTTTTGTTAGGCTTGAGCTCAGCCTTTGTCCGGATTGATAGCCCTATATGAGATATCTTTACTGTATTATTTTTCTTTTGGTTTTGTTTATCTTCTGTTGATGTATAAATTTGGATTGCAAAGACTATTTTTTGTTATGTTTATCTCAATTTAGCTTAGTCATCTTTGACTTTTGTTAAAAATAACTTAGTCCTTCGAGCCCCCTCTTATTTCATCCCAGCTTCGCCACCTGGTTCTTGCGCATAGCTCCCGCACTGGGTAGTGCCTGTCAAAGCTGAAGTTGGAGGCGTTCTTTTGCCACTGCCGGTAAAGAACCCCATACCTTGAAATTTAAAATGGATGTGTACTAAATTAAGAATAACCTTCACAACATTTTTCAGAATTATATATGCATGTTGGTTTGATGCCAGGGAAAAATGGTTAGCAGGTTTGCACATAGTTTGTATGTGTTTTGCACCAGATATGACACCTTACGTTGCTTATTGCTTATAGACATACTACCTGGCTTTGTAACCGAAATACCTAGTGAGACCAGCAACAAATGAACTAAGCAGCTATAACTAAAGTGAGCACGAATTTGAATGTAGTGGTGATTCAATGGCAAATGAGGATCACATCTCGAAATTAAGAATAGCCTGATGGGTGGCCGTCAGGGGACTTTTTCCTAACAATTTTTCTTTTTTCATAACTAGATAAATACTCATGTTTTGCTACATGTAAACAAAAAAATCATATTATCCCTGACACGTCGAGTTGGCATCGTCGGCATTGGTCTGCTCAACACATGTCCTTAGCTCCGCCTCCGCTCGGTCGCGTCACGCCTCCGTGCCGTTAGCTCGACCGCGCGTCCAAAACTACTTTGCTAGTTTGTATATTTTTTTGTTAGAGAGGGTTTCGGGAGATAGAATTTGTTTGGTTGTATATTTTTTTTAGAGAATATTTGGAGAGATAGAATTTATTTGTTGTTATATTATTTTTCTGTTTTTATTATAGGTTTTTTAGGAGGTGGATTAAAGAGGTGGAATAGGAGAGCTAGATGAACAACCACCGCTAACATCTTTTGAAGTAGGAAGGATAATTTTTGGCCGTCAAAGAAGATAGAAGATCTGGTAGTAAAAGATGGGAGATCTGGTAGCGAGCGGAAGAAACAAACAAATGACCTAACTAGAAAAAGCCAGCAGTGCGCAAAACAAGATTAAAATTCTGACTTATTCCTCGACTTGTACGTTTTACACTTTGCTGGGCAGTGCGTGGCGGCAGTAGGGGCACAAACGGCTGCGCATCAGCCACTTGGCGAGGCAATTCTCGTGAAACTTGTGCAAACACGGCATCACGGTCAGATCGTCGCCAACTTCGAAGTCCTCGACGCAGATGATGCATCCGGCCGGAGTGGCTTCACCCACGGCGCCGCTGCTCCCATCTCCTGGCCCGTTATACCTTTGCTTCTCCAGACCGGCGACCGCCTCGGCGGAGGCAGGCACGCCTCCAAAGCCGCCATGGCGGTACGCTTGGGCAGGCTCAAGCAGGCTCTCTCCGGTCTGCACGGCCATATCGCGGCGAGCTTGACGGTGTTCAGCCTGCACCACACGGTTGTGATCGAGGACGTCGAAGCCCGCGAGCGAGTCATCGTTGTAGGAAGCCTCCTGTGTAAGCTGCTCGTGGGCATTAGGGGTCACGGCCGTAGGAACGCTGCGGCGCCGGCCGGCGGCGTCGGCGACCTGATACCCAGAGGACAAGTGAGCACGCCACGCGCCTTCTTCCCTCTCTTGTTGGACGATAAACGGTAATGGGAAAAGATGACGGGCGGGGAGGCCGCTTATTTCCTCGGCCATAGCTGAAGTCTGATCGATCGAGGGCGGCCACTACTTAATATCCTTGCTACTTAATCTTCCTAACCTCCATCCAAATCTTCTTAAATCCCTCTTCCACCCCTAAAAAAACTAAAAAATAAAAAAATTATCCTATAACAAACAAATTAAAAATGTAATACTTATGGTGTGCTGTAAAGGCATGAGTGCGATATAAACAACGGTGACGAAGTAAGCTAAGCTCGATAATAGAAGCATGATATGGACCAAGATGAAGCTTGATTAGACACTATGGTGGAATCGAGAGTATAGTGCAACCTAAATCTATACGGTGGAACCGATAGTATGACGACACAAGCTAAATGACAATTGCTTAATATGATGTATAATATTACTTTGTCTGTATAAAAATCACAGTAACTCAAACTCGGAGCTAAGCTAGCCTAATGCCCAATTAATCGGTTTGTTCACGGGTCGTAGTCTGATGGTTACGTTTATTTATAGATAAACGTGCACGTGCGTAACGAGTCCGAGTCCGAGTCCGTCCAATACACGCGTGCATGAAATCGTATGTTAGACTATACATGATTTGGATTAGACAAGCATCGTCCCAAGAATTCTAGAAAGAGATGAGAAGGCATCTGGTAGCCGTATATTGTTAATCCTAATTAACCCCCTCATTCTAATCTAATCCGAATTTTTGTTAATGAAAATTTCTCTTGCGAGTGCCCTTAAACCCTCTTTTTATTATGGTGCTAAAGTGGGTTCCAAGAGTGCATTTCGAGGAAAGGTTCAAGAACACAATGTACGTAGGAAGCTGCATAGATCATCTAGGAATGTATCCGTATGCTACAATTTTTGGCCGCGCGCAGAACTTTGCCAATCTGAAAAATGTGGTGATCGTAGCATCGTATGGCAGCTCCATATTGATGTTCCAACGAGAGAAGAGAATCAGTCTGACAAAAAAAAATGATGCACGTCTTCCTACTTTGAGTGCCAAGGCCTGTACTGTGTAGATAACTGACAGTTGTAGGATTCCGGAAACGAACAAATGATTGAAACGGATGCATGTCTTCTGTACGTAGTTTTCCTTGCGTGGGGTACTGGGGTAATCGGGGTATGCTCTGCGAACATTTATATACAACTAGGAGGCCATCAGCATTCAGGATCTACAAAACCACCTCTCATGTTTCAGCCCTAATTACCTTCCAAATCTACCATGCGTGTTGTTGCCGTCGGAAAGCCGATTCTGAACGAAATTATATCGATGCGAAGTGACATAAATAAATATCATAACAGGGGATAGCGGTAACTCACAGCTTGATCAAACGCGTTCATACAAAGCAACGTTGATTAAAGTCGAATTATAGAGATAAGGTTCTACTAGCTAAACCTACTTATAAGGTACAAGAAAAGTAGATGCAAAAAGATAGTAAAGATTGGCGTATATGCGCATTTATCCATCAACAATTACATGGTATTTATAGTCTAAAATAGATGACTCAATCTTAGATTGTGCTTCAGATCTCTCTCTACGTGTCAACTCAATCTTTCCTTGGATAGAGTCCTTGTCCGTCTTCAAATTTTCTCGTTTCTGTTAAGAAACCCTAATAGCCCATTGGAAGGCCTATGTGGTCCCTTAGCCAAAACCCTGGATAAGCGCTATAAAAGGAGGAGGGGTCCCCCCTAATATACAAGAATTCATTAGCAATAAAGAATTTCCGCTTTCGCTCTCCCTAAACACGTGTCTCTCTCTCTTTCTGTTCTCCAATTCAGATCTGTTCGGGAACCCCGGACTATTCGATAGCGAGGTTCCTTAACACGTTATCAGCACGAAGCTCTACGGAGATCAGAATTGAAAAGGTGAGAAGAGAAATCATGTAGCGCCCAAATGGAAGAGATATGCATTGTTGATAGTGGCACAACAAATACCATCTTAAGAGAGTCTAAGTATTTCCAGTCGATCACGAAGAACGCTGGAAAGATTACTACGATCGCAGGAAGCGACTCATATGTAATCGGCTCAGGAAGAGCCACTATTATATTGCCTATGGGTACAACTTTGGTAATTGAAGAAGCCCTTTTGTACCCTGAATCAACGCGCACTCTCTTAAGCTTTAAAGACATCCGCGCCAATGGTTTTCACGTAGAAACCAATGAAGAAAATGGCAAAGAATACTTGTGCATTGTGAAGCACGCGGTATGTGGAAAAATGGTATTTGAAAAATGTCCCTCATATGAATCTGGGTTGTACTACACGAATATTCATGCACCCGAAGTGTATAATTCCTTGAAAACTGTTTTTAGAAGCTCTGAGTTATTTTCTTTATGGCATGGTAGATTAGGTCATCCTGGTCTTAGAATGATGAGAAATATAGTGAACAACTCACAAGGTCATGGCATTAACGTTAAAAATTTCCCGAATCATGAAGATTTTGTGTGCCCTGCATGTGCCACCGGGAAATTAATAACTAGACCCTCTGTCATGAAAGTGCAAAGTGAAATCCCTGCATTCCTGGAACACATCCAGGGGGATATTTGCGGTCCGATTCAGCCCCTGTCAAGGCCGTTTCGATACTTTATGGTGCTCATCGATGCTTCCTCGAAATGGTCACATGTATGCTTGTTGTCAACAAGAAACCATGCTTTTGCAAAGCTGATCTCGCAGATCATAAGAATTAAGAATGCTTTCCCTGATCATCGCGTGAAGTCCATTAGAATGGACAATGCCGAGAATTTACTTCAAAGGCATTTGATGATTATTGCACAACAACGAGGATAGCGATTGAGCACTCGTCCGCACGTCCATACGCAGAATGGACTAGCGAAGCACTAATAAAGAGGATTAAGTTTATTGCCGACCGCTTTTGCGAGTTATAACTTGCCCAACACTTGTTGGGGACACGCGATCTGCACGCAGCAGCTCTTATCAATTTCGGACCGTCGGCCTACAACATCCATTCTCCTATGCACTTGTGCACGGATCATCCCAAGATCTCCCATCTTAGAAAATTTGGGTGTATGGTATATGTACCTATACCACTCCTCGATGGACTGCAATGGGCCCTCTCCGCAAGTCAGGATATCGTTGGTTATGAGAGTGCATCCATAATCGGTATTTGGAACCCATGATCGAGATTTGCATCTGACCGATTCGGCCGATTGCATCTTTGACGAGGATCGTTTCCCATCATTAGGGAGGAAATCAACCTTTGGATGAAAAATGCCGGAAATCATATGGCATTCCACCGATCCCTGCACATGACCCCGTACTAATGAAGCAAATCAAGAAGTCCGAAGATAATTGATTTGCGAATTTAGCAAATGAATCGCTGATCATTTTGTGATCCAAGGGCGTGGTTAAGTCGCATGTACCCGCAAGAAATGCACCGAGAGGGTGGAAATACCAAAGAAAATAGAAGGTATCCTCAACCTGTTCAGAGGCCTCAAAGAAAGAGAGCAGCAATCGGCTCCTCAAACCAAAGTACCGGAGACGTCTGAGAAAATCGGGCGAGAGGACTTACCACAACCAATCACGAAAATGCCCCAAGGAAAGAAGGGGAGCCAGTTGAGACCTGGCACTGGAAAGAAGCCAACAGGAAAGGCAATTCTAGACTTGAATCTTCCACTGCAGGAAGCCGCCGGAAATAATATGTGCGCACACATAGGCGATGAAAAGCTAAAGGAACTTGCTCCTGCGATAGAGAAAAGCAGCGAAGAGCAAGTAGAAGTGCATGAAGCACCCCATGAAGAAATGGCCATAAACTTTGTAATAACAGGAGAATTCCTGAATAGAGCAACAGTCAACGTTGATGCATACTTTGCAAAGAAGATTGCCTCGATCATTGATCATGATCCTGAGCCTGCATCTCTAGCAGAGTGCAAGAAAAGGCTAGATTGGGAAGAATGGAAAAAGGCAATCATGCAGAGTTAGTCTCTCCGAACAAGAGAGAGGTGTTTGGACCAGATACCGCACACCTTCCCATGTAAACCCGTAGGTCACAAATGGGTCTTTGTTCGAAGAGAAATGAAAACAACGGTTGTAAGGTATAAAGCAAGGCTTGTAGCTCAAGGTTTCACTCAACGTCACGGAGTTGATTATGAAGAAACCTATTCTCCGGTCATGGGAGGAATTACCTTTAGATATTTGATCTCAATGGCGATCAACTTGAAGTTGAGAATGAAGCTAATGGATGTTGTCACAAAGATACCAGATGGAAACTTGGATTCGGAGATATACATGAAAGTACCTAAGGAATTCCTATCCCAACCAAGATGGAGCAAATAGAAACACATGCAGTGTGAAATTGGAGAAATCACTGTATGGGCTGAAGCAGTCAGGAAGAATGTGGTACAATCGCTTGAGTGATTTTCTCTGCAAGAAAGGCTACACAAACAGCGAAGATTGTCCATGTGTGTTTATACAATGATCCCGAATGGATTACAGATAATCTCCGTCTATGTAGATGACTTGAACATCATTGGGACGGATGAAGAAATTGAAGAGGCATGCTCATACTTGAAGTCCGAGTTTGAAATGAAAGATTTGGGTAAAACCAAGTTTTGTTTAGGCTTGCAGCTTGAACATGTCCAAGGAGGAATCTTGGTACATCAATCAACCTACACGCAGAAAGTGTTGGAAAGATTTGGATTTGAAAAATCATATCCTGCAAAGACTCCAATGGTCGGAAGGTCACTCCAAGCAGACCTAGACCCATAGAGACCTAGAGAAGAGGGGGAGGAAGTCCTGGGAGCAGAATTCCCATATCTGAGTGCAATTGGAGCGCTCATGTACCTTGCGAATAGCACTAGACCGGACATTGCGTTATTGTGAATTTGCTAGCTTGGTGCAGTCTGGCGTAACCCACCAAAAGG
The DNA here is from genome assembly GCA_036346275.1 of Otatea glauca. Lineage (NCBI taxonomy): Eukaryota > Viridiplantae > Streptophyta > Magnoliopsida > Poales > Poaceae > Otatea > Otatea glauca. The sequence continues at coordinate 4,213,851 of CM070733.1, read as the reverse complement.
CATTGGAAAGGGATTAAGGACATCTTCCGTTACCTCCAAGGAAGCAAAGATCTTGGTTTGTTTTTCGAAGAAACAATGAATTGAATTTGGTTGGCTATGCCGATCTTTGGGTACTTATCGGACCGCATACTTGGCAAGTCCCAAACGGCTATATTTTCCTATGTGGAGGAACAGCAATTTCTTGGAAGTCGTCTAAGCGCACTCTTGTCTCGACGTCGACAAACCACTCAGAAATCATCGCTTTGTATGAAGCATCTCGTGAATGTGCATGGCTCGGAAGAATGGTTCACCACATCCAGAAGTCATGTGGTTTGAACATTGAGCAAACTCCCACGATAATTTATGAAGATAATGCAGCTTGTGTTGCCCAAGCACAGATGGGTTATGTGAAGAGCAATCTCACGAAGCATATCAACCCCAAGTTCTTCTATGCTCACGAATTGCATAAGATGAACGAGATCAAGATATTGCATACTAAGTCATGTGAAAATCTTGCAGATTTGTTCACTAAATCACTCCCAGCATCTACCTTTGAAAGGTGCGTGAAAGGAATTGGGATGATGAGACTTAGAGAAGTGTAGATTTCAGGGGGAGATATGTCACATACTCCCTGATGAATCCTGAACATGAATTATGAATACCCAATATAAATCTCGAAGATTAGCAATTGAAGTTGGGAGAATTGTACTCTTTTCCTTAGCAAGTTTTTCATGAAGTTTTCTTGCGTAAGGTTTTAACGAGGCAATTCGTGCAACATAGTAAGCGTATGCTATGTACTCTTTCTCCAAGTATTTTTCCCACTGGGTTTTTCTGGAGTTTTTGAGGCATATGCATCTCGCGGCAAAGGGCCCAAGGGGGAGTGTTAAGAAACCCTAATAGCCCATTGGAAGGCCCATGTGGTCCCTTAGCCAAAACCCTGGATGAGCGCTATAAAAGGAGGAGGGGTCCCCCCCTAATATACAAGAATTCATTAGCAATAAAGAATTTCCGCTTTCGCTCTCCCTAAACACGTGTCTCTCTCTTTCTGTTCTCCAATTCAGATCTGTTCGGGAACCCCGGACTATTCGATAGCGAGGTTCCTTAACAGTTTCCAATCTCCTATTGATGATTTACTTCTTCACATCTACCTTTACTTAGTCGGTATCTTCTCGAGGCTTCTAACATGGCCTATGCTCAATTCCAATTTTTGGCAATCTCATTCTTTCCTTCTAATTACAAAAAGATACCAAAAATACCTTTCGCCGACTATTTTACCAAAATCTGATGGTAACACGTGTCCAAATAAGTAGCCCTCATGTCAGTTGAGCAAATGAAATTACTCAAATTCGGTAGAGTGCATCATGTCTGTATGTTGTGTTTTAGTTGGTATTTTTAAATTAGAAAACGTCAGCTCTGTACTTCAAAGACCAGCTAGATAGACACTCGAATAGTATATAAACACAGTGGAATAGTATATAAGCACACTCGAATAGTATATAATAAGCTCTGTAATTCAAAAACCAGATAGACGTACACTCGAATAGTTGCATACACCACATATCCCGTCAAGTATTCAACCTCAACACTCATCCATGCACAAGCTTTTCCTCCTGTTTTCTACTCGTTTTGACTGAGTAGTCCGGCGATCATTAGTCGGTTTGTTACCGTGCCACTGGATCAACGTCGAGGAAGTCTGGGTTGTACGTACCTTGGGACTGGAAGAGCGAATTACCCTGCACGAGAGGGCGCCTATTTCGATCTTAGGGCAATGCAAATATTGCATGCCTCGATCAGTACATTTATCGACATGCACTCTTGAATAGGGGTGAAAAAGGTATTGGTAAATCCCGGAATTTCGGAAATCGTTTTTGGAATTTTTCGATCGGACGTGTCGGTATCGGTAATGTTCGGAATCGGAATCGAAATTGGAATTTTTTGTCGGAAACGATAACGATAACGGTTTTGATAAGTTCCGACCGTTTTCTTCGGTTTTCGGAAAAAATCGGTAAATTCCGTCGGTAATTACCGGAATCGCCCAGCCCATAGATCACACTCCTTCAGCCACTAAAATGCCCATAACTTTTTACTCCGAACTCCAATTTAGGTGATCTTGGACTCTATGCGAAGCTTATCACGAGGGCTACAATCTTCACCCATTTTTATGATTTAACAAACTATAGATATTTTTAAATATGATAAAAATAAAACTCTAATGTAGTTATTCAAGTCTAAAATCTGATTTTTCGAAATCCCTCACATAGACTTGATCAAGGGCATGACTACAAGCTCGAAAGAGTCAATAAGATCAAATATTGAGCCATGTGATGATCAACTCATGATCAAAACAATTTTGCAAAACATATTTGCAAATTCTAATCTTATGCTCCAATATCAAATTAAGCACACCTCATTTGCAACATATATTTGCAAATAAACCAAGAACTTATGAGATCAATCCTTTCATGCCCGTCACTCGTTTAGAAGCTTATGCCTTCTATGCCCATCACTCGTTTTCATTGGTCGTATTCACGATCTTTGATGAGTGATAATAACTACTCGCCAAGATCACATGTTTTTTTGCTTTTATTTTCGTATCTCCAATGCTTCATTATCGATTTATCGCCGTGATTATCTATGTGCTCCGAGCTCGATTATCTATGTGCATGTCTTTGTATGCCATATTTCGGTTTAGCGCCGCAAGGGTCCAGTCGGTCTAGTAGCAGCGACTAATAAATTTCAATCCTAGTGTGGAGAGATGTATTATTTGATATGAGATATTGAGACTATCTTATACTATGTGATGTAAATACTGTGTGGAGACTATCTTATGCTATGTATGCCTGTATGGAATGTGTGATATCACAATCAGTAAATGCTTATAAGGTATTGCTTTTAAGTGCTATGTGAATCATTGTTTAATGCTTTAATGTATGCCTGTATGTAAGTGCTATGTGATGTTGCTTAATGCTTATGCCGTTATGCGTTATAAGATATTGATTTTCTAATCTAGTTATGCTATTGTATACATTTACATTGGTAATGTATGTTCATCGTAAATTTGTGAATATTTATTTATTACTAATTTCTATGTGAATGTACGAGTAGTGTGAATTTTTTGAAGTCAATTGGTGGTACATGTCGTTACGACGTTACCGGTCTCTTTTTCGGATTCCGATCGTTACCGATATATATTTTGTATCGAATTTTCGTTTCCGATATTTTCGAATTACCGATGCCGTTTTCATTTCCGTAGTTATCGATTCCGGTATCGTTTCCGAGGAAAAATATGAAAACAAAAATGGTTTCAGTGTTTTCCGACCGTTTCCGACCGTTTTCACCCCTACTCTTGAATTTTACATTTACATGGTTACTTGTCTACTTTATGAGATCTTCTAGCTAGTAAGTAATGTCTTTAATATTCTCATGTATGTCTTTGATTATATATTTTATTGTGCTGACTAACACAAATCACATCTTCAAATAATATCTTCTGAATTTATACATCAGAGCAATCGAACGAAACAAGCAAACATATATCGATTAATTTCTCACTACATGTACAAAGGCAGCCACCAAGGGCTTAGCTAAACTCAGAACCCTGAGCTTACAAATTACTTCTCAATTCCCACATCCTATTCCTCGGTGGGCAGCGCGTGGCGGCTGATCGGGCACAAGCGGCTACGCGCCAACCACTCGGCGAGGCGTCTCAGGTATAACCTATACGCCTGTGTAGAGGTGCGCGTCGCACGGCACGGGCCTGTCGGGCCGCCGTGCCGCTACATATACGCATGCACATATGGACAAGAAAGAAAACAAAGGAGATCAAACACCGGATCCCGGATCGGCATGCATGCATGCCACATATAGCCATGTGAAATATAGGAAATAACGATCAAACGAGGCTGAATGATCACATAATAATTTTTTCCCTAGTGAATTCAATCAAAACCTCTTAAGACTTTAGAAGAGCAGAAGAAGAAAAATCTTCTGAAAATCAGCTCAGAAGCGGCACTACCGCGATGTAGAGACCGTTAGCGCTGGGATGAACAGTACCCTAGTATTACTGAGTACTGTAGTGATAGTGTCGAATGAACAGTAAATAGCATGAACAGTAAAGATTTGGCACGGTTCAAAATCAAAAAATTCATGTAACTTTTGATCGGCTGATCCAAACCAGTGAAACTTTGTAGACACCTTCATATGGATGTCAGGAACTTATTCCAACCTTCAATCGCAAAGATAATTAGCCCTATTTGGATTCATTAGTGCTAATAGTTAGCTCGCTAATAGCTAATAGATAGCTAACTATTAGCTGGCTAATTATTAGCAGAGGCTGTTTGGATACACCTGCTAATAAAGTCCATAAAATCAGCCATTAAGGAGAAATGATCATAATGCCCTTTTGCATGAGGCTGACCGAACCAACTACTGCGGTGCTGCTGCCCGCCATTTTGCTTTTCTGCTGCTTGTGCTACTGCTGCTCGGAGAAGAACTCGTCGTTGTCCCCATGATCAACAGAAAGATCCATCTCCCTGGTCAACTTGGCTTCGCGAGAAACACGATCGAACGCGGCTTGGTGGAGAGAGGGAGTCGACGACGGATGCGACGTCGGTCAGATCAAGAGGGCGGCGACGGCTGCTAACTTCCCGGTGAGAGAGAGAGGGCGTGCGTCGGCGTGTGGCGGCGACGCCTCGCCCCGAGCGGCGCAGTCGTGCGGCGGCTCGAGTGGACGAGTGGATAGGGTTGGAGGGAGGGTAAAAGTGTCAATTGGCTATCTATTAGTAGGTTTTAGTAGAGTACAACCTGCTAATGAACTAATTGTTAGCAGGGTGGGCTGCTAATAATTAGCAGATCTATTCAGGTCTGTTTGGATCCATAACTACTAATTTTAGCAGCTAACTATTAGTGCTAATGGATGTTTGTTTCAGCTTTGGATTCTCTAAAAGCTGATTCTGGATTGTGGTTGTAGAGAAGCTGATTTTCCAAAACCTAGAATCCAAAAGCACATATAAAGTGGATTGTGGATTCTAGTGTATATTGGTGGACTGGATTGTGAGACTCGTATTCTAGAATCGGGCTGTTTGTTTTTTATTCTGATTTTGAGTCAAAATCCAGAATCAAAAGCTAAAACAAACAAGCCCTAAAGCCACAGCCAGCCACTGCTTCGCCTGGAAGCTATCACAGCAATTAAAAGCCGAACTGATCGCTACCATGACACGAGCACAGCACAAGGTTTGAAAATTCGGTTTCGGAATAAATTTCGTCCCTGGCCGGATCGCGAGATTTCGTTGAAATTTTGAAATTTCGGAAAAATTTAGGACGAAATTTGAATTTGAAAATTCAAATCCGGTCCATGTAGTAACGAAAAAACACGAAATTTTGGGCAAAATACCCGAAATTTTGTGTTTTTTTGCACCGGCAGAAAAGTGGTCCAAACGTTAACGAAAATTTTTGAAATTTTGTTTAGAGGTTCCTGACACATTACTGATGTTCTCACAAAAATTTAAGCTGATTATCATATTTGAGGAATTTTTAAAAATTTGGAGAGTGGTACTGTCGTGATAAAACACTGACCGACAAGTTTGATCCGAATGAAAAATAGTACAAATCAAGTTAGAAACTGTTGAAATTTTTTGTGCATGGTTATGATCCATAACTAATGTTCTCACAAAATGTTCAGATGATTATCACGCTTCATGAATTTTTGAAAATTCGAAAAGTGCTATCGTCCTGTTAAAAGGCTTGCGGCACATTCAAACAAAATGAAAAATGGTTTTAACCACGTTAGAAATTTTTGAAAATTTTGGTAGATGGTATTGATGTAACATTAATGTTCTTATACAATTTTGAGATCATGATCAACCATAAAACATCTTGAAAAATGTGGAAGTGCTACTTCACATTACATTTTTTTGAATAGTTTCAAGCATGCAAAAATTATAAAACTTTTTGTACATAGTTGGAAAGCATCGATGATATTCTCATAAAATTTTGATATCGTGATCAAACATAAAAAAATTCTCAAGAAATGTGAATGTGGTACTTCACAGTTTTTGGACTTCAGAGCACGTGTTTATACATTTTACAATTTTTGATTGAGTAGTCAAAACAGGTTCAAATTTTCTGAAACTTTTACAGAAGGGTTATGAGAGAATTATTAACTTCGCATAAAAATTTAGGTGATTATCAAACATGGAGAAATTTATGCAATTCTAACACGGTTACTGCTTTGTTTATGCTAATTCTGTTTTTTATTTTTGAAACATAACAAACGAAGTTAAAATATTTTCAAACATTTTCTGTATGATCCTAGTTGTCTTATGATGGTACCATAAATTTTTCAAAGCATGAAAAGACTTCTTCAATTTTATACAATTCCGACAGTGTTTCTGTTGAAACTTTAAAATGTCTCAAAAATTAACTTTTTGGAAAAATTATCATTGAAGATTACTTTCTTATATGTTATTGATGCCATTCCGGTGAAATCTGGCCATAAAATTTGTAAAACCGGTTAATTATGCCGAAATTTCGGCAGTTGTACCCGAAATTTCGTCGAAATCATTGTAGCATTTCCAGATTTTTTTTCAATTTTTTTAAATTTGGCCGGTATTTCCAATCTCGTGGGGGTCCGAAATCCGAGATTTCGGCGAAAAATCGCCGAATTTTCTAACCTTGGCACAGCACACATCTCAGCGTCGAGTTGCCCCATACGTCACAACCCCTGTGCTCTTCTTCTCCATGCCAGGGCAACGTCGCCTCACCCTCTTCCATCTTTTGCCACGGCAACCAGTGAAGGCCAGGATCACCGCCACGGCAAGAGGATCACAGTGTCAACTGAGTCTTGTCGTGTGAATGCTGCTCCATTCTTGCGGCGCCAATTACTGCCCATCTCATCGCCTGAAACCCAGCTCACCTATGCAAACTGCATGCCCTGCCAGGCCATGCCCTGCCATCTCAGTGCCGACGCCGTGGTCAAGCTGATCAAGTCCGCCCGCCACTGAACTCCTCCGTTCACATCATGTGCCCCTCGACCTTCACTACCTATTTAAGCCAGCCGAAGCTCTCCCATTTCACCTCACCTCGCCCCAGCCCGAGACCAGCCCAAGAGCGCCACCTACTTCCGCTATTGCCCAAGCTTCACCGAAAAGGGGGTAAAACCCGAATCAAGTAACTCGGTGGATACCATCTCAACCCATTAGGCATAAAGCATCGCGGTGTATCCATAAACTCCTCACAACACTTGATTGGAGCTTCGATCGTGTGTAACACCACCATGGCAGCCACCTTCTTCTCCGGTCATGGCGCTCGGTGGCGGCTCATCTCGGCCACTCTCCGACCTTGCAAAGCGGTAAAATGGAGTTCCCCGAGCACCTTTATGCTATTCCCCCTCTCCTCCAAGCATGAGCTTTCCTCATTTTATCCCTCGGTCAAACGCCATGTCCGTCGCCGCCCGACCATGGTGGCGCACCACTTTTGGTCACCGTCGGCCACGGCCAAGCTGCCCCCTAGGTTCCCGGCGATGCCCTCTAGCTCCTCGAGCCGACGACCACCCTTCTCTGGCCTCTGTCTCGTCGTCGGCGTCGAGCCCTAACCAGTGCTCTATTTTTTGGCCACTTACCTGCGGGCCCAGACTATCAGCCAGACACGCGATAGTATGTTCAAACCGACGAATGCGTTTTCCAACACAGAAAACACATTTCGTATTTTTCAGTGCATTTTCAAACCGGCCATTATACACACATTAATATCTTTTGCATTTTAGGTCCAAATTCAATGAAAAAATTTATATATTCATATAAAATTATGAAGTTTCATAATATGCAAAAATATTCAATTTTCAAACTAAGTTTGAATTATTTGAATTTAAATTTAAATAGAACCCTAATATGGTCTTTATACAAAAGTTGCGCACCATAACACCTTAAATCATGAAACAAATTTTAAAATGTTCCTGAGGTCATAGGTATTCCAAAAATGCAAAAAAATTTAGTTTTGAACCTAGTTTGATTTAAAGTTAAAAATAGATTGTTTTCCAAGGCATAGAAATCAAAATAACTATAACTTGGACATATAAATTTAAGAGCGCTACTACTGAACCCTATATTGTTGGAATTGATTCCAACGGTATAGCAGGTTTCACGGATTTCAGAACAGGTTTCAGAGCAGGTTTCAGAAGTTTCATAGCAGGTTTCAGATGTTTCACCGGCGGCAAAAATGGTATACCGTACAAACGGTATACCGTACAAACGGTATACCGTACGTTAGTTTTTCTGTAAATTTAAATATTGGTAAAACTAATTCCTAGGTCTTAGTAATACCATAATACCCTGTATATGCAAAAATATTTCATATTTGTTAAGTTTGAACCAAGTTTGTAATTAATCTTGCTTTAAATATATACATATGATTAGTATGTAAAATCCATAAATAGGTGCAAATGTAAAAGAAACTAGTTCCTAAATGACCTATATGGCCAGACTACTTAATACAGTAAAAACCATTATAATATGTCATAACTTGCACTTAGCCTCTTAGTCGAGATATACTTTCATATAATAAATATGCTTGAGAACTTAAAATATAAACAAACAAGAATAGCATAACTAAATATTAGATCTTGTAGGGCTAATCTCAACATATCCCTAAGGTTAAGATCGTATTAATCGGCAAAAAGATCTAATTTGAATCAAGTTCATAAAAGGATTCATTTTCTATATACATACAAACTAAGATATTAAATAACTTTCACAAATAAAAAAAGATGCAAAACCAGTTTCAAGACACTTCTAGTGTCATAACCTGCTAATGCTATAAAAATAGTTGCATAGCTGTTGCAAATTTAAATCGAAGTCTAACCCTTTATAATGTAAACTTTACAAATATATAAGATTAGGAAATTCATAAAACATCACGGATAAACATTAATACTGATAAAACTAGCTTAAGAATGCCCGCTAAAGCAAGGCCATCCTATTCTGTAGACGTAATTCTATTACAACATGCTTTGCATCTGAATCCTATTAAAAGCATAACCCTGCGTAATATAAACCATAAAATCCATAATACAAGTAAATGAACTTAATTAATAAGGAAATTAGTAATTAAAATGATTTTATCGCCAGAACCTTCTTAAAACCATGAATATATGTCCTATAAACAGCAGCCTAAACCTAGATCTGACACGCGTTAATCGAGATATCAAGTACCTCGTAGCCCATATGAGTTAACCATTCCTAGACTAATGTCTTAATTCTATTAATCCAAATAATTTTAGCCCCTTGAATTTGAAATTTTACATATAAATATATATAATTTTAGCCTCTTGAATTCATAAAATAGAGATAAACAATCTATAAAAAAATGATAAGTCTTGTTACGACATAGCCTAAAACTGCTAGCAATAGGTAAGAGTGAAAAGACTGAATAGAACGCACGAACATAAAATCAAGGAACCCTAAACCTAAACCTAAACCACACCTATTTTATGTAGTAGGTTTCTATTTGATTTCCATCTGATTTTTTTGCCCTTATTAAAGTTTGTTATTTCCTATATTCCGTTGAACAATGTGTAGAACCTGATGTCACTAATTCCGTCGTCGACAACGCCAACTACGACTTCGACTTCATCATAAACAATAATCAGCAAGGCAAGCACCCCCTTTCATCATATTGATCCCAATGTTTTAATTTTTATTTGTTTTGTCGAATCTATTTATGCATGCGCGTATTTTTCTGTAAACTTGCTACATTGTGGTACTGGTAATTATACCTGTTCACTCATGGAACTTCCTTACTAAATATTGATTTGTGAACCTTGATAACTCTAGATTAAAGGTTAGACAATACATAATGTCAACATGGGTATATGCAATTACATATTAATCATGCTTAGCCATGGTTTAATATTGAAAACAAAAACAATCATAATACACTGTTTCATGAGAATTTAAAAAGGTTGGATGTGATTGAAGGTTGTTGGTATTTTAATTAAAAACTCAAGATAAAATTATGATTTTGACGCGGGCGATTACTAGCAATAGTCGGAGGTGCATGTGTCATGCACGTAGTGTAGGGAGAGATTATCGCCCGTGTCGAATTAAGGACCGAATTATGATATGCTATCGACCCAAGAATACACGTACAACCACAAGTGCTGGTATGGGACGACCTTAACCTATTAAGTTACTTGGAGTTGACTTTGCGCGTTGAAAAGCTGGAGTAGTATGGGCTCTCCGATTAGATTTGCTCGCAGAGGCTTCCACAAAGTATTGTGGGTAACACCCCCAAACACCACAACCATCCTGAGATGCTACAAAACGTCACAACCTACGGCTGAATTTATTTAAAAAATTCAGCAACATCTCCTTTGAAAATAAAAGCAACACGGAAGTAGAATATAGAATAACACATATCACAATAACAAGAAGGGGGAACAGGAGTAACCATAACATCACACTTAAATCTTTAAGTACATGACATTTAAGTTTTAAAAACTAAACTAAAATGTAACATAGAGAAACTAAAATGAAGATGTGATGTGAAAGGACGTGCTGCTACTCCCAACCCTTCATGACATGCTCCAAGCACCTGGGAAAGATAAATTGCAAGGGTGAGATTTGAAAAAGAATCTCACCAAGAATTATTGCTTTGACAAGTTAATTTTACATCCACTCAAGGATTATAACATGGTAAGCCGTCAAAACATTAGAATATAAAATCCTCACAAGACAACGCCACAGTTCACTGCATAACCACAGGAAAAACTTCATATTGCACTTCTTCAATGAATGTACATGAAAGCAATACCATGTCCATTGCCTGCATACCCGAAGGCATGGAGCTGCATCCCACGATGTTGTACTGGTACGGTCACAACCATAGGTCCGCGACATAACTTCAAATGCATATACTTATGCAAGTGCACATGTTATGCTGCATATGCATACAAAGAAATAACATCCTTCCAAACATGCTTCAACATTATTCACAACCGTGAAGAGATAGCACACTTCATGAATATACATAAGGCAATGATCATACTTGCTTGAAATTGAAGAATACCTCAATATTTCAGATCGTAAATAAACATCATGGTTCTGAAATTTTAAATATGAGTGATGAAAATTAACAAGTCAAAGATGTAGCAAAGCCACCTCTACATTTACTTGCCTCTGACAACAAGGACGGCAATCCTCAAGTGTGGCTCGAAGCACCACCACCTGTTTCACAACCACCTCTCATAACCAACGCTTTAAACACATAAACAAAAGGTAAACAACATGATCCTATGCCCCAAAACTCCCGCAAAGGAAGAAACTCCCACAAACTGCACGCTTCGCAAATCGATCGATAAAATCACCAGTACTTGTCTTTTTTGTATCTATTTTTATACCACAGCTAGGAAAGTAAACAAATACATTTGTGAAAACTACAGAACGAGGGCTACAACTTTCGTGGAGAAGCCATAATTTTATCATGCCTGCAAGATTGCCTAAACGGCCTCTAAAGACAGCACTGAGAATCTGTCAGCAATCTCGACCAGCAAACATTCAGACCTGAATATCTCCAAAACTACTCATAATAAAATTCTTAAATTTCACCAGGAAAAATATATTTTCATCCTATACAACTTCTTAGTTATGAGTCTTTGGAGGAAAAACAATAAAGTGGCCTAATCAGGGTCTGAACCTCGGCTACAGAATTTGACAGCAAAACCAAACAACACACTTCCAAAATTCATATTCTGAGTTCTACCCAATGAAAAATTCTGAATTTTACCAATATGAAAATCTTAAGCAATCCTATACAAGTTTTCTATAGGCAGACAACACAATTATGCACCTAACTTGATCGAATTCCAGATCAATCTAATACTGTCTGGTTTTCAGCATCACAACGACAGCTAACTTTGATTATTTATAACTCCTAAACCGCAAGACCAAAAATCACGAATTGGGACTCTGTGAAAAGATCTCAGAGTCCTCTGCAACAAACCTAGAACCCCACAATTTTATTCGGACATTAACATGCTGATATTCATGGAAAAACAGAGACTGCTCAATCTACCCTGAACTGAAACAGGAAAAACAAGAAATCCAACGCTATACTCTTCCTCTAATCAACAAACTCTACAAATACCGAGCGGAATCAAGACCACACAACAGGGGAAACTCACCCAAGGATTCTTACCTTGTTCCTCCCCAAATCCTTAGATCAAATGTGAGAGCCACCAAGTGTGCAGAAGGGAGGGCGGCTAGGGGAAAAAATTGGAAGGGGGGCACCCTAGGGCTGGAGGAGAAAAGGGGAAGGGAAGGGGCTGCGATTTTTGGTGTAGAAGAGGAGGGGGGTGCGGCTTGGGGTGGGGAGGAGGAGGGGTGGGACTAGGGTTAGGGTTTCCCCCTCACATGGGCTAAATCCGACGGATAGGCCCAAACCGACCCAAAACCCCAAATGAATTATGCGATGCTACAGAAACAACCCACAATGGTTGGAATTAAATGGGATATTACAGGTGTATGCCTTGCTATGGGGAAAAATATTTTGGTAGAGATGGACTGCCAGAGTTGTTGTGTAAATGGGATGGACTGCCTAAATTACTGTTTAAATGACAGGGATGGACTGTCAAGTCTTGGGATTGTGTTTCTGCCGCCATAGCAGGGGCTTAACATCACCGGCCTGGTACAAAGTCAGATCTATGTAATGTAACGGTTATGTTATAATCTCTCTGTGGCACACCAAAGGAAGTGTGCTAATAGCTTGCGCAAAGAGTTGATCATTTCTTTTGGTTAAAGCTATACACCTCTACAGAGTGTAAATCTTTTCGAAAAGCCGCGCCAGCGGTCAAAAGCACTTGGTAAAGTCATCACATAGTCAGATGTTTTATTATTTTCAAAAAGACTTGGTTTCATCTGTTATGCCATGTGATGGCAAAGAACGGTGTTGTGCCACGTGTTGGCAGGAATTGGACGATTTGATGCTCACGTCATGGAGGACTATGGGTTATTACTTATCCTTTACATACTTGTTATTTTCATATCAGTCAATCTTACTCTTACAAATTCCATTTGTAAATCACTACATGATTTCCAAATTCAATTTTGATTTATGCAAATTAACCGTAGAAGCCTCCTTTGACTTAGCCTGCAATTATGCATTTTGCAAATACCGTCTTAGGTCTTGGTGAATATGAAAGTACTCATCCTTGCTTATTTGTTGGTTTAGGTGAAGATAACGAACATCCAAACGATGTATAATTTAATGCAGGTTGCGAAAGTTATGTTAGCGAGTTTTCTAGGGTTTATGCCTTATCAGTTGCCTGAGGGTTGGATGGGCACACTACAAAACCTTTGCTTCTTTTCGCTGCAATATACTCTGCTTTGTAAGACTTTATTATATAAATTACCATTATCATATGTAATAATGAGTATGGATGTGCTATCAATTGTTGTTTATGTGTGTACTAGACACTGATCATAGAACTAGTACTGTATGCACACGGATTCTCATTTTGGCATTATATGCAAAAAATGAGGGTCGTTACACATCCTTGGCAGCATGAGGTCAAGCAAGAAAGAAACCACAAGAAAAGATCAAGAGCAAAGAGATGATTTGCATTCAGATCATGAAGAGAGTTTTAAAAACCTCTCACTTGAGGGCAAAGCTCGCAAGGAGCACACACACACCACACAAGAACCCAAAATCTTGTAGAAAACATAAAACTCCTAGTGACTAAGTCTAAGGTATCAAGTCTTCACCTCCCACTACATCTCCTTATATAGTGGAGGCAACCCTAACCCTAAATCTTGACACTTCAAGTGGATACCATCCACATTTACATCGGCTAACCTGAAACCTAACACTCTTAACGGGATTTCCACTCACACAAGCACGCTTCTCAAAGCGGCTATTACATTGACACCAAATCCGCTCCGTGAGTCCGAATTTGCGTCCAACACCACTTTGGCATAATCTAAATTAATCACTTAGGCCACTACTGTGGTTTTCCAAACTGCCTCGACTGTCGGTATTAGATAAATTACCAATTTGCCCTAATGACCGGTCTTTCTTCTCCTCGAAGAATCACCATGCTTCGTGCATTCCACGTGGCCCTAATGAATTGCCGCCAAGCCTCTCACGTGCCCAGACTCCCCTGAACCGTCCTCGCTTGCAAGCAGGCCCAAGTCACTTGACCCCATGTGTCTTTTTCGCTTCACTACGGCGGTATCGGCTTTCTTGACCATTCTGGACCTCAACTCCTCCCTGTGCCTAGTTCCGGTCCAGGCCATTGCCCGTCATGTCCATCATCAATGCGTCATGCTCAGGTTTCTTGTCTTCCCGACCCAATAAAGTAATTTGGATAAGGCAATAAAAATAGCATAAAAATTCTAGAGAAATTCTCAAAAATACTTTGAGACATTTGAAACTCAAATAAAATATTTTTAGCCAAACTTTATATTAATTTTATCTATAATTAATTAATTTTCTTAAAAGCCAATATACTTAATTGAAAATAATTTCAAATAAATTCCAGAAAAATCCAATAAATTCAGAAAATCATAAATTGCACAAATAACACAATAACTTAAATAAAGAGCAAAATTTTGGGATGTTACTCCCTGAAATCCTGCAACCAATACAGACAAGAAACACATCGCATAGCACTATTCACAATGATATGTATTAATCAACAATTAATGCAAACCTTAAGCTCAACTTCACTGGAAAGTCGACAATAATGCCATCCAGGGCCGGTAGTACCGCTCCCTCGGCACTACCACTCCTGGTTGGCTAGTAGTGCCGCTGCCCCTAAAATTCCCCAAGTGACCCTCTCTGGAAAATAACTACCGCACCTTTGGGCCAGTAGTGACGCTTCGCCGGCATTACCGCTCCCAGATGGTCGGTAGTACCGCTTTCCCTTGAAACACCCAATAGACCCCTCTCTGGAAAAAGACTACCGCGTCCACGATCGGTAGCTCTGCAGGGCCGGCACTATCTCCATCCTACACTGTTAATGCCGTCTGGGCGGCACTACCGCTTCTACATGGCCGGTAGTGCCGCCCTTGACCTGACAGCACCTCAAATTGCTTCAAATTCAAAATAGAATTCAAAACAAACTCAAACTTGAGCACCACATACTCAAATATTGTCAATAACTCATCACAAACCTGGATAGACCTCCACATGGTATTTCACCAAGCAACAGAGCAAACTCATAGATGTGGATCCACTTAAAGAAAGGAAAACAAAACTAAGGAACATGCAAGCGTAGCATCGGCTTTTTCGAGAAAATCTACCTTTATCAACCATCTAATCAGCTCAAACAAGCTATTTATACTTATCATTACTTGCAATTTAATTGGCTTTGAATAGTTGTTTAGATTCTTGCCGATTATCACATTAGATCGGCTTTGGGCGTAATTTCTATCCATCTTGCCGATTGTAAGATAAAATTAGCTAGCACACCTCAAACCTCTTAAACCCAGCGTTAGCGTGTGTTTGAGCCGATCAAGTCATCATCACATTTTTTGACACCAACACACTTTTGGCATGCATGGTGGGACACGATGTATTCTACCGAAAAAAGAATCCCACCATCCGATCTAAACACCGAAGCTATAATCGTCCCAATGTTGGATGATTTGACACAAGAACAGCGCAAGGAGATCGAGGATCGAAAGGCCGTGCTCGAGAAGATGATGCTGAATTGTTATCAGAAAACTCGACGTGGTGTCACCAAAAAGACCGCATTGCCGTCGGTCAATCCCCTTGGCAATATAGGAACTATCGATACATCGGTAAGTCGATACATGGCTGTATAAGCTGAATTATCCGCTATGATTAATCAATCGGTACACCATGCTTTGATCAACCAGTCGTTGGCATTGGTAACGACTCTTACCAATGATCGCCAACAGTGTTAAAACCATAACTCAAGAGTTGGCATCGGCCAGAAGTTTGATTGATCCAATGCAAACCTTGCTGAATTACCCAGTCTATTCGGTAGTGCCAAGCACACAGAACCTGGTGTTAGTGGCCGATCCTAAGCCATTGGCTACAACTCCTACCATCATGCCAATCCAGCCGACCATAATATTGCCTCGAGATCCTCGAACAAGTGGGATTGTGCATTATCAAGCATATACCGTTGCTGCTAAGTTGGATGTACCAGCCAACTTACCACCATCGGCTCATTTTACGCCTTTCCCCAATTGGTTCCATAGCCGGTTGAAACCTCTATGCACCCATAGTACACCAAGCCAATTCCGTAGAGGAATATGGCCCCATACAAGGTTGTAACATACTCAGAAACCTTCGTTCCAATATCAGAGCCGATTGATAGGGGAACCAACGTAGGCTACGAGTAGCCTCATTGACTTCCATGGGCTCAAGCAACCTATCAACCCGAGCTTACGCTGGGGGGGGGGCAGAATGCCAGTTATGAACATAATTGGCAAACTTCTAACACTTTATCGGCCAATACAGTGAATTGGGCAAATCAGATTACTGTGGTACTATGAAACCAATTCGGCATACAGCCTAAAGGGAAGGTTACTGGCTATCGAAAGCCAACCCTGATTATATTGATCAGATGTCTTACCCTAATAACTTCAAAGTTCCTGATTTTGCAAAATTCCTAGAGGATGACTCTATCACCACTTTGGAGCACATCGGACGTTTCATCACCCAATGCGGTGAAGCCACTCAGTCCGATGATGAAAAATTAGATTATTCCCTCTATCTTTGTCAAGAGCTGCCTTTATATGGTTTACAAGCTTACCCCCGAATTCGGTCAATTTCTGGACTGATTTGGATAGTCAGTTCCATGAGTACTTTTTCTTGAGAAGCTTGGAGCTTCGGATCTCCGATTTAAGTTCTATCTGATAGAAGTTTGGTGAATCGGTTACGTATTATATTAAGAGATTTAGGGAGGTATGAAATCTATGTTTTAGCGTCACTCTACCTGATAATCAGTTAGCCGATTTAGCCTTCCAAGGGTTAATTCCCCAGCTAAAGAAAAAATTTGATGGACAGGAATTTACCGATTTGAGTCACCTGTTGCATAGGGTATCAGCTCAAGAAAGCCATTTTATAGATAATAGAGGTTTTAGAGATAAGTTCAATAATAATAAGGATAAAGACAAAGTCGAGGTCAACCATGCCGAGTACGGTTCAAGTGATTCATCTGAAGACGACGAGGCTGAAATAAATATAGCCGAATGGGTTAAAAGGTCCAAAACATTATTTAGTCTGTTCGTGGCTTAAGCCGACAAAAAATAAGTCGAAAGTGAAATATGTTTTTGATGTGTCTAAATGTAATTGTATCTTTGATTTATTACTGCAAGAGAAAATAATATAGTTGCCTGAAGGACACACCATGTCATCGACTGACGAAATTAAAAAGCGAAGGTATTGAAAATGGCATCATTCTTTTTCTCGTAACACTAATTATTGCAATATTTTCTGATAGTAGATACAATCAGCTATAGAAGATGGCCAACTCAAGTTTGTACAAGAACCAAAGATGTGGTTGGATGCTAATCCCTTTCCAATCAACATGGTCCAATTTCTAAAAAAGGAAAAGAGCCGATACAAGATACGGGGTCAGAAGTTGCACATCATGTTGATATTCAGTCAAGCTCTAGCGACAGGGAGACCCTGAAGGTCACGATTGTTTCACTACAAATAGAAACTGACCGCGAAGAGATGAATTCAAGGACCATAAAACCAAAGGGAGACTTGTAGATCGGCAAGTGGTACAAGGATGAGAGAGCATCGCCACCACGAAAACTGATTCACAAGCCGAAGCCAACTTTCTCCCAGCTATTGGAGAAATATGAGAGAAGAAACAGCAAGCCACATTATCCTGTGTGTCGGCCAGATAATATGTATTAGCCCCATAACCTTGAAAAGGCTCACCAGTAGTGCCCCTTTTGGTAGTTATGTTGGGAGACTAGGTGTAACATCCCAAAATAAATTAAAAAAGGGAAAATAAAAATTTAAAAATAATATTGAATAAAAATTTTAATTGGAATCAAGATTTTAATTTAAAATATCGTCTTTTTCCTCGTTTTCTTGAATTTTAAACCTTGAGAAAATAATGAGTTGCAATTTTAAAAAAATTTCTTCCAAAATGAACAAACTATGAAAATGAGTTTGAAATATAATCTTATTTTGAATTTCCATCTTTTCAAAAAAATTCTTGAATTATGGCTTTGAAGAAAATCTTTTATATTGATTGTTTTCTTCTCCTCCAAAATATAAAACCCAAAATATCTTAAGAAATAAAATATAAAAAATCATATAAATCCCAAATCATCTCCAGAGCGTTCTTAAAAATCTTCAAAGCAATGTGAACTCATTTAGTGTTGAAAAGAAATAAAAAACAGAATGATGTGACAATGGACAACACTCATGTCATAATTATTTAACACCTCACATACATTATATTATCTTAAAATTTTTACCACATCATATAAAGAACTAGGATAACTTCCAGAGAAAATTTTCAAAAATAATAATGTTGATTTGTCCATTTTATAAAATCAAAAACAGAATTAAATTAAAAACAATATTATAAATGTTAGACTTTTATAAAAATAAATATAGCTGATAATCACCTGAAATTTTTATGATAACTTTCAATAATCATTAGAAATACACAAAAAAGTTTCATATAAAGTAAAGCTTATTTGGTGTCTAAGAAAAATAAGAACCAGAAAACAAAATTTTAATGCAGTTGTATTGTCAGAATTTTAATAATTTTCACATAAAATATCTTCAGCTGAAAATTTTATACTATGACAAAAGCTATCTCCAGATTACTTAAAAAAATTCAGAAATTTTTGGACATGAAGGACAACCCATTTATTGCCTTTACATATTCCTGTCCATTCTCTTAAGTTGGTACAACAGTCTTATCGGAATTTAATAACATTTTACAGATAAAGTCTTGTCCTGAAATTTTAACCAGAGGTTAAGACCTGTCTTGTGATCATGCAAAAAAAATTCAAGCACTTTAGGCAACAAATAGACTCCCATCACTTCTCTCATGGCAGCAAGCAGTACAACACCCCATTTCCTGTTTATCTTTCCTACCAGCACTGCATGTTTCCCCCATCCTCTCTTTATTCTTCCTGCCATTCTCCTCATTCTTCCTCCACATTGCCATTTCCTTTTCTTCCTCCAAAGAACAACATGAGCTCTCAACTCCCCCCCCACCTTCTCTCTTCACAACCATTCCCAAAACTCAAAAATCAAGCAATGCATGTCATACCAATGCATTCCTCATCATGCAAGCATGGTTGGAAGCGGCTGCTCGGCGACACCCAAGGCATGGCGATGCCAACCAGGCGTCCTAGGCGTGTGGCGGCCGTGGAGCGCAGCGCAGCGCACGCAGCCTAAAGTACGACGCAAGGCCCTCGGCCATGGTGCAGCATTGGGGCACAGCAAGTGGGCGTGACACTGGGGGCCTGGCGTGGCACAGGCCTAAAGCACGACGTGGCAGCAGCCTGTGGCCGCGGTCGGCTCGGTCGGCGCCAGGGCACGGTCGACCGGCCCAAGGCGCGGCTCAGCCATGTGTGTGAGGCCGAGGCCTGGCATGGCAGGGCGCAGCCAGGCGAGGCTGCAGTTGCCTGCGTCTCAGGATCGGTCGACGCTGGGGGCAGCATGTAGTCACGCAAGGTGGCGTGCATGCAGGCGGCTTTGATGACATGAATGCAGCGCGGGCGTGCATGCAGGCGCGGGAGTGCATGCGATGCAGGCTCAGCGCGTGGCAGTGTGGCGCCCAGCCGAGCACAGCGTGCATGGCGAGCTGCGTGGTCGACGCGGCCGTGGCGACGCTGGAGGCGGCAGTCGGGCACAGCGGCACCAAGGCCTGTGGTGCTGAGCCGAGGCCAGTGTGGCGCCTAGCCAAACACAGAGCAGGCGTGAGAGCCCGCAGCGGCCCAAGCAAGCGCAAACATGGGAGGCGCCCTGCCATGGTGGCTTGCGGCATTGCTACGGCAACCCGCGGCCACAGCAGCAGCCTACCATGGCAACGGCATGGCAGCACGGCGTGGTGGTAGCCCATGGCATTGGTGCGCTTCCATGGCAGTGCGCAGCGGCCCACAATGTCCCCAGTGAATTTATTTATTCCGGCATTTATAGTAAAGTTTTCGTAGTCGCATACGTTTTCATATATATGGTTTCCGGTCATATGCATGTTGCATTTAAATATTTATCATCGCATATTTATGCATGCACACATGTAGTAAAAACTAATTTGATGCTTACGACCAGTATAGCTACCAATTAGATTTTAATTGTTCGGCGGTATAAATAGTTATTGCTTTCTGCTTCATATAAATAATTCGATCGTCAAGTAAAATATGAATTATCGATCGATGGATGTCGGATTATTTAATTTAGTATATTACCATGTCTCTGTCGAATATTATTTGAGTCACATGAAAGTTAGTTAATTAATTCGATCGTTAGAGGAAATATTATTTCCGATTTTTAGACATTTTCCTACAATCGATAGGGTTAAAATGCCCATAACTTTTGCTAAGAAACTCCAAATCTAGTGAAACAAATTTATAAATTTGTGTAAATTCATTTATATTATAAATATGCAAAAATATTTTAGTTTTAGTACATGTGTAGTAAGTGATCCCAAATTTAAGCTATAGGCTTAGAATGTGTACTATGTAAATTTTTCACAAATCAAATCGAAAAATGATGAAACCAATTTATGTGTATTCCTGAGACCATGATAATTCTAAATATGTAAAAATATCCATATTTGAGCTTAGTTTGTATCAAATGCATGAGTAGATGAATTTCAATACATTTAAAGTTCAAAAGCTCATAACTAGTGCAAATAAATTCCAAAAATTGTGAAACCTTTTGCAAAATTCATGATAAATCATGATATATCTTATGTGTTAATTTTGTGCATTTTTGAGCATGTTTAAAACTGAGGTTTCGTCGGTATTTATTTACGACTTTATGTTTATTCGCTTAGACAACACTTCTTGCAAAACCATTGACGAGCAACATTGGAGGGAATTGTGTAGTTAGACATGCATGTTAAATTAGTGGGTCTTTCGTAGATCATGGCACCTAGTAGGAGGTATGACTTGCTTAGAAGATGCATGTCCTTTATAATGGATGTTCTAGGAATTGTAGGATTGGCCCTCACATCATTCACATATGCATCACTCTCACATGCATCATCCTCATAAGCATTATTCTCATATATATGAACGTATATAATATTTGTATGTATGTTGTTTATTCTGAAGAATAGTAACTTCTTATTTGTTTGCTTATATGTATGTTGACGTTGGAGTGTACGCGCGAATCCTGGAACTATGTGAGAGGTTCTAGACTAGGTGACGTAATTGGTACTCCGATCAACCAAAGCAAGACCAATTGGTCAACAAGAAAGGCAAGAACCCTCCTTTGATCATGTTGATCCCATTATTTTACGGTGTTTATGTTGTTTTATCAAACTATATATGCATGTGTGTATGTTTATATTCAACTTACTATGTTGCGGGTACTGGTAGTTACTTCCTGTTGAATGCATTGCCCTTACCTTGACAATTGATTACCTGCTATTGTAACCTTAGCTTATGGTATGGACATTACTTATTGTCATTATGGGTAATAATTACGAAATATCTCATGTACAAGCTTAGACATGCTCACTTAGAACATCTTTTGATCCTATTTGTTTCGGCTTTTTCACTGGCTTAAAAGCAGAAAAGCCAAAGTCGAAACAAACGACTAACTTTTAAGTCGGGCTTAAAAAAAATTCAAAAGCCTCCATATAACTATAAGTCAAAAGCCAGGCGAGATGTGTTTTTTTAGGCTTTTTTAGGATGAAATAACCCTTTACCACTGGAAGTCTCCAAAATTACCCAACAAATATCATCATATATAAACTCAAGAATCCTTCTTCCATCTCCTCATTTCTCCTCATCTTCTCTTTCTCCCCTGTGCGACATGCCTTCTCCCTCCGCCGCACTGGTCTCTGTCGTCCCCGACCTCCTCCCTCCTCCGCTGTCCCTAGCCTCCTTCCTCCACAGACCCGGATCCGGCATGGCGTGGGTTGAGGCGACCGAACCCGAGCTTGGAGCAGTGGGAGGCTACAGGGTCCAGGCGTGGCGTAGGTGGAGCTGAACTGATTCGGCCGTAGAACGACGGGAGGTGGTCGGATCCGGTGTGGCATGGGTGGAGGCGGGCGGACCCGAGGTTGGAACGGCGAGAGGGGGGTGGAGGCGACCGGATCTGGCGCGGCAAGAGGCGACCGAATCCGCCTCATCGAGCCCCTCAGTATATGTTTTTATTTAGTTTGACGAGAGTTCAAAATATTGCTATGCTATTTTCAGTCTGAGAAGAGTTCAAAATTGCCATGTAGTAATAGTTTCAAGTTGATAAATAATTATACTCAGAATGAAGTTTGATCTCAACATTAATCTATGTTTTTCAATACGACATTCGGTGAAAAAAGTACGAAACATTTGTATTAGATAAATCAGTATATAAGAAAAGTCCTTACAACCTTAAAGGGTATTCCAAACTTTCTAGCAATAAACTACACCATCCAACCCATCAAAAAGCCAGGATACCAAACAGTATATATTGGCTTAAAAGCATACGGCTTAAAAGCTCGTTAAGCCAAAAAGCTAGCTTTAAGCCAAAAGCCAAAAAGCTAGCTTTAAGCCAAAAGCCAAAAAGCCTAAGCCGAAACAAACAGGGCCTTTAAATGTTGGGACACATTTCTATCCAGACTTGAGCAATTTGAAAAGGTACTGAGCCGAGTTATGGTCTCTGTGTATTTTGGTAAAAATCCAACTAAAAAATTTATAGTTTAGACGCGAGCGAGTTACTATGTAAACTTGAGGCGTGAGGAGGGACCTCACGCGTACTTAGGGGGAGATTCTCGCTTGGGTCAGTAAGAACCGAACTTGACGCTATCACCTACGTAAAATAGTGCAACCACATATGCTAGTATGGAATAGCCTTAGCTTAGTAGATTAGCTGAAGTTTAACCTTACATTTTGGTAGGCCGAAGTAGTAAGGACACTCCGGGGTACAATATTGCTCGTAGGTGCTCCCTTCACCGAGGTGTTGGGGTTAAAGCATTCCAATATAACGGTGTATGCCTTGCCATGGGGAGAGGACGTGATGGGACGTAAACCATCATTAGTACTATGTGTGGGGGTCCGGATCATGGCAAGGGTTTGTCATCCCCGGGGCTGGTGCAAGGCTAGACTTTAGCTAGTTGAACAATTTTGTCACAATCTAGCAAATTGGGTACTGTGGGTATCGGGAGGTATGGTTGACATGATTGTTAGAATGTGTCATATCAATGGCAAGCCCATATCAAGGATGCTAGTTGATGGGGGCACGACAATCAACCTGATGCCTTACACCATATGCAAAAAGTTGGGTAAGTACGATGAAGATCTCATTAAAACTAACATAGTTTTAAATGATTTCACATATGATCCTACTTGAGGCGAAAGGGGTTATGGTGACAGAGTTAACAGTCAACGGCAAAACATTGTCAACCGTTTTTTTGTGGTTGACGCTAAGGGTAATTACAACGTTCTATTAGGGCGAGATTGGGTTCACACCAACTGCTGCGTCTCGTTGACTATGCATCAGATGCTCGTCCAATGGAATGGGGATAAGGTCGAAGTGGTTCAAGTTGACACATCGGCTCACAAAGCCATGGTGAGTTCAGATTCGAACTGGCAACATGACGAAGTTGAGTGCATATCGGGTAAAGCCTTATATGATCGTGATTTCATCTGCATCAATAAAATAGAGCTTATTCCAATTAACGTAAGGCCAAGCACGCTTGATAGGAAATGCAAAATTTTGTGTCGATAGAATCCAAATCGACAATAAAGGGTTTGTAAGATAGAATGCGGAGCTATCGGCAAACGATAGATTGCTATGAGACCATTGAAGACTTTCAAGAAATCGAGAAATTAGGCCAAGGTTTCATATCGATTGATTTATTGGACAAAGTCGACATAGGTGATGGTGATAGAAAAAGACCAACTTTTATTAGTTTAAACTTAGCCACAGATTATAAAGAAAAGTTGGTCGAGACGTTAAAGAATTATAAATATTGTCTTGCTTGGGAATGTCATGAGATGCCTAGTTTGAGCCAACAGCTAATTGAACATCGGTTGCCAATAAAATCGGGTTATCGGCTATTTAAACAATATCCTAGAGGATTTAATCCAGCCATGTATGATATAATAAAAGAGGAAATTGAGTGATTATTGGAGGCTAAGTTTATCAGGCCCTGCCGATACGTTGAGTGTTCCTCCAATATCGTTCCAGTTATGAAAAAAATGAAAAACTTAAGGTGTGTATCAATTTCAGGGATTTAAATAAAGCCACACCTAAAGATGAGTATCCGATGCCTATAGCCGATATGCTTATCGATGCTGCATCAGGGAATAAAATTATTAGTTTTCTTGATGGCAATGCCAAATATAATCTTATATTCATAGCAGAAGTCGATATCCCTAAGATGGCATTCAGGTGCCCTGGTGCCCTGGGCTTGTTTGAATGGGTGGTGATGATATTCGGCTTGAAAAATACTGGTGCAACGTATCAACGTGCCATGAATTTAATCTTTCATGATTTAATCGGCCATGTTGTGGAAATTTACATCGATGATGTTATTGTAAAATCCAAGGAAGATTTGCAGCATCTAGTCGATTTGGAAACAGTGTTAAAAAAGATAAGGGCACATGGTTTAAAGATGAATCTATACAAATTGTGCTTTTGGTATATCGGCAGAATAGTTTTTGGCTTTATGATATACAAAAGAGGGATTGAAGTCAATCAAGAAAGGGTTAAGGCCATAGCCGATACAAAGCACCTGCTTGTAAAAAGGATCTGCAAAAGCAGAGCAGTAAGATTAATTATTTACGATATTTTATTTTAAATTTATCTGGCCGAATTAGTTCATTTACCCCGTTGTTGAAATAAAAGGAAAATCAAGAATTCGTTTGGGGAGCAGATCAACAAAGAGCTTTTGAGAACATTAAAGAGTATTTGTCCAAGCCTCCGGTTTTAGCTGCACCGAGGAAAGGTATGCCATTCGAATTATATATATCAACTGAAGAGGCAACAATAGGAGTTGTTTTGACGCAAGAAATTGATGGTAAAGAGCAGGTTATTTTCTACGTAAGTCGACGGTTAATTGATGCAGAAACCAGGTACCCTTTTGTAGAAAAGCTTTGCTTATCATTATATTTCGCATCGACTTGTAAAGTTATATGTAAAACCGATATTATCAAATATATGTTATCAGCTCCAATTTTACAGGGTCGACTTGGTAAATGGGCCTATACGCTCATCGAGTTCGACCTTACATGTGAATCGGATAAAGCTGTCAAAGGTCAGGCTATTGTCGATTTTATAACAGGACACGAAACTGATATGAATGTCGATCTAATATCTGTTGCCCCTTGGCAATTATTTTTCTACGGATCGGTATGTCAAGAGGGCGATGGTATCGGGGTAGTGTTGGTTTTGCCAAAAGGGTATAGCCTTGAGTTCGCATTTAAGCTGAATTACAGGTGTTCCAAAAATCAAGTCGAATATGAAGCATTGCTTAAAGGGCTACAGCTACTTGATAATATCGAAGTTGATTCTGTTGAGGCTTATGGTGACTCTCTGTTGGTGATCCAGCAGATTAAGGGAGAATATAACTACTATGATGAAGTTTTGATCAAATATTTGGAGCAGTGTCACGATATAATCGCCTCATTCACTTCTTTTTCCATTTGTCATATTCCTCATGAGTTAAATGACAAGGCTAACTTGTTAGCTCAACAAGCATCAGGCTATAAAATTTTTGGCCGATTGGAGGAATTCGAGCCAATAGAAAAATGGATCATGTGTGTCACCATAGGAGATTGGAGGATAAGAATAGTGAAATATTTGACTGATCCTTCAAAACCCACTGATCGGAGAATCAAGTGACAGGCCCTAAAGTATGTCCTCTTTGATAATGTACTCTTTTATCGGACTTAGAGGGTTTGTTACTAAGATGTCTTGAAACTGAAGAAGCTAAAGTGGGCATGGAAGAAGTGCACGAAAGTATTTGTGGAACCCATCAATTGGCTTATAAGATGAAATTGTTGTTAAGATGTACTGGGTATTTCTGGCCAACAATGTTGGAGGATTGCTTCAAATATTATAAAGGATGCCAGACTTGTCAGAAATTTGTCAACATACAATTGGCTCTAGCAGCTTTGCATCGAATTATCAAGCCTTAACCATTCAGAGGATGGAGAATAGATATAATCAGACAAATATTTCTTGGGTCAAGCAAAGGCCATAAATTCATATTGGTCGCGATCGATTATTTTTCTAAATGAGTCGAAACAATTTCGCTTAAAAAAGTTACAAGTGTTGAAGCTGTCGGATTTTTACAAAACATATTGTCCATCGGTTTGGAATTCCACAGACTATTACCACCGATCAGGGCATTGTGTTTATGTCTGATGAATTTCAAGGTTTTGCTAGAAGTTTAGGTATAAAATTATTGAATTCATCACCCTATTATGCTCAGGCTAAAGGTCAGGCCGAGTCTTCAAATAAAACGTTGATTAAGTTAATTAAGAGAAAAATTGAAGAGAAACCAAGGAATTAGCATGTGATGTTATCAGAGTTATTATGGGTCTATCGGATTGCGTACTATGGTGCAACAAAATTATCGCCTTATTAATTGGTTTATGGACAAGAAGCTGTGTTGCCCTTGGAAATCAACATTGACTCGATAAGAATGGCCAAACAAAATGGGTTATCGGCTCAAGATTACAAGGATTTAATGACCAATAATTTGGATGATCTAATAGAAATAAGGTTGCATACATTGGATCAGCTGCAAAGGAATAAGGCAAGAGTTGCAAGAGCTTACAATAGAAAAGTGATGCCTAAGTCATTTTGTGAAACCGATCTAGTTTGGAAAACTATATTGCCTGTCGGCTCTAAGGATAATCTATTTGGCAAATGGTCTCTGACTTGGGAATGACCTTATAAAATACATCGGCTTGCGGATGGGAATTCTTATATTCTACAGATGTTAGAGGGTATGGTATTTCGTAAGGCGATTAACGAAAAATACTTGAAGAAGTATCATCCCAGTATCTAGGTTGGGTCCTAATCGGCTAAGAACATCGAGAGTGGAGGCCAAATTAATTCGTTGCAGTTATTTCTGGCTGAATGTGAACATAACTGATGAATAATTGTAATACTCGGTATGGAAAATAGGAACTAAATAAACATAAAATCGGCTAAACAGCCGATTCGAAAAATTTAATTACAAAAATATACAGAACATTGTTTAAGGCCCAACCGGGATAAAAACATTCAAGCATTGTTTTCTTGATAAGCCGATTACAGACATTTATCGTTGATCATATCCCTGAGTTGTTGAGCTTGGCTCCGAAAGCCGATAATGCAGCAGCAGCTTTCGCTATTATTTGCTCAACATCATCAAGGATTTTCTCATCTTCTTCGGCTGTGCCAAGCACGTTGGTCACTTTGGTTGATTGTTTTTTTCACTGTTGCAATGGCCATACCAAGATTGACTTTTTGAGCTTTCAAGGCTGAAGAGGAGCTGGTTATAATTTCATGACCATCAGCTATTTGTTTAGTGACCTTGATCAACTCTGCTTCGAGGAAGCTTTTAGTCTACTCCAGCTTCAGAACTGCCTCCTTATTGGTTTTAAGAGATTTTACATCTTTGTCATATTTGGTATTCTTTTTTTGGTGCCGGCTACCATCTCATCGAATATCTTTTGGTCCTGCTGTTGAGCTTCCCGACGAGCAATTCTTGCCTTGGCTGCCTGCACTATCTCCTTCCGCTCATCAACATGGCATACATTCAACAATGCAGCCATGGCCTCTTCGGGCAAGTTGGTTGCATTGTTGCCATAGCATTCCTAAGAGGTTGAGCATTTTTCGAGCAGATCAACCGATGGGGTGAAAAGTAACTTGAAAAAGTTGTTCAATTTTTCTTGCATTCCCAGAGCCGATACAACATTGGCCAATGCTTCTTTTGAAACGGAAAGATTTTTTAAACTTCCTGTGGGAAACTCTCTGCACCCAAGTCGACGTCATCCTCCAAGTCGAACCAATTGAATCCCAGAATGTTGCTCACAGATTCGATCGGTTTGGCACTTGACCCTTCAGCAGTAGTAGACATGGTGGCAATAGTTGGTGCGCTTGTAGGAATTTTGGCCTAAGGTGTCGGCTGCGATGGCAAAGGTGGCAAATCAGCTTCTATAGGAAGTTCGGTCAGAATATCGGCCACAGATGTCGGTGGAGAAAGAGCAGGCTGCAAGAAATATCAATAATCCTATTAATCGATTTGTCGATATCAGAATTTGATTTAGGATCAATTCATAGAGAAGTTAAAACAACAAGAGTCTACTTTAGCCGATACCTCCTAGGTTATATTTACAATACTTGTGTTAGTATAGTGTGATGAACTAGCATCACTGATAGAACTGCTATTGAAAGTGTTAGTCACTATCGTCGGCTCCGTGGGAAGATTAGGGAAGAACTGATCAATGATAGCTGACGTAGTCCTCTTTGCAGGATATAAGGCTGCAGCAATAGCCGACCATCAGGTAGAAAAACTTCCTGCCCTAGGAGCATTCAAGAAGAAATATGGCAAGTCTTGGATTTGAAGGTTATCAGCCATATGTAGTACGATGTTAGCCGCCGATGCATTGCAGACTCGTTCCCTTGGTCGAAGCCGATCAAATAATTGAAAGTTTGGGAAACTTGTCTAAAACCCAACTATACCTTGAATATACTGATGAGTGATAAAATTCATATGACGATTGATAAGTTCGATTCCTGGTGTGCAAGCCGACGGATAACGTACTTAGGGAGATGAAAATTTTGTAGAGATTTAAGATCTCATCAAGCATAGTGTTACTGTCAGCTGATAGATAGAGAAAAGACAGGCACGGATAATCATCGACTTCTTTATAACTAAAAAAGTCTTGCTGGTTGAAGTCTTTATTGTCAAGCTGGAAGAAGAAAGCCAAGTATTTTTTTGTGCCGATAGGGGTGATCTTGACCTCATTCCCAGAGCAAAAGATGAATCTCTCCCCATAGGATCGACTGTTTCTATACTAAATTTCTTGACTTTCTGGAGTTTCTTCTCGAGGAAAAGTGATTCATCAGCTGGATGGAGTTGGAATGGTTTGCTGAATATGCAATATAACCAAGGTTGGATAAACCACAATGGACCCCCAACATTGCCGACAGTATACTCTCCCATACCGGTGAATAGCCGACTACGGATAATGTGCATCATTTGGTAAACTGCACCAAGAAACATTTTCCCTAGCGCTACCCGATGGCCTTCCACTAATTGCTCTGCAAGGACTTGATGAACCTGTGTCAGCTCAAGAGATGCTTCGCAGAAAAGAAATCTATCGAGCCACATGTTTATGAAAGCAACATGCTCCTTGTTCAATACTGGACCGATGCCCTTGTTGTTGCTAATATACTTGCTCCAACCATCTCCCTTACTTTGGATCAGCTTGTGTTGGGGTTTGCTGCTGAAAGCCGATACTTGATTTTCATCTGACCTTAAGCAACAGAGTTGCGCCACATCAAGAAGGTTTGGGCCGATGGAACCTGTTTTAAACAAAAACGCATTTAGCGTATCTGACCAGAAATAGCAGGTCGTGGCCACTAAGGGCTCGTTGGCCTTTGTATCGGCTAATGAGAGAGGAAGACATTAAGCTATTCCCATCCTCTCCCACTCAATCATTTTTTGGGTAGCTAGCTGATTATACCAATCTCTCCACCCTTTTAACGCTATCAGTCTAGCCCTAAAACTCTTACTTCATCCTTCTATATTATACCCAGGAGCCGACAGTGGAAGGCGAGGGATTTCTTGGTCTATAACAGTGGTCGGATCAAGGTTTCCTATTGGACCTAAATAATACTAGTCATTGCTATCAGGAATGGGGATAAGTACCTACTGAAGGTCACTTTCTTTGAAGCCAATTAGAAGTTGACAAGCTGACGAATGATGCGAGGGATGAGAGCGCCTGAAGCTTGTAGACTAAAATTAAAGATGAAGCCGATGGTGAAGGGACTAAGAGCTCGTGCACATGAAAATGATAGGAGTGTGAATGCCATATTTATAGGTGGGAGAAAAAGGTGAAAAGGCGACGTTTTGCGGGCGATTAATGGTGACGATACACCTCTCAAGGTTTTACGGCGCAATTAATGGAGAAGTTATTAAGAAAAAAACAGCGAAAATGGTGAAGAAAAATTCGAGTTTAGTCGACAACGGAAGATTTTGGAAGAAAACATATTATTTCCTAAAATAGGGACATATGTTAGCACCAAAATTTTGCAAGGTGTAACCAATTTGTCAAGCCAAGAATAAATTGAGTACGCTTGGTGATATCGGCTTAGAAAAGGAAAGTTGAGTTAAATTTGGAATCGTATCCAATATAGATGGAATTTCATCTATAATAGAAGCCGATACGGAGCTTAACAGCTTGTTAGAGCCAATATAGATGGAATTTCATCTGTAA
This sequence comes from Otatea glauca, assembly GCA_036346275.1. Taxonomy (NCBI): domain Eukaryota; kingdom Viridiplantae; phylum Streptophyta; class Magnoliopsida; order Poales; family Poaceae; genus Otatea; species Otatea glauca. Next base: position 4,183,273 of record CM070733.1, on the reverse strand, counting down.
CGATAAGTCTAAACAACTTGTTAGAGCTGATACGATCGATTGTACGATATAAAAGGCAATCGAGGGCGAGTTGAAGATCCAACAATCAATCAAACAACTCGTATCAACTTTTTATCTACTTTTTCTTTCAACTAGGAGTAGTGTAATTTGTCGTTGATCAATAAAATTGCGCATCACCGATTGTTGATCTTCCCTGATTACGCCAGGTTTGATTTCTATAATCTTGTGGTGCATCTTCTTTTTTGAGAAAATCTACCTTTATCAACCATCTAATCAGCTCTAACAAGTTGTTTAGACTTATCGTTACTTGCAATTTAATCGGCTTTGAATAGCTATTTAGATTATTGCCGATTATCACGTTAGATCGGCTTTGAGCTAATTTCTATCGATCTTGCCTATTATAGGATCAAATCGGCTAGCACTCCTCGAACTTCTTAAACCCGGTGTTCACGTGTGTTTAAGCCGATCAATCCATCGTCATATTTTTCGGCGCCAACAGCCTCTAATAGTCTTCTTCGTATAAGTCGTATACTCCAACAGACAAGACGACTGATTATATTGCATTATTGTGAAGGAAACATACAAGCAGTTTTTTCGTAGCAATCCAGATAATAGAAGATTATATCTCGTGAACTCTACATAAGATGCACACAGCCACGAAACAACTACAAGCAAGGGCGGAGCCAGGCCTCGGGCCACCCGGGCCTGGGCCCGAGGCCTGGCCCAAAAATTCTATGAAGAAGCCATCAAAAACCCATGTAAGAATGTATCAACATATGGGGCAGCTCAGCCCGGTCCGAGGCTTGAGCCTGGACTGGCTCCGCCCCTAACTATAAGTAAATAATTAAGTCCTTCACAGCTTCACTGGTCATCCTCTCAGGAGGTCAGTGCATGGCGGCAGAGGGGGCACACATTGCTGCGCCCCAGCCACTCGGAGATGCAATGCTGGTGGAAGCTATGCTTATGCGAGCACGGCATCACGTATAGCTCGTCGCCGGCTACAAAATCCTCCATGCAGATGACGCAACCCCCGACGACGACGAAGCTCTGATTCGTCTCATCGTCTCCTCCTCCGTGATGAATACGCTTCTCCAGACCAGCCACCGCAGCGGCGGACGCAGGGACTCCTCCAAAGCCGCCGTTGCGATACACCTCATCCGCTGTCGCCCGCTCAAGGTCAGCGATTCGGAGCTCGATGCGAGCGATTCGGAGCTCGACGTGAGCGATTCGGAGCTCGATCTCCCAACCGTGAAGTGACCGAAGGAGAAGGTCAGGGACTCGGGCTTCCATGCTCTCGTCGGCGGCCATAGCAGAACAAGCCTAGCTCGATCAGGGGATCGATGGATGACGTATTGACGTTACGTGCACGATCGATTTTTCAGCGTCCAATAGCCACCATATGAATATACGATCTATGGATTATGCATGCATGGATAGTTTAGTCACGAAGAGAGGCGCGTAGCGACGATTTATATACAGCTAGCGTTGGTGCATGCGAGGATTGTGCCGCTTCGACTCGGAACAGGAAATCCGGCTGTAATAATGTCCGATTCGGATCCGGTTTGCGCCTACGCGGTACGTTGCCGTGCATCACATTCACACGGCCGTCGTGCTGTCCGAGTCGGATCGTGTTGTACATCACGGGAGGACGCCGTCCGTTGATTAGATTGTTGATTGATGTATTATGGGGAGTATACATGATCGAGCAGACCTCAGGATATCGCGGGTTTAATCGCGGATCAAAAGGTAGAGGCCAGTATCAGTAGTCCGCCCACGGAGGGCGATGGCGATCGATCGCTAGAGGGGCGCGCGCCCCATGGTGCTCGGGCGCATCACATGCCAACTCCGGCCACTCCAGTGCAGTCCAGACGTCGTTAATCACCGTAGAAGTCATGTCTTTATTGGCGCTGAAAAAGAGCTAATTGACTTCAACACACCCGAATGTAGAGTTCAAAGGGTTTTAGCCGTGCCCGCCTATTTGATTCTATAATTGGCAAGATAATAAATCTAAACAGCTATTATAGAGCCAATCAGACGATTGATAAAGATTTATTTTTCCTGAAAAAGACCATGCGCAGCGAGATTGATACAAAACAAACATGAGATAACTGACGTAAGTCGATGATGATCAAAACGGCGATACGCAACTTTATTGATCAAAAACGAATTACAGAGAAAAAGATTCTAAGTCTAAAAAATACTCCTAATCGACATAAAGTAAACAAAAGTAGATGCAAATAATTGATTGATTGGTGGATGTTCCCTCTCGTCTTTTCTCTCTCCCTATTTTTAAAGCGATTAGGTCGATCGTATCGTCCCTTGATTTTTAAAAATCCACAATTTGTATCGGCCTCAATTTTCAAGAGATAAATTCCACTTTGAACCAATATCGGTTAATATTTTTTATCCATACTTAACTCTATCATCCTAAATTGATCACTTCTGCTAAATTCTAGTGTCAACACCTCCTAAACAAGTTCTTAGGTGTAGTTAAGTCTGTTCAGACTCCTAAAATTTATGGTTTCGCCAGCCGCAAGCTATCGAGATTCGAGCGCTACTGGACCTGACCTAGCCTGCCAGCTACCTGCTTGCAGCAGCAGTTACAGTGCGAGCAGAAATTCAGGCCAGAAGATAGCTGTGCGTAGTAGTCTGACGGCCGGCCCTAACCAAGTCGAAGGCAAGACCTATCAGTCCTTTGCAGAGAATCAAATCCTTGTCGCCATGCATGCGAGCCAATGATGCAGGCTATATATCGCTTCTTCCAGGTTCTTGCATCCGTCGTCATACTTAGAAATGAAAACGGTGCAAAAACGATCGGTAAATAGCTGTTTCGTTTTCATTTTCATATTTTTTATCGGTAACGGAAACGAAATTGGAAACCCCGGAAACGGATAGTAGTGACGGAAACGGAAACGAAATGGAACGGATACGAAAACATAAACGAAAATTTCACGAGAATATAGTACATGATCTATCCAAAGTTTCAAACATACCAACTTTGAATGGTATTATAGTTACATAGAACATATTAATAACATTAGCCAACATGGACTCATTGAGCATGGTATGAACAAGGACACGTAAACATTGTTTACCTCAAAATCAGCCAACACATCATAGTATAATAGCAAACATAGATAGTTTCACATCATAACATAATAGCAAAGTCACGTAATTCCACATCATAACATAATAGCAAAGTCACGTAGTTCCACATCATAACATAATAGCAAACACATATAGTTTCAAATCGTTAAAACTTAGTTTTTTCTCAAGCTATCTGTCCCCCATATTAATCCATCATATTCTCCTCCATATCAGTACCATCGACATCATCTTGCTCCTCCAACTACAAAGACAAGCACGAAACAATAGTAATGTTTTTGATAAGACAAATAGAAGCACATTAAACTGAATTTTACTTGATTCGCACAATATGGTTTGTAAGTTAGATAAAAAAAAGGCAAACCGTTGCTATCGAGCTTGCAAAATGTCGCTCAAGGCTATTCACATCTAACTCAGTCATGATAGATGCAATGATACCACCTAAATGATTAGTACAAACTGATTAGACTTAAATATTTTCGCATTATGAACAAACTATTGAAACAAACTAAAAAGTTACCTTTTGATGCTGCGGTCCAATCCTTAATACCAATTAAAGCTTGCACAATCTCAGGATCTAGACGGCTGCGAAATGGGTCAACAACCTGTCCACCAGCACTGAATGCTGACTCCGAAGCAACCGTTGATACTTGAATAGATAACACATCACGAGCAAGCTGGGAGAGAATAGGGAGCTCAACTTGCTTGACCTTCCACCATGACAAGATATCGAAATGCTTGTCTTTTATAGATGCTAAAGGTTGCTCCAAGTACACTTCCAACTCATTTTTGCTAACACGATCTGTTTCATTAATGCTATGCAAGAACATATCAAGCTCATCATCCTCATCAACACTATCAAGTTGAGAATCCACTTGGTGCACATTTGTAGCGCTAGATACTGTCTTCTTCGAAGCAGATACATAAGCTTGGAACAACTCATAAACAACTTTAGTAAACTTATCAATTTCTTGCATAGAAGTAATGGGGTAAATCTTCGATGCATAATATTCTATCACATTTCTCTTGTATCTAGGATCAAAGAAGCATGCTACAGCAAGTGCCATGTTGGATTTTTCCCAATACTTGTCATATTTAATTTTCATGGAATGTGCCATAGCTTTAATTACTGGGTCAGAGTTGTCACACCATTCTGCAATTGCAATCTTAATTTGACAAAACTTTCTGAAAAATAGATTTGCAGTTGGATATTTAGTGCCAGAGAATAGCTCAGTAGCATCATAAAATAGTTTCAAGCATGCATATATCGATGTTGCCATAGCCCAATTATTGGAAGTTGGAGCACATTGCTTATATTTGCTTGAATTCCGAAGAAAGAGCCTACCAAAAGCAACTTTATAGTAAATTGCACTCTTCAACATAAGATATGTGGAGTTCCACCTTGTAGGAACATCCAATGAGAGACCCTTGGTCACATCCAAGTCACACTCTGAAGCACACTTCTTAAACTCTTCATATTGCAGTGGAGAGCTCTTCACAATTGCGACTGTATTTCTAATATTTGCAATGGCTAATGCAATTGTCTTTAATCCATCTTGGGTAACGAGGTTCAAAATATGATTCAAACATCTCACATGGAAAAAGATGCCATCACAGATTAATGGAGACATCTTATTGAGTTTGCTCACTATCCCCTGAACACATTTATCATTTGCTGAAGCATTGTCCAAAGTAAGTGCAAGCAATCTCCTATAAAGATTCCAATCTACTACACTATCGTAAAACGATAAGCACAAATTTTTTCCCGAATGATGCCCTTCTACATGCATGAACTTAATAATCCTTTTTTGCATGCACCAACTGTCATCTATCCAATGTACTGTGATGCACATGTAGCTTTGTTTTGATTAGATGTCCACATATCCATAGTTGCACTAAAGCGGCATTCAATTGTTTTAAAGTACTCATACATTTTTTTCTTTTCCTCCACAAACATATTCAATATATCTTTTCTCACAGTAACACAACTTTTAATTGGAAAAGAAGGACGCAAACTCTTGATAAAGTCCACAAAGTACTCATGCTCAACAATATTAAAGGGATATTCATGCATGATAATTGCGAGATAAAATTTTTTCAAACTGACAGCCTCATCATACCTATAAGTCTCAATAGATGCAATGGATTCACGCCTCACTCTTCTTCAGATTGATTGTTTGCTGCCCAATCAAGATAAAATGCTTATGTTTCAAGTGACTTTTGAAACCCGATGTTCCTCTACTGCTCTCGCATCGACCTTTGTAACAACATCCGGTCTTATTGCACCTAGCCCATAGCATACAACATTGTTGCCTTTTTATCTTTTACATTAACCTCATACTTGGTGAAGTGCATCCAAACATCGAGGTGGCTTTCTTAGCTTTCTTTTGGTGGTGGCTTACCCTCAGTTTCATCGGTCAAATCCACACTTGGAGTTGGAGTAGCAGCTACAACAATATTTGGAGTTGGAGTAGCACTAGGGGGCTCCAGCAGCAATGATTGAGCCAAAGCAGGGGATGTCGTGCTTGCACTTGCACTGCTGCTCCTACTTGCAACATTGTCCATGGCTATCTGTTATAGACAAATGGATTACAAAAAAGCTTGGAATATTACATAATATGCAATGCACAAATTGGAAATCATCTGAAGGAAAAAAAACCATAAGATACACATACACACACAAGAGAAGTAGATGTCAATAGAATTTAGATAGAAGCAGATGTCAACACAATTTAGATAACCATCCAACCCACATTTACTTAATAACCAGACAATTATGTTACTTAGTAGAATATTTATGCTGGAACAATTTGTCCTGCCATTGCTCAAACAGCTTGTATGGATACAAGGCAGCTTAAAGGAATATGAGGACAATATTGCATATATAGAACCAAAAGTGTATCTGTATATATGAGTGATCATCTTCTAACTCAACTCGTGAGGACAATATTGCATATATAGAACCAAAAGTGTTATTTGATTCGCAGACTCCGCTGCGATATTTGAGAAGATATCAAAATGATCATTTCAGTGATATACCTAGTGGACAATTCCTGATCCAGGTGGAACAACAAGCATGTTACGGAATGCAGTGGAACCCCATTTCAAAAACCAAACCGCTCCTTGTTACGATGGAACTCAAGCTCTATATTTGCCTGAACAACATTTTGTGATCTTGCCACATCAACTTGTATTGAATGATCAATAACAAGGTCTACAGGTAGCTGCAAAAGAAATGTATGAAAAACAATACATCCATCAATATCAGCGAATGAGCGAAAGCACACATGCATCAACTTCATATATTGACAAAGAGAGCAGCGGTAGACCACAGTATGCGAATCATTGTGAGGGGAAAAGTTGTCATAGGATTATCTTTTGAAAATCTGGTTGAATCAACTCAACTATAATGAGATCATAGGATTAAGAAGTTGGATTCATACAGTTCAAAAGAAACTCTGACTAGAACAGATGATATCAGACCAGAATGAGATGATAGGCTAAGGGGCTAACCTCAAGATTCAAGACTAGTATGTCACACACTCCTCATACTGTCATAAAACATCAACAAAGAATGGGCAATAAAGTATATCTGTTCAGAATTACATCATAACCATACTTTGTACATCAGTGTTGATTAAAGAAGATGACATTGAATGTCGTTAATTGTAAAAATAACAAAGTAGGACATAATTTTTTTATCAGAGTAGTATCACTAGCAAAAAAAGGCATGCTAGAAGACAGTATTTCTTAATGCTAGAACACATTGCAGTTCATACAACAGATAGGGGACGGCGGCGTGGAGGCGGCGCGGTGGAGGGCCGGAGGTGGCGCGGTGGACGAGGGGCACCGGAAGAGCCAATTGTACCTTCAGGCGACGGCGGCGTGGAGGCAGCGCAGTGGGGGACGACCCGTGGAGGCGGCGCGGTGGGGCGACACGGCGTGCGTGGGGCGCGGCGCGCGTGGATCGCGGTGGAGGCGACAAGGGGGCGAGGACGGCGCGGTGGATGGGGCGGCGGCGCGGTGAGCTGAAGCGAGGGCACGGTGGGGCGAGCGCGGTGGTCCGGTGGACAAGGGCGCGGAGGCGACGCGATGGGCTTCGCTAGTCGGGCTGGGGGTGGGGCGACGCGGTGAGGCCGTGGCTTCCGCGGCCGGAGCTGGGGCATGGGCGGCGCGGTGAGGCCGTGGGGTCGCCGATCGGGTCGGGCGGTGAGGGTGGGCGGGCGCGGTGAGGTCTGACGACTAAGGACCGAAGGAGGCTAGGGTAGTTCGTGATTTCGTGCCTTGTGGCCTCGTGGAGACGATGGAGTCGTGGGCTAGGTCAGCGGTTCGAAATTCCGCCATCGGTATACGGAATTTTCGAACCGTTTCCGTTTCCATCGGATCTGACTCTCCCGCTGCTTTCGCTTCAAAAAAAATTCCGTTTCCGTTTCCATACCGATATTTACCGTTTCCGTTTTTGTTTGGAACGGTCAAAAAATTTCCGTTCCGTTTTCATCCCTAGTCATACTCATTCCACGTGAAGAGTAGTATGGTACTTGAGCCGTTGAGCTAACGGCTGCTCCAGGTTCTAATGCAGGCCTGCAAGCGCTCTTATTGGTTCTAATGCAGGCCTGCATGTAGTGGCGAATCTAAGATGAAAATAGATGGGGCTTCTATATATGTCGAAGTTCTAACTTAAGACAAACGTACTAATGATATATCTACCGATCTATTGCTAACCAAATTCCAAATTAATACATAAAGAGAAAGGAAACAAAGTGAATAATCAAAATATGACAAGTGTGATATAGTCAAGGCTAATTATGAAGTGCATGAACAAAGAACAAGGAACCTTCGCCACACTCATGTCAATTTTGGGGAATATAACATTCCCATTTTAAATGGAAATAAATATTCTTCCATGCTGCATATATATCTTCTGAATCAACATGTGAAACATCAGTCACCAAAAACTCATGGACGTTTCCATCCACCTCGATACAACTACAGCTAGGATTCTTCTTTACCCCTCTATCTATCATCATCATCCTTAGCATCTTTACCTCATCCCATTTGTTTTTACTTGCATATATTTGGCTCATAAGTACATAGATTCCACTATCTGAAGGATTGAGTTTTATCAGCTTATCTGCAGCTCATTCACCAATAATCTCTATATTGCCATGCCGTCTTCATGCATTTAAAAGAGCACCACAACCAGGCATATTCTGAAATAGCTGAGCTGCACTTTCCAAATCACCACACTTACACTTGGCATAAGCATTAAGCATTAACCATGGTCGTCCAGAAATACACATCCTTGACCGCCATGGCATCGAAAACCTCCTTGGCAGAGGCGACACACCACTTTGGAGCTAGGTCATGGTGAGGCGGGGATCGTGACTAGGCTAGGAGAGCCGAGGTCCGTATGATCGGGGTGTCGCCAAAGATGATCGAGGCCGTGGAGTAGCCGCAAGCCAAGAAGACAAAGGAATGGATGAGATGCTAACTTGAGCTGCTCGATCGAGGAGGACCGTTGGATCGCGGATCGGAAAGAGAGAAGGGTCAAGTTGGTATGCTTTGAACAAAACAGTGCAAAACCCGTTGTGTTGTTGGGTTTGGTCACCATGCATAGTCTGTGTGAGTGGGTAAAATCTCACCCTTGATGGAGTGCTCTAGGGTTTAGAGGCTCATCCAAGGGTGGTAGGTGTTCTAGCCTTGCTACTAGACAGGGAGAGGGGTGTCTCCCTGGGGACGTGGTGAGCAGGTGAGGAAAGTCTACGTGAGTAGTTGAGAGTTGTTGAGAGTGACAGTGTAAGGATCAAATCCTGGCTCTTGGATGTTGGCTTAGGATTGAAGCAAGATATCCAAGGGTGGGAATTGATCCCAGGTCACTATAAATAGAGGGGTAGGGGCAGCCTTCCCTCTCTGAAGGTTCTGAGGTTTTTGCTGCTCATTTGAGTTTTGCCCACTTTGTTGTGAGGCTTTGTAAACCTCCCTTCCAGAAATGAAATGTTCTTCATCTATGTTCTTGTTTCATTTCTCTTACGTATTTACATTACGCACTTAAATTCTGTTATCTAAATTCCGCATTTACTTACTTGCAATACGTAATTTGGATTTGCCTCATCTCCTTCTACATGCTTCTGAGTCTTTGTTGAAATTCATGATTGATGAACTCTTCTCTAGATTCGGTGCTTTCAATCATCTAGGCAATCATTGCGTTCTTGTTGCAAGTTTGTAAATCTGTGTTCTTGAAGTGCGTAACGTGTGACTTGCGCCTTTAGTCCTCGATTGGCTTCGGTTCTTGTTGCCAAGGATGAAAGATTGCCGGATGAATCTTCTATAGATCATATCCCAATTATCTAGGCAATCTACAACCTCTCGCACTTTCCAAACATATCGATCAGAGCATTATCCAAATTAACACACACACAGCCACACCATCGCCCTCTACAACATACCGATGCACCACCCTCCCCTCCCCAGCGCCAGCAATCCCATCTGCCCGATCACTGAGACCACAACAACCAGCACCTCCTTAGGCTGCGAGCCCCCTGCCACCACCATTCAGCAGAACACCCGCCACGCCTCGTCGGCCAACCCTCCCCGCGCGTACCTGTCCACCAGCGTCGTCCACGAAACCATGTCCCTCTCTGGCATTTCATCAAACACCTTTCGCACATCAAGTAATGACCTGTGTTGGCTTAGAGGCGAACAAGAGCGTTCCCAACGAGCATCCTCTCAAGTACAAACCCCCACTTAAGGGCCACGCAGTGGACGGCCTCGCCGCCGGGTGGGGAGCCATGTTGTGATTCTGGTGTTAGGGATACTGGGGGAGAGGGGTCGGCTGGCTGGAGGTGGGGCTGGCGCCCCAACCAGCCCCAATAGTAGATTCGCCCCTACCTGCATGCGCTCTTGTTGGAAGCCAGCATTTTTAGCCCCTCGCAAATTTTATTTTGCAAATCTAATCCTCTTCTAAATACAATTAAAAAATAGTCTTCTTTCTGACTACGGAAGCTCCGGCATGTGACACATCATACCACGGTAGGAGGTACCGTGCAGTGGGAGCTCGAAAGGAGCAACATACTAAGCAGTGCTATCTCGGTAGTATTAATTAAGCAATTTTATTAAGTGATTAATTAATTAAAAGTAATTAATTAAGTTTTTAACTAATTAACGTGAATACTTAATTGCATGTTTCCTACCTAGCAATGCTACCTCGGTAGGAATCTTGTCACAGCTAAGCAGCATAATAGACGTGTTATCTGCGGTCGAGGAAGAGGCTACAAATTTATTTGGGAAAAAGCTAGATTTACAGAAAAAATTATGAGAAGGCTAGAAAAGTGCCGGCCTTCCTCTTGCTGCAGAAACCAGGAGTGTACTAGCCGCCACCTTTTCTTTTTGACACCGTCATACCTGCCACTTGATGAATATATTTGATTAATTATTTTCACATTATCCACTTCGTGCGGCGGGGCCGGGCTACCACTTGTACTCTTCCGGCCGGCGATGAACTTGCGGCGATGTACACATGCCGACCAGCACTCTTTGGAAAGATCCAGCCACCCAAACCGGCAGACACTCATGGCCAGCTGCCACTGTTGACCTGTTTATCCTAACAGTGTATCGACGAACAACCTGTCTGTCCTACAAATATCCTACTCGATCCTACCTAAGGTTGAGATCGAATTGACCCTCTCCTCCCAGACATTTCATCGATCTATATTATCTGTGACACGAGTCAGTGTTGTAGATGTTGAAAAGTAATCAAGATTTGCTAAATTATTGACTTGCTGTTCCACCTTCGATGCACGCATACTGCCATGTCCAGCTGCCACTGTAACCTGTTTATCCTAACAGTGTATCGACAAGCCACCTGTCTCTACATATATCCGACTCGATCCTACCTAAGGTTGACCGATCGAATTGACCCGCTCCTACCAGACATTTCATCGATCTATATTATCTGAGACACAGTCAACGTTGCAAATAACGGTCATGCTGCGTTATAACGTCAAAATTAGACTCGACGCTAAAATTTCATGCAGATATCGTAACTGGTAATTTTTTAGATTTATCATGTTTGTCAATGATATATCATGTAGTGCTATACATGAATACATGATATGTCGTCAATGTTCATCACTACTCTTCTTCAGCTTTGTAGGACGAGTTTTGACCTGCCTGCTTAGCCCACTAAGGCCCAGTAGAACAAATTTATAAGGTTCACTTCCCCCATTGTAATCCTAACCACTTCACTTTACCTTGCTCCAACAGTCCTGCTGGCTGCTGCCTGCTGCTTCATCTTCTTCTACATGCCTGCTGCATCTTCCCACTAGCGGAAATTATAGTCTTATATATTGATAAAAACTATAGTCTTACTCTCTTACTATTGATATAAAATTATAGTTGCCTCCTAGTTGCACACTGAATTGCTGGAAAAGAAGCAACTAAAGCGAAATCGATGCAGCTAAGATCACAGTACTGATCACCACCTGGCTTAATCAGATAATAGAGTGGACACTGTTGGCCACTCTGCATAAACCAGAACACATCAAGAAAAGAAGAGAAAGAACCTAGTAGTGGGCACTACTTCTGAATCTGTTCATCACTCAGTAGTCAGTACTCAGTACTCAGCATGCGCATGCAGCAATGCAAGTGGACTGATGCCTAGAAATCGATCAGATGATCAGACAGTAGCTGCCTTTGCTCGAGTAGCTAGCTAGGCTTGGCAACGATGGTGTTGGTATTGGTGCTCAAGAAATCAAGATTTTTAAACGATTTTTTATTTTCGATTATCGGAAAAAAATCGTAGAAACCGAAGAGATAAGAAATCAATTTTTTTGGAAAAAAGATAAAAAAGATCGAAAAGGTGAAAACCGACCCATTGAATATTTCTTAGAGCTGATTTTTTGAGCGATTTTCGCTTGATTTTCACCGATTTATAGATCGGATTATATCGCATAAATTTTTCTGAATTTTTTTAATTTTTTGAAAATAAATTAATTGAATCAATTTACCGACCGATTTCTACTACCGAACCGACTCGATACGGTTCGATTATCGCGATATTCGAACGATAATCGTCGATATTGTTTACCCTGTTGGTGCTCCCATGTTTCATTTCATCACTTCGACTACTCATGTCTCGAGGACTTTCGCTGCTACCACAGCAGCACCTTAGCGGAAAAAGCCTAATTATCTTTGCAAATGGAGAATACTGTGTGAATCATTGCCATCGCATGTGGGGAGCATCTTTGCATATCTCCTTTTCCTGATCAGCTCTGATTTATCAAAGGCACTGCAGCTGCACGGTGTTGACTTTTCGATCTCTCGCCCTCATGGAATCTTAGAGAACAGATACGATCGATGCAACCAGCCCATAATTCAACACTGTAGCCAGATCGATCGCAGTGGTTGTTTTCTTGGACTAAGAGAGAAATTGGCTGTTCTCTTCGAGAAAGTAGATAAGGGACAAGCAGAGGTAAGGGAGAAATGTTTATAAGCAACGAAGTCAGGATTCAGACGTCAGAGTTTTTCAGATAGGGTCACAGGCAGTGAGGCAGACAGACATGCACAGGTAAACAAATGCAAGTGCGTGCATACTAGCACTCTTTAATACAAGGAAAAGTACGGATTTTAATATACCCTTGTCCGTTCACAACTTGACATCATGCCAAACCAGACAAGTAATCCTAACTTAGTCAGAAAAGCACACTTGCATTGCATGCTAGTACATATGAACATAGCTAGAGAGAAATCCTCGTCACCTTCAGCGTCTTATACTTCGCACTCCACTGTGAACAGTAGCAAAGCAAACACTTGAAGAGAACGATACCGTGTGGTATATTAGCCTATATTAGAGATGTACAGACAGATGTGACGCGCATATGTATATTCCTAGATGGATCACGGATATGGCAAAAACAGCAGGTAGATTAAGCATATTACGATTACTATTATTATTAGATGATTCCTTGTGCCAACTTAATCTCCAGCATGTACTTGTGCGGCCAACCAGCTAGTCGATCTATCTCTTCCTCATGGTTTGCCTTTGTGCTGCGTGTAGATGTAGTCGAGGTGCGCGTCGCGGAGCAGCCTCCTCTGCATGCAGTCGTCGTTCTCCTCCTCACACGCCGCCTCCTCTGCTGCTCCCATCATCTGCTGTACGTATTGCACAAGAAAGGTTGGCTACCTCTAAGCCTCTGACTTCCGAATGGATTTCTCAAAATGAAAGCAGTATCAGACTTTGTTAGCCGGCTTCTCTTCTCACCTCGGAGACCTCATCGCCATTGCCGTCCTGAAGCACCAGGCCATCCGCAGCTGCCTTGACTCCATGTGCAGTGGGCGGGAGGCGAGCAGCTGCTGCGTAGTGGAAGAAGCCGATGAGGAGAAGCAGGGCAATGGCAGCAAACGGCGAAGAGATGATATTGTAGCGCCTCATCCCTATCGATCGATCTTAAACTGTCCTGACTCCTGCCGTGTTTGAGTTGTAAGCAACTGGTAGGTTAGTAGTAGCTTTGGGAGAGAATGAGTACGAGAGGTAGTGGCAGTGGCTAGTGCTATTTATAGAGAAATTTTAAGGTAAATTATATTGAAGGTATACAGTAGATAGTAGAAATTAGATTTAGTCATTAATTTCTTAAAAATATTGTTACTTTCTACTAATGAGAAAGTATAAATAAATAGTAGCTAATCTTATTCCGTGGATCAAAAAATAAACTATCTTTATTAAATTTTCTGTGCCTTGTAAAAGAGTTCTATTTATAATACGCCACGTGGGTTGCTGATCGAGTAGTCGCGACTTGCAGGCTTGCAGCACACACGGTGAAGACAGAACATGCACAGTACACAGGAATTGATAATATTTTAGGGATCTAAATGAAATGCACGCGCACGCGCACTGGATTCGGCCACATGTATAACACGAGCAGATTATGGTGGTTCCAGCTTTCGATTGACGCCGAACACTAAACCTAGTTCTAGCTTAGCTAGGGTAACTGCCAATATCAACTTCGTTGTTTAAGTAACGCAGTACTAATACAAGTTACACAAATCTTGAAGCAAGCGAGAGGTAAGTAATCATTATCTACCCTTCACTAATGCTTTAATATTTATACAACTATCAAAAAGAAAAATATGAAAACACCTCTTAAAGTAAATCACTGTAACAAGAATGGAATGGTTGTTTACTGGTTATCAGCATTTCCAATCCTCACGAAATTGTTTGTGTGTGAATATGGTTGTGGATCATCTGAACTAGTAGTATATTGTAGGAGTATGTGCTCACACTTTCCAATGCACCCAGAAAACAATGGAACGTTAGAACAAGGAGAGAAAAAGGATTTGTATTTTTGAGGGGTATAAAGCTTTGTATAAAGTTATGCTTGATTTTTTTTATGGTACACTCTGTTATGCTTTGATTCCTTTTTTCAGTGGAAACCCCGCTTTCGTGCAGAAGCAAACATTTCCCTTACTCTGTTAGAGATAAGCCCTGCTTATAGCAAACAAAATTTCATGCTTAATTAGTGCATCTTAGATTCTTCGCTTCACACTTTAGTACGGTAAATCAGAAGCTTGTAGAGCTCGAAAGTAGCAGAAATAGAAATGGAGTTGCATATTTTGCTTTGGTTCGCTTGTTGTCCAGAAACTGTTGTTGTTTACTGTGTTCGATCATTTCCAACCCCGACAGTTCGTCAACTCAAAGCCAAGGCCAGAGCTGGGAAGCAGCAAAGCTTGAGCTGTTTGGAGGGGCTTGCTAACTTTTTAAAAATTAAAGTTGGCTTTAAACCTCTCAAACAAGCACTCAATCAGAGTCTTTGAAATAGGAAGTAATCACTTTTCTAGTCCACTTATCTTTTTTAAAAATCTAGCCTTTCTCCCGATCAGTCAATTAAAAATCTAGCCCTCTCCTCCACCACATAAGCGTGATAGATGACACCTATCATCTACCGCAGCTGGGGAGCGTAGGAGTCAGAGCTGCCATGTCTAGAGAGCGCACAGCCAGCAGCAGGAGGAGGCAGCGTGCGGCCAACAGGTGAGGAGCGCGAGAGCAGTGCTACATCAACGCGAGCGGCAATCTTCCGTGATTGGAGAGCGCAGAGATACATTCCATAGCATGGAGACACTAGATTTATAATTTCACGGTTAGATTTAAAAAAAATAGATACGAGGACTAAAAAATGATCACACGCTGCGATTGCGGACATCCTAGCCTAGCTACAGCTAGTGCATGCATGGGGCCCATGCACCACCATGGATGGCTGGCTGACCCAGTGGGCTCCACCCCCACATGCACAGCACAGCCACATAGTAGCCGCAGCACGCAGTCCATAACGGAAGCTGCCAAGTCTTTGGCTTGGCCTCTCCACTACGCACTAGCCATCCCATTTTCCGTGCTCTGTTCCTGCTTCCCCTGCGCTCTGCCTCCACCATTTGATCCCTGGATCGTTGGCGCCACTTCCTGGTAGCATCCGCCTAGGGGTGAAAATTTTCTTTTTGAAACTCTAATTAGCTAACACACGGCCTCCTCTCAATTCACGCAAACGCACGGCACAGGAACGACGCCGCCGCCACAGTTGGAGCCGCGACTCGCGAGCGGCGACACCGCCGCCTCCTCTGCTTTAGCCCTCAACTCCACGCTCGGCCTCAGTCTAACGCGGTGAGCCGGCGATGCCTCCGCCCACCCCATTCGCTTCCGAGCCCCATGCACCTCGGCATCACATCGTAGGACGATGGAGCGGCAGCAGATCTCGGAGTCCAAGAACATTAGAGGGAGGAGCCGGTTCGCTTCGGGCTCCACCTTTGCCTCCACAAACCACTGCGCAGGTGTTTAACGAGATTAACGAGCCAACTTAAGTCTTTATATTGAGCCGAGGCAGTACCAATTTTTGCTCGTTTGCTCAATAAGCCAAGCCGGCTTGCTTAACGAGTTTGACCGAGCCGAGTTTATTCACCCACGTTGTGATGTGACGAGAGGGAAGAGAGTTCAGAGCATCTTTGTAAAGTGATCACTTTTGTAGTTACCATAACCTTACTTTATTTGCAAAACTACCGATCGCTTGCCTCATCCAAAGAGCGGTAGTCGCGAGCACTACCGACAGGGAGGAGCGTGGGAGCAGCTTGCCGCCGTGGACGACGGGCATGAGCAGCGCGACGATGGGCACGGGAGCAGCGACGTGCCGTGGCCGGTCTCCCGTGGTAGAGGGCGGATGGGCCTACCGTGGCCAGCGAGTGTGGAAGGCACCTTCCGCGGTGAGGATGAGGGGCTAGATTTGCGATTTTGTTTAGAAAAAATTAGATTTGCAGGAAAAAAGCGGAGGATCACAAAAACGATCACTTCCATTTTTGCATCTCAGCGTCTGCATCCGTTTGCCATGGTGTCATGATCGTGGTTGTCGCCGCGTTGGGGATCACTCCAGTGGGCTGGGTGCGTGATCGATCGGTCCATGGACTAATGCAGTAATGCTCCTGCTAGCTTTTGGCCTTTCGCATGGAGGGTTCGCTTCATACGAGGCAACCGCTCCCTGTAGCTTTCAGGCAGCTGAGCCTGAGCATGCAGACGGTGCCACTGGCTGGCCTACAGCACAGGGAGACGAGTCAGAAATTGGGGGCACAGCACAGCGACAGCGAGCGCTACATGCGACGCGAAACGGGAAATCATCTCTTATCTGACTTTATATATGTTTCTCTAATCTAGTCATCTCAAACGTGTATTTATAAATTTAGTTTCTTCTCATACTACATTTAGAGGGTGCATTATACCGGAAATTCTTTTAGAAGCAAATACTCCTCTGGGAGGTCGATTAGAGGTGGGCATAAAGACCTTTACGACACAATCCATAATTCGATTCATTTTTCAACGTTTGGGTAGCATGATAGGAGCCTGGCCACTCCCGGTTAACGCGGAAGGTACCTCAATACGGTGGGTCATACCATGCTCGTGTTCGTCCGCTTCAACGCTCTCCGAACTAAAGCAGAGTAGGTATCATGGGAGGAGGGAACCAAATTTTACGTAAACAATGGCAGATAAGCCCATGGTTTCCGCGAAACAGCGCCCCATCCACGCAGACGCGTGATATCTTCTCGAATCCTCCTCACCCCACTCGGTCACATCACACGTGATGTATTCTGGACTCTGGAAGAGGAAAGAATTTGGAAAGAGAAATCCGATTGCTCCAGCTAGCCAGGCTATCTGAATCTAGAGATTACGTACGTACCTGCTGGTGGAAGTCACTAGATCCTTCCAGGAATTTTAGCACGTACATACGTGAGCTGCGACTGCGATTGATCAATCAAGCTTACCGGCTACCGGCGTGCAAGGGTACGTACGCCGTTTTCCTTATCACGAGGGCGCGCATGCAAGTTAGTATTACCTTCGATCTTATCAACACGATCTCTAATATAGATTCTTCTTCATTAGCTTTTCTAGTTATATATTATTAAAAATTATTAAAATTATAATTATATGAAAGTATTTTTCATGATAAACCTAATGATCTCATTTTCACTCTAAAAATTTAAATAGAAAGAACCATGTAGATATAAGATACAACCTTGAAGAGCTTTGAAGATTATCCAAATAACCATATGAACAAAGTATGGCGTCAAGCTAATCAAAGTCATATCCAATTGCATATTTCATATTCATGCTAGCAAGCAAAAATAAAATTATCTTGTTTTTGCATGATTTCAACCAGAGCAACATTTAGCATAACCTCTAAACTAGAAGCGAAACATGCTATGGATCAAATAGATAACCTAAAGTTCAACCTAGTCAACACTTTGGGAGCTACAACTGCATAAGAGATCATTCATGCTCAATCATCTTTGTGAATGCAAATTTTAAATTTTAACACACACAAAGAGGTTTTAAGGGTTTATCCTAGCAAAGTACATCATCGACTAGGAGCCATCGACAAAGGCCTCCTAGGCTTCACCCTCTCCTTTATTTTTTTTTTATTTGTATTTTTAATCTTTAATTGACTTATACCATAGCAGACCATCTCAAGAGTAACACTTAAAAGAATGGTCTTGGTCATACACAATACATTTCAAGTTTATCCCAAGTGTAATGGAAAGCAGGTCTCTTGAATATAAAGTGTTGAGATTAATCTTAGCACACATAAGTAAATATTTGATCATTTTTGGCACTTAGATTTATAAGCAAGTGAAGGATTCTATTATGAAACAAACTAGCTTTGCTCAAGTTACTCTAGGGACTCTAGTAGAAATCCAAGATTTCACAAAATATAGCATATGCACCTAGTGAGCAAATATAGCAAGTAAAAGCTACAAGTTTTCATTTAAAACTCAAATTTTAATTTTGAAGAAGCTTAGCATGATGAAGTAATATGAAATTAGATATGACTAAGCTAGCAATGATCCCCGGAAAAGTAGCAAGGTGCATGTAACATCCCGAAAAATTCAATGAAATAAAAATGAATATTTTGAATTTGAAAATAATTATTTTTGAGTTTTCTTGGCATTATTGGATCTTATTTGAATTTCTTTGGATTTAGGCTTTGAATGAAAAATCCAACAAATAGAATTAAAGAATGGAGAATGGTAAAAGGATAAAAGGTAAAAGTAAAAGGTTAGAAAAATTTGCCATGAGACCTTAGCTATGCTGGTAACTAAGTGTAGACAACAAGTAAATATTCATCATGCACGGAACAAGAGTAAACAAATCATATAGCGACTTTTACTACTAGAAGCAAGAAGGGCGTAATTACTAGAAAATCTTAGAAATTTATTTGGACCCATAAAATTACCATAACACCCTTAGAGCATAATTTACCTTTGGTAAAAATATCCAAAACTAATAATTCCATTTAAGTCCTTTTAAAATTCAAAAGCACAGACCTTAAAAATCGCAGAAAATAGAATGTCGAATTATTATAAAATAAATACATAATATTTTAACTTGAAATTTTATGGAAGAATCCTTGACCTAAATATAACTCTTAAAAATTCTAAAAATAAATAATACAATTTGAACCCTTAAATAAATCAAACCCGAAATGACAATTAAGGCGGCGCTGCGGTGTCGTAATTTTTATAAATTAAATATAAGATATTTTGGTTCCAAAATTTTATCGGAAGGTAAAAATTACC
This sequence comes from Otatea glauca, assembly GCA_036346275.1. Taxonomy (NCBI): domain Eukaryota; kingdom Viridiplantae; phylum Streptophyta; class Magnoliopsida; order Poales; family Poaceae; genus Otatea; species Otatea glauca. The sequence goes on along the minus strand of CM070733.1, from coordinate 4,164,067 downwards.
ATTAGGCCTCAATAAAAAAGTTTCTGAATTTTTCAACTTGATTTGATAGCCAAGTTAATGAGAGTCCTAGCTCAGCCTAAACAACCTTATCTCTTCATCCCGTTCTCATTCATTTGCCATGTGGGCCCATCTTCCTTTATTGCTTTGTAGAATCGGTGAAACCCCTCTGCAGGTGATTGGTGGTCCCCGGCCCCACTCTTCATCCTATCTTCTTCCACTCCTTTCTTCTTTTCCCTCGCTTGTCGAAGCCCCTCGATCGACTCTCCCCGTCGAATCAAACGAACCACTCCGCCTCCAGAGCAAGCGATTATAGCCACGCTAGCCCTTGCCTCTCCGCATACCGCTTGTAGTCACCGGGCCTCACTGGCCTGGGTTGGCGTCGCCTGCATGTAACTAATCCTTCACGCCACCACACACGTGTCGGCAGTAACCAAAACGCTCTGTTCGTGTACTCTCAAGCGTTGGAGAGACCGACTCTCTCGGCTACAAAGAGTTGGCCTTGCATCGCAATAAACCTCCTCTTCTCTCTTCTCTGCTTATCTCCCATTTGAGTGCCTCCGGTAGACTCTTCTCTCTCGTTGCTGCAAGAACCCAAAGAGGGGAGATCTGTGATTTGAACAAAACCATTAATAATCGTTGGAATTGGTTCCATCTATAGCTTCATTATGCATCCTAGTTTACCGATCACACCCTAATTTCATCCTTCCTTGCCTACATTCATTCTCACCACCGCACTTCTTCCTCGACACTCCGCCTGTAATGCAGCCATCTCTGGTTCTTCTCTCAGACCACGTTTTGGGTAAAATGGGATAAGAACTACTCACTTATGCTCATAAACTTTTAGCCAGTGAGAATGAGATGAATTCTTGAGCTCTTTCGCCCATCATGGCGCCATCAAGATCACATCTGTATGCGACCTACTTTTCGGGTCATCCCAGGCCAAATGAATGCTACCACTAGATGCGCATTGTCGTGATGAAGGCATGAGGTGCCACCCTTTAAATCGCCCCTGAGTTAGGTCACGGCGGCGAGCTTGATTCCCGAGCCTCGTCTGTGCACTGAAGGATCGATATGGCCTAGAGGGGTGAATAGGCAATTTTACTTCCTCCAAGTATCCTAGGATCACCAATCTTCAAGAGTAATAAACCTTGCACAAGTTCGACTCTTGGTTCACTATCAAAATCACAAAACTAGAAACCGACTTGGAGCTTACACACTTAGGGATGTATGAAGATTTTTGTGTAGAAATAAACCTGAGACTCCTTTTTGAGAATGAGAGCTATATGTCAATGCCAAAATGTAAGGAGTTCTGGTATGTCAGGTAGATGGCTTAGGAAATGCTTATATAGCCATTTTGAGTGAATATAGCCGTTACACACTACATGAGCCGCTGGGCGTGTCGGATATCGAAAACAAAGAAAAACACACGCACAACGGACTATGTATCGCTCTTTAGCGATCTGGGTATGTGTATGCCGGACCAAATTTCGAATACACGACGGACCAAATATTTTGGTCCGCGGTACATGGGTTGATCAAGAAGATGGTACGGCATACAACTAAGAGATATATGATGAGTATCGACTAAGAGGTTTGGTCAGTTACACATGACTTTCAAAAGATTTTGCTTAGACATAGAGACTTATGTCGCGGACCAAAATTTTGGTCCGTCATACATGGATTTAAGCCACAGATTTGCTGTGCAAATAGACATATGTACTTCGGACCAAATTTTTGGTCCGTAATGCATGGACTTAAGAGAAGATGAGTTACAGCGAGAAGACATATGTATTTTGACCAAATTTTTGGTCCGTAATGCATGGTCTTCACTCAAGATTTGTTACAGTGAGAAGACACATGTACATTGGACCAAAATTTTTTTTTTGGTCCGAAATGAATGGACTTTAGAGAAGATTTGAGCCAAGAACCTTTTTCAATTATAGATAAATAAAAAAAATACTGGCTTTTCAATCTAGCAACGGACTTAAAAGAAATTAAGCACAAAAGTTTTTATACATTTTCACGAGTACTAGCTTATTTTAGGTTTGGATCGAAAAGGAACATCAAAAGATTTAGTCAAGCCAAAACTTATATACCGAAAGGATCAGGACTAAATTTTGGTTCATTGAGGATAGAAACCTAAGACATCTTTGGTCCGATATCGAGAAGCGAATTGCATGTATGCTTAACCAAAAATTTGGTCCGCATACATAGGCGTGTTTCACTAAGATATTTTCCTGGAAAGTTTGTTCAAGAATATGTGGATATCAAAGCGAAAATTCTAATCAAGAGCAGATGTACAAAGGAAGTTTTGACAAAGAATAGATTCAAGGTTTGCAACGAATCAAGAATATAGATAGGTAAAGATATGGTCCGCTTGAACTGGAGATATAGTTAGAAAAAGATATAGATTGAGTGTCTTTTGCTCCAAGTGATCCGGTTTTGCTTTAGCCTATCAAACTATTTCCTTGTGCTAAGTCCCTCTTTGAACACTATACAAAGACAAAACACCTTCACCATAAACTATAAACTAAAGGCCTTAATCTTGTTGTCCCACTTATTTCATCATAATGCTCCACTTTCACTTTCTTCAGCTTTGAATATTACTAACTTAGTCATCAATACCAAAATCATAATAATATAAAAATAAATTTGAGGGGTGCCTAGATGCTATCAATCTCCCCCTTTTTGGTAATTGATGACAACATACCTTTTAGTTAGTAATATCTTATTTATTCTGCAAAACAGAAATAGATAGTGAATTTGCTCCCCCTTAATGAAACATTCATATTAAGATAGAGAATCTGAGCATATTATCTAAACAGTTGAGAAAAATAACACCATTCACCATACACATAGCATAGAACAATTAATCCTTAGAACAAATATCCAAAATAGAAATATAAAAGCTGTGCTAGCTTTCTAGATAAAAATGAGGGTTTTAGCTAAGGTTTTTTCTCCCCCTTTGGCATCAATAGCCAAAAGGGTCCCTACTTTCGCTTTGAAAAGAGTCGTTGAGTAGGTCCCAGCTTTGCTTTGCTTTGGTGAAGAGGCAGTTGTTCATCAAGATCTTCTTGTCTTGGATTTTCCGCCCTGAGACATAGCTCGATCATGCCAACTTGGATAGTCTGGGTCTCCTGGCTGGATAACCAACAGTTGAAGATCTGACTGAATCTGGTCCAAAGAATCACTCATATTGCGAGTCTCAGCAAGGCGTCGCCCACATCATATGTGACATCATGTGCTAAGCGAGCATAGTCTAGCAGGCATCTTGATAAACTGGTTAGATGATCTAATTGGTGTCCCATCCATAACTGATTGCTTGTGTGAGATGTTCTTGCACCTTCCACTTGATTTCGGTTTCTTGA